>JAIOJX010000006.1:81430544-82630544 GCA_022376925.1 Tragulus kanchil
CCACTGCAATGGGAGGCCCATACAGGCCAGAAGAACAAAGATGGATGAAAATAGATAAATGAAAGAGCAATAGAAGTGGCCTGCCTGCCCCCCTCCCTCCCCAACCCGCTCCCCCCCAAAAGTAAAAAAGAGAAAGAAAGAAACAAGGCTGGGTACTTTATGAATTATGCCTATTATTACCCTTAGAGTAATTGGTATGAAACTCAGTGGATTTGTGGCACTAATTTATGGCCTTGACAAGGTGTAGTCTGGGACTCCCATGAATTTAAAGTCATACATATTAACAAATTACAGGTACGACTAAGCCTCCAATGAAAATAATGATGGCTAGACTTAAAACAGTTGATCAAATGTATACTCAATATGTGATCAATGACTATAGTGACACGACTCTGGATACAGGAAGATGCAATAAAAGCAAATACTTTGCTGGACCAAGAGGCTATTAAAACAGGTATGGTCTAGAGTCTGTTGCTACTTGTAAGGCCTGGTCTAGTAATGCACAATGAGTGACCTAACAAGGAAATCTTTGCTAGGCCTGGAAATGAGCCTTCCCAGCATTATGGGACACAATGGTCATGAAATGCCCCCCAAACATGGTCAGATATGTGGCTATGAAGGGGCCCTGTCAACTGGAAGCTGGCACTTGCTACCTAGCTCTATGAAGATAAACTCATGACCACTGCAAACTGCTGACCTTCAACATCCCCTGAAAGGAGATCAGAGTGGAAAACAAAAGTAAGATACTCTGTGCTCTGGGAAAAGAGGTCTTCAGAAAGTCAGATGTTTTAAGGTAAAGATTTTTATGAGCCCAACTTCCAGCATTTTCTCATACCTAGGTAAGCACTCACCTCATGACAAATGTCTTGTCCAGGTTCTCTTAGTTAGACTCTCACCAGCTTTTCTACTTTTATTAATCTTAAGGCACTCAAAACCTCATGACAAATGTCTGCCATGCACTGCCTGGAGCCTGGCGTCCCCCATGTGCCGTTGAGCAGCTGGACCCATGTGTCCAATTACCGAGCTGGAGCTCTGGAGCACATGCGCCCAGAGCTGGTGCTCTGCAACAACTGAGGCCACTGCAATGGGAGGCCCATACAGGCCAGAAGAACAAAGATGGATGAAAATAGATAAATGAAAGAGCAATAGAAGTGGCCTGCCTGCCCCCCTCCCTCCCCAACCCGCTCCCCCCCAAAAGTAAAAAAAAAAAAGAAAGAAAGAAACAAGGCTGGGTACTTTATGAATTATGCCTATTATTACCCTTAGAGTAATTGGTATGAAACTCAGTGGATTTGTGGCACTAATTTATGGCCTTGACAAGGTGTAGTCTGGGACTCCCATGAATTTAAAGTCATACATATTAACAAATTACAGGTACGACTAAGCCTCCAATGAAAATAATGATGGCTAGACTTAAAACAGTTGATCAAATGTATACTCAATATGTGATCAATGACTATAGTGACACGACTCTGGATACAGGAAGATGCAATAAAAGCAAATACTTTGCTGGACCAAGAGGCTATTAAAACAGGTATGGTCTAGAGTCTGTTGCTACTTGTAAGGCCTGGTCTAGTAATGCACAATGAGTGACCTAACAAGGAAATCTTTGCTAGGCCTGGAAATGAGCCTTCCCAGCATTATGGGACACAATGGTCATGAAATGCCCCCCAAACATGGTCAGATATGTGGCTATGAAGGGGCCCTGTCAACTGGAAGCTGGCACTTGCTACCTAGCTCTATGAAGATAAACTCATGACCACTGCAAACTGCTGACCTTCAACATCCCCTGAAAGGAGATCAGAGTGGAAAACAAAAGTAAGATACTCTGTGCTCTGGGAAAAGAGGTCTTCAGAAAGTCAGATGTTTTAAGGTAAAGATTTTTATGAGCCCAACTTCCAGCATTTTCTCATACCTAGGTAAGCACTCACCTCATGACAAATGTCTTGTCCAGGTTCTCTTAGTTAGACTCTCACCAGCTTTTCTACTTTTATTAATCTTAAGGCTACAAGGCTCAGGGAAAGTTGGACGCATAAATCAGACCCTCAAGACTATGTTAGCTGAGCTCTGCCAGGAGACCCAATTACCTTAGAATCTTCATGCTACCCTTAACCTTGTTCTGAGCCCAATGCACCCTAAGGTCCTAAGGGGAGAATTACAGGCAAGGGTATGGCTAGTCACATTCTGTTATGGCAGACCAGGAAAAATGACCTGCTGGATCTGCCAACCCATTTTGGTATGTTGGAAGGGGGACAAATTCAAGTTCGAGTGGTTGATGTCTTATAAAACTTAAAGGACTTCAAAAGGGGAAAATGAAGAGGAAAATTAAAAACTTACACTCAGCAATTATCTGTAGCCATAAAACCTCTTTCTGTTTCTGTAAGACATGTTTGCGCACGGTGCACCAAGATAAGAACAGGATGGCCTTGCAGTTAGCTAGCCACAGTTGTTCTGGTAAGTATGGAATATATGGAACCAAAGGCTCTGTACTCCCTGCGTGTAACCCATAGCAACTCCCATGCTCTGTAGCTGCTCATATTTATCAAGTGACCAATTAAAAACTGCCAACTATAATATGACTGATTTGGGAACATACATGTCTGTGAACAACAAAACTTTGTAAAAATATATTGGAAAAAAAAATGCCAACGATAACTGTCTATGCTAACCCTATCAAAGAAGAGCTCACTTTGAGTTCAGGGCTCCAGAATTTCAGAGTGTTAGCTCATCTGGGACCACTGGCTTAATAAATCTGAGTTTTTGGGACTTCCCTGGTGGCACAGTGGATAGGAATCCACTTGCTAAAGCAGGTGACACAGGTTCGACCCCTAGTCCGGGAAGATATCACATGCCATGGAGCAACTAAGCACAGGTACCACAACCACTGAGCCCAAGAGGCACAACTACTGAAGACTACTGACCTAGAGAACAAGAGAAGCCACAACAGTGAGAAGCCCATGTACAACAACAAAGAGTAGCCCCTGTTCTCTGCAACTAGAGAAAGCCCAGGTGCAAAAACAAAGACCAAGTGCAACCAAAAATAAACAAACAATTTTAAGTAAATAAATAAACCTGAATTCTCCAACCCTGCAGGTGTAATGCTTGGTTTCTCAACAGTCTAATTTCTACAACAAAACTAAAGCACAGAAGTATTACATGATTTTAGTTAGTAAGCACAGAAATTGGCATTTGAAGCCAGAACATCTGGCACTGGAACCCTCACTCATCACTGATCATACGGTCTTGCTGGTTAAGGCACACTTATATACTTGAGATCTTGTTACCAAGGGCAGGCTCACTCTGCTCGCCACACTACAGGCCAATGAATCCAAGACTTGAGGTGTTAAGGTAAGAAAAAATGACTTTTATTTGGAAAACAGCTGACCAAGAAAATGACAGGCTCTTGTCTCAAAATCACCATTTTATGGGGTCTGGATGCCAGGTTCTTTTATAGATCAGAGATGGGGGAAAGAGAGGAAGCAAAGCAAAAAGGCCATTGATCTTGCCAACATCTAGAATGGCAAGCCTCAAGCAGGGGATGTGTTAATTCTTTTTTCCTGCTGTCCACAAATGGACAGGGTTCTGAACAAAGGCACTTTAGTTTAACAGTCCAGCAGCTGGGCTGAAGAAGCTTAAGTTGAATGCTCTATGAAGATATACAAGACCTTCTAGAACTAACACACACACACAAACATGTCCTTTTATCATAGAGGACTGGAATGCAAAGGTAGGAAGTCAAGAGATACCAGGATTAACAGGCAAATTTGAGTCTGGAGTTAAAAATGAAGCATGGCAAAGGCTAACAGAGTTTTGCCAAGAGAATGTACTGGTCATAGCAAACACTCTCTTCCAACAACACAAAAGATGACTCTACACATGCCCATCACAAAATGGCTGATACTGAAATCATATTGATTATATTATTTGTAGCCAAAGTTGGAGAAGCTCTATACAGTCAGCAAAAACAAGACCAGGAGCTGATTATGGCTTGTATCATGAGCTCCTTATTACAAAATTCAGACAAATTGAACAACATAGGGAAAACCACTAGGCCATTCAGATATGACAAAATTTAATCCCTTATGATTATATGATAGAAGTGACAAATAGATTCAAGGGATTAGATCTGATAGAATACCTGAAGAATTGTGGACAAAGATTCATAACATTGTACAGGAAGTGGTGACTAAAACTGTCCCCAAGAAAAAGAAATGTAAAAATGGCTAAATGGTTGTCTGACAAGACCTTACTGAGAAAAGAAAAGAAGCAAACGGCAAAGGAGAAAAGGAAAAGGAAAGACATATCTAGCTGAACGCAGAGTTCCAAAGAACAGCGGACAGATAAAGTCTTTTTGACTGAACAATGCAAAGAAATACAGGAAAACAATAGAATGGGAAAGACTAAAGATCTCTTCAAGAAAATTAGAGTTATCAAGGGAACATTTCATGCAAATATAGGCACAATAAAAGACAGAAACGTATGGACCTAACATAAAAATAAGATATTAAGAGGTGACAGAATACACAGAATAACTATAAAAATAAAAACGTCTTAATGACCCAGATAACCACAATAGTATGATCATTTACCTAGAGCCAGATATCCTGGAGTGTGAAATCAAGTGAACCTTAGAAAGCATCACTATGAACAAAGCTAGTGGAGGTGATAGAATTTAAGTTGAGCTATTTCAAATCCTAATAGGTGATGCTTTTAAAGTGCCACAGTCAATATGCCAACAAATCTGGAAAACTCAGCAGTGGCCACACGAACTGGAAAAGGTCAGTTTTCATTCCAGTCCCAAATAAAGGTAATGCCAAGGAATGTTCAAACTACCATACCATTGCACTCATTTCACATGCTAGCAAAGTAGTGCTCAAAATACCCGAAGCTAGGCTTCAACAGTACATGAACTGAGAACTTCCAGATGTCCAAGCTATACAGAAATCAGACTGCCAACATCCATTAGCTCATAGAGAAAGCTAGAGAATTCCAGAAAAACATCTATTTCTGCTTCATTGTCTATGCTAAAGCCTTTGACTGTGTAGATGACAACAAGTTGTGGAAAATTCTTAAAGAGATGGGAATACCAAATCACCTTACTTGCCTCCTGAAAAACCTGTATGCTGATCAAGAAGCAACAGTCAGAACTAGACATGCAACAATAGACTGGTTCCAAGTTGGGAAAGGAGAATATCAAGACTGTATATTGTCACCCTGCTTATTTAAATTATATGCAGAGTACATCATGCACAATGTCAGGCTGGATGAGACACAAGATTGAAAGACACAAGATAGAATCAAGATTGCAGGGAGAAGTATGTCATCTCAGATATGCAGATGACACAACCCTTACGGCAGAAAGCAAAGAAGAATTAAAGAGCCTCTTGATGAAAGTAAAAGCAGATAGTGAAAAAACTGGCCTAAAACTCAAAATTCAAAAAACAAAGGTCATGGCATCACTTCATGGAAAATAGATGGGCAAACAATGGAAAAAGTGATTTACTTATTCTTTTATTTTAATAAAAGTTTTTTTTCTTGAGTTCCAAAATCACTGTAGATGGTGATTGCAGCCAAGAAATTTAAAAGATGTTTGCACCTTGGAAGAATAACTATGACAAGCCTAGACAGCATATCAAAAAGCAGAGACATTACTTTGTCTATAAATGTCCATATAGTCAATGCAATGTTTTTTCCAGTAATCATGTATGGATATGAGAGCTGGACCATAAGGAAGGCTGAGTGTTGAAATATTTATGCCTTCAAACTGTATTGTTGGAACAGACTCTTGAGAGCCCCTTGGAGTGCAAGGAGGTCAAACCAGTCCTAAAATCCTAAAGGAAATCAACCTTGAAAATTCATTGGAAGGACTGATGCTGAAGCTAAAGCTCAAATACTTTGGCCACCTGATGGGAAAAGACAAGTCATTGGAAAATACCTTGGTGCTGGGAAAAATAGAAAGCAAAAGGAGAAGGAAACAACAAAGGACAAGATGGTCAGATGACATCACCGATTCAATGGGCATGAGTTTAAACAAGTTCTGGGGTATGGTGAAGCACAGGGAAGTCTAGTGTGCTGCATTCCATGGGGTCACAAAGAGTCAGACATGATTGAGCAATTGAACTTAACTGAGAAGCAAACCTGATTATAATAATGAAAGTAATGAAAAGTAAAAATTGACAAGACACGGCTTAAGATGGGAATACCAAATCACCTTACTTGCCTCCTGAAAAACCTGTATGCTGATCAAGAAGCAACAGTCAGAACTAGACATGCAACAATAGACTGGTTCCAAGTTGGGAAAGGAGAATATCAAGACTGTATATTGTCACCCTGCTTATTTAAATTATATGCAGAGTACATCATGCACAATGTCAGGCTGGATGAGACACAAGATTGAAAGACACAAGATAGAATCAAGATTGCAGGGAGAAGTATGTCATCTCAGATATGCAGATGACACAACCCTTACGGCAGAAAGCAAAGAAGAATTAAAGAGCCTCTTGATGAAAGTAAAAGCAGATAGTGAAAAAACTGGCCTAAAACTCAAAATTCAAAAAACAAAGGTCATGGCATCACTTCATGGAAAATAGATGGGCAAACAATGGAAAAAGTGATTTACTTATTCTTTTATTTTAATAAAAGTTTTTTTTCTTGAGTTCCAAAATCACTGTAGATGGTGATTGCAGCCAAGAAATTTAAAAGATGTTTGCACCTTGGAAGAATAACTATGACAAGCCTAGACAGCATATCAAAAAGCAGAGACATTACTTTGTCTATAAATGTCCATATAGTCAATGCAATGTTTTTTCCAGTAATCATGTATGGATATGAGAGCTGGACCATAAGGAAGGCTGAGTGTTGAAATATTTATGCCTTCAAACTGTATTGTTGGAACAGACTCTTGAGAGCCCCTTGGAGTGCAAGGAGGTCAAACCAGTCCTAAAATCCTAAAGGAAATCAACCTTGAAAATTCATTGGAAGGACTGATGCTGAAGCTAAAGCTCAAATACTTTGGCCACCTGATGGGAAAAGACAAGTCATTGGAAAATACCTTGGTGCTGGGAAAAATAGAAAGCAAAAGGAGAAGGAAACAACAAAGGACAAGATGGTCAGATGACATCACCGATTCAATGGGCATGAGTTTAAACAAGTTCTGGGGTATGGTGAAGCACAGGGAAGTCTAGTGTGCTGCATTCCATGGGGTCACAAAGAGTCAGACATGATTGAGCAATTGAACTTAACTGAGAAGCAAACCTGATTATAATAATGAAAGTAATGAAAAGTAAGTGAAAGAAACAGTTTCATCATGGGATCAGAATTGGCTTTCTCCCTGCAAAAATTCCCCACTGTCAAAATCCATCCCACAATCTTGTAGGGAAAAAAAGGGTGATGACTATTCTGCTCAGTCAGATGAATCTTTCTTAGAGTGTCTGCCACCTTTGCCAATGTTTCAAATATTGGAATTCATCTTGTTTTTGTTCCTCTTTGGGAAAGTGTCTCTTTTTTATCTGTAGACTTAGAAATACTGAACTTCAAATCCATGTGGCAGCATCTCAAGTTTAAAAATGTAGTGCTTTTCTATGTATGGAAAGATGCAAAAGTCAGGGCTCACTAAAATTATGTTCTTGGTAAGTACCTCAGTCATCTGGGGCCTCTAATCCTGCATTCTAAGTTTCCTCAGGGTTCACTATAGGCAGTTGACTGCCAGGTGATAGGTATTGTCCTTTCTTGGCATTCACTGGCTCATGTTGCAGGGCTCTGTAATTGTTGACTTCATTCTTCGGGTCTTCCCCTCTTGGTGATGATTGATCATTACTTAATGATTAATTTTGGTCTGACAGTACTTGGAGGATCATCCCAACTCAGGCACCATTCCAGGTGTCAAGTTTTTGTCCAGGCCTCATCAATAATTAAAACTTCTCTGGATTCTAATTACAGTCCAGGAGACAATTTCCCTTTTGCTCCTTTCCATACTTAGAATCACACTAACTTCAATTATTTTATGTTACAAATGTGATTTCCTCAAAATGTTTAGCCATAGAAGTTTTATTGGAGGTCTAATTAAAATCCTAAAGGAAAACCGAATTCAAAACTGATGCTGAAGCTAAAGCTCAAATACTTTGGCCACCTGATGGGAAAAGACAAGTCATTGGAAAATACCTTGGTGCTGGGAAAAATAGAAAGCAAAAGGAGAAGGAAACAACAAAGGACAAGATGGTCAGATGACATCACCGATTCAATGGGCATGAGTTTAAACAAGTTCTGGGGTATGGTGAAGCACAGGGAAGTCTAGTGTGCTGCATTCCATGGGGTCACAAAGAGTCAGACATGATTGAGCAATTGAACTTAACTGAGAAGCAAACCTGATTATAATAATGAAAGTAATGAAAAGTAAGTGAAAGAAACAGTTTCATCATGGGATCAGAATTGGCTTTCTCCCTGCAAAAATTCCCCACTGTCAAAATCCATCCCACAATCTTGTAGGGAAAAAGGGTGATGACTATTCTGCTCAGTCAGATGAATCTTTCTTAGAGTGTCTGCCACCTTTGCCAATGTTTCAAATATTGGAATTCATCTTGTTTTTGTTCCTCTTTGGGAAAGTGTCTCTTTTTTATCTGTAGACTTAGAAATACTGAACTTCAAATCCATGTGGCAGCATCTCAAGTTTAAAAATGTAGTGCTTTTCTATGTATGGAAAGATGCAAAAGTCAGGGCTCACTAAAATTATGTTCTTGGTAAGTACCTCAGTCATCTGGGGCCTCTAATCCTGCATTCTAAGTTTCCTCAGGGTTCACTATAGGCAGTTGACTGCCAGGTGATAGGTATTGTCCTTTCTTGGCATTCACTGGCTCATGTTGCAGGGCTCTGTAATTGTTGACTTCATTCTTCGGGTCTTCCCCTCTTGGTGATGATTGATCATTACTTAATGATTAATTTTGGTCTGACAGTACTTGGAGGATCATCCCAACTCAGGCACCATTCCAGGTGTCAAGTTTTTGTCCAGGCCTCATCAATAATTAAAACTTCTCTGGATTCTAATTACAGTCCAGGAGACAATTTCCCTTTTGCTCCTTTCCATACTTAGAATCACACTAACTTCAATTATTTTATGTTACAAATGTGATTTCCTCAAAATGTTTAGCCATAGAAGTTTTATTGGAGGTCTAATTACACATTGGTTACTGCAACATATAGCAATCTTATAAATTAAACAGAATATAAGTAATGCACACAATGACATAGTTTAGTGGGGAGACCACAAAGCACAATTTGAAAACAAAGAATAAGTTTAAAAAGTGATTGTTATAACTAGTTAAAGCACATCTTAGTTTCTCTTAAGTTTTTCTTTTCTTTTTCCCGCAATGAGGAATATTTCTTACAGACAAATGTGTAGTGATAGAATACCTTATTTATGTTAAACCTAGGCACAATGAAAGTATTATACTTAATATTATGTTCAATAATGTTGATGACTCAAGACATGTCTATATCATTATTATTAGATAAACAAATGTAAACCTTAATACCAGGTCCTAATTTAATAGTAAATATTTCCCAGTTCACAATAATCTAAAACTCATTTAACTTGATTTCTCTTGCATTTAGAAGCTTTTGGTTTATAAATGCTTCCTACCATTATTTAAGCCAATGAAGTAGAGTTTTATTTTACAAATTAACATCAGAAATGTTACTTATATATATATATATATATATATATATATATATATATATATACATACACACACACACAGTGATACCTCAATTCTTATTTCAAGATTTCAGTTTTGAGTCAGGTATAGCAATGTAGAACCTATCAGCTTACAAAAGAGGTTGGATTAAAATTGGGGTTCTCACAGATAAAGCAAGTCAGGGTCATTGGCTAGATGCCTAAATATTAATATTTGTAGAAAAAGCAACTTTTAATTACCTTGGACAAGCAAGCTTCTAAATTATTTTGCCCTTTCTAAAATTTGTGTTAAAAAGACAGCAGAGATACAGAGAGGACATATGTATCTCAAAGATACTGGCAAGTTCTTCCTAGGATGACTTTGACTTTGTTTTTCCTTTGTTTAGTATTTACAAGCTTCAGAAGATGAAGATGGAAGGTTTTGGGAGTGGCAAAAGAACTTTTTTTTTTTTTGGAACCACCCTCTGGTCCTGTAAAGACTACATTTATAAACCAAGGACAGTTTTGTTTTCCTTCCTTTCTCAAAAGAATCAGGTGGCCTCCCCAAAAGGACCTATTCTATCCACCCATTTTGGAAAGATTCACCCCGCCACTTCTAGCCTAAAGGAGAAGGCCCCTCTGGAAGGCCTGGAGGCAATACTCAGGCTTCCACAAATCAATTTGGACAGAGGGAAAAGAGGTAAAGGCAACAGAATAGATAGGGAATACAACTGAGGAATCTGCCCTGTAATTCCATTGGCCTTCACTTTAAAAAAAAGCCCCTTTCACACATTGACAGAGGGGAAATCAGAGGAATATTTCTTACAGACAAATGTGTAGTGATAGAATACCTTATTTATGTTAAACCTAGGCACAATGAAAGTATTATACTTAATATTATGTTCAATAATGTTGATGACTCAAGACATGTCTATATCATTATTATTAGATAAACAAATGTAAACCTTAATACCAGGTCCTAATTTAATAGTAAATATTTCCCAGTTCACAATAATCTAAAACTCATTTAACTTGATTTCTCTTGCATTTAGAAGCTTTTGGTTTATAAATGCTTCCTACCATTATTTAAGCCAATGAAGTAGAGTTTTATTTTACAAATTAACATCAGAAATGTTACTTATATATATATATATATATATATATATATATATATATATATATACATACACACACACACAGTGATACCTCAATTCTTATTTCAAGATTTCAGTTTTGAGTCAGGTATAGCAATGTAGAACCTATCAGCTTACAAAAGAGGTTGGATTAAAATTGGGGTTCTCACAGATAAAGCAAGTCAGGGTCATTGGCTAGATGCCTAAATATTAATATTTGTAGAAAAAGCAACTTTTAATTACCTTGGACAAGCAAGCTTCTAAATTATTTTGCCCTTTCTAAAATTTGTGTTAAAAAGACAGCAGAGATACAGAGAGGACATATGTATCTCAAAGATACTGGCAAGTTCTTCCTAGGATGACTTTGACTTTGTTTTTCCTTTGTTTAGTATTTACAAGCTTCAGAAGATGAAGATGGAAGGTTTTGGGAGTGGCAAAAGAACTTTTTTTTTTTTTGGAACCACCCTCTGGTCCTGTAAAGACTACATTTATAAACCAAGGACAGTTTTGTTTTCCTTCCTTTCTCAAAAGAATCAGGTGGCCTCCCCAAAAGGACCTATTCTATCCACCCATTTTGGAAAGATTCACCCCGCCACTTCTAGCCTAAAGGAGAAGGCCCCTCTGGAAGGCCTGGAGGCAATACTCAGGCTTCCACAAATCAATTTGGACAGAGGGGAAAAGAGGTAAAGGCAACAGAATAGATAGGGAATACAACTGAGGAATCTGCCCTGTAATTCCATTGGCCTGGTCCACAGTTTAATGGAGAAAGAAGAAAGGAGAACCTTCACCCATTTGGGTCACAGCTATTGAGCAGAGTGGGCTATAGGTCATTGGAACACACCAGAGAGTAACCCTGGCCAGAGTTCCTCAATTGCTTCCCTAGTTGTTTGCCTGTTCAGAGGATTCTAGGAGAAAGAAGTGATAAAACCACAGAGGAAGTCTTAATGGAAGCAGTTAGTAAATCAAAACCTGGCTAAGATGAAAAGTTATATTTATTCAAAGGGAGAATACCCCAAATTGCAGCCAAAACCTCCCAGATGAGAGCCGAAGCACCCCAGATTTGACGAGGTGGGACCCTGATGTCAAACTTTTCTGGGGAAAAGATTGTTTGAGCACTTAATTTACAAAGGAGAGTAGTATCTATTAGAGAGTCAATCAATTTGTTCCCCACTGCAAAATTACCGGGGCTCTTGTAAAGAAAATTAGAATTGGTCACCTCAAGTCCAAGGGAGCCCCCAGGGCATGTTCACAGTGTTCTTCTCCTTTGTAAAGTGCTTCTTGTTTAATTGTGAGCCATTCAGGGATCATTGCTCTTCTGATCTTAACATATCTAATGTGCACCCCAAAGATCCTTTCTTCAGGATAGATGAAAGATTTACCACTTTTATAAGCTTTATAACACCAAAACACAAAAGACGCAGACAAATTCCAACAAAAACAGTGCAGACAGATTCCAACATTGATGCATCCTGATGAACTGATTCCCTGATATGGTAAATAAATTTACCCTATAAAACAAATGACCTAATTTCAACTAGGTTACCCCCCCCCCCAAAGGAACCAGTTCCAGCTGGACGAGTTCCAAAATCAGGTAAATAAATTAACCTTAAAAATGAGCTAATTCCAACTAGAGTAGGTTTACCCATGAGAACTAGATCCCAATAAACCAGTTCAGGGTACAGTCCAACACCTACCCTCTGCAAATAGGTACCCCAATCAAACTGGCCTGTCCTATAAAGGAAAAGCCCAAACTGAGGGGGAAAATATTTCCCAGTGTGCACACCAGAGCAATTTACCTCAAAAGTGAGCCTGTTAGGTCTTAACACTAAATAACACACAAAACAAATGAACTGACTGAACCAGTTATCAAACTGGGTAGACTTACCCTCAAATGAAATTGAGTAGAAGTTTGTCAATTCCTCGTCTCAACTGCCAAGCAAGACAGCAAATACTGCTTTAGGAAGTCTTGAAGAAGAGAACCTCCAGACAACAAATGGTTCGGGCAGCTGTTGGGGTCTTGCCCCAACATTCCCTGATCCTGGTGGCTAACTGTGAGCAGCAAGACTCCTGGCTGGCTAAGCAAAATTGTTACCAAATCCAAGCTAACTCTGCTTGCTACACAACAACCAATGACTCCACGAGATGAGGTGTTGAGGCAGGAAAATGACTTTATTTGGAAAGCAACTGACTGAAAAGATGGCAGGATAGCACCTCAAAATAACCATCTTATTGGGGTCTGGTTGCCAGGTTCTTTTATAGACCAGCAATGCAGGGAGGCGAGGAAGCAAAGTGAAAAGACCGTTAGTCTTGCAAACATCTCCTAGAATGGCAAACCTCAGGGAGGGGATGTGTTAATTTCTCCTTTTCTTGCCATTCGTAGTTGGACAGGGTGCTGAACAAAGGCACTTTAATTTAATAGCCAGTTAGAGGGGCAGGATTCTCTGAGGCAAACCGTTCTGTATGATTACAATAACAAAAGCAAAGAAAAATAAGTCAAACAGTTTCCAACAAGGAGCCAGAAATGACTTTCTCCCTGCAGCAATCTGGTGACTCAAAGACAAACACCTGGAGCTAATGTACCAAAGATGGGTCAGGGTGACCTTTAAATTACACCAGTCCCTCACCGCTGAAGCAGAAAATCCATAATAAAACAGTGACATCTATTGAACCTGATTCTGAACTGAATGAATCTCTGGGCACACGGTGATTCTGTATGAAATGACAGCTAAGTAGAAATATGGCAGTTTACATACTGCCCTACATCTTCAGCAGTGTATGGCATGTGATTTAACATTTGCGTAATGACTGGGGACAATATCATGAGACTTCACTGGAGCACTGGGCTGCAGGAAGCAGGGCTGCTTATGCTGTTTGGCTTTGGAGAAGACTTGGGTATGGTCTTTTAGCCAACACTGGGGAAATATTTCCCAGTGTGCACACCAGAGCAATTTACCTCAAAAGTGAGCCTGTTAGGTCTTAACACTAAATAACACACAAAACAAATGAACTGACTGAACCAGTTATCAAACTGGGTAGACTTACCCTCAAATGAAATTGAGTAGAAGTTTGTCAATTCCTCGTCTCAACTGCCAAGCAAGACAGCAAATACTGCTTTAGGAAGTCTTGAAGAAGAGAACCTCCAGACAACAAATGGTTCGGGCAGCTGTTGGGGTCTTGCCCCAACATTCCCTGATCCTGGTGGCTAACTGTGAGCAGCAAGACTCCTGGCTGGCTAAGCAAAATTGTTACCAAATCCAAGCTAACTCTGCTTGCTACACAACAACCAATGACTCCACGAGATGAGGTGTTGAGGCAGGAAAATGACTTTATTTGGAAAGCAACTGACTGAAAAGATGGCAGGATAGCACCTCAAAATAACCATCTTATTGGGGTCTGGTTGCCAGGTTCTTTTATAGACCAGCAATGCAGGGAGGCGAGGAAGCAAAGTGAAAAGACCGTTAGTCTTGCAAACATCTCCTAGAATGGCAAACCTCAGGGAGGGGATGTGTTAATTTCTCCTTTTCTTGCCATTCGTAGTTGGACAGGGTGCTGAACAAAGGCACTTTAATTTAATAGCCAGTTAGAGGGGCAGGATTCTCTGAGGCAAACCGTTCTGTATGATTACAATAACAAAAGCAAAGAAAAATAAGTCAAACAGTTTCCAACAAGGAGCCAGAAATGACTTTCTCCCTGCAGCAATCTGGTGACTCAAAGACAAACACCTGGAGCTAATGTACCAAAGATGGGTCAGGGTGACCTTTAAATTACACCAGTCCCTCACCGCTGAAGCAGAAAATCCATAATAAAACAGTGACATCTATTGAACCTGATTCTGAACTGAATGAATCTCTGGGCACACGGTGATTCTGTATGAAATGACAGCTAAGTAGAAATATGGCAGTTTTACATACTGCCCTACATCTTCAGCAGTGTATGGCATGTGATTTAACATTTGCGTAATGACTGGGGACAATATCATGAGACTTCACTGGAGCACTGGGCTGCAGGAAGCAGGGCTGCTTATGCTGTTTGGCTTTGGAGAAGACTTGGGTATGGTTCCTTTTCAAAAGAATATATTGAAGCTTGAAATGAGAAAAAAGATTAAGTAGCTAGTAGAATATAGTCAGTATTTTTGCAGCTTAGCCTCAGGAGAGATAAAGGGAATTGATACAGAGTATAGATGAGCCTTTGGGACTGCAATTCTGCTTCTGAGAAAGAGGACATGGAGATGAAAGAGAAGGGCTGATGGATGTGCTGCTATCCTATGACTGGCATTTCCCTGGAAGGAAACAAAGCCGTGTATAAAGTCAGAAAAATAGAGGAGGGCACCCTCCCTGCTCTAAGCTAGGCATGTGCTTATAGATTCCCAAGCTCACCTTTCATAAACATCCTAAGTCCTTCATGCCTACAAGGCCTTTCAGTCTTCCAAATAACCTCTCATTTTAAACTAGAAATTATATTTTATGTGAATTTTTAAATCTAATCATGCTGCACTTCACTATTGTAATAGAATTTTAGATGGTTCCCAAAATATTCCCACTCCCTGAAGATACACAGACTTTCTGCCAGTCAAATCAGACACTAATCTGGTTCTGCTATGGAGTAATATGCAGATATAATAAAAGTCCCAAGTCAACTGACCTTAAGACAGGTAAATATCTTCAGTGGACCTTCAGTGAGCCTGATCTAATTAGTTAAGATTCTAAAAGAAACTTGTCTCCTCTTCATGAAAGAGGTTCAAAGTATGTGGGGATTCAGTGCAATGGAGATTTTCTTTTTCTTACTTTGAATATGGAGGAGGCTAAGTGCAAGGAATGTAGGTGGTACCTAGGAGCTGAGAACAGTCTCCAGCTGACAGCCAATAAAGAAAACAGGACCTCAATCCTGTAACCACAAGGAAGTCTTCCAACAGCCTGAGATCATCACCAGGTCCCCCAAAGTAACCTAATCTGACCAGAACTCTTATTTCTTCCTGTGAGACCAAGAGCAAAGGCCACCTCATGCCATGCCAGACTTTCCATCCACAGAACGGTAAACTGACATGTGGGGATTGCTTTCAGCTACTGAGCTTATGGTTATTTGTTACATAGAGATAGAAAACTAATAAATCACCAAAGGCATGGTTTGGAAAGTGAAGCACTAGTAGAACTATTTAAGATGTGATTAATTTATTGAAAAAACCTTTACTAGGATACTTTCCTTCATTTTCATCATCTGTCAGATGATGAAGTATTCTGTATTTTGACTTTTCTTAAAGCAAGCTATGTCTTTCTATGTGGCTGCCAAGTGCTAATCATGAGAGCTAAGTTTTATTACAAAGTTTAGTCAGAATCAACTAGCAAAGAAAGCAATTCTAAAAGTAATTTTGGTAAATGTTACAATTTAATTAATACGAAGCCATCTGTGAATAAATTAGTCTACCTCTCGATAATTTATCTCTAATAGATCTCACTCATTCAAACTATTGCCCATTTTTCTTCCTCACTAATGAAGGAAATTTATACCGTTTAAATTTTAAGAAACTAATTATTAAATCATATTATCAACAATATTATCATTTCTACATGTCATCACTTGTGTGTTGAAATATTTTTAAAAGTCTCTTCAGATGGGCTTCCCTGGTGGTTCAGTGTGTAGGGACACCACCTTGCAGAGCAAGGGGCACCAGTTAGATCCCTGGCCTGGGAAGATCCCACGTGCCACTGAGCGTCTGGACCGATGTGTCCAACTGCCGAGCCAGAGCTCTGAAGCTCACGTGCCCAGAGCTGGTGCTCTGCAGCCAGAGAGGTCACTGCAATGGGAGGCCCACACAGGCCAAAGAACAAAGAGGAATGAAAACAGATAAATGAAAGACCAATAGATATGCCGCATCTCAAAAAAAGTCTCTTCAGAATCCAAAGAAAAAAGTCTGTATTAAAATATAATATCATGCTTTATAAATGTACATGAAGTGCTAATGTCTGATTTGAGAATTTTAATCATAATCACAGGCTTTTCAAAATTCAAAACATTTCAACTTTAAAATGCTGATTTTCATAAATAGCTAAAACAATGCAGATATACTAAAAGTATTATTTAATATACCCCCAAGTTTTAAAGTTTTTACTAATAGAGTGTTTTAAATCATGAAAGAAAAATCCTATCCTTTCATATTAATACAAAATATTATTAAAATGATATTCATATAAATAAAACCTACATGCACCCTCATAACTATTGTTTTAAAGGCAGAGACAAAAACAAAAGTATTCAAGGACTTAGAGCTTTGAGGAGCACCTTCTGTTGCTAAGAGACAGGAACTTCACCTTTACTAGGATACTTTCCTTCATTTTCATCATCTGTCAGATGATGAAGTATTCTGTATTTTGACTTTTCTTAAAGCAAGCTATGTCTTTCTATGTGGCTGCCAAGTGCTAATCATGAGAGCTAAGTTTTATTACAAAGTTTAGTCAGAATCAACTAGCAAAGAAAGCAATTCTAAAAGTAATTTTGGTAAATGTTACAATTTAATTAATACGAAGCCATCTGTGAATAAATTAGTCTACCTCTCGATAATTTATCTCTAATAGATCTCACTCATTCAAACTATTGCCCATTTTTCTTCCTCACTAATGAAGGAAATTTATACCGTTTAAATTTTAAGAAACTAATTATTAAATCATATTATCAACAATATTATCATTTCTACATGTCATCACTTGTGTGTTGAAATATTTTTAAAAGTCTCTTCAGATGGGCTTCCCTGGTGGTTCAGTGTGTAGGGACACCACCTTGCAGAGCAAGGGGCACCAGTTAGATCCCTGGCCTGGGAAGATCCCACGTGCCACTGAGCGTCTGGACCGATGTGTCCAACTGCCGAGCCAGAGCTCTGAAGCTCACGTGCCCAGAGCTGGTGCTCTGCAGCCAGAGAGGTCACTGCAATGGGAGGCCCACACAGGCCAAAGAACAAAGAGGAATGAAAACAGATAAATGAAAGACCAATAGATATGCCGCATCTCAAAAAAAGTCTCTTCAGAATCCAAAGAAAAAAGTCTGTATTAAAATATAATATCATGCTTTATAAATGTACATGAAGTGCTAATGTCTGATTTGAGAATTTTAATCATAATCACAGGCTTTTCAAAATTCAAAACATTTCAACTTTAAAATGCTGATTTTCATAAATAGCTAAAACAATGCAGATATACTAAAAGTATTATTTAATATACCCCCAAGTTTTAAAGTTTTTACTAATAGAGTGTTTTAAATCATGAAAGAAAAAATCCTATCCTTTCATATTAATACAAAATATTATTAAAATGATATTCATATAAATAAAACCTACATGCACCCTCATAACTATTGTTTTAAAGGCAGAGACAAAAACAAAAGTATTCAACTGTGACTTAGAGCTTTGAGGAGAGGCACCTTCTGTTGCTAAGAGACAGGAACTTCAGGGGCAAGATCCAGATTCTGGGATCATGCCTCAATAAGATTTCTGGCACTTTCTACAAGCTAATGAGGCTCCTTATAATCTAATATATCAGCAGTGCAACAGCATGTTGAAGGAGTTTAATTGCCAGGGAAACCGCATGCCTGACCAAGAAGATCCTATGATGGCTCAACTCCCAAAGCCGTTCCTAGCCTTTATAAACTTGCCAGCCACATGTTCAGCTAAAGCTGTGAAGCCCTGATGAAATTAGGCAGACCATTGACTACAGGTGACAGAATATCAATTAAGCAATAAAAAGGTATTTTGGGGTCACTTTAGCTAAAAAATCCAGAAGTTATACTGCCTTCAGGCACAGATAGATGAAGTGCACAAATACTGTGTCCCTCAAACTTTCCTTAAGCAGCATGCATGAGGGTGCCCAGTCCCCCAAGAACAGCAAAGTACCAGTCTAACAGCTTGTATTGTATGAGAACATCTGCAGATTCTCTGAAGAAGTTCCAGGGAAGAGTCTTAACAACCTTGGTTTGGGCACAAAAGCCCATCTCTGTTGCTGGGAGAAGAAAGGTTAAAGGACATAGTAGGCTAAGACTATTACCAAACCAAATGTAGGGGCACTCCCATGCATGATAAAGGTAATCTACTGACACCAAGTTGTGGTAAAGTCCAGCATTTATTGCAGACACCAAGCAAGGCGTATGGGTGGCTAATACTCAAAAGACCCTTAACTCCTTGATGAATTTAAGGAAAATGTTTTTAAAGGCAAGGTGGCAAAGTTGCAGGGTGCATGATCAGTTTATACATAATTCTCTGACTGGTTGAGGGTGAAGTAACAGGCTGCTGTCACACTTTAAAATGCTGATTTTCATAAATAGCTAAAACAATGCAGATATACTAAAAGTATTATTTAATATACCCCCAAGTTTTAAAGTTTTTACTAATAGAGTGTTTTAAATCATGAAAGAAAAAATCCTATCCTTTCATATTAATACAAAATATTATTAAAATGATATTCATATAAATAAAACCTACATGCACCCTCATAACTATTGTTTTAAAGGCAGAGACAAAAACAAAAGTATTCAACTGTGACTTAGAGCTTTGAGGAGAGGCACCTTCTGTTGCTAAGAGACAGGAACTTCAGGGGCAAGATCCAGATTCTGGGATCATGCCTCAATAAGATTTCTGGCACTTTCTACAAGCTAATGAGGCTCCTTATAATCTAATATATCAGCAGTGCAACAGCATGTTGAAGGAGTTTAATTGCCAGGGAAACCGCATGCCTGACCAAGAAGATCCTATGATGGCTCAACTCCCAAAGCCGTTCCTAGCCTTTATAAACTTGCCAGCCACATGTTCAGCTAAAGCTGTGAAGCCCTGATGAAATTAGGCAGACCATTGACTACAGGTGACAGAATATCAATTAAGCAATAAAAAGGTATTTTGGGGTCACTTTAGCTAAAAAATCCAGAAGTTATACTGCCTTCAGGCACAGATAGATGAAGTGCACAAATACTGTGTCCCTCAAACTTTCCTTAAGCAGCATGCATGAGGGTGCCCAGTCCCCCAAGAACAGCAAAGTACCAGTCTAACAGCTTGTATTGTATGAGAACATCTGCAGATTCTCTGAAGAAGTTCCAGGGAAGAGTCTTAACAACCTTGGTTTGGGCACAAAAGCCCATCTCTGTTGCTGGGAGAAGAAAGGTTAAAGGACATAGTAGGCTAAGACTATTACCAAACCAAATGTAGGGGCACTCCCATGCATGATAAAGGTAATCTACTGACACCAAGTTGTGGTAAAGTCCAGCATTTATTGCAGACACCAAGCAAGGCGTATGGGTGGCTAATACTCAAAAGACCCTTAACTCCTTGATGAATTTAAGGAAAATGTTTTTAAAGGCAAGGTGGCAAAGTTGCAGGGTGCATGATCAGTTTATACATAATTCTCTGACTGGTTGAGGGTGAAGTAACAGGCTGCTGTCACAGTGATTAACATTATCCATGCTTAGGCTCCAGTCAGTCCAGGGGCTATATGCTCAAGGTCATCGTTAGCTTTTTCCATATGATAGGTATTTTAGTATCTGCAAAATAATTCAAGAATGTGCCTCAAACACTGATATCTATGTGATTCACAGAGGAATTAAAGATTTTCTGACTGTCATGTGACAGATTTACTGTTAAATGGTTACTGGTTCTCCTGGCCCAGCTGCTATCCTTTTGTTATTACTTGTTCACATTCTTTCAGTCATTAATTCTTGAGTAACTCAGCGAAGGCATGGGAGACTAAAGGTTTTCTACAAACAGGCTAGTGGAGGACATGGACATGGGGAATGTCTGTCCGAGGAAAGCCCCATAGAGTCCTGCTTTGTTATAAGGTGTGCAGTTATAACCAAAATACATTTGTTTCCTTTAGAGAGGTAAAGTCCTGTGATCAGAAAAGGACTGCATGCCAGGAGACAAAATATAAAAGCTCAGGAGAGGTCTCTATACTTCAGAAGGAGAATCTTCACCTATACTAACCACTCCCAAGGATAGTCACTGATAATGGTGGTCTAAGGAGATACTCCTGGCAAGGAGAACCTGAAAAAAGTTAGTCTGTCCCCTGGAAGAAATCAGTCTACTAGCAGAGCAGGGAGGTCTTTTAGGTATCTGTCTAGCAGATGCCATACACAGAACAGCAACAGCAGCTTCATTGTATTCATTTTCTTCTATGAAATAGGAATTTTTGATTATAGTTAAAGGTGGGTGAGGACAAATTACATGGCATCATATGTAAATATATAAGGAACTGGACTTACTGGAAAAACATAGACGTTAAGAATTAGAATTAAGAGGCAAGAGTCTGCTTTCTCTCATCATCACAAAGAGGAGTCTGCAAAAATCAGCACAGCATACTCCTTGACACACTGCAAGTACCTGTATGCAGGAGAGGAATTATTAACTGAGTCCAAACTCATTCTTCCCCATGTACAACAGGTCTATAAATCAGAAGACAAGGTGTTGGGGCAAGGAATAACAATTTTATCTGGAAAGCTGGGAGTCTGAGAAAACAGCAGATTATGTCCTAGAAAATCATCTTTATTGAAGTCGGAATTCAGTCTTTTATACTTGAAAGAGGAGAGGTGTAGTTGACTGTTTCAAACTTCTTGGTTCTGGGATATTTTGTTGTTGCAGCTGTCCACATTGGTCAGGTCACAATAGTCCTGTACACCTTGAACAAGACAAATGTTATTCTCTATTCTGCAGCTTTCTGTTTCTATTGGACAGGAAACGTGTTACAGTCTTAAGGTCAGAGCCTTTATAATGAGCTATCCGGTATATTTCAGGCTATAGGCAACATTGTTTTTTGTTTGTTTGTCTGGCTGAACTGGTTATTAGTTGCAGCATGTGGGATCTTTTAGTTGCATGTGTGATCAAATTCCCTGACCAAGGATCGAACCGAGACCTCTTGCACTGGAAGCATGGAGCATCAGGGAAGTCCCTAGAGGTTTTTTCTTTTAATTGTATTTATTTATCTTTTGGGGGTGGGTTGGGGAGGGAGGGATGGGCGGGCCATATAAAAGCTCAGGAGAGGTCTCTTATACTTCAGAAGGAGAATCTTCACCTATACTAACCACTCCCAAGGATAGTCACTGATAATGGTGGTCTAAGGAGATACTCCTGGCAAGGAGAACCTGAAAAAAGTTAGTCTGTCCCCTGGAAGAAATCAGTCTACTAGCAGAGCAGGGAGGTCTTTTAGGTATCTGTCTAGCAGATGCCATACACAGAACAGCAACAGCAGCTTCATTGTATTCATTTTCTTCTATGAAATAGGAATTTTTGATTATAGTTAAAGGTGGGTGAGGACAAATTACATGGCATCATATGTAAATATATAAGGAACTGGACTTACTGGAAAAACATAGACGTTAAGAATTAGAATTAAGAGGCAAGAGTCTGCTTTCTCTCATCATCACAAAGAGGAGTCTGCAAAAATCAGCACAGCATACTCCTTGACACACTGCAAGTACCTGTATGCAGGAGAGGAATTATTAACTGAGTCCAAACTCATTCTTCCCCATGTACAACAGGTCTATAAATCAGAAGACAAGGTGTTGGGGCAAGGAATAACAATTTTATCTGGAAAGCTGGGAGTCTGAGAAAACAGCAGATTATGTCCTAGAAAATCATCTTTATTGAAGTCGGAATTCAGTCTTTTATACTTGAAAGAGGAGAGGTGTAGTTGACTGTTTCAAACTTCTTGGTTCTGGGATATTTTGTTGTTGCAGCTGTCCACATTGGTCAGGTCACAATAGTCCTGTACACCTTGAACAAGACAAATGTTATTCTCTATTCTGCAGCTTTCTGTTTCTATTGGACAGGAAACGTGTTACAGTCTTAAGGTCAGAGCCTTTATAATGAGCTATCCGGTATATTTCAGGCTATAGGCAACATTGTTTTTTGTTTGTTTGTCTGGCTGAACTGGTTATTAGTTGCAGCATGTGGGATCTTTTAGTTGCATGTGTGATCAAATTCCCTGACCAAGGATCGAACCGAGACCTCTTGCACTGGAAGCATGGAGCATCAGGGAAGTCCCTAGAGGCAACATTTTTTTTTTCTTTTTTTAATTGTATTTATTTATCTTTTGGGGGGTGGGTTGGGGAGGGAGGGGGATGGGCGGGCCACTTCTATTGGTCTTTCATTTGTCTATTTTCATCCGTCTTTGTTCTTTGGCTCTTGCGGGCCTCCCATCGCAGTGGCCCATCTCGTCGCAGAGCACCGGCTCTGGGCACATGCGCTCCAGAGCTCCATCTCGGCAATTGGACACATCAGTCCAGCTGCTCCGCGGCACGTGGGATCTTCCCAGGCCAGGGGTCTAACTGGCGGCCCTTGCACCGCAAGGCGATGTCCTTACCCACCGGACCACCAGGGGAAGTCTGAGGCAACATTCTTAACTCAGAGCAAAAGCAATAGAAAACAAAGGTTCAAGTAAAAGACGGAGTCAGATTTGTTCTTCTCTATTATAGGATCCTGAGCCTTGACTCTCTTAAAATACAACCATGATCAGGAAGGGATAAGCAGTATAAATTGGAAGGATTTAAGCACCAAAAAATCTGAGTAGAAATGCCAACACAGCTGGGAGTTGTCTGAGAATGCCAGTTGCGATCACGTCATTCCTTGTAAGTAGTAGCTGTTGTGGCTGCTGGAAGAGGCTCTCTGTTACTGTGGGTCCAGGCACAGCCATTCCTTCTGGGAGAAGAGGAGCGAGCCTCCACATCTAAGTTACTGAACAACTTTCTATTTCTGTTCCAGTATTAAGTTTAGCCACAATTTGGGGACAAGAAAAGCCCAGTAAAACTTGACCTGGTATAGTAAACACTAACAAAAGATGCTGGACTTGAAACAGAATAGAGAAATTGGATGGGTTATCTCCCTTGAGAGAGAGCTTAGGCGTGGGCTTTTGCTGTTGTTCTTAGTCTTAAATGTGGGAAAATTTGTAATGTGATTTGGTGTGTTTCTAGAACTGTGAGAATGAAATGAAGGCTTGCAGTGGGGGTCAGGACCTGTGGTTTGCTAGGCAGTTCAGGCACGGCAAGGTGTGGACAGTGTCACTTTTGGTTTTTGGCCAACTCATGGAGCCCCAGTGGGTTTTTCCCTATCCTTCTTCACCTGGTAAGAGGCCCAAAGAAGTCTCCCTATTCATTTCCCTCCTTTCTGTAGATACATTGATAAGAGTTCTTTAGAAGTTGATGTGTAGCCTAAGCAGCCCCAGATAGAATCATTCCCTGGAATCAACTGTAACTGTATCTCATTACATCTCTGATCGGAAATTTACAATGACTTCCCTTACCATGCCTATGAGAACTTCATAAATTTCTAAAAATAAATGATACAAATGAACTTATTTACAAAACAGAAAGACTCACAGACATAGAAAATGAATTTACAGTTGCAGTGGGGAGATTTGGGGAAAGTCATGTACACACTGCAATGTTAGAAACAGATAACCAACAAAAATCTTTTGTATAACACATGGAACTCTGCTCAATGTTATGTACTAGCCTGGACAGAAGAGAGGTTGGGGCAGGGGGAGATAGATATATGTATATGTATGGCCAAGCCCCTTCACTATTTGCTTGAACCCAACACACAATTGTTAATTTGCTATATTCCAGTATTAAATGCTTTGGGTGTTAAAAAATAAAGATAAGGTTATAAAAGAACTCAACAGGAATATAACACTATTATCTAATCCACTTTGAGTGTTCATATTTCATCAGTTGTTCCAATGATAGTTTTTATAGCAATTTGTTTTTCAGTCCTCTAGCTCATATAATGTTTCACTGTTACATCTCTTTACTTTTTTTATGTGGAAATGTTCTCAGATTTTATCTTTCCTATTCATACATGAGAAATATGGGAAATATTTTTATACCTATCAAATACAGGCATAAATATTTCTGACATCATGTGACTTCAGATACCTTGAACTTAAATATCTTCATCTAAAGGCTGTTCTTCATAAGAATTCTTATCTGTTTATCAAGTCCAAGCTCATACTTTGCAGTGCATCACAGGCCAATAAATCAAGAACTGAGTTGTTGGGATAGAGTATAGCAACTTTATTAGGAAAGCCAGGAGACCAAAAAGATGGCAGACAATTGTCCCAAAGAACCATCATTCCCAGATTTTGGATGCTAGTTTCTTTTATAGAACAAACATGAGAAAGTGAGGAGGTAAAATAAAAAAGGCAACAAGTTGTAAATGTTTCCTGGTTCTAGTCAGACTCCTAAAGAGGATGTGTTAATTTCTTATTTCCTGAAGCCAGTAAAAGATGGGCCTGGTCAGGATGTTTCCTGTGAGCGAAACAAAGGTATCTTAACTTAACATCAGACGTAAGAAGCAGGGTTCCCAGAAATGGGACATTATGCACACCATAAGATACAGAAAACATCTCTGTACAGAGATGAACTTGTAGCAAAATAATTAGAATACAAAGGTTAAAGTAAAAGAAACAGATCCAGTAAGGGATCAGATTTGTTACGCCCTGTTCAGTTCAGTTCAGCCACTCAGTCACGTCCAGTTGCTTGCAACCCCATGGACTGCAGCACTCCAGGCTTCCCTGTCCTTAACCATCTCTCAGAGCTTGCTCAAACTCATGTCCATTGACTCAGTGATACCATTCAACCATTTCGTCCTCTGTTGTCCCCTTCTCCTTTTGCCTTCTGTTTTTCCCAACATCAGGGTCTTTTCCAATGAATCATCTCTTCCCATCAGACAGCCAAAGTATTAGAACTTCAGCTTCAACATCATTCCTTCCAATGAATATTCTGGGTTGATTTCCTGTATGATGGACAGGATTGATCTCCTTGTTGTTCAAGGGACTCTCAAGAGTCTTCTCATCATCACAGTTAAAGGCATAATTCTTTGATGCTCAGCCTTATTTATGGTCCAGCTCTCACATCCATACATGACTAGCGGGAAAACCATAGCTTTGACTATATGGACTTTCATCAGCAAAGTGGTGTCTCTGCTTTTCAATATGCTGTCTAGGTTTTTCATAGCTTTTCTTCCAAGAAGCAAGTGTCTTTTAATTTCATGGCTGCAATCCCCATCAACAGTGCAAGAAAATAAAGTCTGTCGCTGTTTCCATTGTTTGCCCATCTATTTGCCATAAAGTGATGCCGTGATCTTCATTTTTTGAAGGTTGAGTTTTAGGTCAGCTTTTTCACTCCCTCTTTCACCTTCATCAAGAGGCTCTTTAGTTGCTCTTTGCTTTCTGACATAAGGGTGGTGTCATCTGCATACCTAAGGTTATAGATATTTCTCCCAGCAATCTTGATTCCATCTTGTGCTTCATATAGACTGGCATTTCACATGATATGCTCTGCATATAAATTAAATAAGCAAGATGACAACATACAGCCTTGACGTACTCCTTTCCCACTGTGGAACCAGGCCATTGTCCCATGTCCAGCTCTAACTGTTGCTTCTTGTCCTGCATACAGGTTTTGCAGGAGGCAGGTAAGGTGATCTGGTATTTCCATCTCTTTCAGAATTTTCCAGTTTCTTGTGATCCATGTAGTCAAAGACTTTGGAATTCCCTTGCCCTTTCTATGATCCAATGAATGTTGGCAATTTGATCTCTAGTGACTCTGCCTTTTCTAGACCCAGCTTGTATATCTGGAAGTTTTCATCTGCAACCCCATGGACTGCAGCACTCCAGGCTTCCCTGTCCTTAACCATCTCTCAGAGCTTGCTCAAACTCATGTCCATTGACTCAGTGATACCATTCAACCATTTCGTCCTCTGTTGTCCCCTTCTCCTTTTGCCTTCTGTTTTTCCCAACATCAGGGTCTTTTCCAATGAATCATCTCTTCCCATCAGACAGCCAAAGTATTAGAACTTCAGCTTCAACATCATTCCTTCCAATGAATATTCTGGGTTGATTTCCTGTATGATGGACAGGATTGATCTCCTTGTTGTTCAAGGGACTCTCAAGAGTCTTCTCATCATCACAGTTAAAGGCATAATTCTTTGATGCTCAGCCTTATTTATGGTCCAGCTCTCACATCCATACATGACTAGCGGGAAAACCATAGCTTTGACTATATGGACTTTCATCAGCAAAGTGGTGTCTCTGCTTTTCAATATGCTGTCTAGGTTTTTCATAGCTTTTCTTCCAAGAAGCAAGTGTCTTTTAATTTCATGGCTGCAATCCCCATCAACAGTGCAAGAAAATAAAGTCTGTCGCTGTTTCCATTGTTTGCCCATCTATTTGCCATAAAGTGATGCCGTGATCTTCATTTTTTGAAGGTTGAGTTTTAGGTCAGCTTTTTCACTCCCTCTTTCACCTTCATCAAGAGGCTCTTTAGTTGCTCTTTGCTTTCTGACATAAGGGTGGTGTCATCTGCATACCTAAGGTTATAGATATTTCTCCCAGCAATCTTGATTCCATCTTGTGCTTCATATAGACTGGCATTTCACATGATATGCTCTGCATATAAATTAAATAAGCAAGATGACAACATACAGCCTTGACGTACTCCTTTCCCACTGTGGAACCAGGCCATTGTCCCATGTCCAGCTCTAACTGTTGCTTCTTGTCCTGCATACAGGTTTTGCAGGAGGCAGGTAAGGTGATCTGGTATTTCCATCTCTTTCAGAATTTTCCAGTTTCTTGTGATCCATGTAGTCAAAGACTTTGGAATTCCCTTGCCCTTTCTATGATCCAATGAATGTTGGCAATTTGATCTCTAGTGACTCTGCCTTTTCTAGACCCAGCTTGTATATCTGGAAGTTCCTGGCTCACATACTGTTGAAGCCTAGCTTGGAGGATTTTAAGCATTAGTTTGCTATCATATGAAATGAGTGTGGTAGTTTGAATGTCCTTTGGCATTGCTTTTCTTTGATATTGGAATGAAAACTGAACTTTTCCACTCCTGAGGCCACTGCTGAGTTTTCCAAATTTATTCCTTGTTATATAACCTGAAAGCCTGAGACCATAATAGCACTTACTGGCTTAGTAGCAAGATCTCAGGTCTCCTCTCCTTGAAATACTCTATACTAGGAAGTACCGCATTTGCACACTCGTATCAATGCCTGGCTTTTGCTCTTGTGTCAGTCTGACCTGCAATTATTCTTTCTAACCATGGACGTCCTGGCTTCAGGGCTCTGCTGTCAACAACTAGGTAACTACTGACTCATCTCAAGAGTTTCTGCTGAAACCATACTCCATACAATTAACAAGAGCAAAGTAAAGGACATTCTTGAACTTGTTTTACAGATCAACAGGTAAGGAAATAGCCTGTTAAAACTCCCTTGCTTGTAAATTGTCTTCCCAACTTCATTGTTGACCAGTTGTTTTACTGGAACTTGGAGTCAACTTCTACCCAGTATGACCAGCTATAGCCAATTGGGACCACAAACTGTAAAACTGGGTCTCACAGGTGTCCAGTGAATAGCCTGTGGACAGCAGAGGATTTGAAAACCTCACCCTCAGATCACTTCCATTTTTAATACACAGAAACATGTCATCCAGATGCACCTTCTCAAAACATCAGTTACTTCACCTTTCCCTGCTTCCATTGACCTTTCCCAAAGTCTAAGACAACCTTGCTTAGCTCATACATACCCCCAACCACCTCAGCTTCAGGGAAACATATCTGAGAATTGTCCTATTTCCACAATTGGCTGCCTTGTGAGTAAACTATTTCTAGGCTGTAAACCTCAGCATCTTAGTGTTTGACTGGCTACACATTTGAAAACAGACCTGGTTTGGTACCACTCCCGCCTCTTCCACACTAGTCTCTAAAAAAAAAAAAAAAAAAGGCAGTTCTCAAATTGACTTCACATTAGAATCACATGGGCTACTCTTAAAAATTCTGTTGCTCCAAGCTAATTAAATCTGATTTTTTTCTTTCTGAAGGAGAGATACAAGTAGAGTGACTGCTGTCTCAAATCCTTTATAGGCATGGATACAGATAGGATTAATTATATTTATCAGAACCTAAGCCAGGTTCTGCATCTGAGCTTTGCTGAAAACAGGAATAAGAGAAGGGAATTTTCAACATTTAAAATAAAAATATCACCTTACCTTTGGCTACTTTATAGGAATCCAGGAATCCTGTATCATTCTCATGGGGCTTTTAAAGCGTGCCTCCAACTGTAGCTACTAACTAGACTGATTCCCTATGGCAAAGAGAACTTCCAAACTCTACTGGAAGTGTTCACAAGAATATCTAGACTAGATTCAAGAGGACACTCATGATAGAAGGAGTTCCTTCTATAACCAGTCCAAAGGCCTTCCTCTTCATCCTAATTTCCTGTTCCAGAGAATTTGTAGTAGGAAAAGCCACCTCCTTCAGGGGCAGTCTCACAACAATCCATACAACCGAAGCTCAGGTACCACACACATAGAAGCAGCAATGAGAAAAAGACAAGGTTTCCCGTTTTTAATATTTAACATCACATGTAGTATTTTAGTAATTCAGTGAAGACTGAGCATCTGCAAACTAGTTCCGTTTGTTTTATGATCTTTCCTTGCCTGCATTCATCCCTGCAGTATTTTTGGCCTAAATTCCTGACATCTTTAAAGTACTGCTTAAATGCAAACAAACATACAAATAAATAAATGAATAAATAAAAATAAGCACATCTATACCCATTCTTGCCCATATGTCCACACACATTGAAGGTACATTGCAAACTAAATATACATTTAGAGAAGTAGCTCATACATACCCCCAACCACCTCAGCTAGTTTTTAAATTTCCACAATTGGCTGCCTTGTGAGTAAACTATTTCTAGGCTGTAAACCTCAGCATCTTAGTGTTTGACTGGCTACACATTTGAAAACAGACCTGGTTTGGTACCACTCCCGCCTCTTCCACACTAGTCTCTAAAAAAAAAAAAAAAAAAGGCAGTTCTCAAATTGACTTCACATTAGAATCACATGGGCTACTCTTAAAAATTCTGTTGCTCCAAGCTAATTAAATCTGATTTTTTTCTTTCTGAAGGAGAGATACAAGTAGAGTGACTGCTGTCTCAAATCCTTTATAGGCATGGATACAGATAGGATTAATTATATTTATCAGAACCTAAGCCAGGTTCTGCATCTGAGCTTTGCTGAAAACAGGAATAAGAGAAGGGAATTTTCAACATTTAAAATAAAAATATCACCTTACCTTTGGCTACTTTATAGGAATCCAGGAATCCTGTATCATTCTCATGGGGCTTTTAAAGCGTGCCTCCAACTGTAGCTACTAACTAGACTGATTCCCTATGGCAAAGAGAACTTCCAAACTCTACTGGAAGTGTTCACAAGAATATCTAGACTAGATTCAAGAGGACACTCATGATAGAAGGAGTTCCTTCTATAACCAGTCCAAAGGCCTTCCTCTTCATCCTAATTTCCTGTTCCAGAGAATTTGTAGTAGGAAAAGCCACCTCCTTCAGGGGCAGTCTCACAACAATCCATACAACCGAAGCTCAGGTACCACACACATAGAAGCAGCAATGAGAAAAAGACAAGGTTTCCCGTTTTTAATATTTAACATCACATGTAGTATTTTAGTAATTCAGTGAAGACTGAGCATCTGCAAACTAGTTCCGTTTGTTTTATGATCTTTCCTTGCCTGCATTCATCCCTGCAGTATTTTTGGCCTAAATTCCTGACATCTTTAAAGTACTGCTTAAATGCAAACAAACATACAAATAAATAAATGAATAAATAAAAATAAGCACATCTATACCCATTCTTGCCCATATGTCCACACACATTGAAGGTACATTGCAAACTAAATATACATTTAGAGAAGAAATATCTCTCCAAAAAAAAAAAAAAACATATAAAGCTTTTCTTTAAAGACAACATTTTACATTAGCCTAAAGAATAATTTAATCCTTTGAATAGTTGATGTTGCCATTTTTCAAGCATTTCTGTTTTCTCATTATATTCTATTTGTATACACACAAAGTGGCTTTTCTGGAAGAAAGAATATTCTGCAGCAAAAATGAATCCAGACCAGAGCCCATTGCAAAAGATAAATGATCTGCAACTCTGACATTACAGTTCTTTTTCAGCTACTGTTATTCTCTAGAGCGTTTTAAAGATTGTGGAATAAACTTCACTTGTGCCAAAGCTCAGTGCATGATGTGCTCCTCCCAGAGCAGTATCTGAAAGCAGGAAGCTTTTCCCAAGTACACAGCCTAGAGTAAGAGAGTTCAGCTCTGAGATGATGAGGAAAGAAATTGAATTCTGCCTGCCTTGTCCCCAGTTTGCTCCAGAAACAAATGGCTTTTCTCTCAGTAACTACTGAGTCTTTCCACCAAACATTTTCAGTCTTCTTTTGGATTTGATTCAGAAATGCTATTACAGGGGCTTCCCCCGGTGGTCCAGCGGGTAAGGACACCGCCTTGCAGTGCAAGGGGCGCCAGTTCGAGCCCTGGCCTGGGAAGATCCCACGTGCCGTGGAGCGGCTGGACTGATGTGTCCAATTACCAAGCCAGAGCTCTGGAGCGCATGCGCCCAGAGCCAGCGCTCTACAACGAGAGACGCCACCGCGATGGGAGGCCCACAGGAGCCAAAGAACAAAGACGGATGAACACAAAGAAACGAAAGACAAATAGAAGTGGCCCACCTGCTCCCCTCCCTACCCAGCCCGACCGCCGCCCAAAATAAATAAATAAATAAATCTTTAAAAATAAAAAAAAAAGAAATGCTATTACAGATACATCAGGATACTTAACCCTGAATCATTTGTATCTAATTTGATGTGTTTCTTACAAGTGTACTTTTTATTTTTTGTTACAAAATTAATAAATGTGTATTATAAAAACTTTTGAAAAATGTATCTATGTAAAGAGAAAAGGCATTATCATCAAGGTCACCACTTAAATATTACTATAGACATCTTATTATAAACCTTTCCTCTAATGTTTTAGGGGGTAAATGCATTTTAAACACAGAAGTGGAAACAAGAATTACAAACTTCTGTGATTCATTTTCTTATGACAAAAGTAATTTCTTCCAAGCCAATAAACAGTCTTCTACAAGATAACTTAATGGTTATATAGTATATCAAAATGAATTTACATAACCAGTCCCAAATTGTTAAGCAGGTTGTTCTTTATTTTCTCTTATTATAAACAACATCTTTGTAACACAACCTTAGCCCATGTCCATGATTCTTTTCTTGAAATACATTTCTAAAAGCAGAATTACTGGGTTGGAAGTTATACAAATCTCTAATTTAAGATAATGACCATTGCTAAAATCCTTTCAAGAAAATTTCCCATTGTTCCAATAAAGAATACTGCTTATTCTATCCCAGGTACTGAAGGGGTTTTCCAGCCTGGTAAGGACACTCTGTTTTCCTTTTCCCCATTTTCCCAAAAAGCCCCGTCTACTGAGTCTTTCCACCAAACATTTTCAGTCTTCTTTTGGATTTGATTCAGAAATGCTATTACAGGGGCTTCCCCCGGTGGTCCAGCGGGTAAGGACACCGCCTTGCAGTGCAAGGGGCGCCAGTTCGAGCCCTGGCCTGGGAAGATCCCACGTGCCGTGGAGCGGCTGGACTGATGTGTCCAATTACCAAGCCAGAGCTCTGGAGCGCATGCGCCCAGAGCCAGCGCTCTACAACGAGAGACGCCACCGCGATGGGAGGCCCACAGGAGCCAAAGAACAAAGACGGATGAACACAAAGAAACGAAAGACAAATAGAAGTGGCCCACCTGCTCCCCTCCCTACCCAGCCCGACCGCCGCCCAAAATAAATAAATAAATAAATCTTTAAAAAATAAAAAAAAAAAAAAGAAATGCTATTACAGATACATCAGGATACTTAACCCTGAATCATTTGTATCTAATTTGATGTGTTTCTTACAAGTGTACTTTTTATTTTTTGTTACAAAATTAATAAATGTGTATTATAAAAACTTTTGAAAAATGTATCTATGTAAAGAGAAAAGGCATTATCATCAAGGTCACCACTTAAATATTACTATAGACATCTTATTATAAACCTTTCCTCTAATGTTTTAGGGGATAAATGCATTTTTAAACACAGAAGTGGAAACAAGAATTACAAACTTCTGTGATTCATTTTCTTATGACAAAAGTAATTTCTTCCAAGCCAATAAACAGTCTTCTACAAGATAACTTAATGGTTATATAGTATATCAAAATGAATTTACATAACCAGTCCCAAATTGTTAAGCAGGTTGTTCTTTATTTTCTCTTATTATAAACAACATCTTTGTAACACAACCTTAGCCCATGTCCATGATTCTTTTCTTGAAATACATTTCTAAAAGCAGAATTACTGGGTTGGAAGTTATACAAATCTCTAATTTAAGATAATGACCATTGCTAAAATCCTTTCAAGAAAATTTCATCCGATTTGCTTTCTTATTTCAGCACCTTTGCCAATAAAGAATACTGCTTAATTTCTAATCTTTTATAATTTGATAACTAAAAATATAGAATCTCCTTTTTTTAACATGATTTTACATAGTTTGCAAAGTTGAAAATTTTTTGATGTAGACCAATAGTACAACTTACGAGTTACTTATTGATATCTTTCTTATAGGTTTGCAAACTCTCTTTTATATGTAAGACATTAAAAATAAGTTGGCTTCTATAATGGTTTCAATATTTTACTCATTTCTTTTTCTAGAAAGTACAATGTCATTTTACATTTACTTGTTCAACAAATAATAATATTTATATAATAAAATCAGCCAAACTTTTCTTACTGGCTTTAGTTTTTGAGGTCCTACTTAAGAAAAGTCTACCTTTCTTCACATACTAGCCAGCATTTATTGTTTGTGAATTATTTTATGGTAGCCATTCTGACTGGTGTGAGGTGACATCTCATTGTAATTCTGATTTGCATTTCTCCAATAATTAGTGATAGTGAATGTCTTTTCATATGCCTCTTGTTCATCTGTATGTCTTCTTTGGAGAAATTTCTATTTGGGTCTTCTGCCCATTTTTGATAAGGTTGTTTGTTTTCATGATATTAAGTCACATGAGTTGTTTGTAAATTTTGAACACTAATCCCTTATCAGTCACATCATTTAGAAATATTTTCTCTCATTCTGAGGGTTGTCTTTTCACTTTCTTTATGGTTTATTTTGTTGTGCAAAAAAGTTTTGAGTTTAATTAAGTCCCATTTGTTTTTAGTGTTTATTTCTATTACTCTGGGAGACATATCAAAAAGATATTGCTGTGATTCATGTCAAAGACTGTTTTGCCTAGGTTTTCCTCTAAGAGTTTTATATGTACAGTCTTGTATTTAAGTCTTTAATCCACTGCTTTTTTGTATGGTGTTAACGAATGTTATAATTTCATTTTTTGCATGTAGCTGTCTAGTTTTCTCAGCACCACTTTTTGAGAAGGGTGTCTTCCCTCCATTGCATAGTCTTGCCTCCTTTCTTGTAAGTTAATTGACCATAGGTGTGTGGTTTTATGTCTGGGCTTTGTATTCTGTTCCATTGATATATATCTCTGTTTTTGTGACAGGACCACACTATTTTGATGACAACAGATTTGTAATTTAGTTTGAAATCAAGGAGCCTGAGTCTTCCAGCTCCATTTTTCTTTTTCAAAGTTTCTTTGGCTATTCAGGATCTTTTGTGTCTCCATACAAATTTTTAAGATTTTTTTTGTGTGTGTTCTAGTTCTGTGAAAAAATGCCATTGGTAATTTGGCAGGCATTGCACTGAATCTGTAGATTTCCTTGAGTAATATAGTCATTTTGGTAATATTAAATCTTCTGATCCAAGAATATGGTATATTTTTCCATTTTTGACTTCTTTGACTAGTGTCTTATAATTTTCAGAGTACAGGTCTTTTGTTTCCTATGTATTTTATTGTTTTTGATATGATAATAAATGAGATTATTTCAGAATTTCTTTCTGAACTTTCACTGTTAGTGTATAGAAATGCAAGAGATTTCTACGTATTAATTTTGTAACTTGAAATTTTACCAAATTCATTGATGATCTTTAGTAGTTTTCTGGTAGCATCTTTTGAATTTTCTATGTATAGTATCAGGTTATCTACATACAGACAGAAGACATTCACCAGTATGACATCTATGGTTTGCACTGTATATCCATGCCCAATTAACATATATATAAATGAGTCATCAAATGGCAACCCCAAAACAGACTCTGAGGTTTTATAGTCAAAAAAAAAAAAAAAAAACAGTGACATTTTTACTTATTCTTTTCCACTTTGGATTCCTTTTACTTTCTTTTCATCTCTGACTGCAGTAGCTAGGACTTCCAAAGCTATGTTGGATATAAGTGACAAGAGTGGACATCTTTGTTATTAATCTTAGAGGAAGTGGTTTCCTCTAGACTTTTCACCATTGAGTATGGTGTTAGCTGTTATGTTGAGATATGTTCCCTCTATGCCCACTTTCTGGAGAGGTTTTATCATAAATTGATGCTGAATTTTGCCAAAAGCTTTTTATGCATCCACTGAGATGATCATATGGTTTTTATTCATCAGTTTGTTGATGTGATGTATCACACTGATTGATTTGCAGATATTAAAAAATCCTTGCATCCTAGGGATAAATCCCACTTGATAATGGTGTATGATCTTTTTAATTAATGTATTGTTGGATTCAGATTACTAGTATTTTGTTGAGAGTTTTTGTGTCTATGTATGATATTAGCCTGTCATTTTCTCTCTCTCTTTTTTTTTTTCTGTGGTACTTTTAGATTTCATATCAGGGTGATGGTAGCCTCTTAGAATGAAATTTGGAAGTTCTCCTTCCTTTGCAAAGTTTTGGAATAGTTTCAGGAGGGTAGGTGTTAGTTCTCTAAATGTTTGATAGAATTCACCTGTGAAGCCATCTCATCCTAGACTTCTATTTATTGGCAGTTTTTTAATCACAGTTTTTATTTTAGTACTTGTGATCGGTATGGTTATATTTTCTGTTTATTCCTGGTTCAGTCTTGGGAGATTGTACCTTTATAAGAACTTGTCCATTTCTTCCAGGTTGTTCATTTTATTGGCATGTGGTTGCTTGTAGTAATCCCTTAAGATCCCTCGTATTTTTGTGGTGTCAGTTGTAACTTACCCTTTTTCTTTTTTTAAATTTGTTTCCTTTTTCATTTCTAATTGTATTGAATCCTTTTATTTCTTTTCTTGATAACTCTTGCAAAAAGTTTACTACTTTTGTTTATCTTCTCAAAGAACCAGCTTTTAGTTTCACTGATCTCTGCTGTTTTTTTCTTTGTCTCTAGTATTTATTTCTACTTTGATCTCAATGATTTCTTTCTTTGTGCAAGCTTTAGGTTTTGTTTGTTCTCTTTTCTCTAGTTACTTTATGGATAAAGTTGGTTGATCATTTGAGATTTCTTATTTCCTGAGGCAATATTGTATTGCTATAAACTTCCCTCTTAGAACTGCTTTTGCAGCATCCCATAGATTTTGGATCATTGTATTGTCATTTTCATTTGTCTCCAGGCATTTTTTTATTTCCTCTTTGATTTCTTCAGTGATCCACTGTTTTTTTTGTAGCATATTTTTGTCCTGCACATGTTTGTACTTTTTACAATTTATTTTCTTCTAATTTATTTCTAATCTCATATAATTGTAATCACAAAAGGTGTTTGATAAGATTTCAATTTTCTTAGATTTATCAAAACTCATTTTTTGGCCCAACTTTTGTTAGTCTTGGAGAATGCTCCATGTGCACATGAAAAGGATGTGTATTCTTCTTCTTTTGGATGGAATGCTCTATAAATATTAATTAAATCCATATAATGTCTCATTTATGGATTAATTTAATCCATATAATGTAATTAAATCCATATAATTAATTAAATCCAGTATAATGTCTCCTTTAAGGCTAATGTTTACTTACTGATTTTCAATTTCTCCCTTTATGCCTATTAGGATTTGCCTTATATATTGAGGTGCTCCTATGTTGGGTGTATATATATTTATATCTTCTTCCTGAATTGATTCCTTGATCACTATGTAATGTCCTTCTTTGTCTCTTAAAACATTCTGTAAAGTCTGTTTTGTCTGATATGAGTATTGTTACTCCAGGTTTCTTTTGATTTCCATTTTTATGGAATACATTTTCCCATCCCATCACTTTCAGTCTGTATGTATTTCTAGGTGAAATGGTTCTCTTGTAGACAGCATATATGCAGGCCTTGTTTTTATCCATTTAGCCAGTCTATGTCTTTTGGTTGGAGCTTTTAATCCATTTACATTTAAGGTAATTATCGATATGTATGTTCAAATTACCATTTTCTTAAGTGTTTTGGGTTTGCTATTGTAGGTCATTTTTCTTCCCTTCCTCACTTGTTCTCTTCTCTTTTTTCTTTGTCTCTAGTATTTATTTCTACTTTGATCTCAATGATTTCTTTCTTTGTGCAAGCTTTAGGTTTTGTTTGTTCTCTTTTCTCTAGTTACTTTATGGATAAAGTTGGTTGATCATTTGAGATTTCTTATTTCCTGAGGCAATATTGTATTGCTATAAACTTCCCTCTTAGAACTGCTTTTGCAGCATCCCATAGATTTTGGATCATTGTATTGTCATTTTCATTTGTCTCCAGGCATTTTTTTATTTCCTCTTTGATTTCTTCAGTGATCCACTGTTTTTTTTGTAGCATATTTTTGTCCTGCACATGTTTGTACTTTTTACAATTTATTTTCTTCTAATTTATTTCTAATCTCATATAATTGTAATCACAAAAGGTGTTTGATAAGATTTCAATTTTCTTAGATTTATCAAAACTCATTTTTTGGCCCAACTTTTGTTAGTCTTGGAGAATGCTCCATGTGCACATGAAAAGGATGTGTATTCTTCTTCTTTTGGATGGAATGCTCTATAAATATTAATTAAATCCATATAATGTCTCATTTATGGATTAATTTAATCCATATAATGTAATTAAATCCATATAATTAATTAAATCCAGTATAATGTCTCCTTTAAGGCTAATGTTTACTTACTGATTTTCAATTTCTCCCTTTATGCCTATTAGGATTTGCCTTATATATTGAGGTGCTCCTATGTTGGGTGTATATATATTTATATCTTCTTCCTGAATTGATTCCTTGATCACTATGTAATGTCCTTCTTTGTCTCTTAAAACATTCTGTAAAGTCTGTTTTGTCTGATATGAGTATTGTTACTCCAGGTTTCTTTTGATTTCCATTTTTATGGAATACATTTTCCCATCCCATCACTTTCAGTCTGTATGTATTTCTAGGTGAAATGGTTCTCTTGTAGACAGCATATATGCAGGCCTTGTTTTTTTATCCATTTAGCCAGTCTATGTCTTTTGGTTGGAGCTTTTAATCCATTTACATTTAAGGTAATTATCGATATGTATGTTCAAATTACCATTTTCTTAAGTGTTTTGGGTTTGCTATTGTAGGTCATTTTTCTTCCCTTCCTCACTTGTTCTCTTCTCTTAGGGTGTGATGACCATCTGTAGTGTTCTGTTACCTGGTGTTCTTTGTACCTATTGTAGCTCCCATTAGATTTTGATATAGCTGTCTGTATGTACAAAGTTGTTTTACATTGCTGGATCTCTTTTAATTGCTTGTCAGTAATGCTTTTGATTTCTCTGTCAAATCTGAATGAAAGTCTTTCTGGGTAGAGAATTCTTGGTTGTATGTTCTTCCCTTTCATCACTTTGAATATATCACATTACTCCCTCCTGGCTTGCAGAGTTTCTGCTGAGAAATCAGATGATAACCTTACAAGGGAAAAGGAGTTCCCTTGTAGCCTATTTGTAAACTGTCCTGTTAGTTGTTGTTTTTTTTCCCTTGATGCTTTTAGCATTTTGTCTTTGTCTTTAATTTTGCCAATTTGATTACTATATGTCTCAGTATTCTCTTCTTTGGACTTATCCTGCTGGTGACTCTGCTTCTTTGGACTTACCCCGCTGGATTTGTGTTACTGTATCTTTTCCCCTGTTAAGGAAGTTTTCAGCAATTATCTCTTCAAATATCTTCTCAGGTTCTTTCTCTCTTTCCTCTCCTTCTGGGCCCCCTATAATGCAAATGTTTTAATGTTGTCTCAGATGTCTCTTAGGCTGTCTTCATTTCTTTTTACATTTGTTTCTTCATTCTATTCCATGGCAGTGATTTCCACCGTTCTGTCTTCCAACTCATTTTTCTATTCTGCCTTAGTTATTCTTCTACTGATTCCTTCTAGTGTATTTTTCATTTCAGTTGTATTGTTATGCTCTGTTTGTATTTCAGTTCTTTTGGTCTTTATTAAACTTTTCTTGCATCTTCTCAATGATTGCCTCCATTTTTTTCCAAGATCCTGGATCATCTTCACTATCATTATTCTGAATCCTTTTCAAGAAGACTGCCTATTTCCATTTCACTTAGTTCTTTATTTTCTTTTCTTGCATCATCTTGATTCTATGTCTTTTGGTTGGAGCTTTTAATCCATTTACATTTAAGGTAATTATCGATATGTATGTTCAAATTACCATTTTCTTAAGTGTTTTGGGTTTGCTATTGTAGGTCATTTTTCTTCCCTTCCTCACTTGTTCTCTTCTCTTAGGGTGTGATGACCATCTGTAGTGTTCTGTTACCTGGTGTTCTTTGTACCTATTGTAGCTCCCATTAGATTTTGATATAGCTGTCTGTATGTACAAAGTTGTTTTACATTGCTGGATCTCTTTTAATTGCTTGTCAGTAATGCTTTTGATTTCTCTGTCAAATCTGAATGAAAGTCTTTCTGGGTAGAGAATTCTTGGTTGTATGTTCTTCCCTTTCATCACTTTGAATATATCACATTACTCCCTCCTGGCTTGCAGAGTTTCTGCTGAGAAATCAGATGATAACCTTACAAGGGAAAAAGGAGTTCCCTTGTAGCCTATTTGTAAACTGTCCTGTTAGTTGTTGTTTTTTTTCCCTTGATGCTTTTAGCATTTTGTCTTTGTCTTTAATTTTGCCAATTTGATTACTATATGTCTCAGTATTCTCTTCTTTGGACTTATCCTGCTGGTGACTCTGCTTCTTTGGACTTACCCCGCTGGATTTGTGTTACTGTATCTTTTCCCCTGTTAAGGAAGTTTTCAGCAATTATCTCTTCAAATATCTTCTCAGGTTCTTTCTCTCTTTCCTCTCCTTCTGGGCCCCCTATAATGCAAATGTTTTAATGTTGTCTCAGATGTCTCTTAGGCTGTCTTCATTTCTTTTTACATTTGTTTCTTCATTCTATTCCATGGCAGTGATTTCCACCGTTCTGTCTTCCAACTCATTTTTCTATTCTGCCTTAGTTATTCTTCTACTGATTCCTTCTAGTGTATTTTTCATTTCAGTTGTATTGTTATGCTCTGTTTGTATTTCAGTTCTTTTGGTCTTTATTAAACTTTTCTTGCATCTTCTCAATGATTGCCTCCATTTTTTTCCAAGATCCTGGATCATCTTCACTATCATTATTCTGAATCCTTTTTCAAGAAGACTGCCTATTTCCATTTCACTTAGTTCTAGGGTTTTATCTTGTTCTTTCCTCTGTGACATATTCTTCTGCCATTTTGTTTTTTCTAACTTTCTGTGATTCTAGTTTGTGTTCCACAGGCTGTTCTTCTTACTTCTTTAATACCAAGTTTTTGAACTCCATGCCTGATAAACTGATCGTCTCTATTTCTCAGGGGCTTTTTTTTTTTTTTTTTTTTTTTTTTCAGGCATTTTCTCTTGCTTTTTCAATTGGGAGAGTTGCTTTTCCTTTTCATTTTATTTAGTTTTTTCCATCTCTATGAATTTACCTGAACCGGGTATCTATCATATCTTGAAGGAGTGTTTTTATATGGGAACATTCCTATATAGTCTGTATGTGCTAAATATCTTCAATGCCCAAGCTATATTTGATTTAGGCACCAGTCACATCTTTCCTCATGGTGTACTGGCTACTTATCACCTTGCTAGAGGGCATAGCCATTGCTTCAGGAAGTAAAGCCTATATGGGGTTATGAGGTGGGATTTCCTTTCTACTCAGTGGCCCTATCAGGGGTGGTGTCTGCTCCCCAGTTGCCAGAGCAGAAGCTCTGAATTTTGGACTCAAGCAGTCTCTGTTCCCCTCAAAAGTGTTTTTCCTTCTCCTGAACTGTTACTTTTGCCCCATTGAAGGGGAGTGCTGAAGTAATTGAGGCTTGTGTGCTTACACAAGTCCAGTGTACTGTCTGTGTAGGCATCTATGATTCTACCTAGATACTGCTCAAAGTTGCATCTCTTCCCTGATTGTGGCCATATCAGTTTAGTACAGTGCGGTGGTCTGGAGTGAATGGTGCTGGAGCATTTGATTGGCTGGAACAGGGATTCATGGTGGTTTTGAGAATTGAAGTAGCTATGCTACTATCAGACGTGGGTTGTTTCTGGGGTACTATTTAAGTGCCAACAGTGGCCACCACTGCCCCACCTGAATTACATCAAAGATGCCCAGGATGCCTCTGCGTCAAAGAGTCACCTAATTTAAGTCTTTTCCCAGTTGCTGGTGATGCTAGATCTGGTGCCTCTTTATTAAACTTTTCTTGCATCTTCTCAATGATTGCCTCCATTTTTTCCAAGATCCTGGATCATCTTCATCATTATTCTGAATCCTTTTCAAGAAGACTGCCTATTTCCATTTCACTTAGTTCTAGGGTTTTATCTTGTTCTTTCCTCTGTGACATATTCTTCTGCCATTTTGTTTTTTCTAACTTTCTGTGATTCTAGTTTGTGTTCCACAGGCTGTTCTTCTTACTTCTTTAATACCAAGTTTTTGAACTCCATGCCTGATAAACTGATCGTCTCTATTTCTCAGGGGCTTTTTTTTTTTTTTTTTTTTTTTTTTCAGGCATTTTCTCTTGCTTTTTCAATTGGGAGAGTTGCTTTTCCTTTTCATTTTATTTAGTTTTTTCCATCTCTATGAATTTACCTGAACCGGGTATCTATCATATCTTGAAGGAGTGTTTTTATATGGGAACATTCCTATATAGTCTGTATGTGCTAAATATCTTCAATGCCCAAGCTATATTTGATTTAGGCACCAGTCACATCTTTCCTCATGGTGTACTGGCTACTTATCACCTTGCTAGAGGGCATAGCCATTGCTTCAGGAAGTAAAGCCTATATGGGGTTATGAGGTGGGATTTCCTTTCTACTCAGTGGCCCTATCAGGGGTGGTGTCTGCTCCCCAGTTGCCAGAGCAGAAGCTCTGAATTTTGGACTCAAGCAGTCTCTGTTCCCCTCAAAAGTGTTTTTCCTTCTCCCTGAACTGTTACTTTTGCCCCATTGAAGGGGAGTGCTGAAGTAATTGAGGCTTGTGTGCTTACACAAGTCCAGTGTACTGTCTGTGTAGGCATCTATGATTCTACCTAGATACTGCTCAAAGTTGCATCTCTTCCCTGATTGTGGCCATATCAGTTTAGTACAGTGCGGTGGTCTGGAGTGAATGGTGCTGGAGCATTTGATTGGCTGGAACAGGGATTCATGGTGGTTTTGAGAATTGAAGTAGCTATGCTACTATCAGACGTGGGTTGTTTCTGGGGTACTATTTAAGTGCCAACAGTGGCCACCACTGCCCCACCTGAATTACATCAAAGATGCCCAGGATGCCTCTGCGTCAAAGAGTCACCTAATTTAAGTCTTTTCCCAGTTGCTGGTGATGCTAGATCTGGTGCCGAGCCACGGTGTGAATTGAGCAGGGAAGATGTGTTTGCTCAGCTTAGACTGGAGAGTGCACCAAGGTGGCAGGGAAAGGGCAGATTTCTCTTCCCCCTGCCTAGGAGCAAGCCAGCACCCATGCATGCCCATGAAGGGAGTCTAGTTTTCTCCAGCCTTTCTTTTTGTCTTAGCAGTTCTCGAAGCCATCAAGAGTGTCATGTCTCCTCTGCATAAGACTCCAAAACTGGAACATTAAGCCTATGGCTTAACCCACTCACTCCCCAGTGCAAGGGTCTGCCCTGGTGCAGCCTTCTTTTCATCTTCATCCCTTCCCACTTCCCAGGGGCACAGTTGGCAACTCAATGTTTTTTTTTTTCATCCCACTTGATTATGTGGGAATTTTTTTTTATAGCTTTGGTTACATAAGAGTTCTGCCAGTTTGATGATAGTTTCTCATGAGAATTATTCCATATGTAGGTGTATTTTTGATATGTTTACGGGAGAAGGTAAGGTCCACATCCTCCCTTCTTTCTCTGCCATCTTGATCCCCTTGCACATCACTTACTTTTTAACGTAACTCATGTGTATGTCTATGCTCCTAATTAGACTATAAGTAGCTGATGGGTAGGGGCTGTATCTCACCTTCCCTACGTTTATATTCCTAGTGACTCAGGTTTGGCACATCAGCAGCATTTCAGTGAAGGCTATTAAATCATGGATTAATTAAAAATAAAAATTTTCACACCAAAGAACAAAATCAACAAAAAAGTAATACAATAGAGAATACATATTTTCAAAGACTGTATTCCATATTATAGGCAACCAGAAGAGCCCCAGTCTAAGAATTGTTGATGGTGGTGGTAGTGGTCCTCACTTTTCATTATATCATAACATGCAAGAAAACAACAAGAACTCTTGTAATATTAAAAAATGAAACAGCTAAGCAATAAATTTTTAAAAAAGGTAAATTCAAATGTGGATCGCCTCTTGGCTCTTGCTCTGAGCCTACTAAACTTAAGGCAAGCACTGAACAGTGAACTGTTAAATAATTAGCACCTACTGTTTACTAGTGTAACTCTTCCATTAAAATTGTTGAACTCTGATGAAAAATAGGTTGAGAAACTGCAGGTTCAGTTTTCTCTGTAATTACTCTCCCATGCCCAAGAATAATCAAGTTAGGTATAGTTTACCTAGAATCATGTAAACTCAAAATGCCATTAAAAAGCAGAGTCAAGGGCTTCCCTTGTGGCTCAGTGGATAAGAACCCGTCTGCCAATGCAGAAGACACAGGTTCAAGTCCTGATCCGGGAAGATCCCACATACCGCAGAGCAGCTAAACCGACACATCAACAAAGACCCAGCACAGCCAAAAATAAATAAATAAAAGTTAAAAAAAAAAAAAAAAAAGAAAGAAAGGCCCATCTCTAGAGACCACTTGGCCTTAAAATGAAGGTGTTTTTAAAAAAAAAAAAGGCAGAGTCAATATTCGGAAACACCACAAGATGGAGATGTTACTTCATGTAAAGTGGCCATTTTTTCCTTTTAAGCTTTCTTCATAGGGCTTAATTTTTACTTCCTTAAAAATCAAGATTTTAAGAATCACCTATAGTTCCAAATGATGTTAGAATCAAAGTCATATATATAAAAAATTGTAGCAGTGACTTCCAGTTAAAATATGTCTGTCAAGTATGAGTTATGTTGCCTCCCTTCTCTCTGTGCTCTGCTGTCTTTTATATGCAGCTTCACTGTCCTGAGTGTGCAAGCACATTTGTGCATGTGTGTGTGTGATCTTCTAGGTGTTTATCATCCTTTCCCTCTGTTACTCTATTGTTCTCTATGTATGTCTCCCATGTTGTCACTCTGTCACTATAATTGTCTCTCTAAATTGTGTCTAGTTTGTGACAATCCCAGGATCAAACACTCTTATGTCTGCATTTGTCCTGTGAACATGTGAGTATGCCATACTTTTTGTTACTATGCTTCCTTATCTCCTGTTTTTTCCATTTAAAAAATCTTAATATAGCCAAAGATCCAGGTAGTTCACAATTACGCTCAAAAATATTTCTTTCTTTCCCTACCCTTTGACTCTCTTTATCTACTCCAGTTTTCTCCCTTATATTCACTAAATGTTTGGTTTTTAAGTCATTATTATTAAACAGAATTAAGATATAGAAAACATTTTATGTGTCTCATATGTTCCCTAGAATAGGGTATGGGTGTGTATTTATATTTTTTGTTCCTCTGGATGCCTTGAACTTGATACAAGAGTTGTCTCCTATTGAGTTACATGGTTTGCAGACACTGACTCAAGTAGAAGATTAAATCTCATTTTGATCCACTATACAAATCAAAAACCACAGTTTTCAGTAAGAATTTAAATCTGTTTTCTCTGAAAAAAATTTTTTTATAAGGAATTAGTTACCTAGGGACCAATTTTTTCTATTCTTATCTAATGAATGTGAAACTAAGTTGCCTAATTTCGCTATCAAATTCATGAAATACTAAAATGTTTGATTTTTAAAAAGTAACCATATCTTCTCTTACTACTCCTGTTCAACATCATGTTGAAAGTTCTGGCTAACACAGTAAAACAAGAAACACAAATAAAATCAATATGGGTTGGGGAAGAAATAAACTTGCCATTGTTTATACATAACATGATTGTTTATGTACAAAATCTGAAAGAATCCCAGTGTGCAAGGCTAATATACAAAAATAAATTGCTTTCCTACATAACAGCAATGAATAATTGGAATTTAAAATTAGAACCACATCATCATTTTTAAAAATTTAAAAAAAAACTTTTATTTTTACTTTTAACTTTTATAGAGTTTTGTTGTTTATAGATATGTATGTTCTCAGATTCGTCACATGTATATCCCCCCACATCCCATTGGCATAAACCCAACAAAACGTGTATAAGATCTATGTGTGGAAAGCTACAAAACCCTGAAAAAAATCAAAAAAGATCTAATAAATGGAAAGACATTTAATGTTTAAGGACTGGAAGAGTCAATATTGCCAGGATGTCAGTTCTTCCCAATCCTATCTATAGACGCCATGAAATCTCAACCAGTATCCCAGCAAGTTATTTTGTAGATATTGACAACCTGAGTCTATACTTTGTCTGGAGAGGTAAAAGACCTAGAAGAGACAGAACAATACCAAAGCTGAGGAAGAGGAAGAGAATTAACAGCATGTGACTTACTACAGAGCTACATAATCAAAACAGTGTGGTGTTGGCAAAAGAATAGAAAACATTTTATGTGTCTCATATGTTCCTAGAATAGGGTATGGGTGTGTATTTATATTTTTTGTTCCTCTGGATGCCTTGAACTTGATACAAGAGTTGTCTCCTATTGAGTTACATGGTTTGCAGACACTGACTCAAGTAGAAGATTAAATCTCATTTTGATCCACTATACAAATCAAAAACCACAGTTTTCAGTAAGAATTTAAATCTGTTTTCTCTGAAAAAATTTTTATAAGGAATTAGTTACCTAGGGACCAATTTTTTCTATTCTTATCTAATGAATGTGAAACTAAGTTGCCTAATTTCGCTATCAAATTCATGAAATACTAAAATGTTTGATTTTTAAAAAGTAACCATATCTTCTCTTACTACTCCTGTTCAACATCATGTTGAAAGTTCTGGCTAACACAGTAAAACAAGAAACACAAATAAAATCAATATGGGTTGGGGAAGAAATAAACTTGCCATTGTTTATACATAACATGATTGTTTATGTACAAAATCTGAAAGAATCCCAGTGTGCAAGGCTAATATACAAAAATAAATTGCTTTCCTACATAACAGCAATGAATAATTGGAATTTAAAATTAGAACCACATCATCATTTTTAAAAATTTAAAAAAAAACTTTTATTTTTACTTTTAACTTTTATAGAGTTTTGTTGTTTATAGATATGTATGTTCTCAGATTCGTCACATGTATATCCCCCCACATCCCATTGGCATAAACCCAACAAAACGTGTATAAGATCTATGTGTGGAAAGCTACAAAACCCTGAAAAAAATCAAAAAAGATCTAATAAATGGAAAGACATTTAATGTTTAAGGACTGGAAGAGTCAATATTGCCAGGATGTCAGTTCTTCCCAATCCTATCTATAGACGCCATGAAATCTCAACCAGTATCCCAGCAAGTTATTTTGTAGATATTGACAACCTGAGTCTATACTTTGTCTGGAGAGGTAAAAGACCTAGAAGAGACAGAACAATACCAAAGCTGAGGAAGAGGAAGAGAATTAACAGCATGTGACTTACTACAGAGCTACATAATCAAAACAGTGTGGTGTTGGCAAAAGGATAGACAAATAGACCCACACAGATATAGTGAACTGACCTTTGACAAAGTAACAAAGACAATTCTAGAGACACAGGGCATTTTTCATTAAATGCTGTGGATCTACTAGACACCATGCAAATAAATGAATCTAGACAGACTTTATAAGTTTTATACAAAATTAACTCAAATTGCTTTACAGACTTATTAAAATTTCTACTCTTCAAAAATTACTGTCAAGTAGTAAGAAGCCACAGACTATGAGGAAGTATTCACAAATCATATATTTGATAAAAGAACACATATCCAGGGCTTCCCTGGTGGTCCAGTGGGTAAGGACACCGCCTTACAGTGCAATGGGCGCCGGTTTGATCCCTGACCTGGGAAGATCCCACGTGCCGTGGAGCGGCTGGACTGATGTGTCCAATTACCGAGCCGGGGCTCTGGACCGCATGCACCCAGAGCCGGTGCTCTGTGACAACAGAGGCCACCGCGATGGGAGGCCCACACGAGCCAAAGAACAAAGATGGATGAAAAATAGATAAATGAAAGACCAAGAGAAGTGGCCCGTCCGCCCCCTCCCTCCCCGGCCCGCCCCCTCCAATAAATAAATAAATAAAATCTTAAAAAACACACACACACATATCCAAAATATATTAAGAACACTTAAAATCCAAGAGTAAGAAAATAAATAGCCCAATTAAAAACTAGGCAAAAGATCTAAATACACAACTCATCAAAGAAAACATACAATGGCAAATAAGCTTATGAAAAGATACTCATCATTAAATATCATAAACAATGCAATCACTACATTAGCATGGCTACTCTATGTAACACTGACAATACCAAATACCAGTGAGAGTGTAACAGGAACTCTCATTCATGGCTAGTGAGAATGTAAAATGGTACAACTACTTTTAAAAAAAGTAATGGTAGTTTCTCACAAAGCTAAGCATAATCTTATTGTAGGATTCAGCAGTGAAATCTCAACCAGTATCCCAGCAAGTTATTTTGTAGATATTGACAACCTGAGTCTATACTTTGTCTGGAGAGGTAAAAGACCTAGAAGAGACAGAACAATACCAAAGCTGAGGAAGAGGAAGAGAATTAACAGCATGTGACTTACTACAGAGCTACATAATCAAAACAGTGTGGTGTTGGCAAAAGGATAGACAAATAGACCCACACAGATATAGTGAACTGACCTTTGACAAAGTAACAAAGACAATTCTAGAGACACAGGGCATTTTTCATTAAATGCTGTGGATCTACTAGACACCATGCAAATAAATGAATCTAGACAGACTTTATAAGTTTTATACAAAATTAACTCAAATTGCTTTACAGACTTATTAAAATTTCTACTCTTCAAAAATTACTGTCAAGTAGTAAGAAGCCACAGACTATGAGGAAGTATTCACAAATCATATATTTGATAAAAGAACACATATCCAGGGCTTCCCTGGTGGTCCAGTGGGTAAGGACACCGCCTTACAGTGCAATGGGCGCCGGTTTGATCCCTGACCTGGGAAGATCCCACGTGCCGTGGAGCGGCTGGACTGATGTGTCCAATTACCGAGCCGGGGCTCTGGACCGCATGCACCCAGAGCCGGTGCTCTGTGACAACAGAGGCCACCGCGATGGGAGGCCCACACGAGCCAAAGAACAAAGATGGATGAAAAATAGATAAATGAAAGACCAAGAGAAGTGGCCCGTCCGCCCCCTCCCTCCCCAGCCCGCCCCCTCCAATAAATAAATAAATAAAATCTTAAAAAACACACACACACATATCCAAAATATATTAAGAACACTTAAAATCCAAGAGTAAGAAAATAAATAGCCCAATTAAAAACTAGGCAAAAGATCTAAATACACAACTCATCAAAGAAAACATACAATGGCAAATAAGCTTATGAAAAGATACTCATCATTAAATATCATAAACAATGCAATCACTACATTAGCATGGCTACTCTATGTAACACTGACAATACCAAATACCAGTGAGAGTGTAACAGGAACTCTCATTCATGGCTAGTGAGAATGTAAAATGGTACAACTACTTTTAAAAAAAGTAATGGTAGTTTCTCACAAAGCTAAGCATAATCTTATTGTAGGATTCAGCAGTCACACTCCTGGATATTTACTGAAATGAGTTGAAATTTTATGTCCACACAAAACAGTGCATACAAACATTTATAGCAGTTTCATTCATAATTGCCAAAAATTGGAAGTAATCAAAATGTCCTTCAATAATGTAATGTATGAACTGTGATACACCCATATAATGGAATATTATTTGGTAATAAGAAGAAATGAGTTATCGTGTCATGAAAAGATATGGAGTAATGTATCTAACGATACATATTTCTAAGAAGTCAGTCTATAAATGCTACGGTATATAGTGTAGGATGTACATGTCAGTATAGAGTCTATGTCACTCTGTGACATCCTAGAAAAAGCAAAACTGTAAAGAGTAAAAGGTTCAGTCATTCCCTAGTGTTCAGAGGGAGAGAAGGAAAGAGGGAGTGAGGAACAAGTTGAACATAGGATTTCTAGGGCACTGAAACTATTTTGTATGACATTGTAATTAATGGTAGACACCTGACATTATGCCTTTGTCAAAACCCATAAAACTGTAAAACAGAGTGAACACTAATCCAAACTATGGACCATACTAAATAATAGTATATAATTACCAATTCACTGATTACAACAGATGAGCAACAGTAATGTGAGACATTAATAGCTGGGTAAACTGTGAGAGGAGCTTCCCTGGTGGCTCAGTGGTAAAGACTCTGCCTACAGTGCAAGAGACATAGGCTTGATCTCTGGATGAGGAAGATCCCCTGGAGTAGGAAGTGGCAACCCACTCCAGTATTCATGCCTGGGAAATCCCATGGATAGAGAGGCCTGGAAGGCTGCAGTCCATGAGGTCACAAGAGTCAGACTTAAAGACTAACCCATCACCACTAATCTATAAGAGTGGGAGCATTAGGAAGAGGAGGCACAGGAGAACTCTCTATACCTTCTGTATAATTTTTCTGCATACTCAGAATGCCTCTAAAAATAAAGTCTATTAATAAAAACATAATCATATCACATCTTATGATAGTTTTTATTGGATACTATTCAGAGTAGTTTTGTTAAATTAACTGGATCTCTAATATAATGTTAGTTTCAAAAAACTCTGCATAAGATGCATACATCTAGGTAGTCTGGTCAAATAAGGTACTTTCTATATAGAAAATCTTTTCATTACCTACAGGGTTCCACACAAAACAGTGCATACAAACATTTATAGCAGTTTCATTCATAATTGCCAAAAATTGGAAGTAATCAAAATGTCCTTCAATAATGTAATGTATGAACTGTGATACACCCATATAATGGAATATTATTTGGTAATAAGAAGAAATGAGTTATCGTGTCATGAAAAGATATGGAGTAATGTATCTAACGATACATATTTCTAAGAAGTCAGTCTATAAATGCTACGGTATATAGTGTAGGATGTACATGTCAGTATAGAGTCTATGTCACTCTGTGGCATCCTAGAAAAGCAAAACTGTAAAGAGTAAAAGGTTCAGTCATTCCCTAGTGTTCAGAGGGAGAGAAGGAAAGAGGGAGTGAGGAACAAGTTGAACATAGGATTTCTAGGGCACTGAAACTATTTTGTATGACATTGTAATTAATGGTAGACACCTGACATTATGCCTTTGTCAAAACCCATAAAACTGTAAAACAGAGTGAACACTAATCCAAACTATGGACCATACTAAATAATAGTATATAATTACCAATTCACTGATTACAACAGATGAGCAACAGTAATGTGAGACATTAATAGCTGGGTAAACTGTGAGAGGAGCTTCCCTGGTGGCTCAGTGGTAAAGACTCTGCCTACAGTGCAAGAGACATAGGCTTGATCTCTGGATGAGGAAGATCCCCTGGAGTAGGAAGTGGCAACCCACTCCAGTATTCATGCCTGGGAAATCCCATGGATAGAGAGGCCTGGAAGGCTGCAGTCCATGAGGTCACAAGAGTCAGACTTAAAGACTAACCCATCACCACTAATCTATAAGAGTGGGAGCATTAGGAAGAGGAGGCACAGGAGAACTCTCTATACCTTCTGTATAATTTTTCTGCATACTCAGAATGCCTCTAAAAATAAAGTCTATTAATAAAAACATAATCATATCACATCTTATGATAGTTTTTATTGGATACTATTCAGAGTAGTTTTGTTAAATTAACTGGATCTCTAATATAATGTTAGTTTCAAAAAACTCTGCATAAGATGCATACATCTAGGTAGTCTGGTCAAATAAGGTACTTTCTATATAGAAAATCTTTTCATTACCTACAGGGTTCAAGCTTCTATTGTTAGACGTGGAAAACTTATGAAGATGATCTTAATACTGAAGACAGAGTTATGACCCCAAATTTCTAACCAGGTGTTGTTTCTTATTTACCTCACCATAACCTATCTTAACTAGCCTTTAGTATATAGTTTTAAATTTTTTGTCAAACAAATGACTGAATAAAGAAATGAAATGACTGAATGAAATAAATCAATGCATATGTGAGTTGTATAACAACTTATAATTTAGTCCTTTCATTGATATCTGGTTTTCAATTACAGACAATAAAAGTGTGTGTAATTCATCATTCTTCCTCTTTAGAAGCCCCATCTGCAAATTCTTTAATACACCTTGGCTAAAAATTGTAACAAGGGTTTCAAGACATAAATCTCAGTTATCAATTTAATGAGAAACTCCAAAAAATGGAGATCCCCTGTCATGAATGTTTTAAGAATATAAATCTCATGAGATATGAATCAAGATGGTAGAGTAGAAGATCCTGAGCTCTTGTACTCCAAACATATCAAAATACCACAATAGCACAACTATCTCTGTGAATGACTTGAAGACTAAAAGGGATGTTCTACAGCTAAGAATATAAGAAAACACCACATCAAGAAGGGTAAGCAGAGCAGAGATGCTTTCTAGTCAAAACCCACACCCCCAGTTGGCAACCCACAAGCAGGAGGGAGGTCCTCTCAAGAAATGAGAAATCTGGGCTTCTCTGGTGGTCCAGTGGGTAAGGACACCGTCTTGCAGTGCAAGGGGCGCTGGTTCGATCCCTGGCCTGGGAGGATCCCACGTGCCGCAGAGCGGCTGGACCAATGTGTCCAACTACAGAGTCAGGGCTCTGGAGCGCATGTGCTCAGAGCCAGTGCTCTGCAGCTAGAGAGGCCACTGCGATGGGAGGGCCACACAGGCCAAAGAACAAAGATGGATAAAAATAGATAAATGAAAGACCAATAGAAGTGGCCCGCCCACCCCCTCCCCAACCTGTCCCCCACCCCCTCAAAAAAAAAAAAGAAATGAGAAATCTGAATCCCACAATGGGCTCCCCAGCATGGGAGGTCTACACCAGGTAGACTAGTTCCCATAACATCTGACTTATGTCCAGGAGAGTTGAACCATTGTAGGAAACCAAAATTAAAGAACTTATACACATACCTGCTCCAAGTCTGAGTACAGAAGTAGCAACTTGAAAAGTACTTGGTCATATGAGAAGGAGATTCATTCACTGATTTTAAATATATGCCAGAGGGATAGAGATCTGATAAGATTTTCTCTTGGAAGAGAAGTGCTAGGAGGCAGCAGGTTTTGCTCTCCTTCCATTTAGCTGGCCCAGTCCTGGCAGGCACCATTTCTGTCACCTCCACCAGGCTAGCTAACACTGTGTGCCTTGTCCCAGTACACCCCTGATTACCACTACTTCTCAACCCACTGCCCCAGCTTCCCCTCCAAAGTGGCCCATATCTCAGCCCACTTGGGAGGAGGCCCAGGCCAGCAACAGTGCTCCTCCAAAGTAGTCCCTGCTCCAGAGAACCAGTCCTATCCCATCTGATGAGTGGCCTTGAACAGTATCAGTGCCCCAACAAAAGACTCTTGCTCCAGGGGCCCAGTCCAACACAGTACCATACCTGCAGCAATCACCACCCAACCACAACAGGAGGGCACACACAGCCCACACAGGGGTTAGCCCTAGAGTACCTAGATAAAGTGACCATAGGGAATTGTGCCACTGGGCCCCACAGGACATGTTCTACATGAGGCCACTCTTTCAAAACTGGGAAATGTAGCTGATTTATATAATACATAGAAACAGAGAGAGTTAGGCAAAATGAACAGACAAAGGAATATCTTACAAACAAAAGAATAATACAACACCTGGGGAGGGGATGGGTAAGGAAAACAGAGACAAACAACTTATCAATAAAGAATTCAAAGAAACAGTCATAAAGATGTTCACTAAACATGGAAGAAGAAAAGATGAGCTCAGTGAGACTGTCAGAAAAGAGACAGAAAACATTAAAAAGAATCTATCAGAAATCTGAAGGTAGCAATTGAAATGAAAATCACACTAAAGGAAATCAGCTTCAGGTTAGAGGATGCAGAAGAAGAAATCAGCAATCTGGAAGGCACGGTAGTAAAATCACACAATCAGAATAGCAAAAGGCAAAAGAATTCCCCTAAACAACATTAAATAGTTTAAACAACCTCTGGGACAACATGAAGAACATTAATATTTTATTATAAGGTTCCCAGAAGGAAAAAAGTCAGAAATCCTATTTTAAGAAATAATAGCTAAAAATTTTTCTAATCTGGCAAAGGAAACAGATATCCAAGTCCAGGAACCACAGAGAGTTCCAAAGAGAATAACCTAAAGTGACCCACACCAGGACACACTGTAATTAAAATGTCATAAGGTAAAGATAAATATAAACTTAAGAGCAGCAAGAGAGAAAAAACTAGTTATATACAAGGGAGCCATTATAAGACTATCATCTGATTTTTCAGCAGAAAGGTTATAGACCAAAAGGGACTGGCATAATATATTCAAAGTGAAAGTGTTGGTAGCTCAGTCATGTCTAATTCTTTGTGATTTCATGAACTGTAGCCTGCCAGGCTCCTCTGTCAATGGAATTCTCCAAACAAGAATACTGGAGTGGGGTTGCTATTCCTTTCTCTCTCTCTCTCTTTTTTTTAACAGAGTTTTCTTGTTTACTGCCACATCAACCCTGAATCAGCCATAGGTATACATATGTCCCTTCCCTCTTGAACTTCCCTCTCATCTCACTCCTGATCCCACTCCTCTGGGTTGTTACAGAGCCCCTGTTTGAGTTTCTTAGTCTTACAGCATATTCCCATTAGTTATCTATTTTACATCTGGTAAGGTAAGTTTCCATGTTACTCTTGCCATTCCTTTCTCCAGGGAATCTTCATGACCCAGGGATTGAACTCAAGTTGCCTACATTGCAGGCAGATTCTTTACCATCTGAGCCATCAGGGAAGTACTCAAAGGTAAAATTTTAAAACCAGAAATACCCTACACAAGCAAGGTTATCACTCAGAATTGAAATGAAAATCACACTAAAGGAAATCAGCTTCAGGTTAGAGGATGCAGAAGAAGAAATCAGCAATCTGGAAGGCACGGTAGTAAAATCACACAATCAGAATAGCAAAAGGCAAAAGAATTCCCCTAAACAACATTAAATAGTTTAAACAACCTCTGGGACAACATGAAGAACATTAATATTTTATTATAAGGTTCCCAGAGGGAAAAAAGTCAGAAATCCTATTTTAAGAAATAATAGCTAAAAATTTTTCTAATCTGGCAAAGGAAACAGATATCCAAGTCCAGGAACCACAGAGAGTTCCAAAGAGAATAACCTAAAGTGACCCACACCAGGACACACTGTAATTAAAATGTCATAAGGTAAAGATAAATATAAACTTAAGAGCAGCAAGAGAGAAAAAACTAGTTATATACAAGGGAGCCATTATAAGACTATCATCTGATTTTTCAGCAGAAAGGTTATAGACCAAAAGGGACTGGCATAATATATTCAAAGTGAAAGTGTTGGTAGCTCAGTCATGTCTAATTCTTTGTGATTTCATGAACTGTAGCCTGCCAGGCTCCTCTGTCAATGGAATTCTCCAAACAAGAATACTGGAGTGGGGTTGCTATTCCTTTCTCTCTCTCTCTCTTTTTTTTAACAGAGTTTTCTTGTTTACTGCCACATCAACCCTGAATCAGCCATAGGTATACATATGTCCCTTCCCTCTTGAACTTCCCTCTCATCTCACTCCTGATCCCACTCCTCTGGGTTGTTACAGAGCCCCTGTTTGAGTTTCTTAGTCTTACAGCATATTCCCATTAGTTATCTATTTTACATCTGGTAAGGTAAGTTTCCATGTTACTCTTGCCATTCCTTTCTCCAGGGAATCTTCATGACCCAGGGATTGAACTCAAGTTGCCTACATTGCAGGCAGATTCTTTACCATCTGAGCCATCAGGGAAGTACTCAAAGGTAAAATTTTAAAACCAGAAATACCCTACACAAGCAAGGTTATCACTCAGAATTGAAAGAGAGATAAGGGAGTTCCTAGACAAGCAAAGTGAAAGAAATTCATCATGAATGAAGTGTCCTTACAAGGAAAATTAAAAAAAAAAGAAAAAAAAGTCCTAATGAGAAACAAGAAAATCATGATTAAAAAAAAAAACTCACTGGTAAAGTCAAATATATATTAAATATACTGAATCAATTACCTATAAAACTGGAAAGAATTTTAAAAGACAAAAGTAGTAAAGCCATATATATCTAAAATAAAGTTCCACACAAAATTTAAAAATATAAATTATCAAAATCATAAAACTTTGGCAGGGGTGTAAAAATGTAGTTCTTTTAGAATGAGCTCAAATGTAAGTGACCATCAACTTAAAATAGTAGCCTATGTAAATAGGTTTTTATGTATTAACTTCATGGTAACCAAAGTCAAAAACCAATGACAGATACTCAAAAAATATAGAGAAAGGAATACAAAATTACCACCAAAGAATGTCATCAAATCACAAGAAAATAGAATAAGAAAAGAAAGGAAAAGAGAAGAATTTTAAAAACAACCCAAACCAATTAAAATGGCAACAAATACATATCTATTAATAATTATTTTGAATGTAAATGGGCTAAATGTTCAAGTAAAGACATTGTGTGGCTGAATGGATATAAAATAAGACCTATATACAAGATGCTACAAGAGACTCACTTTAGATCTGAAGACATACACAGAATGAAAGTGAAGGGATAGAAAAAGATATTCTATACAAATGGAATTGAAAAGAAAACAGAGGTTGCATGCTTACATAAGACAAAATACACTTTCTAACAAAGAATGTAACAAAAGATGAAGAGTATTACATAATGATAAGGGGATCAATCCAACAAGAGGATATCTATTTACATAGATACTTGTAAATATCATTCATTTAACATAGGATCACCTAAATATATAAAGCAAGTATTAACAGACATAAAGGGTGATAATGATAGCAATCCAACAACAGTAAATAACAGTTTACTCTTGCCATTCCTTTCTCCAGGGAATCTTCATGACCCAGGGATTGAACTCAAGTTGCCTACATTGCAGGCAGATTCTTTACCATCTGAGCCATCAGGGAAGTACTCAAAGGTAAAATTTTAAAACCAGAAATACCCTACACAAGCAAGGTTATCACTCAGAATTGAAAGAGAGATAAGGGAGTTCCTAGACAAGCAAAGTGAAAGAAATTCATCATGAATGAAGTGTCCTTACAAGGAAAATTAAAAAAAAAAGAAAAAAAAGTCCTAATGAGAAACAAGAAAATCATGATTAAAAAAAAAAACTCACTGGTAAAGTCAAATATATATTAAATATACTGAATCAATTACCTATAAAACTGGAAAGAATTTTAAAAGACAAAAGTAGTAAAGCCATATATATCTAAAATAAAGTTCCACACAAAATTTAAAAATATAAATTATCAAAATCATAAAACTTTGGCAGGGGTGTAAAAATGTAGTTCTTTTAGAATGAGCTCAAATGTAAGTGACCATCAACTTAAAATAGTAGCCTATGTAAATAGGTTTTTATGTATTAACTTCATGGTAACCAAAGTCAAAAACCAATGACAGATACTCAAAAAATATAGAGAAAGGAATACAAAATTACCACCAAAGAATGTCATCAAATCACAAGAAAATAGAATAAGAAAAGAAAGGAAAAGAGAAGAATTTTAAAAACAACCCAAACCAATTAAAATGGCAACAAATACATATCTATTAATAATTATTTTGAATGTAAATGGGCTAAATGTTCAAGTAAAGACATTGTGTGGCTGAATGGATATAAAATAAGACCTATATACAAGATGCTACAAGAGACTCACTTTAGATCTGAAGACATACACAGAATGAAAGTGAAGGGATAGAAAAAGATATTCTATACAAATGGAATTGAAAAGAAAACAGAGGTTGCATGCTTACATAAGACAAAATACACTTTCTAACAAAGAATGTAACAAAAGATGAAGAGTATTACATAATGATAAGGGGATCAATCCAACAAGAGGATATCTATTTACATAGATACTTGTAAATATCATTCATTTAACATAGGATCACCTAAATATATAAAGCAAGTATTAACAGACATAAAGGGTGATAATGATAGCAATCCAACAACAGTAGGGGACATTAGCATTACAGTTACATCATTCAGACAGAAAAAAACAGTGGCCTTAAATGACAAATTAAGTAAGATTTACTTAACATATTTATACAGAAAATAACCATTGAAAAATATAGTCACCTCATTTTATTGCATTTCACTTTATTACATGATTCAGATATTATGGTCTTTGTTTATTTCACAAATTGAAGGTTTCATCAAGTAATTTTATTGACATCATTTTTTCTAACAGCCTTTGCTAAGTTCACATCTCTGTGTCACATTTTGATAATCCTCTCAACATTTCAAACATTTTCATCATTATATTTGTTATGGTCATTTGTGATCAGTAATCTTTTTTTTTTTTGGCCACTTCTATTGGTCTTTCATTTATTTATTTCCATCCAGCTTTGTTCTTTGGCGTGTCGGCCTCCCATTGCAGTGGCCTCTCTTGTTGCAGAGCACTGACTCTGGCCAGATGCACTCCAGAGCTCCAGCTCGGTAGTTGGACACATCGGTCCAACCACTCCATGGCACGTGGGATCTTCCCAGGCCAGGGATCGAACTGGTGCCCCTTGCACTGCAAAGCAGTGTCCTTACCCACTGGACTACCATAGAAGCCTGATCAGTAATCTTTGTTGTTATTATTGCAAAAAGATGACAACTCACTGAAGGTTTAGATGATAGTTACCATCTTTTAGCAATAAAGTATTTTTTAATGCAGGTATGTACATTTTCTAGACATAATGCTATTGCACATTTAATAGACTACAGTATAATATAAACATAACTTTTGCATATGCAGTGAGAAACCAAAAAATGTGTGTGACTTGCTTTATTGCAATACTTTTTTTTTGCAGTCTGGAATCTAACCCACAATATCTCTGAGGTATGCTATATACATTCTTTCCAAGTGCAAATGAAATATTCTCCAGGATAGATCACATGCTAGGCCACAAATCAATTCTCAGTAAATTTAAGAAGAATGAAATCATATCAAGCACTTTTTCTAACTGCAACAGTTTAAATAGTAGATTCAGTTAAAAACTGGAAAGATACAAATATATGAAACTAAACAACATGCTAGTAAGTAATCATAAGATCAAACATATATCAAAGAGGATATCTAAAAGCCAGAAAAAAATGAAAATAAAAACAAAATATTCCAAACCTACAGAATGCCAAAAAAGCAATTCTAAGAGGGAATTTTATTAATACAGGTCTGCCTCAGGAAAGAAACAAAAAATACTCAAATAATCTAACCTGACACTTAAAACAACTATTTACAAAAACTACAATGAAAGTCCAAAGTTAGTAGGATGGAGGAAATAACAAAGATTGAAGTGAAAATAAATGGAACAAACACTAGAAGAAATTAGAAAAGACCAATGAAACTAAGAGCTGGCATTATGAAAAAATACATAAAATTGTTAAACCTCTAGCCAGGTTTATTAGGAAAAGGAGAAAAGAAATGAAAGATAAGTTATAAATTACAATACTGAAATATGAAGTTTCATAAAGAAACCTTTTTTCATAACAGTAATATGAAAAATTATATACCAACAAATTGGGCTACCTAGAAGAAATTGATAATTTCCTAGTAACCTATACTTTTCCAAGCTGAAGCAGGAAGAAATAGAAAATGTGAATAAATTGATCATAGTAATGAATTTTAATTAGTAATAAAAATTGCTAAACCAATAAAATTTCAGGACCAAATGGTTCCACAGGGAAATTCTACCAAACAATTTAAAAAGAGTTAATAATATACTTCTCAGCCCTTCCAAAAAAATATGAAGTGGAAATACTTCCAAACTCATTTTATGAGTCCAATATTATGAGTCCTGTTACCAAAACCAAACATGGACACCATAAGAAAAGAAACTTACAGTCCAGTATCACTGATGAAAGTAGGTTCAAAAGCCTTTAACAAACATCAGCAAACTATTTCAATAGTACATTAAAAAGATCATATACCATAATCAAGTGGGATATACAGGTATGTAAAGATAATTGAATATTCACAAATCAATCACTGTGATATTCCACATTAACAAAATGCAGGATATATGATCACTTCAGTAGATGCTGAAAAAGCACTTAACAAATTCAAGCCCATTCACGATAAATCTCAACAAAATGGGTTTGAACACACCTCAACAGAATTAAGGCCATATATCTCAAGCCCACATATAACATAATTATCAAGGATGAAAACATGAAAGCATTTCCTTCATGATAAGGAACAAGGATACCACTTTAATTCAATATAGTAAAGAAAGACCTAGCCACATCAATCAGATGAGGAAGAGAAATAAAAGTCATTGAAATTGGAGGGAAGTAAAATTGTTGCTTACATATGACATAACAATGTACATAGAAAACTATGAATTCTCCATGAGAAAACTTTTAAAACTAACAAATGAATTCAGTAAAATTTCAGGATACAGAATCAACACAAAAATCCACTGTGTTTCCATACACTAATGATGAACTATGAAAAAGAAAACTTAAGAAAATAATCTAATTTACAATTGCACCCAAAACAATACAATACCTAGGAATAGAGTTAAGCAAAGAGGGAAAAGATCTGTACTCTGAAAACTATATGAAGTTATTGAAATTGAAGATGACACAAATAAATAGAAAGATATATCATGCTCATGAATTAAAAGAATTAGTCCTTTTTTAGGGGGGGTGGGACAGGGTGGGTTGGGGAGGGAGGGGGTCAGGCAGGCCACTTCTATTGGTCTCTCATTTATCTATTTTCATCCATCTTTGTTCTTTGGCCCATGTGGGCCTCGCATTGCAGTGGCTTCTGTTGTCACAGAGCACTGGCTCTGGGCACGGGCGCTCCAGAGCTCCGGCTCGGTAATTAGACACATCAGTCCAGCCACTCTGTGGCACGTGGGATCTTCCCAGGCCAGGGATCGAACCGGCGCCCCTTGCACTGCAAGGCGGTGTCCTTACCCACTGGACCACCAGGGAAGTCCAAAAGAATTAATCTTGTTAAAATGTTCTTACTACCCAAAGCAATCTATAGAATCAAGTCAATCTCTATCAAAATACCAATAACATTTTTCATAGATAGGAATAAGTAATCCAAAATTTGTATAGAAACAAAACACTGACTAGTCAAAGTAATCTTTCTTTTTTTGGGGGGGGGTGGGGGCAGGTTGGGGAGGCAGGGGGGCAGACGGGCCACTTCTATTGGTCTTTCATTTATCTATTTTCATCCATCTTTGTTCTTTGGCCCTTGTGGGCCTCCCATCAAAGTGGCCTCTGTTGTCACAGAGCACCGGCTCTGGGCGCACACACCCCAGAGATCTGGCTCTGTAATTGGACACATCGGTCCAGCTGCTCCGCGGCATGTGGGATCTTCCCAGGCCAGGGATCGAACCGGCGCTCCTTGCACTGCAAGGCAGTGTCCTTACCCACTGGACCACCAGGGAAACCCCCTATCAAAGTAATCTTAAATAATAAAGCTGAAATATATCATGCTCCCTGATTTCAAACTGTATTACAAAGCTATAGTAATCATAACTATATGGAACTGGCACAAAAACATACATATAGATCAATGGAAAAGGATAGAGCCCCAAAATAAGCCCACACCATGTGGTCAATTAATTTACAATAAAGGAGTCAGGAATATAAATGGGGAAAGAATAGTCCCTTCAATAAACAATGCTGAGAAAACTGAACAGTTACATGCAAAAGAATAACACTGGCCCACTTTCTCAATCATACATAAAAATAAATCAACATTGATTAAAGACTTAAATGTAAGACCTGAAACTCCAGAAAGAAAAGAGATAGTACACTTTTTGACACTGGTCTTAGCATTGTTTTTTTGGATCCATCTCCTCAGGCAAGGGCAATAAAAGCAAAATTAAACAAACAGGACTACAGCAAACTAAAAAGATTTGCAGAGCAACTAAACCATCAACAAAATGAAAAGGCAGCCTAGAGAATGGAAGAAGATATTTGCAAATGATGTATCTGGTAAGGTATTGATATCTAAAACATGTAAGGAACTCACACATCTAATATTAAAAAATGAGCAGGGCTTCCCCTGGTGATCCAGTGGATAAGGACACCGCCTTGCAGTGCAAGGGACTCCGGTTCCATCCCTGGCCTGGGAAGATCCCACGTGCCGCGGAGCGGCTGGACCGATGTGTCCAATTACCCAGCCGGAGCTCTGGAGCGCATGCGCCCAGAGCCGGTGCTCTGCAACGAAAGACGCCACTGCGTCTCCTGTGGCAGGCCCACAGGAACCAAAGAACAAACACGGATGAAAATAGAGTAAATGAAAGACCAATAGAAGTGGCCCGCCCACTCCCTCCCTCCCCAACCCGACCCCCGCCCAAAATAAATAAATAAATAAATCTTTAAAAAAAAAAAATGAGGCAAGGAAAGATTTATTAAAAAAAAATGAGCAGAGGACATGAACAGCTATTCAGATTGCCAACTGACACATGAAAAGATATTTAACATCACTAATCATAAGGGAAATGCAAGTCAAAATTTCAAAGAAATATCACCTCACACTTGTCAGAATGGCTATTATTAAAAAGACAAAAAAAAGCACAAGTGTTGGTAAAAAATGTTGAGACTAGGGATCCCTCGTGAACTGCTGATGTGAGAGTAAATCATTCAGCCATAATGAAAACCAGTATGGAGCTTCCTTTAAAAACTGAAAATAGAACTATCATTTGATCCAGAAATCTCACTCTTCGATATTTATCCAAAGAAAATGAAAACGCTAATTTGAAAAGATATATGCACACCTATGTTTACTGCAGTGTTACTTAAAATAGCTAAGATACAGAAGTAACCTAATGTATATATGGAATATTACTTGGTCATAAAAAAGAATGAAGTCCTGCCATTTGCAATAGCATGGATGGAACTTTAGGGTATTATGCTAAGTGAAATAAGTTAAACAGGGAAAGACAAATGATTTCCCATATATGTAGAATCTAAAAGATAAGATAGATGAACAAAGCAGAAAAATTCAAAGATGCAAAGAATATACAGGTGTTTGTCTGTTGGAAGGGCAATAGAGCATTAAGCAAAATAGGTGAAGTGGATTAAGAGGTATGAACTCCCATCATAAAATGTCACCAAGATGTAATGTACAGCATAGGGAATATTAGTCAATAACATTATAATAACTTTGTGTGGTGATGGAGGGTTTCTAGACTTATCATGGTGATTAACTCATAATGTACATGAAAGTCAAGTCACTATTATGTATGCTTGAAACTAACATAATATTGTATGCCAACCATATTTCAATAAATAACTTAAAAAGTTTTTAATATAAAAAACAGAACATAAATCTCACCCCCAAAAATCATTACATTCTGTTAATTAGATAAAGAGAGGCTTGGTGACTATTTACCTTCAGTCTTCATAAAATGTTAATTAATAGTTACATGTGTTCGTCACAATTTAAGTTATGTTTCCTAAAAGTAGCAAAAAAATTCTGTAATATTGAAGTTGCTTAATATATCGAAAAACTGCTTTGTAAATTTTCTTTTTTTTTTTCTTTTCCTTTTTTCTTTTTGAGCGGGCGGGCCACTTCTATTGGTCTTTCATTTATCTATTTTCATCCGTCTTTGTTCTTTGGCTCCTTTGGGCCTCCCATCGCGGTGGTGTCTGTCGTTGCAGAGCACCGGCTCTGGGCACATGTGCTCCAGAGCTCCGGCTGGGTAATTGGACACATCGGTCCAGCCGCTCCGCAGCATGTGGGATCTTCCCAGGCCAGGGTGCGAACCGGCGCCCCTTGCACTGCAAAGCGGTGTCCTTACCCACTGGACCACCAGGGGAAGCCCTGCTTTGTAAATTTAAGACAAAAAATTTTAATCTCAAATATTTTAGGAAATTACTGTTAGGGAACTATATTCATTAGAAATTTTGTTAGAAATTTTATAGTATGAAATTGTTACTATTCTCCTAAATGTCAGTGTATGTTGACATAGGCTAATTGCGCCTTAGTAATAATTAGTCTGTGTCCTTACTGAGATAGTTCAAATTAACTGAACAAATACAGGAAAGATTAAGTAGATTTTCTTCTAACTAGAGAAACAGCTAAGTCATTTGTAATAATAAAAAATAATTTTACAGATAAAATGAAAATGATTATAAGGCTAAACCTAAAAGTTTAAAAATTTCATTTGAAATCTCAGTGAGAATTATAAAAAGGAAATGAGATGAAATTTATAAAATTGCAAAATAGTGATAGAATCCACATTCAGAATAAAATCACTCAGGGATTCTGTGACAATGGAGAAAAGCAGAGGAGAAGAGCCAGAAAATTCCTAGGAAATATCTTCATTTCCATAGAGATGTAAAGGAAGAATATTTTGTAAAGTCAAGTCACTATTATGTATGCTTGAAACTAACATAATATTGTATGCCAACCATATTTCAATAAATAACTTAAAAAGTTTTTAATATAAAAAACAGAACATAAATCTCACCCCCAAAAATCATTACATTCTGTTAATTAGATAAAGAGAGGCTTGGTGACTATTTACCTTCAGTCTTCATAAAATGTTAATTAATAGTTACATGTGTTCGTCACAATTTAAGTTATGTTTCCTAAAAGTAGCAAAAAAATTCTGTAATATTGAAGTTGCTTAATATATCGAAAAACTGCTTTGTAAATTTTCTTTTTTTTTTTCTTTTCCTTTTTTCTTTTTGAGCGGGCGGGCCACTTCTATTGGTCTTTCATTTATCTATTTTCATCCGTCTTTGTTCTTTGGCTCCTTTGGGCCTCCCATCGCGGTGGTGTCTGTCGTTGCAGAGCACCGGCTCTGGGCACATGTGCTCCAGAGCTCCGGCTGGGTAATTGGACACATCGGTCCAGCCGCTCCGCAGCATGTGGGATCTTCCCAGGCCAGGGTGCGAACCGGCGCCCCTTGCACTGCAAAGCGGTGTCCTTACCCACTGGACCACCAGGGGAAGCCCTGCTTTGTAAATTTAAGACAAAAAATTTTAATCTCAAATATTTTAGGAAATTACTGTTAGGGAACTATATTCATTAGAAATTTTGTTAGAAATTTTATAGTATGAAATTGTTACTATTCTCCTAAATGTCAGTGTATGTTGACATAGGCTAATTGCGCCTTAGTAATAATTAGTCTGTGTCCTTACTGAGATAGTTCAAATTAACTGAACAAATACAGGAAAGATTAAGTAGATTTTCTTCTAACTAGAGAAACAGCTAAGTCATTTGTAATAATAAAAAATAATTTTACAGATAAAATGAAAATGATTATAAGGCTAAACCTAAAAGTTTAAAAATTTCATTTGAAATCTCAGTGAGAATTATAAAAAGGAAATGAGATGAAATTTATAAAATTGCAAAATAGTGATAGAATCCACATTCAGAATAAAATCACTCAGGGATTCTGTGACAATGGAGAAAAGCAGAGGAGAAGAGCCAGAAAATTCCTAGGAAATATCTTCATTTCCATAGAGATGTAAAGGAAGAACATTTTGTGAAGGGAAACCAGAAGCAACCACTAGATCAAAGGTGTGAAGCATTTAAGAACTTTCACTCTAACTTCTCTCTCAATGTAACAATTTCCTTTTGTCATATCTGAGAATATTTTAAAAATTTTGACCTCTTTTATTGGTTTCCCATTTGTTTATTTTTCATCTATCTTTGTTCTTTGGCCCGTGTGGGCCTCCCAACACAGTGGCTTCTCTCTTTGCAGAGCACCAGCTCTGGCCACATGCGCTTGAGCGCTAGCTCATAATTGGACACACCAGTTCAGCAGCTCTGCAGCACATGAAATCTTCCCAGGCCAAGGATTGAACCAGCACCCCTTGCACTGCAAGGCAGACTCTTTACCCACTGGACAGTCAGGGAAGCCCATATCTGAGAATTTTTAACAAATGAAAATAAGTGTGACTTCCACACAGATTCTTTTGTCTAGAAAGGTTATGTAGTATACGCATGCGTACAGGCTCAGTTGCTTCAGTTGTGTCCAATTCTCTGCGACCCTATGGACTGCAGCCCTGCCACACTCCTCTGTCCATGGGATTGTCCAGGCAAGAATACTAGAGTGGGCTACCATACCTTCCTCCAGGAAATCTTCCCAACCCAGGGATCAAACCCATGTCTCTTGCATCTCCTGCACTGCAGGCTGAGCTACTCCCTATATGGTATATGTGCCATGTGCCAAGTTGCTTCAGTCATATCTCTTTGGCAGGTGAGTTTTTTCTACTAGCTCCACCTTGGAAACCCTATATGGTATATAGTTAATAACAAATTGGAAAATAAGCACATATGTGGCTTTTTCTAACAGTTTTTGTGTATTATCTTTTACCAGATGGTGAAGCTTAGGCAAATTATTTATCCTATCTACCTTGATTTCTTTTATTAAAAAGAAATCTTCTGTTCCTTGTACTACCTACATCACATCATAACATTGTCATGAGGAATATACTACATGTAAATCACTTAGAAGGGTGCTTTTTACATAGCAAATTATACTGAGAGTAAATTATACTAATTATTCTAATTATTATATTATAATTATATATATTATATATATTTATATATATATTATATTATAATTATTATACTAATTATACTAATTATTTGTTACTGCAGCAAAGTTAATAGTTTTAAATGGACAGAGGGGAAAGACCAAACTGTTGTCTTAAGTGCAGAAACAGCCACAAATTCCTGTGAATTTCAATATAAAATGTCATTGAAAGACAGGTATATTACTTGTCTCATATGCTTATTGCCCAATTATTTCTGGATTTGCTTTGTTCTTTTTAAGATTCTAAATCTGTATATTTTGATGGCAAAAGTGGTTTTCTGAAATTAGAGGAATCAAATAAAAGACTTCATTCCAAAAGTTTTCATACTTTTTTTTTTCTTTTTGTTAATTTTTACTTTACTTTTTACTTTTACAGTTTTGTTCTTTACAGATATGTATGATCCCAGATTAGTCATATGTATATCCCCCCCAATCCCACCCCTACAGGCCATCGCACAGCACCCCTGCAGGATCCCCTTTTCTCACAGCACAATGACAATAGCTATTTTTTTCACATGTGATAGTATAGGTATTCATGCTACTTCCTTTATGCCTCTCACCCACTGTTCATCCCCCACAATGTCCATGTCTACCATCCATGTTTGTTTGCTTCACTGCACGTGTTATCATGACCATCCTACTAGATTCCATACATATATGTGTTAGTATATTGTACTTGTCCTTCTCTTTTTGACTGATTTCACTTTTTATGATGGGTTCTAGATCTAGCCACCTCATTATGGCTGATTCTTCTGCATTTCTTTTTACAGCTGAGTAGTATTCCATTGTATGTATGTACCAGAGCTTTTGGATCCATTCATTCATCGATGGACATCTAGGTTGCTCCCATGTTCTAGCTATTGTACAGAAAGCCGCAATGAATATTGGGGTACAGGTGCCTCCTTTAGTTTTTATTTAATCAGGGTATAAGCCTAAGAGTGGGATTGCTGGGTCATATGGTGCTTCCATTTTTAATTTTTTAAGAAATCTCCATACTGTCTTCCATAGAGGCTGTATCAATTTACATTCCCACCAGCAATGCAAGAGGGTTCCCTTTTCTCCGCACCCTCTCCAGCATTTATTGTCTGTCAATTTGTGGATGATGGCCATTCTGACGGGTGTGAGGTGATATCTCATTGTAGTTTTTATTTGCATTTCTCTAATTATAAGCAAGGGTGAGCATTGTTTCATGTGTTTTTTGGCCATCTGTATGTCCTCTTTGGAGAGGTATCTGTTTAAGTCCTTTTCCCATTTTTTGATTGGGTTGTTCATTTTTCCAATCTTGAGTTGTCTTGAGTTGCTTGTAGATTTTGGAAATTAATTCTTTTTCTGTTGTTTCATTTGCTGTGATTTTCTCCCATTTTGTGAGCTGTCTGTTCAGCTTTTTTGTAGTTTCTTTTACTGTACAAAAGCTCTTAAGTTTCATTAGGTCCCACATGTTCATTTCGTTTTTTTATTTCTGCTATCCTTGTAGGTGAATCAGAGAAGATCTTGCTTTGATTGATGTCCTTGAGTGTTTTGCCTATATCTAGGAATAAATCTACCCAAAGAAATGGAAAAAAAAACTGCACACACAAACAAGACACTAATGAGAGAAATTAAAGAAGATTTAAACAGATGGAGAGATATTCCATGTTCCTGGGTTGGAAGAATCAATATTATGAAAATGACCATGCTACCAAATAGCATCTATAGATTCAATGCGATCCCTATCAAACTACCAATGACATTCTTCACAGAACTAGACCAAAGAATAACACAGTTCATATGGAAACACAAAAGACCTCGAATAGCCAAAGCAACCTTGAGAAAGAAGAATGGAGCTGGAGAGATCAGCCTCCCTAACTTCAGACTCTACTACAAAGCAACAGTCATCAAGACAGTATGGTACTGGCACAAAAAAAGAGATACAGATCAATGGAACAAGACAGAGATCCAGAGATAAACCCACACACCTATAGGTACCTTATTTTGACAAAGGAGGCGAAAATCTAAAATGGGACAGAGACAGCCTCTTCAACAAATGGTGCTGCGAAAATTGGACAGCTACATGCAAAGAAAACGAGTTGGAACATTTCCTAACATCATACACAAAGATCAACTCAAAATGGATTAAAGACCTAAGAGTGGGATTGCTGGGTCGTATGGTGCTTCTATTTTTAGTTTTTTAAGAAATCTCCATACTGTCTTCCATAGAGGCTGTATCAATTTACATTCCCACCAGCAATGCAAGAGGGTTCCCTTTTCTCCGCACCCTCTCCAGCATTTATTGTCTGTCAATTTGTGGATGATGGCCATTCTGACGGGTGTGAGGTGATATCTCATTGTAGTTTTTATTTGCATTTCTCTAATTATAAGCAAGGGTGAGCATTGTTTCATGTGTTTTTTGGCCATCTGTATGTCCTCTTTGGAGAGGTATCTGTTTAAGTCCTTTTCCCATTTTTTGATTGGGTTGTTCATTTTTCCAATCTTGAGTTGTCTTGAGTTGCTTGTAGATTTTGGAAATTAATTCTTTTTCTGTTGTTTCATTTGCTGTGATTTTCTCCCATTCTGTGGGCTGTCTGTTCAGCTTTTTTGTAGTTTCTTTTGCTGTACAAAAGCTTTTAAGTTTCATTAGGTCCCACATGTTCATTTTTCTTTTGAGTTCCGCTATTCTATTAGGTGGGTCAGAGAAGATCTTGCTTTGATTTATGTCCTTGAGTGTTTTGCCTATATCTAGGAATAAATCTACCCAAAGAAATGGAAAAAAAAACTGCACACACAAACAAGACACTAATGAGAGAAATTAAAGAAGATTTAAACAGATGGAGAGATATTCCATGTTCCTGGGTTGGAAGAATCAATATTATGAAAATGACCATGCTACCAAATAGCATCTATAGATTCAATGCGATCCCTATCAAACTACCAATGACATTCTTCACAGAACTAGACCAAAGAATAACACAGTTCATATGGAAACACAAAAGACCTCGAATAGCCAAAGCAATCCTGAGAAAGAAGAATGGAGCTGGAGGGATCAGCCTCCCTAACTTCAGACTCTACTACAAAGCAACAGTCATCAAGACAGTATGGTACTGGCACAAAAAAAGAGATACAGATCAATGGAACAAGACAGAGATCCAGAGATAAACCCACACACCTATAGGTACCTTATTTTTGACAAAGGAGGCGAAAATCTAAAATGGGACAGAGACAGCCTCTTCAACAAATGGTGCTGCGAAAATTGGACAGCTACATGCAAAGAAAACGAAGTTGGAACATTCCCTGACACCATCCACAAAGATCAACTCAAAATGGATTAAAGACCTAAATGTAAGACCAGAAACCATCATGCTTATTTTTAAAGTTAGGACCCTAAGGGTTAGAACAGTACTTGACCCACAAGTACTGAGTAAATATTTATTGAATGCATAAATGAAAATTTCTTATTTTTATTGCTATTTGGTAATATGATCAGCACCTTCCCACAACATTTCAGTGTGAATCATGGAGCCTCAGGGTTAGAAAGGGTGTCTCTTTCAGCAAACAACATCGTGACTGAACCCCTTCTCTAACGGTCTAGTTGATAAGCTGTCTAATAGATTTTCTAGCTCTACACCATTCTACGTAATGGAAAATTCCATACTTTTGGAGGAAGTCCATTATATCTGACGATAACTCTACTACCAGATTACTCCTTTTATTGAGCCACAAACTAATTTCCTGTTCTTAGCAGATCCGCAGGGAAATAAAATAATTTGTTGAGTGTTACTATGAGCTAAGAGCAATACATAGCTATCTCTAGTGAATTCCAAGTACCTAGAGCAGTGCTGGCATATGTAAGCCCTCTGTAAATAATCATTAAATATTATATAGTTAATGTATACTGCATCAGTGCTAAATATTAGAAAAAGATATCCTAATCTAGTAAGCATAAAAAATGTTCCATATGTCTATTTTTATTTTGAAGCCTTTTTAAAAAAATGCTATGTAACTTGGTATATCATCACAAACTGACCAGAAATATTTTGAATCCCCGAAAACTAATTTCCTCTGTAGTGTGTCTGAAGGGCTCTTTGTCAACCCAGATCAGGTTTAACATAATTATTAGACTAAATTCATATATTCCAAATATTTCAGCCAGAAAGGTGTCAAGAGTCGATTAGAAGGCAATGCTGTTAGCTCTAGAATATACGATGGATGTTAAAACATCTATCATGAAGATTGTAAAAATAACAGACACATATGTGCAATTCAGTAAGACATTCATTGCCTTGAAAGATTTTATGAAAATTCATTTAAGACAAAACTCATATCTTAGATATTTTAATACCTTTTTTGAATATAATCATTATAGAATGTTATAAACTCTCTGCTTTTATTTATATTTGTAGTTTTCCTTTTTTTAAGCCAACAATTCACCTATATCTGGAATATATGTTAAAAAGTAGATTGTTTGTATCAAGTATTTATGCTAAGTCGCTTCAGTTGTTTCAGACTCTTTGTGACCCCATGGACAGTAGCCCGTCAGGCTCCTCTGACCATGGCATCTCCAGGCAAGAATACTGGGTTGCCATTTTCTTCTCCAATCAAGTGTTTATAGAAACCATGAATAAATATTTATATATTACAAGCACTTCTAAATGATAACCTCAAAATAGTTCTAGGTTTAAAAACCAATTTATATGCTAAAACTTATCAGAAATATCTCATCATTTCATTGATCACTAAAGTATGGGTCATTTTTCTAACATGCAAAATATATGATTTAATTTAGAACTCATGAGCACAAAAACCTAGAAGAAGAAATAAGAGAATGATTATTTAAACTTTTGGTTATGGAGTTGGTAAATATTTGAGATGAATGAATAAATGAAGGACAAAATTTCATAGAAACATTAAAGGAACTTGCAAAATACTTGAATTAAGAGGCTAAATGTTTATCTAAGTGCTATAGTCTTTGTTATATGAAACACAATTTTTCCCTTTAAGATTAGAAAAATAAAGATTCTATTTATGAGGGTACAAATATAGCTTTAAATTAATTCATGGATAACTGATTTTTTTTCACATGACATTCAATTTTATTTCATTTGTCACAGTATCTGTAATACACAGAACAAAGATAAGCTAGTTGCAAATATTCAAATGATAACAGGACATAGTGGTGTTTAATTATATGATCAAATACAGCTTTTTGTTTTCAGCTGCCACGGAGACTTCATACTTTCCCACAACAAAAGAAGTGTCTTTACATGCCTCACACTAAAACAGTCTTATCAAATGAGTCTTTAAGAATGAAACTTGTGCGCCGCCCCCTCCGCCCTTATAATATGTACTGACAATTCCCTATTACTTCTGTCAATTGATGGTACCAGACAGATCCATTCAGGGTCTTTAGTATTCTTGTGTGAGGATGCAGAGATCAAAGAGCAAAAGGCAGAGAACTGAGGTTCAGTCTTTAGACAACAATGAGCTACTATGAGGGCTATACTTCGTTAGATTGAGAGACAAAAGGTATTAAAAGGGTGGAATGGAAGAGACACTTGGCTGCTTGACACCATTTATTCTCTTAAGTTCAGAGCCGTATCAAATACCAGTCATTGCATCTTCCATCAAAATGTTATTAATGAAAAAGTAGACTCTCTGCTGTCTGGTTTCTTCTCAGTGGAAACTGAAACCACAAACTATTCTCAGGCAACATGAAAGCATCCCACTATGACCATATTTCTAAAATATTTTTAAAACAAATTGGCCATCACTATTATGAGTCATTTAAAACCATATTTTTATTTTCTTCATTCAAAGAGAGATAAATTTTACAAATGCTTGTCACTAATCTTTGTGATATTCCTTTGCTTCACCATCTCCTTTTCACATTTATCTGTTCCTTTAAACTTAATTAGCTTTTCCATAAAATATTAAGATTTGTATAGTGTAAGGTATTTGCAACCAAATATGATGTTTGTTGACTTGATTGATACCTTTAGGATTTATTGAAATGCCACCCTCCCCTTTTGGAGTTTTATTCACACTATAAAATTAGAGAAAGAAGCTTAAGAGTATTGAAAAAAGGGGCATCATAGCCTGATTGTATATATTGGTTCAACACATTGTAAATATCAACACCTACAATCTAACTCCTTCTTTCAGTCACAAACCACTATTCTTTCAATTATCTTACCCTCCACTCTTCATCTTTGATATCCTCTAGTCATTTAATCCTTCCTATTAATAATATTACAAATCACAATTTACAATATTCAGTTTCATTTATCAATTTAACCATGCACCCAAAAGCTTTTGTTTTCAGCTGGAGACTTCATACTTTCCCACAACAAAAGAAGTGTCTTTACATGCCTCACACTAAAACAGTCTTATCAAATGAGTCTTTAAGAATGAAACTTGTGCGCCGCCCCCTCCGCCCTTATAATATGTACTGACAATTCCCTATTACTTCTGTCAATTGATGGTACCAGACAGATCCATTCAGGGTCTTTAGTATTCTTGTGTGAGGATGCAGAGATCAAAGAGCAAAAGGCAGAGAACTGAGGTTCAGTCTTTAGACAACAATGAGCTACTATGAGGGCTATACTTCGTTAGATTGAGAGACAAAAGGTATTAAAAGGGTGGAATGGAAGAGACACTTGGCTGCTTGACACCATTTATTCTCTTAAGTTCAGAGCCGTATCAAATACCAGTCATTGCATCTTCCATCAAAATGTTATTAATAAAAAAGTAGACTCTCTGCTGTCTGGTTTCTTCTCAGTGGAAACTGAAACCACAAACTATTCTCAGGCAACATGAAAGCATCCCACTATGACCATATTTCTAAAATATTTTTAAAACAAATTGGCCATCACTATTATGAGTCATTTAAAACCATATTTTTATTTTCTTCATTCAAAGAGAGATAAATTTTACAAATGCTTGTCACTAATCTTTGTGATATTCCTTTGCTTCACCATCTCCTTTTCACATTTATCTGTTCCTTTAAACTTAATTAGCTTTTCCATAAAATATTAAGATTTGTATAGTGTAAGGTATTTGCAACCAAATATGATGTTTGTTGACTTGATTGATACCTTTAGGATTTATTGAAATGCCACCCTCCCCTTTTGGAGTTTTATTCACACTATAAAATTAGAGAAAGAAGCTTAAGAGTATTGAAAAAGGAGCATCATAGCCTGATTGTATATATTGGTTCAACACATTGTAAATATCAACACCTACAATCTAACTCCTTCTTTCAGTCACAAACCACTATTCTTTCAATTATCTTACCCTCCACTCTTCATCTTTGATATCCTCTAGTCATTTAATCCTTCCTATTAATAATATAAAAAACATACATATTAGTTCACAAAGTTTTGTACATTATTTTATCTTCTTAACAGTTTCTATTATTATTCCCATTTTAGGACAGAGATCAGAGATTCATCCAATGTCTCATGACTAGGTCCCTGATATCAAGATAAAGACAGACAGCAGATGCTTCATTTTCATCTCACATCAAATATATAAATAACAGAAATATATATATTTTTGTAATATATATATATACACTTTATGTTCTTTAAAAAGAACAAAATATAACCATCCTAAAAACAGGAAGGTAAATTTTTGGAGGAGCATAAACTATGTGTGAAATAACTGTATTCCATATAATGAGGCTATGAGAGCCGGGACCAATAATCCAGATATAACCAGCAACAGACCTAGTGCAAGAATTCAGGCATATACTAAGAAGGAGCTGCCTAGTTAGGGAGTTATTTTTAAGCACCCTCTCCATCAAGGTAGGACTTATCATTAGAATGTGAACAGAAACAATATACATCATTTCTGATAGAAAGGAAGTTAAGCAGAGCATAGTCTTGATTCTCTTTCCTGTCTAACTGGATGGAGACGACACTAGCAGTCTAACAAACGCAAAATCACAAGATGCAAGGAGCCTGCTGATGAATCACAACTTGAACAAAATCATGCTATAACCAAGTTTTATATCATCACAAGATTACTTAGAGAAACATGTGTATTATGTCTTTTGTTTCATCAGCTAGAGTTACTCAGATCAACAGAGAAATTGATACCTTGAAATGCAGCGCTTCTGTGACAAAAATCTCAAGTGTGTGGTTAGTGATCAGGGAAATAACTAGCAGAGGCTGGTAAGATGCAAACAGTCACCAAAAAAATTTTTTTTTCAAGTATTACCTTTGATAATTGAGAAGCAGATCAAATGCCTATGAGCTTGTAGTTCTACAGCAGTGGTTCTCTACTGGAGGTGATTTTGCCCCTTGGAGGACATTTGGCAATGACTGAAGAGAGTGGCGCTAGTGGTAAAAAACCTGCCTGCCAATGCAAGACTTATAAGACACAGGTTCGATCCCTTGGTCAGGAAGTTTCCTAGAGGAGGGCATGGGAACTCACTCCCATGGAGAATCCCAAGGACACATGGAGCCTGGTGGGCCACAGTCCACAGGGTCGCAAAGAATTGGACATGACTGAAATGGCAGCATACACTAACACAGACAGTAAAGGGATTCCCAGGTGGCTCAGTGGTAAAAATATGCCTGCCAATACAGGAGATACAGGAAACAGGGGTTTGACTCCTGGGTCAGGAAGATTCTCTGAAGGAGAAAATGGCAACCTACTCCAGTATTCTTGACCAGAAAATCCCATAGACAGAGGAACTGAAGGGCAACAGTCCATAAGGTTGCAAAAGTCAGACACAACTGGGCACATATGAATGCATGCACAAAGACAGTAAAACATCATGAAGGTTTTAGTTATTTTTCAAAGCCAAGTCAATTGTTATGACTTCACTCCTCATATCAGACTATACTGCCTTATGTCACTCATATCAGGATTAGTCTTGTATATGGACTCCTTCAGAATGTAACCGTTCATTCTCCTGTTTTTAAACATTTGTCTCTATTATAAATCTAATGTAGTCTTATCCATGTATCCCACATATTGCATAGAATGTCTAACACAGAGAAAGTATACAAGTTTTGTCCATTGAATACACACTTGTTAAATGAATAAATACTATTCTTCAAAGCATTGATTCCATGCTCCTTGATCTCATAGTTCAGTACTGAGACACATATCACAAGAAATCACTTCACAATATAACACGTCTTATAGAATCTGAGGTCTTACAGACACTAGTTTTCACATTATGAGGCGTTCCCAGGTAGTGTTACCCTCTGGGCATTCTTTCACTCCCAATTTCTAATTGAATGACACTAATTACTGTGTTAACCTGACAGCTGCATTGAATAGGGAAAACAGTAAGGGTACCTTTACAAGGAATGTAGTTGGTCTAAAAGAGTTTGAATGATAACCTTTTAAGGAGGTTAAGGGTTGGAACATAAACTAAATTTTAGTACTTGACTAGTAACAAGGCTCCACTATAGCTGTCCATGGGAAGACATAGTCAAGAGGCAAGGGCATCAGGAAAGGCTAAGGAAAGAGATACAGATAAGGAAGATAATTATTTTGCTATTTCAGATCAATACTGATTAGCTTAATTTGTCATTGTTAAAAACTCCTTAGCCCATCTAGTTGGCTCTGACATTAGGGTCTAATGGACAGTTTAGTATAGATAGAAGGCAAAGCAACAATTTCAATTTCCCTTCCAGAGTGGAATACTGCTTGACAGTTGAAGATACAAATCTGGACTTCTGTAGACAAGGTGACTATAAGCAGATTTGGGATCATAAGCAAGCAGGTAATAAAAACGGATGAAGTCACTCAGTAAAAACTGAAATCAAAATCTTAAAATGTAGAGAATATAAAGAGCAGAAGCCACTGAAGGAATTAATATGCAAAATAATAGTTTCCTTACATACTTTGTATCAGACTGACAGTTTTAAATGTTTATAATTAAACCAGGTGGTTTTGCTTGTTTTTCAAATACATTATTTTTTCACCTTGATTTCAAGACCCTTAGGACATGAACCATTCTGACCCTTTAAACACGGCAAGTAATTCTACTCCCTTCGCCCATCTACCCTGGAAAGCCCATATTTCTCATTAAGTAACTTTCTAAATTCCTTCATCATCCCCTGCAGGTTATCCTGCTCTCACAGTTTCCTTGGCTATTAGGAATATGGGCTTAGAGAAACACTGTAGCATACAGTTGACCAGGGTTCATCAATGGGAAAACCTGGTAAAACTAAAGAGATTGCGACCCTATGACTAATTTCTTAATAGAGGAATAGAAAGCCAAACATCCCTCATTAGGGCATTGAGGGAACAGGAATTAGAAAAAAAAGTATTTAAGACCTTGGGGGCAGATGTGGTAACCAAACAAGGGCCTCCTAGGTGGCGCTAATGGCAAAAAACCCACCTGCCAATGCAGGGTATTATCAGGGCATGGCAACTCACTCCAGTAATCTTGCCTGGAGAATCCATGGACTAGTCAGGGGATGCAACTCACTCCAGTAATCTTGCCTGGTGAGACAAAAATTTGTACTTGACTAGTAACAAGGCTCCACTATAGCTGTCCATGGGAAGACATAGTCAAGAGGCAAGGGCATCAGGAAAGGCTAAGGAAAGAGATACAGATAAGGAAGATAATTATTTTGCTATTTCAGATCAATACTGATTAGCTTAATTTGTCATTGTTAAAAACTCCTTAGCCCATCTAGTTGGCTCTGACATTAGGGTCTAATGGACAGTTTAGTATAGATAGAAGGCAAAGCAACAATTTCAATTTCCCTTCCAGAGTGGAATACTGCTTGACAGTTGAAGATACAAATCTGGACTTCTGTAGACAAGGTGACTATAAGCAGATTTGGGATCATAAGCAAGCAGGTAATAAAAACGGATGAAGTCACTCAGTAAAAACTGAAATCAAAATCTTAAAATGTAGAGAATATAAAGAGCAGAAGCCACTGAAGGAATTAATATGCAAAATAATAGTTTCCTTACATACTTTGTATCAGACTGACAGTTTTAAATGTTTATAATTAAACCAGGTGGTTTTGCTTGTTTTTCAAATACATTATTTTTTCACCTTGATTTCAAGACCCTTAGGACATGAACCATTCTGACCCTTTAAACACGGCAAGTAATTCTACTCCCTTCGCCCATCTACCCTGGAAAGCCCATATTTCTCATTAAGTAACTTTCTAAATTCCTTCATCATCCCCTGCAGGTTATCCTGCTCTCACAGTTTCCTTGGCTATTAGGAATATGGGCTTAGAGAAACACTGTAGCATACAGTTGACCAGGGTTCATCAATGGGAAAACCTGGTAAAACTAAAGAGATTGCGACCCTATGACTAATTTCTTAATAGAGGAATAGAAAGCCAAACATCCCTCATTAGGGCATTGAGGGAACAGGAATTAGAAAAAAAAGTATTTAAGACCTTGGGGGCAGATGTGGTAACCAAACAAGGGCCTCCTAGGTGGCGCTAATGGCAAAAAACCCACCTGCCAATGCAGGGTATTATCAGGGCATGGCAACTCACTCCAGTAATCTTGCCTGGAGAATCCCATGGACAGAGGAGCCTGGTGGACTACAGTCCATGGGGTGTCAAAGAGTTGGACATGACTGAAGCAACTTAGCACACATGTGCACACTTCTGGTATCATCAACCAACTGGTCTCAACTACTGGTTAAGGGCTTTCAACTTGGTACTGACTTATTAACATTCCAAAGGGGAAAAGGGGAAAAGCAAAGATTACAAGGACCATCTACGAAGGACCAGCACATGCCAGTAAGCCTGGAACTAGAATACTAAAATGCACATTATTATAAAATGAACTTGCCTGCAGACCACATTTCCTTTTCTTCTTCTCATCCAACCAACCTATCCTTCCATTTTCACCTAATCTCCATATCATCTTATGTGGGGTCTTAATTTTTTTCCCCTTTTACCTGTTTGTATCTGAATATACACTAGCTAATATGACTTTGGGGATAGAGGTTTCCAATTTGGGGCTAGCAAGACTTTCATATTGGGACTATACTGTGCCAAGTCTTCAATTCGCTTTGAGATTACCTAATGAACTAAAGAGAAATGGTGAATTTTATGTTGTTGAAGTAAGAAAGAATCCTCTCTGAGCATAGCTAACCAGAAATGAGAAAAGAGATGATCCCAATTTCAGATGCTCTTAGGCTGTGGATAAACAGGGAAATGGAGAATCACAGAGTAGTGAAGGAGGAAGACTAATCTCATAAAAGGGTAAAAGACAACTGCTGCTACAACTGTAGTGAAAAACAGATAAGCAAATTCAGACACCAGTGGCAGATGGTGAAGGAAGATGGCAAGGTATAAATGTTGAAGACTGGAAAGGTTAATAGGTTAGTCTAGACCTGGGTTTGAATCCTGGGTTGGGAAGATCCCCTGGAGAAAAGAACCGCTAGCCACTCAAGCATTCTTGCTTGGAGAATTACATGGCTTCTCCGTGGGGTTGCAAAGAGTTCAGACACGACTGAGCGACTTTCACTTCACCTCACTTCAACTGGATATAATAAATGTAGCCTTTGGCATCCAATACCTGGATTTAAATTCTTATCTTGATCTTCAGCAGCTAAGAGTATGAGCTGGGCATAAGTCTTTCCATCTAATTTACAATTTGAGGGTTAATGATATAAATACACTGCTTAAAACACAACACAGTATTTAGTAACTGGCAGCTTTTATAATTATGTTTAAGAAGTTTGTCTACCATTGCTGACAGTTTTCAGAAAAAGCAAATAGCTACAAGCCAAAGAAAGGATAGTAATTTCTTACAGGACAGAGAAAGAGTCACAAGATTCACACTCAGTCACAAAACAGTGAACCTTTTACTAGATGTTAAAGTTTAAAACCACACAGTTTACCAGTAATGTTAACTTGACCACTAGGTGGCAATGATACAGCTGAATTTCACTGACAAGGTGAATTTAAAAACAGTGACGGCAGACAGAAATTTCAAGAAGTTTTTCTGTATATTTTCATTTAGACAAATGAAAAATTATTTTATATACAATTTAATTTATACTAGACTGTATAATTATCTGATTAAGCTAATATGACTTTGGGGATAGAGGTTTCCAATTTGGGGCTAGCAAGACTTTCATATTGGGACTATACTGTGCCAAGTCTTCAATTCGCTTTGAGATTACCTAATGAACTAAAGAGAAATGGTGAATTTTATGTTGTTGAAGTAAGAAAGAATCCTCTCTGAGCATAGCTAACCAGAAATGAGAAAAGAGATGATCCCAATTTCAGATGCTCTTAGGCTGTGGATAAACAGGGAAATGGAGAATCACAGAGTAGTGAAGGAGGAAGACTAATCTCATAAAAGGGTAAAAGACAACTGCTGCTACAACTGTAGTGAAAAACAGATAAGCAAATTCAGACACCAGTGGCAGATGGTGAAGGAAGATGGCAAGGTATAAATGTTGAAGACTGGAAAGGTTAATAGGTTAGTCTAGACCTGGGTTTGAATCCTGGGTTGGGAAGATCCCCTGGAGAAAAGAACTGCTAGCCACTCAAGGATGCGTGCTTGGAGAATTACATGGCTTCTCCGTGGGGTTGCAAAGAGTTCAGACACGACTGAGCGACTTTCACTTCACCTCACTTCAACTGGATATAATAAATGTAGCCTTTGGCATCCAATACCTGGATTTAAATTCTTATCTTGATCTTCAGCAGCTAAGAGTATGAGCTGGGCATAAGTCTTTCCATCTAATTTACAATTTGAGGGTTAATGATATAAATACACTGCTTAAAACACAACACAGTATTTAGTAACTGGCAGCTTTTATAATTATGTTTAAGAAGTTTGTCTACCATTGCTGACAGTTTTCAGAAAAAGCAAATAGCTACAAGCCAAAGAAAGGATAGTAATTTCTTACAGGACAGAGAAAGAGTCACAAGATTCACACTCAGTCACAAAACAGTGAACCTTTTACTAGATGTTAAAGTTTAAAACCACACAGTTTACCAGTAATGTTAACTTGACCACTAGGTGGCAATGATACAGCTGAATTTCACTGACAAGGTGAATTTAAAAACAGTGACGGCAGACAGAAATTTCAAGAAGTTTTTCTGTATATTTTCATTTAGACAAATGAAAAATTATTTTATATACAATTTAATTTATACTAGACTGTATAATTATCTGATTCAACATGTAAATTAACTTCTCGTGCTTTTCTCTGTTTACTGAGTCAAATCATGCAACAAACGCAGTTTTTAAACATTTCTTGTCACAGATAAGTCTTTAAAAAAAAAAAACTAGACATATTCCATGAAGAGAACAGAAATTATGGAAAGCTACAAATATTCCTGAAGCTTTAGAATTCTAAGACAGTCACTATAAAATGTTAAGTATTTCAATCAAAAAGTTAAAAAATTTCAAACATGACTTTTAAAAAATTTAGGACCCAAACTTTCAAATTAAAATGAAATTAATATTCATATAGGCAAAGTCTTTTCAATGCCTTGAATACATCTACACTGTTAAACAAGTATCAAAACTCTGACAAATACCTTTTTTACAAATGTCAAAATAATAAATGATGAGATTCCTTAGAATCACTTTCCATAGTTATTTCTGCTTTCCTCATAACAGATCATAATTTATGGATTATTAAAAAAAAGAACTTTATTGTTTTCTTTTCACATCAAATAAAAGGTATGACCAACCTTTGCAAATTACAGACACTTTCAAGTAAACAGTAAAAAAACAAAAACCTTAAAATACCCCTAAATATTCCCTCACATATAAGATGGGAGCTCACATCAACACAGGTAATATTACAAAACCTGTACTATAATTAGATGAATAAATAAAACTATACTGTTATCCAATTAATATTAAGATCCAATTAAAACAAGCCTATTTATTCCCTTTGTATAAATAACCTAAGTTCTCCAGATTTTCAACTCCAAGTTTCTGCAAATGAGATCAGAGTATCTTACATATCACCTTTCCAACAGTTTTCTAAGTTAGCAACCACCTCCTATATTTACTTCATTTCTAGAGAAACTTTCCTCTAAAACAAATGTAAAAAAGTTACCAAGTTATTTTATAATTCATATATCACTGTTTTAAAACCACACAGTTTACCAGTAATGTTAACTTGACCACTAGGTGGCAATGATACAGCTGAATTTCACTGACAAGGTGAATTTAAAAACAGTGACGGCAGACAGAAATTTCAAGAAGTTTTTCTGTATATTTTCATTTAGACAAATGAAAAATTATTTTATATACAATTTAATTTATACTAGACTGTATAATTATCTGATTCAACATGTAAATTAACTTCTCGTGCTTTTCTCTGTTTACTGAGTCAAATCATGCAACAAACGCAGTTTTTAAACATTTCTTGTCACAGATAAGTCTTTAAAAAAAAAAAACTAGACATATTCCATGAAGAGAACAGAAATTATGGAAAGCTACAAATATTCCTGAAGCTTTAGAATTCTAAGACAGTCACTATAAAATGTTAAGTATTTCAATCAAAAAGTTAAAAAATTTCAAACATGACTTTTAAAAAATTTAGGACCCAAACTTTCAAATTAAAATGAAATTAATATTCATATAGGCAAAGTCTTTTCAATGCCTTGAATACATCTACACTGTTAAACAAGTATCAAAACTCTGACAAATACCTTTTTTACAAATGTCAAAATAATAAATGATGAGATTCCTTAGAATCACTTTCCATAGTTATTTCTGCTTTCCTCATAACAGATCATAATTTATGGATTATTAAAAAAAAGAACTTTATTGTTTTCTTTTCACATCAAATAAAAGGTATGACCAACCTTTGCAAATTACAGACACTTTCAAGTAAACAGTAAAAAAACAAAAACCTTAAAATACCCCTAAATATTCCCTCACATATAAGATGGGAGCTCACATCAACACAGGTAATATTACAAAACCTGTACTATAATTAGATGAATAAATAAAACTATACTGTTATCCAATTAATATTAAGATCCAATTAAAACAAGCCTATTTATTCCCTTTGTATAAATAACCTAAGTTCTCCAGATTTTCAACTCCAAGTTTCTGCAAATGAGATCAGAGTATCTTACATATCACCTTTCCAACAGTTTTCTAAGTTAGCAACCACCTCCTATATTTACTTCATTTCTAGAGAAACTTTCCCCTCTAAAACAAATGTAAGAAAAGCATGATTACCAAGTTATTTTATAATTCATATATCACTGTTTTCTCTTTGTTTTGAATCATTATAGATCATTCATTCCATTATTGTTTACAAATATTTTAAATATTTTAATATGGCCAGCACAAGAAAAAATTATTGTGGCAGTCTTCATAAATCATACAAAAGATTTCAGGAAAGTGCTCAATCTGTTCACTGTTACCTGTAACTTTTGCTAGAAAATTCATGGAATACCACTGTAATGGAAGGGATATTTATAGATCTACGAAAGTGAATACATATGTATATGTAATATATACCTATACAGGATCTGCTTCCAATTATCTACATAAAGAGACAAGGGACAGGTGCTACAAAACACACAATCCTTAAACTGCTTCAGATACAGTTTTTTTTTTTTTGTATCTGTATTTCACAGAGCTAGAACTCTGAGAGCTCAGAATACCAAGAAAAGTAAGCCATATTGCAAAGAGGTCAAGAGTTACACAATTACCAAAACAATGGTAACGTTGCGATGCCATTATTGACTTGAGTTTGCCATCTTCTGTTTATTTCTGATGGTGGCTCGAAGTTTACGTATCACCAGTCTATCAGGAAGAATCATATCACCTTGTTGTTCTAGATAATCCAATAAATTTTCAGTCCACTGGAGAGCAGCTGCATGATTAATATGCTTCTCTGGAATCAGTTCTGTTTCCTCCTCCTCATTTTCACTGGATTCATCTGTCTGGCCTTGTGCTCTTCTAATGATTTCACTGTCAGTTAAGACTTCATAGCCTGGTTCAGTACTGTCCACTTCAAGCCATTTTTCAATGTTCTCAGTAGGCACATTTTCCAATCCTTTGGTGTGCTGTAAAATGGTAGCCACAGCAGCCACTGAGATATCTTCTTCATCAAAATCCAGGCCATCTTTCTCCTCTATAGTAGGGAGAATCTTCTTCCATGCTCTGCTAATGGTAACTGGCTTTACTAAATTCCATGCCATTGCTATTTCATAAAGTGCATCTAGCAGAGTTAGCTTTTTCCAGAATGATCTCAGGTCATTGCCTTCTTCCAAGTTGTTCTGGAGAAGACCAGCACGGTAGTTTCTTTTCATTGTAGTTATGACTCCCTGATTCGAAGGCTGAATCAATGAAGCCACATTAGGTGGTAAATATTTAGCAAATATTTGGCCATCATCTGACCTCAGGACGTTTTCATTTGGATGTGTAGGTGAATTATCCAACAAGAGTACAGCCTTTTCTTGCAAGCCTTTGGATCTTAAATGCTCACGAACTTGGGGCACAAAGATTTTATCAAACCACTGTCGGAAAATGGAAAGATCCATCCATGCACCTTTTTGGCTGAAATAAGAGACTGGCAGGTTTGAGGTGTCAGTTGACTTGAAGGAGCGAGGTTTCTTTGCTTTCCCCACAACACAAAGCTTTAATTTGTGTAAACCTGTTGCATTGGCACAACACATGATAGTGACTCTTTCTTCGACTGATTTGTGCCCAGGGACTGTGCATTTACCTTTGATCACCAAAGTCCTGGAAGGCAAGCATTTCCAAAACAGTCCAGTTTCATCTGCATTGTAGATTTGTTCGGGTTGCAAATTCTCTCGTTCAATAAAGTCTCGAAAGTTGTTGCAAAAATCTTCAACAGCAGTCTCATCTCCGCTTAATCTTTCATTTCGAATATTGATTTCTCTAATGCTGTGTCGCTGCTTAAAACGAGTTAACCAACCGGCAGAGGGGTTAAAATCACCATCCATTCCCAAAGCGTAAAAGAAGAACTCTGCCCTTTTTGCACAAATCGGTCCAGACACAGGATTCCCTTTTGCTCTTTGCTGGTTGAACCATTCCAGCATGGCTCTGTCCAGTTCCTCATACATGGATGGTTTCATGGATTTCCTCTTGGCCAGAAGACTTGTGGAATCAGAACTGCTTGCGTAAGTTATAATTTTTTCCTTATTTTTTCTTATATCTCGAACTGTCGTTTCGCCAATGCCATAAATCACTGCCAGTTGTTTGGAAGAACCTCCATCTTCAAGTTTCTTTATTATATCAAGCTTATCTTTAATAGTCAAAACCACACGCTTCCGTTTCCCTGACATGATGAGGCTGTGGGACTCAGGGACTCACCTCACACTCACACAGAAGCAATCCACTGAATTCTGACTACTCACAGCCTCACTTATAACACAGCCTTACACACTGAGTCTTTTCAACCTCACCAGGAACCTGGTGGCCCTGACTGTCGCTGGCTGGGCTTGGCTGGCAGAAGTCTCAGGGAACAGGCCTCTAACTTTACATAGGCAGTAGAGGAGGCCCAAGTCACCGCGGATAATCCAGATTACAAACACCTGTTTTATTCTCGCGGCGGCCGCGATAAAGACTATATCCCTATCGTGATCACAAACCTCCTCCACGCCCAGATCGCAAGTCCACAGCCGTCACTAACCCATGCCACACCCCAAAGTTACCGCAGAGAGCGGAAGAGCCAGGGAGTCCGGACTGGCCCCCTTCCCCAGAGGGGCGTTATACTCGATTCCTTCCCCAGCAGCCGGATCTTCCCACCGCAAGCCCCACTTCCCCGTGTTGGGCTTATTTAGTCCGCACAGTCCTCCCGGCCCCTCCCAGCCCACCGAGCACCTCTCCCAACCTCAGCCGGGACCAGGTCCCCGCCACCGCTCCCTGCCTAATGCGCGGCGGCCGCTCCTCCCAGAGTACACGCTCCCGGAAGACGCCCCCTCCCGCCTCCAGGCCCCGCCCCCACCCCTCCCAGGGGCAGGACTTCCCCCTGATCCCCGGAAGAAGGAGGAGCATCTCTAGTCTGGACTGGGTACCTGGGCGGAGGCAAAGGCGGAGGCAGGGGCGGAGGAGGTTTGAAAGGTGAGAGCGCGTGGGCGGTGCGGGCTAACTCGGGGCGGGGACTCGCTCTTGCTCCAGCTGCTAAGGGTTTATTGGAGGGGCAGGAGAAGCCGCGCTTCCCGGCACGCCGGCAGAAAAAATTCCCGCGGGCGCTCTGGGGTGGGCGGGACTGCCCCCTCGGCGCTTTGCTCCACTGGCGGGCCGCCGAGGCAGCGCTGCAGTGGGCGGAGTGCCAGTTCCTTCCGCTGAGGGGAAGTGGGCAGGACTGATGCGCGGAGAGTGGGAGGTGATTTCGCGCGCTTCTGGTCTTCCTAGTTTCTTGTTTGTTTTCTGGGAGCCCAGCTCCAGTAAGTTCTCGGGGGTTGTGACGTCTCGCTCACGTCATCGCCAAGCTGTGTCAGAGGGTCGCGTTTCCTAGCTACGGCACCCTTCTCTTCAGGGGGCGAGAAGCGGAGGGGCGGGCTTGCTGCGCCAGGTGTCTGCGTCCCGTCGAGGAACCAGGTTTGTAATCATGAAAAGGACTCTTAAGTGTTAACTCCCGAGAGGCTCTTTTCCTTCTTCAGCCCCTCATCCTTACTGAATACAGCAAACCGTCTTGAGCGTTATAGATGTTAATGAATGCTATAGTAGTCCGAGCTGGCAGGGTTCACATTGTGCGCAGTTGTGCACGCTATGCGTTATCCTAAGTGGGAGACACTGGCTTTCGTCTGCATTTTTTGTTGCCCGTTTCCCTCCTATTCCTGTCGTGTAGTGCTGCCCTTGTTTTCTAGCCAGTGGAAGAACTATGATGAATTTGTTCGCAGCAATATGTAAGAACAACGCCAAAAAAGAATCATATCCTGTAGCCCTTAAATCGTGTATTACTCTAGCTTATTTGGTGTTCCTTTCATCACATTGTGAGCTCCTTGGGAGCAGAGACCATGTTGTTGAATTCTCTAGAAATTCCACAGCTCCGAACGTGTGCTAATACATAGTATACATTCAATGCGTTGGTTTATTACGATTTCTTCCCCAAACTGTCATACAAAAATGAAACCTTAAGGAGGGATAATGTTTTACAAATAGGATACATCCCTTCTGATGGAATTTCAAATAATGGCGGGAGTTCTACTACCCTTCAAAGTTTTGTGTGAAGTACCACCTGCATTGTTCATAGGGCAAACATTTGATTCCTAGAATGAATCTTTTCTTGATGAATTAACCTCAAAGTACAGAATAACGGATGTTTCTTCTGATGAGAAATTCAGGTAACATCAAAGTACCCGTTTTGGTTGTAGAGTTAACTGTACTAGAGAAAGGACACAAGCCTTACTGTTTATCGCCCTGACATTCTTTGGCAGACAGGGTAGTATGTGCATCTGTGATTTTAACTGTGAAGCGCAAAGATATGATAAGATCGATCATCTTCAGTCATTTATTTAATGCTGTTTGGAGTCTCTGTTTTTCTCTTTCCCTAAAAGGTAAGAATCATTAAACAAGTATTGATTAAACTCTCATTTCAAGAAATTGAGTGTATACTCAGCATATATAGAAATTACATCCATTTGCATGGATTATGTTGAGTGAATTTTAATGCTCAAGAAATGTCTTTACCCATCAGCCTAGTTTTACTTTCTCATTTCTCTCCTCAGGTTCAGTTCACTCATCTTTTCTCTCTGTTATCCTTCCCTCCCCACCTCACAAAGTAAAAGTATCCACAATTTTAAAAAAACTGTGGAACCAACTGTAATCAAATTATTTTCTTATTCAATGACAGAATTTTGATATTATTGATATAAACAGCATTTTTTAAGTATGAGAGAGGCCCTGGGAATTTGGCAGTTGGCCAAATGAAATTTTGTTTACGTAAAGTTTGCCTCAAACATTTGATACTGCAGTTTTGCAAAGTAAGTTTTTTCTTATCAGAAACTGCCTTTCTTTGGAATTGTTACTTTTGAATTCAGTGGGGACTCCCTTAAATTTTGTGATAAGTGTTATCAGTAAGGTGGTAGAGGGAAGTCTGCAAATTTTCATCTCTTTGCACATTCTTGTCTTGCCTATTGGGTAAATAATTTATAGAAATTTCTGGGCCTAGAACTTTTCTTATTAACATTCAATGCGTTGGTTTATTACGATTTCTTCCCCAAACTGTCATACAAAATGAAACCTTAAGGAGGGATAATGTTTTACAAATAGGATACATCCCTTCTGATGGAATTTCAAATAATGGCGGGAGTTCTACTACCCTTCAAAGTTTTGTGTGAAGTACCACCTGCATTGTTCATAGGGCAAACATTTGATTCCTAGAATGAATCTTTTCTTGATGAATTAACCTCAAAGTACAGAATAACGGATGTTTCTTCTGATGAGAAATTCAGGTAACATCAAAGTACCCGTTTTGGTTGTAGAGTTAACTGTACTAGAGAAAGGACACAAGCCTTACTGTTTATCGCCCTGACATTCTTTGGCAGACAGGGTAGTATGTGCATCTGTGATTTTAACTGTGAAGCGCAAAGATATGATAAGATCGATCATCTTCAGTCATTTATTTAATGCTGTTTGGAGTCTCTGTTTTTCTCTTTCCCTAAAAGGTAAGAATCATTAAACAAGTATTGATTAAACTCTCATTTCAAGAAATTGAGTGTATACTCAGCATATATAGAAATTACATCCATTTGCATGGATTATGTTGAGTGAATTTTAATGCTCAAGAAATGTCTTTACCCATCAGCCTAGTTTTACTTTCTCATTTCTCTCCTCAGGTTCAGTTCACTCATCTTTTCTCTCTGTTATCCTTCCCTCCCCACCTCACAAAGTAAAAGTATCCACAATTTTAAAAAAACTGTGGAACCAACTGTAATCAAATTATTTTCTTATTCAATGACAGAATTTTGATATTATTGATATAAACAGCATTTTTGAAGTATGAGAGAGGCCCTGGGAATTTGGCAGTTGGCCAAATGAAATTTTGTTTACGTAAAGTTTGCCTCAAACATTTGATACTGCAGTTTTGCAAAGTAAGTTTTTTCTTATCAGAAACTGCCTTTCTTTGGAATTGTTACTTTTGAATTCAGTGGGGACTCCCTTAAATTTTGTGATAAGTGTTATCAGTAAGGTGGTAGAGGGAAGTCTGCAAATTTTCATCTCTTTTGCACATTCTTGTCTTGCCTATTGGGTAAATAATTTATAGAAATTTCTGGCCTAACTCATGTGCACTAGAATTCATTTGCACAATTTAAAAAGAATGTCTGTAAACTCTTATTCAGAATATTTTAATGATTAATTTCTGAAACTAAAATTTAGCATGAATGAGAGATACAACAATGACTTTTTGAAGGCATAACTTCGTACCTTGTACAAATATAATACTGGCAGCAGTCATTGTGCAGCATTGGACTAGGTATCAGAAGACTTGGTTTCTGATCCCTGTTCTGACACTAACAAGCTGTGTGATCTTTGGTAAGTTACTTAAACTCTATGTCCTTGACTTTGATTTTTATAAATGAAGATAGATAAGATTTGCCTTCTAAGATGCTTGTCAAGACTTCAAAATATATTTGAAAATGCACTGAAAATTTCTATACATATGAAAGGTGTTTCAGCAGCTTAACTGTGTAGTCACAGGTGTTTGGGGGTGTGTATACTTTGACATTCTTAACTGTTTCTACCAGCATCCTCGGAGTCACCTCTTGATAGGATAAATAACTGTTTTGCACATGGTACAATTTTGTAAGGTGATCATCTAGTGTGTATGGATCTGCTTTTTAGTACTAATAAAAACTTCTTTTACTTTAATGTTCCTACTGCCCATTCTTTGTTGTATCTACTGAGATCATGTTTGTCTTTGGTTTTCATAAACTTTTTCTCCATTATTTCTCCCAGTTCAGACAGATGTTTGTAAAACAGCCTTACCTCCTTATGTCAGTGGGAAGCACATATATAGTTAGCTTGTGCAAATTTATGACTATGTGTGCTTAAAAAATACTTCTTTGTATTACATATCTATAAAATATGACCTGTGTAACTTCCTAGTGCCTAATAAAAAGAAAGAAACAGTAATCTGTTTAAAACTTGAAAGAGAAACTGGATGGACCTATTTTGAAGCACTATGGTGTACAAAAATCCATGTTTTGAAAAGTGATATAGGGATCTTAAAAAAAATAAAAAAGTAATTTTGACCACACAGAATTTTATTCTTTTCTGATTTTAATACAGATGTCCTGTAAGATGCAGTCTGAATTTAATTTCAAATAGAGTATTTGGTCTATGGACTAGGATTTGTTAGATTGCTATTACAATGCTAAATGTATCATGCAGCAATTTCTGCCATAGGTTACCTACGTTATAGTTTTATTTTTGTATAATCTTAGCGACTGTTATTTTTCTTATTTTTTATGAGTTGTTGCTATTTATAGAAGCAGTTACATTGCCTTGTAAACATAACAGGATTTGTACAATCAAATAGGTGGTGTCGCTCCCCCAAGAGAGTAGTCCTGCGGAGCTCTAGACTTGATTCAGTAGCGCTGAAAAAAATTTTTGACATTCTAGTTTGGGGATTACTATCAGAGTCTGTAGCCTACTTAAAAAGTATCTTTAATTGTAGTCAGTCTTCATCTTTTCAAGTTGGATTTCATTTCTGGAAGCTGGTAACAGTTCCTTCTAACTAAGGCAAAAAGTGAATAAAGTGGATATTTAAGCCTCTCTTTAAGATAAAAAATGAAGTGTGAGTATTTTCATATTTTTTGATACTGTGGTTTATAGAAAGTCATCAGAATATTCTGTGCTATGGTGGAAATATTGAAACAATCAGCTTCATAATGTGATTCCTTTGAAGGAGACAGCACTCAGTAGAATACTTAAGTTCTTACATGAGTATTATATGAGGTCATCTCAATGGATTGTGATCCTATTTGGGTTTTCCTTAGCAACCATAGAAGTACATACATGTTACTGTTTTTCTAGTTATCTTGTCTCTGATTGTTCCTTTGCTCTGTACTTGTGATAATTTTGATGGTGCTCACCCTTTTCTGAATCAGGAATTTGGAGCATTTGTTTTCCTTCCAAACGCCATGCTCTGCTTCACTGTGAAATTTTGTTGTTTTTTACCTGTGTTGCTGGATTGTTAGTAAATTTTCTATTGGATTTTGTTGTATCTTTAATTTTTAATGCTTTAATCCATTATCATTTTACTCAAGCATATAGAGGCTGAAATCTTGGTAGATAAGTCTCAGTTTGGCTTATCTTTTTTAATGTCAATTGCTATTACAAAAATTTTTTGATTTTAATACAGATGTCCTGTAAGATGCAGTCTGAATTTAATTTCAAATAGAGTATTTGGTCTATGGACTAGGATTTGTTAGATTGCTATTACAATGCTAAATGTATCATGCAGCAATTTCTGCCATAGGTTACCTACGTTATAGTTTTATTTTTGTATAATCTTAGCGACTGTTATTTTTCTTATTTTTTATGAGTTGTTGCTATTTATAGAAGCAGTTACATTGCCTTGTAAACATAACAGGATTTGTACAATCAAATAGGTGGTGTCGCTCCCCCAAGAGAGTAGTCCTGCGGAGCTCTAGACTTGATTCAGTAGCGCTGAAAAAAATTTTTGACATTCTAGTTTGGGGATTACTATCAGAGTCTGTAGCCTACTTAAAAAGTATCTTTAATTGTAGTCAGTCTTCATCTTTTCAAGTTGGATTTCATTTCTGGAAGCTGGTAACAGTTCCTTCTAACTAAGGCAAAAAGTGAATAAAGTGGATATTTAAGCCTCTCTTTAAGATAAAAAATGAAGTGTGAGTATTTTCATATTTTTTGATACTGTGGTTTATAGAAAGTCATCAGAATATTCTGTGCTATGGTGGAAATATTGAAACAATCAGCTTCATAATGTGATTCCTTTGAAGGAGACAGCACTCAGTAGAATACTTAAGTTCTTACATGAGTATTATATGAGGTCATCTCAATGGATTGTGATCCTATTTGGGTTTTCCTTAGCAACCATAGAAGTACATACATGTTACTGTTTTTCTAGTTATCTTGTCTCTGATTGTTCCTTTGCTCTGTACTTGTGATAATTTTGATGGTGCTCACCCTTTTCTGAATCAGGAATTTGGAGCATTTGTTTTCCTTCCAAACGCCATGCTCTGCTTCACTGTGAAATTTTGTTGTTTTTTACCTGTGTTGCTGGATTGTTAGTAAATTTTCTATTGGATTTTGTTGTATCTTTAATTTTTAATGCTTTAATCCATTATCATTTTACTCAAGCATATAGAGGCTGAAATCTTGGTAGATAAGTTCGCTCTCAGTTTGGTACCATTATCTTTTTTTTTTAATGTCAATTGCTACTTTATAACTTTCTTCATACATATGATTAATCTTTTATGTTATAATTAATTTCTCTGCTCAGAGTCCTTCTTTGCTATGGGACGAACAACTCTGTAATCCCACCCTACTTTTCTATATCAGTCTCTCTTTTCCAGCATAAAGTCTTTTTTCACATCTTTTTGGTGACACTTATTTATTAAACGTGTTTCTTTTCAGTGTCAAAAATTTGACTATCATTTTTCCTGCCAAAATCCTTTTTTCTTTCCTTCTTTCTGTTCAATCAGTTCTTCAGAGGACTATCAGGTCACAGCTGTTCAATAAAATCTTCAGTGAAACACTTGTTGTTTTGATCTGTTCCTGCATCTTTAGACTTTTCTTGCAGTTATTGCCACTCATTTGGACCTAAATGAATACTGCCTTGCATTTTTCTTAGTTGTTATGTATTTCTTTGTCTTAGTTCTACACATGGAATAATAACTTCCTGAAGAACAGGACTATGATTTGTGTACGAACCTCTTTCTGCACAGCGTATAGCATAATTCGGAAAAGATGTTCATGTGTTGATTTCATATGAACAAATAAATGAATTTGTTGAATTATTATTCTGCCATCTTCACTCATGTGGTTGTACCTTTGTGAAGCATTTAATAACACCAAATAAATATAGTTTATAGTATAAATGCACTCATTGTTGTAATCTGATTGTCATGATTATATTCCTAATAACTTTATTTTGTAGAAGCTTAGTGAAAATGGTACTTGTTAGAAGACATGAAACAAGGAAAAATTCTACAACTCAAGAGCATGCACAGAAATCTCGAGTCGATTGGAGACGAACCAAGAGAAGTAGTTTCTCGCAGTTATTTGATAGTGATGACGAGTTTGAGAGTGATGACGAGCTTGAGAGTGATGCAAGTGCTGACAGTAATGAGAGTGTCGACAGTGACGAGGAGTCGGAGAGTGACGAGGGGCCTGACAGTACTAAGAAGCCGAAAGATCAAAGAGAGTTTAAATTAATTAAAGTTGAAAGTGAAGGAAACAGTAATCATCTTATTAGCATTGGCAACAGTTCAACATATGAAGAGGAGAACAACAAAACCAAACATGGATGTATTGACTTAACCAATCATGAAAAACATTCAGGTCAAGAGGAGGAGGATTTCAATGAACACACTGGAGAAATAACAGAGGAAGATTTAGAGGAAGAACAAATCAAGCGAGGGAAGAGGAAAAGAAACTCTTCTGTGATGTACGACAGTGATGACAGTGATGACAGTGATATCCTAGTTAGAAAAGTGGGTGTTAAACGTACACGTAGAGTGGTTGAAGATGAATGCTCTTCAGTGGAGATGGAGCAAAATAATCCTGAAAAAACTTCAGCAGCAAGAAAGCGGGAACAACTCCAGAAACTGAAAGAGCTCTCAAAACAAAGATCCCGACAGAGACGTAATAGTAATAGAGATTTTGAGGTGTGTTATATTTTATTGATTTTGTTACTGCTTTTAAATTTTTATTTAAAGCATTTAATTTTTATAAAAATCAAAGTGCTGAGTCTGTTCTCTTGCAGTAATTCTAGAATTTATTTTTTAATCAAATATTCTTAGGCATGTTTGACTGCAGTACTGTATCTAATAATATTTTATCAGCCACATTCTTTTATTTTTTTTTAAAGATTTTGTTTTGTGTAATCTTTCATCTTTTTAATTGCAACTTATAATCTTAATGTCCACTTTAAGCATTTTATCACTTATCAGAGTGTGTTATCTTCTTCCTAATTTTAAAAGTTCAGCATTTAACATGACAAGATGTTTTTTAACATAAAATATGAAATTATTTCCTACAGATCATTGTTTGTTCCTGATTAAATATTTTAATTTCACAGCCATATGGCAAATTTGAAGGTTTACTTTATTAAAAGATATGTTTTAATTTAATTAGGACTCTGAAAAAGAATCCTCCCCAAGCAGTGATGAAACTGATGATGAGGAGGAAGAAGACAGTGATTATGAATATGAAGATGGAGATGATTATATTATTGATGATTTTGTAGTGAAAGGTGAAGAGGGTGATGAAGAGAATACAAGCCAACAAGAAGGAAAATTGACTACATCACAACTGAAATTAGTAAAACAGAATTCTCTTTGTAAGTTAAATATCAAGAAGTGTTTTATGACTTGTTCTGATCATGATATTATATATCGAATTGGCCTTTTACTATCATTCTAAATCATTGATTAGGAACTATGGTTTCACTTTCAAGTAACTTTGTCTAATAATAGTTTACTGGTCTTGAGAACCCTTTAAACTCTTAAAAGTAATTGAGAACCCCAAAGAGCTTTTGTTTCTGGGGGTTATATCTATCAATATTTACCATTGTAGAAATACAAAAGAGAAATGTAAAATATATTTATTAATTAAATGACTTAAAATACTCATGGGACAAATGTATTACGTGTTAATATAGGTAACATTTTTATGAAAAATAACTATTTTCCAAAAAGATGAAAAGAATGGTATATTTTACATTCATATTTAATGTCTAGATTAGTACAAGGCAGCTGAGTTCTTATATCTGCTCTTACATTCAGTCTGTTTTGATATTAAATTAGATAAAAGCAGTTTGGTTTCATAGAGATAGGTAGTTGGACAAAGGAGAGTTGTTTTTAAAACATTTTCAGAATAATTGTGGGTATCTGCACTTGACACCACACCAAATTTCAACAGTGATGGTTTCTTAAAGATTAGTTGCATTTTGGAATCTGAAAACACATAAATGAACTTACAGTACTTACATACCCTTCCATTGATCTGTCTTGCAATTTGAATGGGTCTTTTACCTGTTCACGATTTTGTAACATCATGCTTTGGTCATTTGGAAAATATTGGTTTCCTGGGCTATGTAGATTTTCCATATTTTGACACATTTCACTATACAATATTTTAGAAATCACATTCATTAATATCACCACCAAACTCATCAGAAAATTCTTTAGGTTTGAGGAAGTTGTTAAGCTCATAGTAGCAAACAGGTTTTTCAAAATTCTGATTTCTGCTCAGAAGGCTTTTTATTTTTGGTAACAAATACTGTGAGTTCTTGAAATGACAGATTCTCTTTGTTCATTTTTGATAAAACATTTGACAAATGCCTAGATAACCATAGTTGGTCAATAGCTCTTTCAAGTAAACATAGTGTGTTAAGTAAACCTGACAGATGAGGCTCCCAACTCAGTTTTTCCTCAGAGTATACTTGATATGCAGCAGAATTGCTTTATGCATGCTTCCATTTCATCCCACTGAATATGAAAACAATGTATACTCAGGATTCATGATTTAATAAAAACTAATTTTTACTTCTTCATCAAGGACATTCTTCAGTGAAAATAGCTTTTTTATTGAATGCATAACAATAGTGACTGTAATAATTACTAGTAGTTTGATTCTACAGCCATGATTCATGTTAAGGGGCTAGCTGCCTTATTTAAAGACTGTTTTTTGCTATATTTTACCATTCTGATAGGACCAGGATGTTGGATCCTTTTTTCCTTCAACAATTCATTTTTCCAAAAGGAATTTGAAAGGCATATTTAACTGAAGTTAAGTGTAATATGGTTCAATTTAGATACCATCATTTAAATAAAATACTAGATTTAAGTATGAATCATATTTCGAGAAATAACTCAGTTACAGAGATGCCAATGATAGGCATCTATATATTGAAAATTAATGACTTTTTCTAATATCAGTGGGCACTGGTTCATCTGCCATCTGGACATTGGAATCTTAGAGAAACCCAGGAGGTTCCCATCATTCTGGATGTTAATATCTAAAATGTGATAGAACATTTTCTGAGAGCTACCCATTCATAGGGGCTTCACTGGTGTCTCACTGGCAAAGAACCCTGCCTGCTTTGCAGGAGACACGGGTTTGATCCATGAGTCCGGAAGATCCCTTGAAGAAGAAAATGACAACCCACTCCAGTATTCTTGTCTGGAGAATTGCATGGAAAGAGGAATTCTTTTGTAGCCCTGGTGGGCTACATTCCATGGGGTTGCAAGAGGGTCAGAAACAACTTTGTGAGTAAACAATAACAACCACTCCAACAGCTCGTAACCACTCCAAATTAAAGTCCAACATGTGAGAACTATCTTAGCTCTCTTCTCTATCCTACACTTTTATGCTTACCTTTGGTTTTTTAAGGGAAGTTCTAGATTTACTGAAAGGTTGAGTGAAAAGTACAGAGAATTCCTATATAACCCCTCACACATAGTTGCCCTGTTAACTTCTTGCACTAGCTTTATACATCTGGTGCAGTGATACAGCAAGCCAATATTGGCACATATTGATACAATATTATAGTACATAGTTTGCATCCAGGCTCACTCTTTGTGTTGTACATTCTGTGGGTTTGAGAAATGTATAACGATACAACAGGTATCCACCATTACAATATCAGAATGTTTCACTCCTAAAAATATCTTGTTCTCCACCTACTCATCCCTCCCTCCCTCCCACCCCAGAACCCCTAGCAACCACTGACCTTTTTAATGTCTCCATAGTTTTGCCTTTGCCAGAATGTTTTATCATTGAAATCATACAGTGTGCGCTTTTTCAGATTGGCATCTTTCACTTAATAATGCATTTAAGTTTCCTCCATGTCTTAATGTGCATCATAGCTCATTTCCTTTTATCACTGAATAATATTTCATTGTATGGATGTACCACAGTTTGTTTTATCCATTCAGAAAGGCATATTTAACTGAATTATAAGATTTAACCATCATTTAAATAAAATACTAGATTTAAGTATGAATCATATTTCGAGAAATAACTCAGTTACAGAGATGCCAATGATAGGCATCTATATATTGAAAATTAATGACTTTTTCTAATATCAGTGGGCACTGGTTCATCTGCCATCTGGACATTGGAATCTTAGAGAAACCCAGGAGGTTCCCATCATTCTGGATGTTAATATCTAAAATGTGATAGAACATTTTCTGAGAGCTACCCATTCATAGGGGCTTCACTGGTGTCTCACTGGCAAAGAACCCTGCCTGCTTTGCAGGAGACACGGGTTTGATCCATGAGTCCGGAAGATCCCTTGAAGAAGAAAATGACAACCCACTCCAGTATTCTTGTCTGGAGAATTGCATGGAAAGAGGAATTCTTTTGTAGCCCTGGTGGCTACATTCCATGGGGTTGCAAGAGGGTCAGAAACAACTTTGTGAGTAAACAATAACAACCACTCCAACAGCTCGTAACCACTCCAAATTAAAGTCCAACATGTGAGAACTATCTTAGCTCTCTTCTCTATCCTACACTTTTATGCTTACCTTTGGTTTTTTAAGGGAAGTTCTAGATTTACTGAAAGGTTGAGTGAAAAGTACAGAGAATTCCTATATAACCCCTCACACATAGTTGCCCTGTTAACTTCTTGCACTAGCTTTATACATCTGGTGCAGTGATACAGCAAGCCAATATTGGCACATATTGATACAATATTATAGTACATAGTTTGCATCCAGGCTCACTCTTTGTGTTGTACATTCTGTGGGTTTGAGAAATGTATAACGATACAACAGGTATCCACCATTACAATATCAGAATGTTTCACTCCTAAAAATATCTTGTTCTCCACCTACTCATCCCTCCCTCCCTCCCACCCCAGAACCCCTAGCAACCACTGACCTTTTTAATGTCTCCATAGTTTTGCCTTTGCCAGAATGTTTTATCATTGAAATCATACAGTGTGCGCTTTTTCAGATTGGCATCTTTCACTTAATAATGCATTTAAGTTTCCTCCATGTCTTAATGTGCATCATAGCTCATTTCCTTTTATCACTGAATAATATTTCATTGTATGGATGTACCACAGTTTGTTTATCCATTCACCTGTTGAGTATGTGTTGGTTGCTTCCAAGTTTTGGTAATTATGAATAAAGATGCTGTAAATATTTGTTTGCAAATTTATGAATGGACATAAGTTTTCAACTCATTTGGGTAAATATCAAGGAACTCTGTGCTTGCTTTTAACACTGAGCATCTCCACCTTAGGAGATGTGCCTCATATTTTATACAATATTTTATCTTATGTGTTCTTAATTGCAGTTTCTTCTTCTGACTCTGACCTCGCAAGCTCTCTTTTCTCAACTTGTAACCATATTAATGCCTTTCCTCCCTTGAGTTGGCATATTCTGTTAGCCAGTATTCTAAATCTTAGCTTTTTGTTCAAGTTTCCCAATAACTGCAAAGCACTGTACTTAGACTGTTATATCCATCAATCCAGTGAAATTGTTCTCACTAAAGTTATGCTCTCCTTTGTTGTGTTAACCTCATATTGCTATGTTCTTTGCCACTAACCATTGGGAGTTCTCACTTTCAAACTTATTTTTAGCTTCTTGTCTTCCCCTTGTAATATTCCATCCTCTTTTTCTGTTTGCCTTGTAAATTCTGATGTTTCTAAAGATTCCATCCTCAGACTGCCTTCATTTTGCTTGTGCTTCAAAGCAGTCTCTGCCCATTACTTCAACCTAATCTATGGGGAAGTTCCCAAACTTTTATTTCCAGCACAGACTTCCCCACAGCCTAAGGCCTAATTTTTTAATCTCATATTGAACATTTTCATCACAGTGTCTTTCAGACACCTCAGACTCAATATGGACAAAACTAAATGATTAAGAGGGAGCATAAAGAAGTTTTGGGGTGGTGGTAGAACTTGTGTTTTTGATTGTAATGGTGGTTATGCAACTTTGTGTTTTGGTCATAGAACTGTGCACCAAAAAGAGTGAATTTATGGTATGTGAAAAAGTCAAGCTCAATAAAGATATCCACATGGATATCCCCACTACCAAAAAATAACCTAGGTGGTTAATCAACGTCACTTCTCTTTGTAATCCTAATACACATCAGACTTGCTGACACATTATAGGAACTTATTAGTTAGATGGATGAATGATTAAAATAAGCATATCAACTGAAGGTCCGTGTTCTTGGGTCCAGATTTATTAAAATATCGGGGGGGGGGAAATACATTTTAACATGGTAATTTATGACTTGGTCAATGTTTTTGAAGCTTATTAATGACTATGCCATTTATAAAGATAATAAAGTTAAATATAGGCAATTTTTTATATGCTAAGGGACTATGTTCTAAAAGTTGCTGTAAGTTAATTCTTACATTAGAAAATCAAAATGTATTTTCTCATTGAAGCATTAATCTATGTGATAAATAATGAACAAAGTCCTATGACCTGAGTTAGGTTGCTATTCCCAGATTCATTGTATCCCCCAGTTCGACCTCTGTAAGAACACTGACAACTACTCATATTCAACATATCAGAATATGGGAGAGACATTTCATAGCTCCAAATTCAGTATTCAGTTGAGACAATCAGTGGCATATGCAATTTTACCTTTTTGAAAAGAACACTCCTATAGGAAGACATTTTCTCAATTCCTTGCTGTCTGCCATTTGACTCTGAGAGGTAGCTACACCTGTATAACACCTTAGAACAGTTTCCTTTCTACAGCATGAAGGAAGGCCTTATAGATTGAAGGACTGAAAGATAATCTGTCTTTTCCTCTTCTCATCAATCCATATTATTATTTATTCATATGTATTAAGAGACTGCAACTCCAAGAAAAGATATAAAAGGGAGTAGAGGGATGGGCGAACAGTGGTTCTTTAAATTCCACATCTGTATGGTTCACATGGTAATAAGTTATACACAGGTAGAGAGAGGAGGGGGTGTCTCTCGTAGCTCAGTTGGTAAAGAATCTGTCTGCAGTGCAGGAAACCTGTTTCAATTTCTGGGTCAGCAAGATTCCCTCTAGAAGGAAATGGCAACCGACTCCAGTATTCTTGCGTGGGAAATCCCATGGACAGAGGAGCCTGACAGGCTATAATCCATGGGGTCTCCAAGAGTCGAACATGACTTATCAATTAAACCACCACCAGAGATATAGGAGCACCTTCAGACTTGTAGATGTTAAAATTATGTTATTCTTCCAGTACTCTATCATAGTTTCAGAGTGACTGAGAACCAAGTAGTAAATTATAAGAGTACATCTTTGTCTACTAGTGCCTTGGTAGAAAATACTTGCTAAAATACTGGAAATTAGACTAAGTGAACATTGACTTGGTCTCTGCCTAGCAATTAAACAGAATCATTTTAACAGTATACTGGGTATGGCTTAAGAACAATCTCACAACCATTTATGTTAAATATTAAATCTCTCCTCTTGTTCTAGGATAAATCAAAAGTACCAATGAAATCATATGGCATTAGGGATAGGTAACATTACCCTGAAGAGACAAGGGAAGAAAATGCCCATGAAAAAAAATATTTTGTTAAGGGAAACAAGAAAAATTGTACAAAGCATTTGATTTGCAATCTAAGAAAAAACAAAAGGAAGTCCTAAGGAAAGAACTATTTGAAGTGAAAGGGACGGAGTTAAGGATAAACTGCCAGAAAGTGAAAAATATAAAGTCAGAAATAAAGCCTATGTTGAAGGCAATAGAGAGGAGAATTAACAGCACAGAAAATCTCATCAATTATATTTAGATTAAAGTCAAGAGGTTTCTAGTATAGAGAGAAAAAACACTACTGCAGGAGATGATGACAAAGGAATAGAAATGAAGACCATATTGCACAAATTCTTGGCAGGGGGGTGAATACAAAACAAATAGAATCTAAAGAAAGAAAATTATATAACCCTACTGAAATATAGGAAAAAGAAGACTTGAATGTACTGAGGCTTACCAAGTTTTGAGATATAAAGACATGTAGATGTGAATTCGTAGGTATGATAGAAGAAAACATACTTGAGTTACCAAACACTCCTGTTTGTGCAGATTAAAGAGACTGACATCTTAAGTTTGTGAAAAAGATTTTCAAATAGGCATATGAAGCTAGTTACAAAGGTAGTGAAAAAGTCGTCTAAGCGTTAAAACTGTAAAAATGGTTTAATATTAGGAGCCATATTAATGTGTTATGTATGTCAAAAGAGAAAAAATAATTCCAATAGATTCTAAAAAGTCACTTGATAAAATTCAGTGCTTGTATCATAAAAGTCTTAAAGAAAACAGTAGTATGAGTGTTCTTTACATAACAAAGAACCAAAATTCAACATCAGAATGAAGCACTAGAGATAGTCTCTTTAGAACAAGACAAAAATATTTCCTACTTTGTTCTAGATCTTTTCAACAATGCAATAGACATGAAAATAAAATAAGAAATATAACTACGGAAAAGGGAAAGATTTATTATTGAACATAATATGACTATATATATATATATATACAAACTATCCTTTTGGGACTAAGAGAAACGGTGTGAATATATCAAGAGCAGGAGTAGATACAGCACGTGTTTCCATATTTTTCTTAAGTTCTTACCCTTAATTGGGGGGGGAAGGACCTGTAAGAACAGAAGAGGCCCCCCATTTATTGATCTGCCCCTGTCCTTTTACAATGAGCTTATATCTCCTCTTGAGAAGGAAGTACAGCAACAATCCATGTGCCTCTACCAAAGAGAATATTTCTAAACATTTTCTTGGTTCTAGAAATAAGTTTAACACTAGCAAGACCACATCTTCCTCAGGGTTGGGGGAGAAAGCAGTCTGGACCCAGGAGTTTCCAGTCTGTCTCTCTTCAGCTCTGTAGTGTTCCAGGAAGCTCATTTTTCTTAGAAAAAGGTCTCAAAAATGACAGATGCACAATATATATGTAAAACTCAACAGTTTTCTTATATACTATCAATAATTATTTAGAAGATATAATGTGAGAAGACTCCATTTTTACTAGTGCAAAACATAGTTACTGGGCCTAATCTGAAGAAGGAAAGCATACTTTATAGCATACTTTATAGGTACAAGCATAGAGTTTACTGTAGAATAGAAAAGGAAATATGAGTAAAAGGAGAGATAAGCATGTTTCTGGGAGATATTAATTGTAAATTATTTTAGGAACTTATATATTCTAAAATTAATTTTTTCATTCAGCTTTGCAAACACAATCCTGAAGTTCACTAGGAAGGACAAATGTATGAGAATAAATGACATTTTCAAAACAAAAACTGAAATGTAAGGACTTGCCCCTGCCAAATATAAAAAATAATCATAAAGTTTCAATAAGTAAAGCAATATAGAACTGATGTGAGAATGACAGCCAGCTTGGTAGGAAGGGCAGATCTTGAAACAAAATCTTAGCATATATGTGAAATACATGATAAAGGATGCATGGAAAACCAACAGAATGACTACACTGTTTAGTGATTGAATATGGGGAAGTTGATTAACTACTTCGAAAAAATCAAGTTATGCCTAAACATGAATATTGTTGGTTTCTCCTGTGTCCTTTGAATTTTATAATCATGGAGGAGTTATAAACAGTATTTCTAGGATATCCCATAGGAGCTCATCCAATAGAGATTCAAGTTATGAGAAAAGCTCTAGAGGAGGTCTGAGCTCTAATCCTGACTCTGCTCTCTCTAGTTGTGTAAGCTTGGATCGTCCATCATGAGTGCTAATCTTTTCTTACGTTCCTCCCCTTAATTGGGGGGCCAAGGCCCTGTAAGAACAGAAGAGGCCCCCCATTTATTGATCTGCCCCTGTCCTTTTACAATGAGCTTATATCTCCTCTTGAGAAGGAAGTACAGCAACAATCCATGTGCCTCTACCAAAGAGAATATTTCTAAACATTTTCTTGGTTCTAGAAATAAGTTTAACACTAGCAAGACCACATCTTCCTCAGGGTTGGGGGAGAAAGCAGTCTGGACCCAGGAGTTTCCAGTCTGTCTCTCTTCAGCTCTGTAGTGTTCCAGGAAGCTCATTTTTCTTAGAAAAAGGTCTCAAAAATGACAGATGCACAATATATATGTAAAACTCAACAGTTTTCTTATATACTATCAATAATTATTTAGAAGATATAATGTGAGAAGACTCCATTTTTACTAGTGCAAAACATAGTTACTGGGCCTAATCTGAAGAAGGAAAGCATACTTTATAGCATACTTTATAGGTACAAGCATAGAGTTTACTGTAGAATAGAAAAGGAAATATGAGTAAAAGGAGAGATAAGCATGTTTCTGGGAGATATTAATTGTAAATTATTTTAGGAACTTATATATTCTAAAATTAATTTTTTCATTCAGCTTTGCAAACACAATCCTGAAGTTCACTAGGAAGGACAAATGTATGAGAATAAATGACATTTTCAAAACAAAAACTGAAATGTAAGGACTTGCCCCTGCCAAATATAAAAAATAATCATAAAGTTTCAATAAGTAAAGCAATATAGAACTGATGTGAGAATGACAGCCAGCTTGGTAGGAAGGGCAGATCTTGAAACAAAATCTTAGCATATATGTGAAATACATGATAAAGGATGCATGGAAAACCAACAGAATGACTACACTGTTTAGTGATTGAATATGGGGAAGTTGATTAACTACTTCGAAAAAATCAAGTTATGCCTAAACATGAATATTGTTGGTTTTCTCCTGTGTCCTTTTGAATTTTTTTTATAATCATGGAGGAGTTATAAACAGTATTTCTAGGATATCCCATAGAAGCTCATCCAATAGAGATTCAAGTTATGAGAAAAACTCTAGAGGAGGTCTGAGCTCTAATCCTGACTCTGCTTCTCTCTAGTTGTGTAAGCTTGGATACATTGATTCATCATCATGAGTGTCATTAATCTTAAAGGATTTTAATTTTATTTTCTCCGATTTTCCATCCATCTCTAAAATTACATATTCTGAGTTATGGAGGTATCAAATCTAACTACCATACAGAACAACATCTACATAGGGGATTGTAGCGTGAAATCAAGAGTCAGACTGTCTGTTACAGTCTTGGTTCCAATATTTACTAACCCTGTCATCTTTGGGAAGTTCTTCATCCTCTCTGTTTCCTCAATGAGAAATAAATAGAGTATTGATAGTACCTCATAGGTTTGTTGTTAGAAATAAAGTGATTGATGCCAGAGTATAAAACGATGCCTGGCCTTCACAGTAATATTTTTTTCAACTTGCAATGCCAGGAACATAATTCCACCACCACGTACCCATCCACTCAAGCACAATTAAATCAAGCTGCAGGAGGGGTATATTTGACTTTTTTCTCAGCATATCGGTTAGTATTTCCAGAACAGTTTTTACCTAATTAAGTTTGAGAAGTGCTAGATAGAGTTTAAAAGCATTTTAACACTCACAAATTATGTACCAACACTATTCTTTATATCCAGAGGCCGATAAAGGTGGTTGAAGTTGAATACTATTAAACTGTTATTTTATCTTCCCATTGTATTCATAAATGGCTATTGTCAGTTTGGTTTTCCTTTTAGCAGTTTTCAATTAACCATAGGCCTTTAAAGTCTAAGGACAGTGAAAATTATCTGTTATTATCCAGTAGTTTTATTACTGTTTCATTTTGACCACTCTCATACCTCAATAAGGTGTTTCCTTAAAAATGAATACATACTATGAGGTTCCCCTGAAGTCTAAAATAAGATTTATGCAGCCCCTTTAGTAACTAAAATGTAAATTTAAAAGATTTTTCATGTTAAATTTCATCTTTAATTTCAACTGAAAGCAAAGCCAAAATCACTCCTGGATGCTAATGCTAAAATGTAGAATTTAAAAGATTTTGTCATGTTAAATTTCATCTTTAATTTCAACTTATGAGAAAACTCTAGAGGAGGTCTGAGCTCTAATCCTGACTCTGCTTCTCTCTAGTTGTGTAAGCTTGGATACATTGATTCATCATCATGAGTGTCATTAATCTTAAAGGATTTTAATTTTATTTTCTCCGATTTTCCATCCATCTCTAAAATTACATATTCTGAGTTATGGAGGTATCAAATCTAACTACCATACAGAACAACATCTACATAGGGGATTGTAGCGTGAAATCAAGAGTCAGACTGTCTGTTACAGTCTTGGTTCCAATATTTACTAACCCTGTCATCTTTGGGAAGTTCTTCATCCTCTCTGTTTCCTCAATGAGAAATAAATAGAGTATTGATAGTACCTCATAGGTTTGTTGTTAGAAATAAAGTGATTGATGCCAGAGTATAAAACGATGCCTGGCCTTCACAGTAATATTTTTTTCAACTTGCAATGCCAGGAACATAATTCCACCACCACGTACCCATCCACTCAAGCACAATTAAATCAAGCTGCAGGAGGGGTATATTTGACTTTTTTCTCAGCATATCGGTTAGTATTTCCAGAACAGTTTTTACCTAATTAAGTTTGAGAAGTGCTAGATAGAGTTTAAAAGCATTTTAACACTCACAAATTATGTACCAACACTATTCTTTATATCCAGAGGCCGATAAAGGTGGTTGAAGTTGAATACTATTAAACTGTTATTTTATCTTCCCATTGTATTCATAAATGGCTATTGTCAGTTTGGTTTTCCTTTTAGCAGTTTTCAATTAACCATAGGCCTTTAAAGTCTAAGGACAGTGAAAATTATCTGTTATTATCCAGTAGTTTTATTACTGTTTCATTTTGACCACTCTCATACCTCAATAAGGTGTTTCCTTAAAAATGAATACATACTATGAGGTTCCCCTGAAGTCTAAAATAAGATTTATGCAGCCCCTTTAGTAACTAAAATGTAAATTTAAAAGATTTTTCATGTTAAATTTCATCTTTAATTTCAACTGAAAGCAAAGCCAAAATCACTCCTGGATGCTAATGCAAATGATAGGTTTTATTTTGCTTTAATTCCTTGTTGAGCATCTTCCACTTTTCCTGAAATACTCCGGCAGCCATTAATATCTTCACAAGTGCCTAGAGCAGGGACAGGTGTTCTTTGATAGCAGATTGGATCAAGGAAGGGATCATGTTTGACAGAGCCTTTCTACAGCCATGGTAAACCTTGACTCAAGAGAAATGGGAAATAATAGACATCTTCTCTCTTATCGTTTGCGTGGCCCACCCCACCAGATGATTCAGTGGACCAAATTGGATTAGTGGGAAAGTAGGCATATCTATTTGGTATGAAAAATAAAAGACAACTTTTCTAAATTGATATGGAAGGTCCTAGATATGTGGCAGCAGAAAGGGTAGGGAGTGTTTATAACATTGTGGTTCTGGCTAGGGTAGTAATTTCCTGGACACTTTCATCTGTAACATTTTGTAGAGATAAGCAATAAGAGAGGAGTTTCATTCACATTTCACGCAATCTACCTTTGGGGGTTTTCTTTTTTGCCCCTCTAATTGTTGAGTGCACAGGCAATGATTTTTGTATTTTTGTGCAATATATATTAATATTGCCTCAACAGTTTTCCATTAGTAAGTTTGGAAAGTGAAGATGATTTGAAATAAGAACTGGAAACTTTGGATTAGAAGCCAGCACATCAGGAAAAATGGGGATTTTCTCAGTGACTGGACAAGTCACTGAGCCAGCTGTCAAATTAGGATAATTGAGTGATTTCTTCAATTTATAGTATTAATTTCTTAGTCTTGGAGAAAGGAGCCCATTGTATTCAGATAATTGTTTTGTCTGCAAGATTCTAACATTTATTTTAAATTAATTTCAGATTCCTTTAGTGACCACTATACTCACTTTGAAAGAGTTGTGAAGGCTCTTCTGATCAATGCTCTAGATGAGTCCTTTCTGGGAACATTATATGGTAAGTTAATAGTACTAATGGAGCAATAAGGGTTTTTTTCCAGTTTTAAACAATCTCGTTGTATATGTGTATGTGTATATTAAATAAAGCCAAGGATACCCAGTCTTAAGGTCGTCCAATTGCCTAGGATATGGTTTTATTTTGCTTTAATTCCTTGTTGAGCATCTTCCACTTTTCCTGAAATACTCCGGCAGCCATTAATATCTTCACAAGTGCCTAGAGCAGGGACAGGTGTTCTTTGATAGCAGATTGGATCAAGGAAGGGATCATGTTTGACAGAGCCTTTCTACAGCCATGGTAAACCTTGACTCAAGAGAAATGGGAAATAATAGACATCTTCTCTCTTATCGTTTGCGTGGCCCACCCCACCAGATGATTCAGTGGACCAAATTGGATTAGTGGGAAAGTAGGCATATCTATTTGGTATGAAAAATAAAAGACAACTTTTCTAAATTGATATGGAAGGTCCTAGATATGTGGCAGCAGAAAGGGTAGGGAGTGTTTATAACATTGTGGTTCTGGCTAGGGTAGTAATTTCCTGGACACTTTCATCTGTAACATTTTGTAGAGATAAGCAATAAGAGAGGAGTTTCATTCACATTTCACGCAATCTACCTTTGGGGGTTTTCTTTCTTGCTCTCTCTAATTGTTGAGTGCACAGGCAATGATTTTTGTATTTTTGTGCAATATATATTAATATTGCCTCAACAGTTTTCCATTAGTAAGTTTGGAAAGTGAAGATGATTTGAAATAAGAACTGGAAACTTTGGATTAGAAGCCAGCACATCAGGAAAAATGGGGATTTTCTCAGTGACTGGACAAGTCACTGAGCCAGCTGTCAAATTAGGATAATTGAGTGATTTCTTCAATTTATAGTATTAATTTCTTAGTCTTGGAGAAAGGAGCCCATTGTATTCAGATAATTGTTTTGTCTGCAAGATTCTAACATTTATTTTAAATTAATTTCAGATTCCTTTAGTGACCACTATACTCACTTTGAAAGAGTTGTGAAGGCTCTTCTGATCAATGCTCTAGATGAGTCCTTTCTGGGAACATTATATGGTAAGTTAATAGTACTAATGGAGCAATAAGGGTTTTTTTTTTCCAGTTTTTAAACAATCTCGTTGTATATGTGTATGTGTATATTAAATAAAGCCAAGGATACCCAGTCTTAAGGTCGTCCAATTGTTTCCTCTAGGATCAACTGCACCAAAAGTCCATTCACATCAAAAACTTGTCAGTGCTTATTATTTGTGATATGTGAAAGTACAAAAGAAACAGTTTCCCTGCCCTTTGAGAGTTCATAGTGAAACTTGAGGATATAGGACATATACTAATAAAATAATAGGGTAATTCAACATGCATGCATTGTCCCAGCCTAAGCTCTAAGCTCCTTTAATTTCACCAGAAGTTATATGCTTTTTTATGTTTTTGTGCCTTGCTGTTTCTCATTAGAGTATAATCCCTTGCCAGCTTAGATTTTCTAAGTGACTGTGAAATAACTTCCACTATGAAAGCTATCTGTGACCCACTCAAGTAATATTTCTCACTCCCTCATCTGTGCTATCAATATCCTAAGTATGAAGGCACATACATGTATGTGCTTCTCAAATGTACTGAAACTATTTTTACCTCCCTCCCTTTCAAGAGTGTGAGAAGAACCTACTTTCTGTATATACATCCCTTGCATCCATCTCAGAATCTGGCTTCTGATAAAGACTGCTGCTTATCCACCTACGTGCCAAAGAAAGATTTCATACAAACTCTATTGAACAAATACCTATTGTCTACTAAGAGCTAAGCATTATTGAAGGCTAGGGATACAGCAATGACTATAACATGTAAGATTCTTATCCTAGTGTTGCTTAAAGTCTAATAGGAGAGACAGACAATGGGTAAACAAATATATAACATGATATGGTGTCTGCTAGGGGTTAGTTCTTGAAAAACTATAAACCAGAGTAAGAAGATGAGGAGTGATATAGAAAAAGAAAGTCTGTGTTAATTACATTGGTCAAAGAAGGTCTTCCAAGTGTTGTCTTTTGGACAGAAAACCTCAGTGAAGTGAGGGAAAAAGTAATGCATGGATCTAGCAGAAAGTGCAGCAAATGTAAAGACCCTTAGGAGAGAGTAAGTTTGATGTGTTCAGGTAACAGTTAGAGAGGCTGTGTGCCTCCTTGCATTCCCTAATGCTCTGATGGAATGATTTTCTTTAACTTCATTACTTTTTTTTAAAATTTAAAATGTTTCTAATTAACCAAACAAGTATCTGCTTAAAACCATGGGAAGAAATCTCTAACTGTCCCATTATTTAAATATTTGATAGGGGCAAAGTGATTGTTTTTGTTGTTATTGTTCCCCTGAACAGATGGCACCAGGCAAAAATCATATGCACAAGATATGTTGACATCTCTTCATTATCTGGATGACCGCTTTGTTCAGCCTCGTCTAGAGAGTTTAGCCTCTAGAAGTCGTTGGAAAGAGCTATACAAGGTATACAGTTTTACCTGTTTTTGAACCTCTAGTTGGGGTGGGGTGGGAGTGGGAAACCTCTCAGAATTTCAAGAACCAGCCACACTGAATAATCTTCTGAATGATTAGCACTTTTCTCTGTTAAATAATCAGCTTGTTATTTCTCATCTCTTCTAAAGGCTATAATTGTTTTAATCATTCATATTTGTTGTATCTATCCAATAAGTAAGTAATTCTAAATGATAACTTTAGAACATCGCTAGGGCTTAACCCATCTTTAAAATGAGAAGATTGTCTCACAGGATGTTAATTGTTTCAGAAAAAAGGAGCCCCATTGTTAAGGTTGAGAAACCGTAATTTTAATTTAACTGGAGGGCGGTTCAAGGAGCAGTAATGTGTGAATTTATACTGTAAAACTTCAAGAGGGCACTATAGAATATAATACTTTTCAAATTTGTATTTTACTATGAGGCTCCTTTTCATGAAATACCTATTATCACCTTCTTAGATGTTGGTTCCCTTAACATAATTAGGAAAACACTGACCTACATGGTCTTTGACATCCTTCTCCACCTTGAAAGTGAAAAGTGAAAGTCTCTCAGCGAAAAGTGAAAGCTGCTCAGTCGTTCCAACTCTTTACAACCCATGGTGGAATTCTCCAGGCTAACTGGGGTGAGTAGCCTTTCCCTTCTCCAGGGGATCTTCCCAACCCAGGGATTGCACCCAAGTCTCCTGCATTACAGGCGGATTCTTTACCAGCTGAGCCACCAGTGAAGCCCAAGAATGCTGGAGTGGGTAGCCTATCCTTTCTCCAGGAGATCAACCACCTTACAATTTTGTAATTCTACCAATTTGCTGCTGCTTAGTCACTTCAGTTGTGTCCAACTGTGTGTGACCCCATGGACTTCAGCCTGTAAGGCTCCCCTGCCCATGGAATTCTCCAGGCAAGAATACTGGATGGGTGTACCATTTCCTTCTCCCCTACCAATTCAAGGGAAGCATTTTGAAATTTATCATATCTAACTGATTCTATGTTGTCCCCTAGATTTTTATTTTAAACTAATAGTAGAGGCTGTACTACATGATTTATGAGGCTTTTTTTTCTTCCTTCCTTCTAACATTCTATCTTCTAATAATTATCAAGAAGAAAAATGGCAAGATAGTAGAAGTACAAGTTCCTTATAGTCCTTCTAGCACCTAAATCATTAGCTACCCTACCTCATTTATGTCAGGAGATTTGGCTTCATTCAAGACCTGTTCAGCCTTGAATTACCTGGTGATAAATTAGCTACAGATGGTTTACATTTAAGGGACAGTTATGGGATTACCAAAAAAAAAAAAAAGGGTTAAAAGACACTTCAATTTGGAGGATAGCTTGAGTTTAGGGCTGCCATATATGTCTTTTTGACTTTGAGTGATCTTTTAACTTCCATAAATTCCAGTTTCATCTTCAGATAGAGAAAATATTTATCCACTATAACGGGAAATATTTACTAATTTTTAAGGTGAAGTACATGGCACAGTTTTTAGGATATGGTATAATATATGTTGTTGTCTTTAATAGAAAGAAACATAGCATATTGATCATTTAATTTTGCCAAGCAATTTATAAGCAAAGTATCTTATCTGATCTTCACAGTAACCCCTCAAGGAAAGTACTATTATTTCCTTTATTTTAGAAATGAGAAAATTGTAACTTGGAAAAACTGAGTAACATAAGGTTATACAGCTGGTAATTAGTTGGGATCAATATTTGAACCAAGCACAAACCTTAGGTTTAGGGTTTCTCAGACTTCAGAGCCCATCAATTATGCTGTAATGTACTTTGCCATACTATGGTAGGTAAGGTCAAATTGGATAACCCAGTGTTGAAATAATAACCGTAAGTCATAAGAAAATATTAGCTTAAAAATTTAGAGACATAGATGATTCAGTATTATCTTCATCAGGATAAGTTAGGTTATACTGCAAGAAATAAATAATGTGTCAAACCAGCAACACAAACCTCAATAGCTTAACTCAAAGTTTATTTTTATTTTTCATTTCTATGTTCACTGTGAGTCAGGAGGGGTACTCTGTCAATTATAGTCACTCAGGGAACTAAGCTGATAAAACTTTCATTAGCATGTGCTTCCGTAAATGCCAGAAAAGCAAGAAGGGAAGATGGTTAGTGACCTGTTACTCTGAGTGTCAACCTAAGTGACAGTGTCATGAAGTACCATGAAATATGAGAAACAGTAAAAAGTAGACAAAAGACACTTTTATTATGAATTATAAATGTAAAAGGGAAACTCTATTGGATACTTAATTACTGCCAGCCTAGTAGAGTATGCAGATTACTGACTCTGTTAATACGCCCATTGTGTGAGGTTCAAATATTGTGGTAAACTAAACCACACTGCTAATTAGAACAGTAGTCTCTAGCACAGGCCTAGTGCTTAAGCAAAACTGCTCAAGCACAAGTAATTTCACAGCGTAATAAAGCTTATTTATGAATGCCAAAATTTTCTTCGTTTATTCATTGCTAGCTCAGCTATTAGACTGGCCATAGCAATACTGGCCACCTAGCTATCCTAGTTCAAACTTGTTTATTTTCATAGTAATTTAGTAAGCAACCATAGAATTAAATTATTTCTGGGAAATTTTGTGAAAAATGTAACTCAGATAATGGAGACTGAATGTAATCTTTTTTTTTTTTAAACTCAAATTTTTACTTACCTAAATGAATTAATCTTTTAATTATATTATCTTAAATTTTTTTCTGTGCATTCTTTTCTATTTAAACTAATTACTACATCTGGAGATAAGAAGAGGGAAATGAAGTAAATTAAGCCCTTAGTGGCTTAGATTTGATTTATTCCATTTAAAATTTTGTTCTCAGACTTCAGAGCCCATCAATTATGCTGTAATGTACTTTGCCATACTATGGTAGGTAAGGTCAAATTGGATAACCCAGTGTTGAAATAATAACCGTAAGTCATAAGAAAATATTAGCTTAAAAATTTAGAGACATAGATGATTCAGTATTATCTTCATCAGGATAAGTTAGGTTATACTGCAAGAAATAAATAATGTGTCAAACCAGCAACACAAACCTCAATAGCTTAACTCAAAGTTTATTTTTATTTTTCATTTCTATGTTCACTGTGAGTCAGGAGGGGTACTCTGTCAATTATAGTCACTCAGGGAACTAAGCTGATAAAACTTTCATTAGCATGTGCTTCCGTAAATGCCAGAAAAGCAAGAAGGGAAGATGGTTAGTGACCTGTTACTCTGAGTGTCAACCTAAGTGACAGTGTCATGAAGTACCATGAAATATGAGAAACAGTAAAAAGTAGACAAAAGACACTTTTATTATGAATTATAAATGTAAAAGGGAAACTCTATTGGATACTTAATTACTGCCAGCCTAGTAGAGTATGCAGATTACTGACTCTGTTAATACGCCCATTGTGTGAGGTTCAAATATTGTGGTAAACTAAACCACACTGCTAATTAGAACAGTAGTCTCTAGCACAGGCCTAGTGCTTAAGCAAAACTGCTCAAGCACAAGTAATTTCACAGCGTAATAAAGCTTATTTATGAATGCCAAAATTTTCTTCGTTTATTCATTGCTAGCTCAGCTATTAGACTGGCCATAGCAATACTGGCCACCTAGCTATCCTAGTTCAAACTTGTTTATTTTCATAGTAATTTAGTAAGCAACCATAGAATTAAATTATTTCTGGGAAATTTTGTGAAAAATGTAACTCAGATAATGGAGACTGAATGTAATCTTTTTTTTTTTTAAACTCAAATTTTTACTTACCTAAATGAATTAATCTTTTAATTATATTATCTTAAATTTTTTTCTGTGCATTCTTTTCTATTTAAACTAATTACTACATCTGGAGATAAGAAGAGGGAAATGAAGTAAATTAAGCCCTTAGTGGTAGCTTAGAAGTTTGAGGGACATGAAGCTAATTCTTTCTTAATCTGATTTCTTTTCATTTAACAGCCTAAATTATAAATTTATTTTTAAAATTTAAACGTGTGTCCAATTGCTCAGTCATCTCCAACTCTTTGTGACCCCAGGGACTGTAGCCCACCAGGCTTCTCTGTCCATTTAATTTTCCAGACAGGAGTACTGCCATTTTCTTTTTCAAATTATATCTTGTTAAACACCTACTGTGTGCTCAGTACTAAAGTAAGGAAGACCAGTGTGTTTTTCTCTTACATCTTGTCCTATTATTATGATTCTCATCTTGATTCTAATTTGGTTGGTCTCTTTTTATGTCTTATTTTGCTGCTGTTTTTCTTATCCTTTAAGCCTTCATTACACTTTGAATTTTCAGGAGCGAGTAGAAAATTATTCTATTGTAAATATCCAGTTGAAGAATCCTGAGAACTGTTCCTGCCAAGCCTGTGGACTGCATCGCCACTGTCGATACTCAGTGCATTTATCAGGAAAGTTGTATAATACCAGGACCATGGAAACAGATGACTTCATGTCACACGATAAACAGGTATCTTTTCCCTCTCATTTTAGTTTTCAACATTTATAAATTTCTGCTAAATAAGCCTGCACAAGTAACCCTAAGACATTTTCACAAATGAAGAAAGCACCAGGAGAAGGGAAAAGAGCACAAGGAAAGTGTGCAATTTTTAATGTGAAAAATGTATATTATACAGCATATTTACTTCAAATTCAATCAGATTCAGAAATCAGTGCATATTATCTAAGTATATATCACCTAAAGTGGGGGAAGAGGGAGGTAAGGATGAAAGGGAGGTAACTGAGCCAGAGAGTCCTGAAGTGGGATTTGACCCCATGGAATTTTACGACAGAAAACCTACCAAATTGACAATCCACAAACAAATAATCTAAGATAGTAAAGACGGTAAAAGGTCTTCCTGTGGTATGGGAGATTTGGGTTCTGTCCCTCGGTCAGGAAGATCCCTTGCAGAAGGGAATGGATATCCACTGCAGTATTCTTGCCTGGAGAATTTCATGGACAGAGGGGCCTGAAGGGCTACAGTCCGTGGGGTCACAAAGAGTCGAACACAGCTGAGTGACTAACGCTTTCACATTCACCCCAATATGAGGTTTGAAGGGAAAGTATGCTTCAAGTTAGACTACATCAGAAGTGTTTCAGAGCCTAGAACCATCACCATATACTTATGGTGCTGTTTGTTTTAAATGAATAGACTGAACAGAAGAAAATATTTGAAGAAAAGTGTTTGATAAACAAGAGCAGAGTGGCGATGTGTAGAGCCATTTTCTTTTTCAAATTATATCTTGTTAAACACCTACTGTGTGCTCAGTACTAAAGTAAGGAAGACCAGTGTGTTTTTCTCTTACATCTTGTCCTATTATTATGATTCTCATCTTGATTCTAATTTGGTTGGTCTCTTTTTATGTCTTATTTTGCTGCTGTTTTTCTTATCCTTTAAGCCTTCATTACACTTTGAATTTTCAGGAGCGAGTAGAAAATTATTCTATTGTAAATATCCAGTTGAAGAATCCTGAGAACTGTTCCTGCCAAGCCTGTGGACTGCATCGCCACTGTCGATACTCAGTGCATTTATCAGGAAAGTTGTATAATACCAGGACCATGGAAACAGATGACTTCATGTCACACGATAAACAGGTATCTTTTCCCTCTCATTTTAGTTTTCAACATTTATAAATTTCTGCTAAATAAGCCTGCACAAGTAACCCTAAGACATTTTCACAAATGAAGAAAGCACCAGGAGAAGGGAAAAGAGCACAAGGAAAGTGTGCAATTTTTAATGTGAAAAATGTATATTATACAGCATATTTACTTCAAATTCAATCAGATTCAGAAATCAGTGCATATTATCTAAGTATATATCACCTAAAGTGGGGGAAGAGGGAGGTAAGGATGAAAGGGAGGTAACTGAGCCAGAGAGTCCTGAAGTGGGATTTGACCCCATGGAATTTTACGACAGAAAACCTACCAAATTGACAATCCACAAACAAATAATCTAAGATAGTAAAGACGGTAAAAGGTCTTCCTGTGGTATGGGAGATTTGGGTTCTGTCCCTCGGTCAGGAAGATCCCTTGCAGAAGGGAATGGATATCCACTGCAGTATTCTTGCCTGGAGAATTTCATGGACAGAGGGGCCTGAAGGGCTACAGTCCGTGGGGTCACAAAGAGTCGAACACAGCTGAGTGACTAACGCTTTCACATTCACCCCAATATGAGGTTTGAAGGGAAAGTATGCTTCAAGTTAGACTACATCAGAAGTGTTTCAGAGCCTAGAACCATCACCATATACTTATGGTGCTGTTTGTTTTAAATGAATAGACTGAACAGAAGAAAATATTTGAAGAAAAGTGTTTGATAAACAAGAGCAGAGTGGTGCGATGTGTAGAGAGAAAAAAGTGTGAGTGCAGATATTTTTTTAATCTTTGTAGAACAATTACAGTCATAAGTGCATAAATATTAATATTGAGAGCTCCCACTGGAATCCCCTCTGTGGATTCTTCATCCAGTAATAGAGAGGACCAACTATGTATTTATTGAGAAAATTCATTGTCTGCATGGGCCCATGCAGTTCAAACCCATGTTATTCAAGATTTAACTATATTATGTTTACACCTGTGGCTTGTTGAATCTGAATTCTGCAGATAGGGAGGACCAACTGTGAGACTTGGGAATCTGCAGATTTTGGTTTGGATAATGAGGGTAGCTATAGTTTTAGCTATAATAGTCTTGGACAAGGTACTGAGTTGAGAGACCTTGGACCACCAGCTTGTGGTGAGGTCTGAGGCCATAGATGAGAAGGAAATCACCTGGAGCTTGTGATGTGAAATCTAAAAGGCAGTTAGGAAGGCTTAACAGCAGTTTTTCAGTTTTTTCCAGATTCTGTCCAAGACTTCTCAAGATGCTCAAGATCCAGTGGGAAGAGGCAGTAATTTTGAGGCAGGTGGCCATGTATAATGAAAAAAAGTGAAAAGTGAAAGTGTTCATTGCTCAGTCATGTCTGACTCTTTGCAGCTGCATGGACTGCAGCTTGCCAGGTTCCTCCGTCCACGGAATTCTCCAGGCAGGAATACTGGAGTGGGTAGCCAGTCCCTCCTCCAGGGGATCTTCCCAACCCAGGGATCAAACCCACGTTTCCCGAATTGCAGGAGGATTCTTTATCGTCCATACCACAGGAAAACCTGACCATGTGTAATGCATCCATATAAAGAACAGGCTGAGAGGACCTAGAATCCTTTAATTCAGCTTGTTGCACTAAATGTTCCTAGAGACCTAGGAATAGAAAACAGACTTCCCATCCTTCCTCTTTTCTTGAAGATCTTTTTTCTTTCTTTTTCCATACTTGAATTTCCTTAAGGAGCTGCTTGCTCCTCTGTGTATGAGGGCCTAGAGAAATACCTCACAAAAACTACCCATGGTGAGCTGGATGTTACAGATGTGCATAATGCATGTTTTATTGTATTTCCTTGCTTTAGTTCATTAAACAGTGTTAATTTACATTTCCCACATGCTGTATCTAATAAATTACAGATCAGATTCTTTCTGTTTATTGCTTTGCAGTTACCATCTTCTACTTTAGAAAAATTTGATGACAGTTTTTAGCTTTGTTTCCAATGAATCTGTGGATATATAGGGTCCCTTCATTCACACTGATAACTGAGACAACTCAGTTTATCTTCAGATTTATCAGTTTATAGAACTGTGCTAACCTTGCACTGTGGGTTAGTGATCACTTACATGTCACTTAGCTTATCTGCTTTGAGATAATCATCACAGGACTTATCATTGTCTCTCTGGCAATTTTTTTAATACTGTTTATCTTGCTAGATAGTGTCTAACTCTAGTATTTTTTTTTTCTTTTTTCTTTTTTTTTTGGCCGCACCGTGTGGCTTGTGGCATCTTAGTGTTCCCCAACCTGGGATTGAACTTGGGTCCTTGGCGGTGAAAACACTGAGTCCTCACCACTGGACCACCAGGGAATTTCCCCAGGTAGTGTCCTTAATGTTCAGAAATGCAATTAGTTTATAAAAGTACTCTCTAAATATGTTTCTGGACATTTAAGCAGTGTATTCTAGCAGTGTAGACTTGATTGATTTGTCTTTACTACTTCATGTAAATAGAATGCTACAGTGTAAGCTGTGTTGTACTGTATACGTTAATTCATGAGGTATAGTGGGCTGTAACAGTACACTGAAACGGGAAGGGTAGAAGGAGAGGTCCACTTGGAGTGTATGGAGCTAATATGTACATTTACTATTTATATTTACTGTTTCTATCAAGCCTTACTAACAATGACTTAGGCTCTACCATATAAAATGTGCTCACGTTTGGACAAAAAAAAGAATAGTATGAGAATATTCTAAAGGTAATATTCTAAAGGAATATTCTAAAGGTAATTCTAAAGGTAATATTCTAAAGGAATATTCTAAAGTGTAAGGTAGACACCAAGAGGGTTAGGGTAGGAATTAGAAATGGAAAGCAGTAAATTATAATGTTTAATATTTTCAAGGGGTACTTTTGTTTCATACTGGAAAAAGAGATTAAAATAGAAACTTAACACATCTCCTTTCCTTTTGTCCCAACTTAAAATCTCTGTACAGATAAATTCTTCTTTTTTGGAAATATAGGGTACAATGCAATAAAAATCATGTTATTCCTGTACCACATTTTATCCAGACAGCCATAGGAGATTTCTCCTGCATAATCTACTTTAATGGCAGAAACGAACTACCCCTAGAGTTTACTGCAACTGTTGTAGTAACTTTTTACTCAAAGTGGGAGGTATTGGCAGTTGAACTGCAATTTATATGACTGATTTGATGATAATGTTTCAATAAGAACGGTACTTAAAGTAAGCAAGCAATAAATAGTCATACCTGATTGTTTCTGATGATCTGAAAAACAGATTTTCCCAGAACATAGAAATACGGATGTGCTTTTCCTTAGTTTGGGGAATTTTAAGGAAAGTTAGAAGACATCCCAAATGCCATCTTCACAAATGACTCGTCAAAGCTAGCTATTACTGATTATCATATTTAACTTTTATCCATTTTTGCCAGTATACTCTGGTATCGTTCATTGAACTCATCACCTGTGTAATCCCCACAGTGTGACTTCAGAAAAACAGTACAATTCTTTGCCAGATAGAATGCAAGTTACATAGGTCAATAATTTAACTATATCACTCTTACTGAATTCACAAAAGCATAACCCATCATGTGTGTAGACACAGGGTGATGAAATAGTGTTTACAGTGTAAGCTGTGTTGTACTGTATCGTTAATTCATGAGGTATAGTGGGCTGTAACAGTACACTGAAACGGGAAGGGTAGAAGGAGAGGTCCACTTGGAGTGTATGGAGCTAATATGTACATTTACTATTTATATTTACTGTTTCTATCAAGCCTTACTAACAATGACTTAGGCTCTACCATATAAAATGTGCTCACGTTTGGACAAAAAAAAGAATAGTATGAGAATATTCTAAAGGTAATATTCTAAAGGAATATTCTAAAGGTAATTCTAAAGGTAATATTCTAAAGGAATATTCTAAAGTGTAAGGTAGACACCAAGAGGGTTAGGGTAGGAATTAGAAATGGAAAGCAGTAAATTATAATGTTTAATATTTTCAAGGGGTACTTTTGTTTCATACTGGAAAAAGAGATTAAAATAGAAACTTAACACATCTCCTTTCCTTTTGTCCCAACTTAAAATCTCTGTACAGATAAATTCTTCTTTTTTGGAAATATAGGGTACAATGCAATAAAAATCATGTTATTCCTGTACCACATTTTATCCAGACAGCCATAGGAGATTTCTCCTGCATAATCTACTTTAATGGCAGAAACGAACTACCCCTAGAGTTTACTGCAACTGTTGTAGTAACTTTTTACTCAAAGTGGGAGGTATTGGCAGTTGAACTGCAATTTATATGACTGATTTGATGATAATGTTTCAATAAGAACGGTACTTAAAGTAAGCAAGCAATAAATAGTCATACCTGATTGTTTCTGATGATCTGAAAACAGATTTTCCCAGAACATAGAAATACGGATGTGCTTTTCCTTAGTTTGGGGAATTTTAAGGAAAGTTAGAAGACATCCCAAATGCCATCTTCACAAATGACTCGTCAAAGCTAGCTATTACTGATTATCATATTTAACTTTTATCCATTTTTGCCAGTATACTCTGGTATCGTTCATTGAACTCATCACCTGTGTAATCCCCACAGTGTGACTTCAGAAAAACAGTACAATTCTTTGCCAGATAGAATGCAAGTTACATAGGTCAATAATTTAACTATATCACTCTTACTGAATTCACAAAAGCATAACCCATCATGTGTGTAGACACAGGGACAAATACATAAGTTAGGAAGAAGTTTGTCTATTTCCTGAGGTTACTCCATGAAAATGAGATTGGTCATATTATATAAAGTTTGGAGTCCTTTCTGATGCATTTTATAAAATGAGTGAAATAATGAGGTATAATTATATTTAATTTGGTCAGTGTAGTGAAACTGTTTTCCTATTTTAGCTCTAGATGTGTATAACAAAGTATGCATTCAAAACATTCTAAAAGAGAATGGATGATTGACTTTGCAAGAAGAATATTCTTAATCATAGTATCCTAGAAGTCCATTTAAACATAGAAATCAAAAGTTTTATAGTTTTATAATAGTAAAATATTAATTTTTATAGTTATACTAATTAAGGAAATAAATATGACTAAACATTAAGTTATTTTTTGCTTCATAGAATATTTTTGAAAAAAATACTTGATTAGAAACTATCAATTTTTAGGGCTTCCCTGATGGTACAGTGGGTAAAGAGTCTGCCTTGCAGTGCAAGGGGCACTGGTTCAATCCCTGGCCCAGGAAGATCCCATGTGCCATGGAACGGCTGAATCGGTGTGTCCAATTATGAGCCAGTGCTCTGCAACGAGAGGCGACTGCAATGGGAGGCCCACACAGGCCAAAGAATAAAGACAGATGAAAATAAATAAACAAAAAAAACAATAAAAGAGGCCAAAATTAAAAAAGAAAACTATCAATTTTTAATATTGGTATGGTTTCAGTTTGCATAGTGTTTGTAACAGGAGTCCCCCAACCTCCTTGATCTAATGCCTGATAATCTGAGGTGGAGTTGGTGTAATAATAATAATAGAAATTAAGTACACAATAAATGAAATGCACTTGAATTATCCCAAACCATTCCCCTGCCCAAGTCTGTGGAAAATAGTTTTCCATGAAACTGGTCCCTGTGGCCAAAATTAAATAGTTCATCCCAAATGCCATCTTCACAAATGACTCGTCAAAGCTAGCTATTACTGATTATCATATTTAACTTTTATCCATTTTGCCAGTATACTCTGGTATCGTTCATTGAACTCATCACCTGTGTAATCCCACAGTGTGACTTCAGAAAAACAGTACAATTCTTTGCCAGATAGAATGCAAGTTACATAGGTCAATAATTTAACTATATCACTCTTACTGAATTCACAAAAGCATAACCCATCATGTGTGTAGACACAGGGACAAATACATAAGTTAGGAAGAAGTTTGTCTATTTCCTGAGGTTACTCCATGAAAATGAGATTGGTCATATTATATAAAGTTTGGAGTCCTTTCTGATGCATTTTATAAAATGAGTGAAATAATGAGGTATAATTATATTTAATTTGGTCAGTGTAGTGAAACTGTTTTCCTATTTTAGCTCTAGATGTGTATAACAAAGTATGCATTCAAAACATTCTAAAAGAGAATGGATGATTGACTTTGCAAGAAGAATATTCTTAATCATAGTATCCTAGAAGTCCATTTAAACATAGAAATCAAAAGTTTTATAGTTTTATAATAGTAAAATATTAATTTTTATAGTTATACTAATTAAGGAAATAAATATGACTAAACATTAAGTTATTTTTTGCTTCATAGAATATTTTTGAAAAAAATACTTGATTAGAAACTATCAATTTTTAGGGCTTCCCTGATGGTACAGTGGGTAAAGAGTCTGCCTTGCAGTGCAAGGGGCACTGGTTCAATCCCTGGCCCAGGAAGATCCCATGTGCCATGGAACGGCTGAATCGGTGTGTCCAATTATGAGCCAGTGCTCTGCAACGAGAGGCGACTGCAATGGGAGGCCCACACAGGCCAAAGAATAAAGACAGATGAAAATAAATAAACAAAAAAAACAATAAAAGAGGCCAAAATTAAAAAAGAAAACTATCAATTTTTAATATTGGTATGGTTTCAGTTTGCATAGTGTTTGTAACAGGAGTCCCCCAACCTCCTTGATCTAATGCCTGATAATCTGAGGTGGAGTTGGTGTAATAATAATAATAGAAATTAAGTACACAATAAATGAAATGCACTTGAATTATCCCAAACCATTCCCCTGCCCAAGTCTGTGGAAAATAGTTTTCCATGAAACTGGTCCCTGTGGCCAAAAATGTTGGGAACCACTAGTTTATAAACAAAAAAATATCACAATTCAGGCATTTCCATCAGCAAGTGCACATACAGTAGCTTGCAAGGTTTGCTCCTTTCACCATAGAAGCCGTTTTTTCTCCTCCATCCCAAACTTGGTGAACTCTGTTTTCTAGAGCCTTAGTTCACACATCACCTAATTTAAGACTTCTCCTTTCTAGATTGGGTTAATTGTTCCTTCTCTGTACCTTGACTGCATCTCGTGCATAGCATTTGGCACATTGTTTTGTACTTATTTTTTTCCTCGCACTGTAAGTTCCCCTGATACAGCTGGTACACATTTCACTTCTGTATCTCCAGTGCTTAGCTCAATACTTGGAGCATAGCAGTTGCTCAGTTTTTTATTAACTTGATTGTATAAATAAAAAGAAAGTTAAAGGAATCATTGTATAAAAGCTTTTGGACTTCCCTGGTGGTCCAGTGGGTAAAGAGTCCACCTTGCAGTGCAAGGGGCACTGGTTCAATCCCTAGCCCGGGAAGATCCCATGTGCCGTGGAGCGGCTGGACCAGTGTGTGCAATTATGAGATAGCACTCTGGAGTGCATGCGTCCAGAGAAGAATAAGGATGGATGAAGATAAATAAATAATAAAGCAATAAAAGAGGCCAAAAATCTAAAAAAGGTTTTAAAAAATAATTCACGTATTGGATTTTACTTGTAAAAAAACTCTGAAAACTAGAAAGGCTGTTCATTCATTACTATATATTCATTTAATATAGCAGATGATGTTTGTTTCTTTCTTTAGGTGTTTACTGTTGGCAGAATTTGTGCTGATCGAACCAGAATTTACCATAAACTGAAACATTTTAAATTCAAGCTGTACCAGAAGTGTTGCTCCATTGCGAAGACAGAAGAGATTGAGGATGAACAGGTTAAAGAAACAGTGGAGAGAATTTTCAGTCAGTCAAAAGAAAGTGGCTGGATTAAGGAGGTAAGGTGAATATAGAAGAACCAATTCATTCAGTAGGTGGTGGAACGTAATCCTGATTAGCAAAAGGATATGACTTATGAGAACAGAAGACAGTGACATTTTTTAAAAAGAGAATCTCTTCTTCTCTCCCTGTCTTTGTATTTTCTCTTCTTCCACCCATTACTTTCATGCTTATCATTGTCGTACCCTGAATAGGTGCCCTGATGTTCTAAGCATTCACTCAGCACAGCAGATAAATTTTAATCAGCAGTTATACTGTCCCTTAACGAAGGACCTCTGTCCTTTCACTTTTATGTATGTGATTTTCCTTACAAATATATTAAGTCCCCTGATTTTCTTTGACAAAGTATAGGACTCACCTCTGCTTGTCTGCTTCCTATCTTTAGAACAGTTCTTGTGACCTGAGAGTGAAGAAGCACCTGTTGCCAATCTGAGGAAAGAATCTCGGCTGCCAGTTCTAATACCCCCCACATCCTCTTCTTGAGGACATGGGACTGAGCAGTGAGCACTGTAACTGAAGATCCAGGGGAATGCAGAGGTTTCAGGCCACGGCACTGATTTTGATTCCCCCATATCCTGTTGATCACTAAATTTGATATCAAGGATAAAGTGGGGGTTTTGAAGAGTGCACTGGATTCCCGAAGATCTGCTGGCAGCTCATAAGCTCTGGTCTGCTCACAGAGCTTTTAGAATTGTTATGGTACATGGAAAGAATGCTAACATGATTGCAGTCTTCTAAAGCAAGTCCAGTTACGTGATTGTGTAAGAGAGAACAGATAGGAGATTTTCAGGCAATTCAGATGAACAGTATATTTAATCTTAAAAAAAAGCCTGACTTTGAGATCCATTGCCTTGGTTATTTATATCATAGGGAAATCTGTAAAAGAGTAAAAGGAAAAAAAAAAAAAAAAAAGGAAAGAGCCTAGACAATAAATTTTTGAGCAGAGGGAAAGAAAACGAGAACAACAAAACAGGAACTTCTTAGGACATGACATGTTCCACCGAGGTCTCCTAGGCGGGAGAATGACATCAAGATTGGTTTCCCTTTTGACAGTTACCCGCCCACCACAAACCACTAGCCGGGGATCTCCTTACCTGCCCCCCGCATCTTGACCCTTCAGTCGTCTTGCTTTCATTTTATTCTCTTCAGCCTTGTTTCTTTTACTTTGCTTCTGCTTCTCTCACTCACTCACAAGTCTTTTCTCCCTATTCTCTGTGCTTTTTCATTTGCCGTGGGGAAGACTCATCACTTTTCCAGTAAGTCCCAACTTTGTTTTCCTCAGTAACATGAAATTCTTCCATGCTCTTATTGATGCATTTAAGGGTTACCAACCCTTTAGTGGAGCTGAAGGACCTATTGGGACAGTAATTTAAAAAAATATGTATTAGGAGTAACCAAAATAACTGTGCATTATAAAATATTATATAATAATTTTATATATGGGAAAGAACATTAAATTTCTTGCAGAAAAAAGTAAGAGCATTTCCAAATCATGTACCTTAGAGAAAGCTTAACAAAGTTTGTGACAACAGAAGGGACCTGGAGTAAGAAAAACATTCTTAACAAAAGAAAGCCAAGTATCATATTATGCTTAAAAAATAACACTTAGCATTGGACATTGAAGATAGTTGAAAATGGTGCATATTTAGGACAATATGCATATTTTTTCACATGAAATACCAAAGAACTTAATATTCTTTTTGAGAGTCATTCCATTTTAAAAACATTTGTCAGTAAATGTTCTCACAAAGGTTTCCTAGAAACCGAAGAAGTTTATTAGCCAGTATAAACCCATAGGCAGCTTTTTATGCTGTGATTAAATTGCAGAATTTATCAAGTGCCCTGATGTGTCTCCACATCACTCTGCCTCCCAGTCAGTGTGTGTGTGTCTTTGAGTGGTAGCATGGCATGTGTTCTTGTGATGTGTACCTCCTTGGCCACAGTTACCTAAACCTTTAGAATACCTGGGCTCAGTGCTACGTGAGTGGCTACATCTATGGCTCTTTCTGCTCCTAGTTCTCAATTAACATTTGAACCCTTCTCTTACCTTACACAAACTTTCTGTTCCTGTCTTTCCTCTCCAGCTTGTTTTTCACTCCTTGCTTTTTCCCCTACCTGCCTCTTCTTCCTCCACTCATTTTTTTCCCATTATCTTGGGATCTCTCAGCATCTCTTCTCAAAGACCTGCCAACTAGATGGACTTCATTCTTCTGTTCCTCCTAACAGTTGAACTAGGAGATCAGGTTTTAACCTAATGATATTAACGGGCTAGGAGCAATTCAAGTGTAAGAAAAGATAGAATGATAAGAAAATTATAATAAAAATTATAATAAAATAGAAATATATAATAAATTAGTAGTAATACGTGCCTCATTCTAAATTAGAACTGAAAAGTATAGTAGCATATGCTAACAAATTATTTTCCTTCGAGAGTGTTTCTGATGATGGGATTTCCAGGGAAGTTGAAGACAGGATTGTTGGGGTGGGGGTGAGGTGAATACACAGCACCAGGAAGTGAAGAAGGTATGTCCCTAGTAGTACCGGGTTTCAGTCCCTAGCTCTACAAAGGTCAGTTATCAGGATCCTCTCTCACTTTATTGAGAGTAGAAGCAGAGCTCATTAAGGAGAGTTAAGAAACCATTAGGTCAATTCATCTCCTTAGCTGAAGGAAGCACTGGAACTCTGTCAACCTTGAATTCTCCAGACCATCTCGACTCTTGTCTTGACTTATCTCTTCTCTTGTCCTGCCCTGGCCTTTCTTCTCCATCTTCATTGCTGTCACTCATTATTCAGGCTTTCGTCATTAGACCTAAATTATTACGGTAGACTATGTTATTACATATACTTGAATTATTACAGTAGACTTACAACTAGCTGCCAAACCACTCTAGACTGGATGTTTTACCCTTTAAAAAAAAAAAAAACAACAAAAACACCTTAGATCGTGTCAGTTTCCTGCCCTAACACCTGGCAGCTTTCCATCACCCGTCACTTTACTGCTGAACCCTGTTACCTAGCATCTCATACTTTCTTTTCTCTGACCACCTCTTTGGTTCAGTCTTCTCTCTCTCAATTCCCCTAGAAAACCTCAGATTACAGTCAAACCCCATACTTTCCTGTCTTGTCACTGTTGTATGGACTTTTGTCTCCTAGAGAAAACTTTCCACCAGATCATTACCGACCAAGTCTTTCCCCCAGGAGAGCCTAAATGCCCAGCTTTCCTGGTCATCTTAGCTATAATCATAACTGCTCTTCTGAACCCTCATAACAGTGTCCATAATCCTTTAAGGCACTTGTTATTGGTTGTCATTGGTGAATTCTGTTCTCCCTAGAGGCAGGGAAAGCAATTTTTTTATACTTAGCTATTAGCAAAGTATTTGATGTTTTGTGTTCAGCAAATTATTGTTGAATAAGTTATAATTATAAAAACTTATAATTTATAGGACAGTTATGGAATTAATAACAACATTCATTTTGATCTCTTTCCAATGCTTTCTATGAAATAGAAATGCTTATTTGAAATTGAGTTATTATAAAAATATTTTTGTTCACGATTGCCACGAGACAAACTTGTTCCTATTTGTGTCTGTAGATTGGGAAGGCCTAGTTATCTTCACTGCTTTGAGTAAAATAACTAGCTTTTTTATTGTATACACAGAAATATGGTCAACTTCAAGCCTATCTCAATTTTGCGGATTACTTCCAAGATGAGAAGTTTGACTGAGTTGTAACACATTTGCTTCAGAGAAGATTTTATAAATTCCTGTAAATGTGAAGATCATGAGTCTTGTTTCTCTGTATCATGTGACATATTTTTGTATTTTATGTATAGCCTCATGGCAAAATATCTTGTGTAAAACATATGTTCATCTTAATTTCCATGAAACAGCACTCTACAGTCTAATAAAACTTTTATCCACTGTACATAGTAAATATAAGCTTAATTTTTATGAGTATTTTAAAGTGACCTAACAATGCCTTTATATCAGATGACTATCACGTGAATGAGCTGTTCCTGTCCTATCACTTTAAAAGAACACCACTGTATTTAAAAAAATGTATTTAGACTAACAGTCTACGTGTATTGCTGAACTCCTGCCCAGATCTGCTTATTATCCTTTTGCGGGATTAAATGATCTTCACTAATATACTTTTTACTGCTATCGTTATCTCAATCACTGGGCCATGGAAGAAATCTCAGTGTTACATTCAATTCAGTTCCCTGGCCTCGGAGTCAGACTGGGTAGCTTTCCCATTCCAAGTAGAGGAGTGCTTTTTCCCTTTTCCAAAGTTTCCCTTACAAATACATTTCAGGCCTAGACTCTTCCAACCCTCACATTCAAGAATGATTTCATGATATGTATTTGCATACATCATAATGTTCTCTCTTTTTTCCAATTCAATTTTTTCTACAGGTTAATAAGATGTATTTCATTTATTTTTATCTATTGCTTTTCCCACATAAGTATTTACTAGGATTAGAGGATCTCGGAGAGACAAATTCAGCCAAAATAGTTTAAAATCATATTTTGGCATTTGCATTGCTTTGCACATCTTTATTTTCCCTTATATAATAAAATACAATGGTTTCAGAGTGAACAAATGAACCCTGTCTGTTCTGTATCATTAATTTTTAAAAGTGCTATTCTAGTAGGATCTAGTTCCCTGTGGAATTTTAGATACTTGTTTCTTACTTCAAGTGTTGATCGAACCTAGCTTCATCTATATGTGGTTCATGGAATGGTCTTCATTATATACACTAAAAATTGCATTTTATTAAGTCCTTACATAGACATTATGTGATCTTTTCTGAAGTTAATTTTCCAATATTATCCTTATTTTGACTGTAAACAAAACAGGTGGAAAGAACTTACGAAGCTGTGAGAATACTGATGCCAACATTTCATGTGAGGAGTGCATACCTTTTTAAATAGTATGAAAGAGGAATTTTAGTTACCCAGCTCTATTCTTTTTCTTATTTTTCTGTCATATGGAAATAATTCTTAACTATATAAACCCAACTTCCTTGAATGTTGAAGACATAGTGGCAGTGTCCAGAAATACATAGGACAGAGTTTAGAGGAAAAGTGATAGTCAAGTGGGAATGGCGAGGGATCATGAACGATTTGTCAAAGAAGAAGTCCAAGGGAACAAGAGAATGATCTCTAAAGTAACTGTGATGACCCTTGGAGGAGCATCCTTCTCATACATCACACTACAGACAAGTTTGAGCCAGCTGAAGAATGAGAATATCATCTGAAAGTGTTAAAAATTAATTTGTAGGTTCTTTTAAATCGCATGCATCTAGTTTGTAAAAATGAAGGCACTGATGATTTTGAGGACTTTGTATGGCAGCAGACTCAATTCCTAGGTCATGCATCTTGTTGACTTGAAGCATTTTTCTTGTTAGAACAGTATTCTGACTGTTGATCAGGAAATGCTACTCAGTAGTTTTGCCAAACGCAAGTGGTTTAAAAAAAACCAGAAATGTTGAAAAATCAGAATTAACTTTAGTAGGTATTGATATGATATGCCGTATTATTTTATCATCATTATTATCATGGATATCACTGATTCTATATAACACAAAAAATAGTGTGTAAGCTCACATATCTATGAACTTTTAAGATCTAGGCATTTATTAGTATAATGTTAAATGCTTTATGATAGGTTTCTGAACAGAAGAGATGATGAGAAAGACGGACAAATAAAAAGGAACTAATGCTTTAAAAATAATTCATAGGGCTATTGCAGAAGCATTAGAGATATAAGAGAGGGAACAGTTCCATAAAAAAAAAGGAGAAAGACCAAGTGAAAGTTTATCTTTATATGTGCAGAACTGTGATTGCATTTTATTAAGTCCTTACATAGACATTATGTGATCTTTTCTGAAGTTAATTTTCCAATATTATCCTTATTTTGACTGTAAACAAAACAGGTGGAAAGAACTTACGAAGCTGTGAGAATACTGATGCCAACATTTCATGTGAGGAGTGCATACCTTTTTAAATAGTATGAAAGAGGAATTTTAGTTACCCAGCTCTATTCTTTTTCTTATTTTTCTGTCATATGGAAATAATTCTTAACTATATAAACCCAACTTCCTTGAATGTTGAAGACATAGTGGCAGTGTCCAGAAATACATAGGACAGAGTTTAGAGGAAAAGTGATAGTCAAGTGGGAATGGCGAGGGATCATGAACGATTTGTCAAAGAAGAAGTCCAAGGGAACAAGAGAATGATCTCTAAAGTAACTGTGATGACCCTTGGAGGAGCATCCTTCTCATACATCACACTACAGACAAGTTTGAGCCAGCTGAAGAATGAGAATATCATCTGAAAGTGTTAAAAATTAATTTGTAGGTTCTTTTAAATCGCATGCATCTAGTTTGTAAAAATGAAGGCACTGATGATTTTGAGGACTTTGTATGGCAGCAGACTCAATTCCTAGGTCATGCATCTTGTTGACTTGAAGCATTTTTCTTGTTAGAACAGTATTCTGACTGTTGATCAGGAAATGCTACTCAGTAGTTTTGCCAAACGCAAGTGGTTTAAAAAAAACCAGAAATGTTGAAAAATCAGAATTAACTTTAGTAGGTATTGATATGATATGCCGTATTATTTTATCATCATTATTATCATGGATATCACTGATTCTATATAACACAAAAAATAGTGTGTAAGCTCACATATCTATGAACTTTTAAGATCTAGGCATTTATTAGTATAATGTTAAATGCTTTATGATAGGTTTCTGAACAGAAGAGATGATGAGAAAGACGGACAAATAAAAAGGAACTAATGCTTTAAAAATAATTCATAGGGCTATTGCAGAAGCATTAGAGATATAAGAGAGGGAACAGTTCCATAAAAGGAGAAAGACAAGGAAAAGTTTATTTTATTGGCAGCTGGATGTAATTGACCATATTTTCTCACTTGTCTGCTCTTATACTCAGATGAGTAGTTCTATTCACTACTCATTTCTTGGAAGTATTATAGGACTTGCTTAGATTCCAACATGTTGATTGAGGTGTGCTTGCAGCCCTTGAGCTATTCTGGGTATAGTCTGGTTTCCCTGTAACTCTTTTCACAGTTGATACTGAAGTAGCAAGTTCAGTGGTTAAGAGAGGAGAGGTTTGAAATCAGGCTAGAGTTCGAGTCCTGATCTGTTACTTCCTAGTTAGTTTATGTAGTTTAATTTCAATAAGTCCCACTTTCCTCATTTATAAATGGGGTTAATAATTCCTCTCAAGATAGTTGTTGGGTTAAGGGAGATACATGTGAAGTGCTATGCCTGAAACAGTGACAAAATAGTAACTTTGTGAAAAAAAAAATAGTATATACCCAATTAAGTTTTTTAAATAAATAAATAGTAACTCATGATTGAGAATGAGGATGTGGACGATAATGATGTCAGCTTGAAATTAAATGGCTGTAAAGGATAAATGTGTACAAAAAAACCTACTAACAAACCTGTAAAAAAAGGAGTGTCCTGCATCACTAGAATACAGTATTAAAAATTTATTAAATTGTTGCTTGACAAGTTTTTAAGGTGTGTCCTTGTCTAGCTTAGAAATGAAAGTTTATATCGTTCAGAAACAGCAGATTTGAGCAGAAATTCTGTGCTATTAATCAAAGCCCATGCTACTGCAGGACTGTAGAGTGACTAGTAAGTTTTAATTTAAATATTAAAGTTTTTCTTTTTATCAAGTTTGATGACTGAATATACAGTGCCCATAGTAATAGAAAATAATATCTAATGAATACACCTTTTTAAAAATCAAGTCTAAAATTATCAAAACTTCTTCATTATTTTTTAATTTTATTGGTTTGTTGGCCTCTTTTATTGGTTTCTTATTTATTTATTTTCATCCATCTTTATTCTTTGCCCTGTGTGGGCCTCCCATTGCAGTGGCCTCTCTCATCGCAGGGCACCAACTCTGGGCGCATGCACTCCAGAGCGCTGCCTCATAATTGGACACATGGGTCCAGCCGCTCCACAGCATGTGGGATCCTCCTGGGCCAGGGATCGAACCAGTGCCCCCTACCCACTGGACCACCAGGGAAGCCCCCAAACTCCTTCATTTTTAATGACATCTCATGAGAGAGTTCTCCTTTCAGATTTGCATATCTAAAAAAGATACACTTGCTGCTTTTCTCCCTGAGTGGCGAGGAACTTAGGCTTGGAAGGGACAGATGGAAGTATGTTCCAATGAAAAGTTAAAAAGCTATGTTCCATCAGAATGCATCTGTCTCAAATTCCAAACGAACATTCCAGGATTTGTGAAAATAAAATGAACTAATGTAGGCCAGCCTATCAAGAAGTAAACTGTTGATCAATACAGTCTTAAAGCTGTTTGCACTGAGCTTACTCATTCACTGCTATTCACAGCTCATTTTGAAGCAGGACCATGTAACTGAGGTGCCAGAGTTGGTTTAAATGAACAAAGCCATTGCTTGACACCTCAACTCCAAATGACTTTCAAGGGAGGAGACACAATTTATGGCCCTGACTTTACCAATACTGTGCTCACCTTAGTTTATTCGCCATAATAGGTAATCAGCAGAATCCAACATACATTTTGAGATCTCAAAAGGTAGGAGTATCTGAAGATGAGACAACCAATCTGTTTTGTACTAGTCAACTTCTTGAAACGACTGCCGCATAATGATTTTCCTCCTAGTGTAGGTAAACAGAGGGCTTATGAAGACCCCAGATCTTGCATTAGGCTTGTATAGGGAATCTTGTATTTTCCAAGAATTTTTTTTTTCCTTTCTGAGAACTGGTATTGGCAATTTCATGATAGTGAACTATTTTAGATCGTCTTTCTGATTTGCTTGTAATTACCCAGATTGACTTATCCAGAGAGGTACACAGGAAACAGGCGAGCAGAGAGGCAGACACCCGCCTGCCCTTTAGGAGCTCACGGTGTGATTTCTCCTCCTCTGCGCCCCCTCCTCCGTCCTCCCCACAACACGCACGCACCCACCCTGCGTCTCCCTCTGACACTCGGGAACGGTTCCTCCGCGTTCATCCAGCTCTCGCCAGAGTGCCCAGCAGTGTCACTGACAACAGACTGAAAAATGAAAGTGATCTCCTCGGGGTGGGGCGGGGGAGAGCGTCACAGAGGTCTGGAAGGGAAAATACATTCCCTGGTCGGGAATTTTCTCAACATTTCGGGCTGGTGAAGTCGTCGGGTGGACGTGGGGGAATTTCCCCAGCCTTCCCCCCTGCCCGAGCGGAGTCGGAGGCCGAGCTGCGCGCGCCGCCGCCGAGATGCGCGGGCTTCGGGATTCACCTCTTCAGCCGCTGGGAGGCCCTCTGCGTTCCCTTTCCCCGCGCCGGCCGCCGCGCTCGCCGTGCAGTGGCACCCGCCTTCCACCAGGGAGCCTCGGGCGGGCACTCCCCCGCCCTCCGCCCCCCACCCCCTCTGCAGCTCGCTGGCTCTCTCTTTCTCCCTCTGTCTCACTCTCTCTCTTTCTCTCCCTCTCCTATCGGAGCACAATGAAAGCCTGTGTACCGCCGTGACTCCGGGCAGCGGGGCCAGTGTCAGCCCAGCGGCGAACAACAGACGGGAAAGAGAAAGGAAAAGACCAGCTACTTTCTTTTCCATCTCTAAAGCGGAGCAATCCAAGAGATAGAACCACATTGCTTATTGCGAGTCCAGACCCTCAGATCCACTGGCCGGGGATGGAATGTACAAAAGTGGACAGAAAAGTGGCTGGACATGACTCGGTGCAATTTGCTGGAAGTTTGTAAGTTTGACCATCGTTTATAAATTACTCTCGGAAGAGTTTATCTCTCTTGATACTATATTAGAATCGAGCCGGGGGTGAGGACTAGAAACGTAAGCGGGAAAGAAAAAAAATGTGTTGAAGGATCTCTCTCAGTGGCTAGTGACTTCGGACTGCTTTCATTTAAGGCTGGGAAACCTTAGAGGGAATTTGCCGGTGATTGGATTAGCCGAAGAAAAAAGCATGGTCCAGAAGTCCAATTACTGATATTAACAATTGAAAAGCTGTCGCCCTCTCTGGGGAGAAGACGACATCCTACAGTCCCCCAAAGAGGAGAAAACACCGGAGCAAAGAGAGGAATAATTAAAAGCCAAAAGATAGTCTCTCTTGGTTTTTGTACGTTTTGAACATTGACTTCAAAAAGCTTCTGAAACAGCACTTTTTTTTTTTTTAACCTAAGGAAAAGTAAAGGCCGCAGGTTACAGAGACCATGGTAGAAATGGGTTTTTCTGCAGAAACATCCTCATAAAAGAATCTTCCGAAACAACTAGGTGAGGGGGAGTCCATTTCTCTATTAATACCTCTCACAATTCCCTTTGCTGTCTGTTCCTATCTCTCGCTTGACAGTCCCTACATTCTTGCTCTCAACCCCCAGATAGTGTGTTGACAAAGTACCTAGTGGCTCTTGTCAGCTTGGTGGGGCGGCGGGGCGGGGAGAACCCCACTAACTCTACCCAACTTCTCCAGATCTGTCAAATACAATTAGAGTAAGTTGACTAGGTTTTGTTTCCAACTTGTCCTCTGCCATTGGTTTCTATTTTCTCTCCTCACCCTCTTCTAAGTCCCTCCCCTCCCCCATATCTTCTCCACGACTCCCCCCAGCCTCTGAAGACCTCTATTCATGTGGCCCTGAACACTGAGTGCACATCGTCAAAAAGCAGATTTGCCTGTGCTAATCAGCCCTCGCCTCCCACCACCTCACCATCCCAGAGGCAGCAATCCCTGTGTCCAGTAAGATGGGGGACACAGCGCCCCCGCAGGCCCCCACAGGAGGGCTAGGGGGGGCCCCTGGGGCGGGGCTCCTTGGAGGGGGCTCCGTCACCCCGAGAGTGCACAGTGCCATCGTGGAGCGCCTTCGAGCTCGGATAGCCGTCTGCCGCCAGCACCACCTGAGCTGCGAAGGACGCTACGAAAGGGGTCGGGCCGAGAGCTCAGACCGGGAAAGAGAGAGTACCTTGCAGCTCCTGAGCCTGGTACAGCATGGCCAGGGGGCCAGGAAGGCTGGCAAACACACCAAGGCCACGGCCGCGGCTGCCACCACTGCAGCCCCTCCACCGCCACCTGCTGCCCCTTCTACGGCCTCCCAGGCGGCAGTGACAGCGGCCCCACCGCCTCCGCCAGACTATCACCATCACCACCAGCAGCACCTGCTGAGCAGCAGCAATAATGGTGGCAGTGGTGGGATCGACGGGGAGCAGCAGCCGCCGCCGACTTCCACCCCTGGGGATCAGAGGAACTCGGCCCTGATTGCGGTAAGGCCCCTGGTTTTCTCCTCATTCCCGTGGTGGTCTTGTGGCCTTTGGTCAGGGCAGAGCTGGCCTCTGACTGAGGGTGGAGTGCACGACCGTGCAGAGGGCTGAGGTGCCACCTGACGACCTCAGAGGCCACTGCGTGTCTTGTTGGGCCATGTTACTAAACCCTTCCTCATCAAGTGCTGCTGTTGCTTGTTCGTTGGCTTTCTTCCACCTGTAGAGTATTCCTTAAGGGGTAAGAAACTTGAGTTTTCCAGAGTTTTCTTTGGGGCCCACAGCTTGCAGAAATGTTGGCTACAAGTGGCAGGATCTGAGCCACTGAAGGCCTTGACTCAAGGAGCCTGCTGCTTTGGCAAGCCAACACTGATTAGGCCCAACAAGCCATGCTTAGCCTGAGAGGGTTTGTTTAGCAGTCAGTCCAGCTGACCTTTAACCAAGATTTTCCTTCTTGTCCAATTTCCCTCTTTGAAGTGGCCCCTTCTCCTAGGGTCACAAGAACATAAGTGGTCATCTCTAACAGCAAGTTCCCTGCGCCCTCCGCTCACTCGAAAAGCAAAAACGTGCAGAGCTAGCCCCAAGACTGGTGAGGGAATGTTTTTAAGAGGCCTGCTCCCTGGTTTCTTACAGACTTCCCCGCTGTCTCCATCTAGCTTCTCTCCATGGGCACTGCAATCAGCCGGTGCCGCCTTAGAGCCTTCGCTCAAGTGGCCAGGGGCAAAGGGGCTCTTTCCACACTGCCATCTTAGAAAGTGCTTTGTCTTCTGCCACTCCTGGTGACAGGATACCCAACCTGAGAGTTGTGATTAGCTTTCTGGCTGGAAGTTCTTCCTCAGAGGCACAGACACACCCCATCCCAGAGGGAGTAGCCCTTGACTCATTGGTTCCTGGTGCCAGTCCTGGTCAGGTGACTGCCTGCCCTGTGCCGGCTTTCCCCCCAAAGCTGCTGGGGCCATGGCCTTGGGGTGGAAGGTGGAGCCCTGTGGCCCTGTAAGCTTCCTCCGTTTCTGAGTTCCTTGGAGCTTCAGAAGTCCTGTGTCCACTCAGAGCACAACTCCCATGTGCATAAGCCAGCCCTAATGAAAGTCAGCAGCAGGAAATGGCCATGCAAGCTGAAATGTCCTCAGCAATCCCAAAGGAGAGGAAGGCACTGGGGTAAATTCCTTCTTCCAGGGAGCTTGAGAAGGAGCTCTGCGGTAAGAACATCCTCCAGCCAGGCCCATAAGATACTCCTCTGTGGCTCCTCCCTATCCCCGGCCGGGGTCTGTGCTGGTGAACTTTCCAGAAAGTCTGGGGGCTGAATTGGTGCTGTTCTGTTCCACCACACACACATTTTGCTTGGGATGCCTAGAACTGCAACTTCCTGGCGCCAATTCCAGACGAGAGATAGCTGCTAATAGTTAGACTGCTCAATTCTTGTTGTTTTATCCTTGGATACAGTTAGCCTGTGGGGTTATACTCGAGCTTCCAGGCCCAATTTCTTTTCCCTTCCACCTGCTATATTCTCACCTCTTCCTGGAATTCCCTAGGACAGCAAAGGGAGTTTGTTTCGTGAAAGAGAAATGCTGGGGGGCGAGGGAGAGCGGGGAGCCGGTAAAGAATCACTCTTAAAGAATCACTCGCATGGAAAGAAGAATGAGGCCTTTCTGTGTGTGTGTGTGTGTGTGTGTGTGTGTGTGTGTGTGACTGGCATTTGTGGCCAAAAGCATCTAAATGCCTTGATTGTCCTCAGTAAATTTATAATCTGTCTGCAAGTCTCCCAATAATACAGCCTTGTGTGCTTCGCAGTCTCCTGGTAAGTGTTGCTGGGGGTGATACAGGGAACTAGGCGCCCAGCCCTGGAGAAGACAGATCTCCTGTCCTGGCTGCCAAGACTGGATGTAGCCTTCACATCCTAGCCGCTGCAAGGAAGGTGTCTGCTTTTTGCCTTGTTCTTTTGGTTTCTGCTATTCTCCCACTTGGAAGGAAGATGAGACTGCCTCTTTCTCTTGGGGGTTTAGGGATGTGAAGTGAAACCAACTTCAGGGGTGATTGTAACTTTGCGATAGTCATGTCCAGGCTGGGAGGTGTCTGGCCTCTCGCTGGAGGACTGCACTTTATGTGGCGGGTGGGGGGAGTTTCCCTTGGAGCTTCAGAAGTCCTGTGTCCACTCAGAGCACAACTCCCATGTGCATAAGCCAGCCCTAATGAAAGTCAGCAGCAGGAAATGGCCATGCAAGCTGAAATGTCCTCAGCAATCCCAAAGGAGAGGAAGGCACTGGGGTAAATTCCTTCTTCCAGGGAGCTTGAGAAGGAGCTCTGCGGTAAGAACATCCTCCAGCCAGGCCCATAAGATACTCCTCTGTGGCTCCTCCCTATCCCCGGCCGGGGTCTGTGCTGGTGAACTTTCCAGAAAGTCTGGGGGCTGAATTGGTGCTGTTCTGTTCCACCACACACACATTTTGCTTGGGATGCCTAGAACTGCAACTTCCTGGCGCCAATTCCAGACGAGAGATAGCTGCTAATAGTTAGACTGCTCAATTCTTGTTGTTTTATCCTTGGATACAGTTAGCCTGTGGGGTTATACTCGAGCTTCCAGGCCCAATTTCTTTTCCCTTCCACCTGCTATATTCTCACCTCTTCCTGGAATTCCCTAGGACAGCAAAGGGAGTTTGTTTCGTGAAAGAGAAATGCTGGGGGGCGAGGGAGAGCGGGGAGCCGGTAAAGAATCACTCTTAAAGAATCACTCGCATGGAAAGAAGAATGAGGCCTTTCTGTGTGTGTGTGTGTGTGTGTGTGTGTGTGTGTGTGTGTGACTGGCATTTGTGGCCAAAAGCATCTAAATGCCTTGATTGTCCTCAGTAAATTTATAATCTGTCTGCAAGTCTCCCAATAATACAGCCTTGTGTGCTTCGCAGTCTCCTGGTAAGTGTTGCTGGGGGTGATACAGGGAACTAGGCGCCCAGCCCTGGAGAAGACAGATCTCCTGTCCTGGCTGCCAAGACTGGATGTAGCCTTCACATCCTAGCCGCTGCAAGGAAGGTGTCTGCTTTTTGCCTTGTTCTTTTGGTTTCTGCTATTCTCCCACTTGGAAGGAAGATGAGACTGCCTCTTTCTCTTGGGGGTTTAGGGATGTGAAGTGAAACCAACTTCAGGGGTGATTGTAACTTTGCGATAGTCATGTCCAGGCTGGGAGGTGTCTGGCCTCTCCTGGCTTGAGGCTTACTGCTGCAAAAGCCAGAGTTGGCTGCTCTGGTATCCCTGTTTCTAACGGGGGCTCTGCTTTCTCTCTCCTAACTCCCAATCATCTCCTAAAACACCCCTTGAGAGGGCTTGGGGAGGGCTCTCTCCCCAAGCACCATGATGATGGATGAGACATGCAGTGCATGTTAGGAGTAAAAACTCCAGTGTATTTTCATTGCAAACCAGTGCCATTGAAGGTTGATCCGCCACCCGCCTTTAGGTTATTGGAAATTCCCTTCTCCATTTTAGCGTCTAAATTTGGTGCTTTGTTACTCAGTGTGGTACTCAGAGATGGTGATGCAAGTGATACAAGTACTGTATTAACCTGATAACATTGTGTCCGAAGGGAGGCCGGGGCGTTCAGGAGTGATTCACTAAGCCTGTTAAGTCTGCAGGCCTCACTTTGCTCCGGCTTCTCTTATTTTCAGAAGCATCATCCATTTAAAGGGGCCTTTGAGAAGAATGGGTGTCAGAATTCTTTCTTACAACTGTGTCCATAGCCTGATTTATTTCTGTCTGGGTGTGTGGACGGTATCCCTTTAATAGTTTATTGGTATGCCCTAAGTGGCCATAAATGTCCTTTGGAGAAAAAGGAGAGAATATTGATCATCTAAAATCAAATATGCACACTGTCCTCAGAGGAAAGGTCTGTATGCTGCATACCTGCTAGTACAATGCCTTGTATAGAGGCAGTAATATTTGAATGAGAGTGGAAAGAGAACTTCTGTCCTGTGGGATACTGTTGACTTTGAGCGGCATGATACTACAAGAAATGTATAACGTCTGAGATTTTCAGTAGCCTCAGTCTCAAGAACAATAGCCAGGGCTCCTGTCCTGGCTGCCAAGACTGGATGTAGCCTTCACATCCTAGCCGCTGCAAGGAAGGTGTCTGCTTTTTGCCTTGTTCTTTTGGTTTCTGCTATTCTCCCACTTGGAAGGAAGATGAGACTGCCTCTTTCTCTTGGGGGTTTAGGGATGTGAAGTGAAACCAACTTCAGGGGTGATTGTAACTTTGCGATAGTCATGTCCAGGCTGGGAGGTGTCTGGCCTCTCCTGGCTTGAGGCTTACTGCTGCAAAAGCCAGAGTTGGCTGCTCTGGTATCCCTGTTTCTAACGGGGGCTCTGCTTTCTCTCTCCTAACTCCCAATCATCTCCTAAAACACCCCTTGAGAGGGCTTGGGGAGGGCTCTCTCCCCAAGCACCATGATGATGGATGAGACATGCAGTGCATGTTAGGAGTAAAAACTCCAGTGTATTTTCATTGCAAACCAGTGCCATTGAAGGTTGATCCGCCACCCGCCTTTAGGTTATTGGAAATTCCCTTCTCCATTTTAGCGTCTAAATTTGGTGCTTTGTTACTCAGTGTGGTACTCAGAGATGGTGATGCAAGTGATACAAGTACTGTATTAACCTGATAACATTGTGTCCGAAGGGAGGCCGGGGCGTTCAGGAGTGATTCACTAAGCCTGTTAAGTCTGCAGGCCTCACTTTGCTCCGGCTTCTCTTATTTTCAGAAGCATCATCCATTTAAAGGGGCCTTTGAGAAGAATGGGTGTCAGAATTCTTTCTTACAACTGTGTCCATAGCCTGATTTATTTCTGTCTGGGTGTGTGGACGGTATCCCTTTAATAGTTTATTGGTATGCCCTAAGTGGCCATAAATGTCCTTTGGAGAAAAAGGAGAGAATATTGATCATCTAAAATCAAATATGCACACTGTCCTCAGAGGAAAGGTCTGTATGCTGCATACCTGCTAGTACAATGCCTTGTATAGAGGCAGTAATATTTGAATGAGAGTGGAAAGAGAACTTCTGTCCTGTGGGATACTGTTGACTTTGAGCGGCATGATACTACAAGAAATGTATAACGTCTGAGATTTTCAGTAGCCTCAGTCTCAAGAACAATGCCAGAGTAACCTCCAAGCCAGTTCTAATTCTGTCCACACTGAGAGGCTAATTCTGCAGCCCTTACTCAGCCAGTTTCTTCATTTAGCTCAGGTTCAGAGGAAGCCCCTTTAACTGCCGAGACTGCAGGAACAGGGCCTTTCACCAGGCCTGGGTTATAAGGGCCTGGATTGTAAGTAGATCTGCATTTCTTAACCACTTGGAGCAGGCTTTAGGCACTAAATCATTTTCTGGTGAAGTATGTTTGAATCTTTGAATGAACTGTGAAACTGAATAATCGCTGGTCCATGGAACAGAAAGGTTTAGAGCTTCCGTGGTGCATTATTAATCTTTCCCTTTTGCCTGAGACAAGCTCTTTTTTTTGTTGTTGTTGCTTAGACTGTGTTGCTAGGATGGATGGATAAGTGGTTCCAAGTCATCTTTGGCTTCAGAGATGATCATTTCTCTAATGTAGTGTGGAAGAGAGAAAACAGATCAGACAAGGAGTCTGCGTCCTCAGTTCTGTGCCTGCCTGATCACTAACCAGCTGGTTGACCCAGGACGAGTTACTTAGCAGTCATCTGTAAAACAGAACAATAATGCTGCCCTAGCTTGTTGAGAAAACAAATGAATGTGTGTTTCTCAATAGGCTTTGGGAAAAATTAAGCACTGCAGTAATGCAAGGCATTATTACTAGTATTACTAATAATAAATACTAAACAACGAATCATAATACCAGTTTTTCCAGGGATTAAAAGTGTACTTAAGCTTTCAGTTGTCTGTTTTAAATCATGAAATAGCTTTTGTTGTAAATAGAGGGATTATATTTCAAATTCAGTGCTGTCAAGATAAGACGGAGATATCGGTGTACTTAAGTGTTCTCAGAGGTCCCAGGAAATCCTACTTAAACTGGGAAATGGTGTGAAACTGTTTAGGGTCTTTTTCAGGCCCCTACATGGACCTAAGGTATGTCTGCCAGAGTGTGTCAGGAATACTAGAAAAGTCATTTGCACAAATGGCATGGGAAAGTTAAATATTTTGTCAACAATAGTCTAAAATGTTAATTGTTAGCTTAAGAAAGTCAAACAAGTTAAATCATTGCCAGAGTTCCCTGGTTATTTTTAACTGATAATAATCAAGTTTCCAATTGACAATTCAAAATTGGAAGGCTGGGGTGGTAGGGGACTGAGAATAGAAATACTTCATTGGCCAGATCTGGGAGTCTGTAGCTGTCCATGTGATGAATATCCTTCCTGAGACAGTGATAGGAGTGTTTACATTATTTATATATGCAACCATCATTTCCTTAAGAACTGACCTATTTTTGTTCTGTTTTCCAGAACAAAGTAATAAAGAGAGAGTTCTTATTTCTCCAGGACCTTCCTACTACTTCTTTCTAGTAAACATACTTATACGATCTCAAAAAGGCAAAAGAGTTCAAGTGGAGAGAGAATTTGGTACAATCCTTTATCAAAAATGGATAGAAAGCTTGTTTTGACAGCAAAGTGATGTAGTTATGTCATCCAAGATGTCTTGCTTGTTTAGATCAATGTTTGTTTATAGAAGGCCTCTGCTTTCTTTGAAATAATGTCATTGGCTAGGTGATGTTTATCAAGTTTTCCTAAGCTTTAAAGTTTAATGTTGTATTACTCCCCTATGCCAGTAAAATTTTTGTTGTCACAAGACAAATGAGTTTTCAAATGTCTTTGGACGTAACAATTAAATATGACTAGAAGAGTGGCCTCCAGTAGCTGTTTTTGTTTTTCTTGCTGTTATGTGTGTGTGTTTAACACTGCTATTTAATCTCCAAAAGCTTAGAAGGAAATTTGAAAAAAAAAAATCATCCAGTTCTGCTATGTGTGGCAGCTAAACCATTCCAAGCAGATTCTACCACTTCCGTGTGCTTTGATCTAGTCCCTTTTATACGTTCATAGGCAGGATTGCGTTTGATGAAAACAGTTCTACATTCTTTCTTCTGCATTTTCATGATAATTTCCTCACACTTTAGCAGGGTCTGTGGGAGAATAAATACAGCTAAAAACATAGGCCCTTCTTACTCACAGGCTAGTGGGGAATCAAGACCACATTGACAGAGTAACAGTGAAAGACTTAACTAGAAAGAATAAGCCAAAACTGATACAGAAAATCCGAGAAAGAGAGAGGAGTAAATATTTATTGAACCATGGAATATCCAGGCACTGCTATTACATATTTTATGTAATCCTTTAAATAAGAGAGAGATGAGTAAGCAACATTTAGCTATTTTACAAATAAGGAAACTGAGGCTTGTAGCATGGTAAGTGGAAGAATTTCATGCCTAGGTTTTCTAGTGGGAGCATGTGTGATCCCTGTTTTATACCTACTAGCTGGTTGAGCTTGGGGAAATAGTTTTCTTTTTCTGGGGGCATCAGCTTCTTCATCTGTTGTTCAATAGCTTGGTCGTGTTTGAGTCTTAGTGGCCCGATGACTGTAGCCCACGAGGCTCCTCTGTCCATGGGATTTCCCAGGCAAAAATACTGGAGTGGGTTACCATGCCCTCCTCACGAGGATCTTCCCAACCCAGAAATCAAACCCACTTCTCTCATGTGTTTCTGCATTAGCAGGTGAATTCTTTACCACTGCACCACCTGGGAAATCTTCATCTGTCAAAGAAACCTGATATTCTTTAGCAAAACAGTTAGCATAGTGCCTGAACACATAGTGGGTACTCAGAACATGAGTGCTGTTAGTAGTCCTCTAGTAGCAGAGAGTCAAACCTAGGCCAGGCAGTGCTATATGGAGAATGGGGGTCGCCAGCAGGCCTGGGAGGAGCAAGAGAGAATGTGGAAGTGAGCACTCGGGCCCCAGTGAGGGCAGATACGGGTCAACCTTGGTTGTCTGGGGACAGAGAGTGGAGCCTGGCTGACACCATGGTTGGGTATGAGCAGTGAGGGGCACACACATGAGGTCAGTCCACCCCCTGGAGGGTCTGGCACTCTGTCAAGAGTGTATCAGAAGCCCTGGGAAATGGTCGAGCAAGGAGGGCTCAAGAGGAGTCAGCATCTCTGAAGCAGTAACAATCCTTCACATACTTGAAGACAAGTATTACATTTCCCCTCCAGCAGCCTCTTCTCATCGCACACTGCCTAAGTGTTCTGTATTACCTATCTTCAAGTCCCTTGAGCTGCTTAATGCCTTGCTATTTACACACTTCTCCCATTCACTGTGAGTTATATACAGCATGACATGGCCTTTGGCGTCGAAAGCAGATGGTTTTAAAAGCACAGTTGCTAGACACAGAAAAGAAACTAAAGAAGCAGAGCCAACTACACCTCTCTACTTAGGCTGGCTTAGGCCTTCCAGTCACGTCAGCGCTGCAGGAAAATACAATAAAAAAAGAGAGATGAGTAAGCAACATTTAGCTATTTTACAAATAAGGCTTTGTAGCATGGTAAGTGGAAGAATTTCATGCCTAGGTTTTCTAGTGGGAGCATGTGTGATCCCTGTTTTATACCTACTAGCTGGTTGAGCTTGGGGAAATAGTTTTCTTTTTCTGGGGGCATCAGCTTCTTCATCTGTTGTTCAATAGCTTGGTCGTGTTTGAGTCTTAGTGGCCCGATGACTGTAGCCCACGAGGCTCCTCTGTCCATGGGATTTCCCAGGCAAAAATACTGGAGTGGGTTACCATGCCCTCCTCACGAGGATCTTCCCAACCCAGAAATCAAACCCACTTCTCTCATGTGTTTCTGCATTAGCAGGTGAATTCTTTACCACTGCACCACCTGGGAAATCTTCATCTGTCAAAGAAACCTGATATTCTTTAGCAAAACAGTTAGCATAGTGCCTGAACACATAGTGGGTACTCAGAACATGAGTGCTGTTAGTAGTCCTCTAGTAGCAGAGAGTCAAACCTAGGCCAGGCAGTGCTATATGGAGAATGGGGGTCGCCAGCAGGCCTGGGAGGAGCAAGAGAGAATGTGGAAGTGAGCACTCGGGCCCCAGTGAGGGCAGATACGGGTCAACCTTGGTTGTCTGGGGACAGAGAGTGGAGCCTGGCTGACACCATGGTTGGGTATGAGCAGTGAGGGGCACACACATGAGGTCAGTCCACCCCCTGGAGGGTCTGGCACTCTGTCAAGAGTGTATCAGAAGCCCTGGGAAATGGTCGAGCAAGGAGGGCTCAAGAGGAGTCAGCATCTCTGAAGCAGTAACAATCCTTCACATACTTGAAGACAAGTATTACATTTCCCCTCCAGCAGCCTCTTCTCATCGCACACTGCCTAAGTGTTCTGTATTACCTATCTTCAAGTCCCTTGAGCTGCTTAATGCCTTGCTATTTACACACTTCTCCCATTCACTGTGAGTTATATACAGCATGACATGGCCTTTGGCGTCGAAAGCAGATGGTTTTAAAAGCACAGTTGCTAGACACAGAAAAGAAACTAAAAGAAGCAGAGCCAACTACACCTCTCTACTTAGGCTGGCTTAGGCCTTCCAGTCACGTCAGCGCTGCAGCCATGGGTAAAAGTGGGTCCTCTGCATGTGTGAACTGAGCCTACTATACCAAATGAGCTTGCTAACTTGGGAAAGGTCTTTTCATGAAAACAAACAAACCGACATTGTGAGCAGAAATTTGTGAGAAGCTGTGAGTTCAGGTGGCCCTTGAGATTGAATGGCTTTCTTCCTGGCTTTTTTAAATTGCAGGTATGGTACAGATCTGTTACTTGACCCGAGGCCAGTTGCATAGCAGTTTCCCCTATTTGGTCCATGTTCACGGCACACAGGGAAGGCTCCCTATGGAGTGGATGGCAGCTCCTTCTCTCCCTGATTTGAGGCAGGATGCTGAGATACTGACCACAGTTCTGGTGGGCTCTCTCTCCTCCACTCTCAGTCAGACCCTTTCTTACACATATCTAAAGGTTGGATGTGAAAGAATGAAAGCTATTCTGTGTCCTTGGAGAGAAGATGAAGAGAGAGGTTTGCATATTCTCAATGAGACTTGAATAAGACTAGAGAGTAGGGTCCCACCATGACCAGTGCGCCAAGGGAAAGGCTATAATAGTATTTGACACGTACTGTGGTCTCCATGGATCTTAATGGGTTTAGCAAAAGTTCAAAATTTCTTATCAAGATTGTGAACATGGGGGCTTTCCTGGTGGTCCAATGGGTAGAGTCTGCCTTGCAGTGCAAGGGGCACTGGTTCAATCCCTCGTCCACGAAGATCCCGCATGCCCTGGAGCGGCTGGACCAATGTGTCCAACTACCGAGCCAGAGCTCTGGAGTGCATGTGCCCAGAGCCGGTGCTCTGCAGTGACAGAGGCCACTGCGATGGGAGGCCCACACAGGCCAAAAAACAAAGATGGATGAAAACAGATAAATGAAAGACCAATAGAAGTGGCCAAAAAAAAAAAAAAAAAAAACCGATAAAAGAGGCCAAAATTTTGAAACAAACTTAAAAAAAAAGATTGTGGACACAAGTACTTTTAAGAGTATGGGGAACTTATTCACTAATTTAATACGTAATTTATTCTATGCAAAGAGAATGAATGTAACCATGATGAGCTATTTGATATAGCCTTTGACTTTTTGCAGTTTACAGTCTAAAAGGGGTGAGTGTGTTAAAACAAACAAAAAAAAAGTGTTAAAATCAGCTTAAGGCAGCAAGATAGCATAGCACTTAAGAATATGGGCTTGTGGCGAGACTGACCCCGTGGACTATAGCCTGCCAGGCTCCTCTGCCCATAGGGGTTCTCCAAACAAGAATACTGAAGTGGGTTGCCATGCTGTCTTCTAGGAGATCTTCCCAGCCCAGGGATTGAACCCACATCTCCTGCATTGCAGGAGGATCCTTTTACATGGTTTCAAATCACAGCTCACCACTTAGTAACTATGTCTTCTTGGTTAATGAAACCCTCCAGCCTCAGTTTCCTCACCGGAAAAATGGAGCGATAGGATTGTTGAGTGAGTGAGGTAACTTCCTAGCACCTAGAGGAAGTTCCATAACTTCGAACTGTTGTTATTATTAATGTGAGAAGTGACATACTCAGTCAGAGTCATGATTTTCCCAGCTCAGGATTCTGTCTCCAAAAAGAACGTCAGAGCTATTTGTGGAAGGGCATGACTTTTTATATTTATTTAAAATGGTGAGTGAAGTCTGCCACATTATCCAGTTTCCTTAAGGAGTTTACTATGGAGATGCTATCTGGGATGGGTTTGCATTTCTCTAAAATGGGTTGATGGATATCCTTCAGAACAAAATCAATTAGTATCTCTTCCATTCCTGGGACTGTAGGACTCTTAACCTAGAACTTGACTGCAGTCAGTGTTTATTTGACTCCTTGCTTCTTCTAGAATAAGGGCTAGATTTCCATTCAGTTGCCCAGGGAGTGTGGTGTGTGGATAGTATGAGTAAATGAGAAATTGAGACTGTCTATTGAGAATTTAGAATGATCAGAATGGAAGAGTCCAAATTTGCCAGTTTAACTGATTTATTGATTCAGACTGATGAATAATTCTTAAGTGAATCTGGTCACAGAGTCACAAAGAGTTAGCAGTTCCCTACTGTGGAGATTTAAATGTACACTTTTGAAAGCCAGGTCCCTAGCTTAAGTTGCTAGGGAATCAGTTCTCTCCCAGCCACCACACACACAAACAGGCGACACAGATTTGCCCTTTTTCCAACCCTGACCTGGAGCATGTTGAAAATTTCAAGCCTTGATGTGGTTCTTCCCTTAGAATCTCTCCTTTGCTCGGTACCTCCTCAAGTGTGACTTTCCATAAGAACCACGAGGAACATCTTGCCAAGGATTGCAAAGCAAGCTTCTGTGAGATGATTCTTAATCAAAAGCACTGTGTTTCTATGAAGCAGTGACAGGATTAGAATGGGAATGGTCTTGCTCTTGGTGGATGATGTTTGGACAAGGACATATTTGCTGGTTCTAACTCAGAGCGAAGACTGTGGTCAAAACTTTTCTGTTAGTTTCTTTATTCCCAATTATTTAAATATACCCCTACCCCCGACCCCATCCACCTCTTGAAGGATAATATTCTCAGGAAATGTAGAATTAAACTCGCGTTGGGTTTGGTTCTGTTTGATATTGTTTTTAACAGTGTTTTTGCTTCCTGAGTCACAGCCGGTTTCTCTGTTAATACGGAATCATTAACATGGTCGTTTTAAAAGTTCTTTTTTGTCAGAAATGGGCTTGCGTTTTCTAACACACTAAAAATTCTCATCCGTACGAAGCCCAATGTCTTGAATTCCTCGCTCTACAACAGGCTTCTTTTCAGGTCGTTTGGAAGGATTTGAACAGAAAGTTAATTACATGTCTTTTCTCTTTTTTTCTCAGAAAATTTACTTAAGACCAAAGTTTACTTCAGCTGCTAATAACTTACCAGGGGTTTGTTGAATACATAGTATAATCTCTTAGAGTCATGGTAACCAGGGTGCAAAGAAGTGGCTTAATTGAATACAATGTGTACTGTACTGTGTCTTTGGAATGAAGATTGCCATACTTCAGTGTACACTGCTCGTTTCTGGAGGTCTCTGGAGTCTAAATTATATAAAACTAAAAACATTCTCTGACTGAGCAGCTGAGAAACTAATTTTTCATTGTTGTTCACCTAAGTGGGCCCGTACTTGCTGAACCGGCTAAGGCTTGCATGTTTGATTGCCACATAGCACCGTATAATTTCAGACAGCAAAGCCAGTGTGCTGGTGGTATTATCCTATTTGGTTGTTTCACAGAGGTGTTGAAAAAGAGCAAAGTACAGAAAAAAGGTAAACAGGAAAGAGCAGCGGTCCTCCTGACAGAAACACTGAGCAGAAGATAGTTCAGGAAAGTTTGCACCCAAGTCCTGTAGCCATTGGACCAACAAGAGCTTCCTTTTCTCACTTAGAGTCTTTGCATGTGGGTCTGTTTGCAGGCTCAGTCCCCCAGAGAGAGATTCTGAGCTGTTTTTGTGCTAAATTAAACATTAGTTTTCTCCTTGGGAACCTGATCTTCCAAAGACTAGGGAACAGTATCTTCCAGAGAGAGCTCCCAGCTCCCTCAGGAAAAGACCAACTCTGGGGCCTTCTCACCTCCACTGCCAGCTTCTCTGGTGTGAGTGTGTGTTGCATGGTAATGTTTTGTCTAACTGGGTCTATAAGCCCTTAGAGCAAGGATTTGTCCTCTGATTCTTGATGTAATGCAGGAGGACCCGTGTCGTCGTAGCGTATAATAAATGTAAATGATCAAAACAGCACTCAGATCTTGGAAGATTTCAACCACCCATAGGAAGGACTTTCCTTTGCCCAAGTGCAAATTCCAAACCCACAGCAATAAAAGAGGGAGTGTGTGGCAAAATAGAAGCCATCTCATCTCTAACCCTCTCTCATCTCTGTCTCGCCCTCCTTTAAGACACTAAAAACAGTGTCTATTTTTAGATCAATATGAACTACTGATCTAAAAATGGACCTATTCTGTCAATGTATACAGTCTCATAAACCCTTTGAGAGATAAGTGATCAAACCCTTTTCTCATAGGTGAAAAAATTAAGACCCACTTAAAAACAAACACTCCGGTTTCCCATAGCAATAAAGATAGAACTAGAAATTTTCTGATGACTATTCCAGGTTATAAAAAGTAGTCCCATTAATAAATATGAAAAGAAGAGTTAAGGCCAGTGTACAATTTATATTAAAATTTTGGTAGTAGACGGAACATGGAGTTTAGAGTCTGTGCTGAGTTCTTTTTTAAGTGATCACATGGTTCCTTCTATCCTATTCACCCCTTTGTAATGTGACTTAACCTTCTTTCCATTCCAAAGTGGATGGTCTTTCTTCCCTTGAACCTTGAATAGCTTTGTGACTTGTTTTAAGCATGAGTATGTGACACCTAGGTATCTACTTATCCCCAACTCACTGATTTGTATATATTAAATATGTACAGCTCTTTATATATCAATCATATCTTAGTAAAATGGCAAACAAACAACCAAAAAAACCCTGACCCTCTTCGTTACTGAGACCACCATATAATGAAGCTGGTCTCACCAACTGGAAGGTGTGTCCACATACTGAGAACCAAGACGACCCTGCGTCTGACCAGCACCGACTACCAACACAAGAGTGAGGTCATTTTGACCAGCCAGTCCTCCAGTTCAGTGCTGCCAGATGAGCGAATGAGCTCAAGTGGGATTAGCAGAGGAACCACCCAGATAATGTAGAGAATCATGGGAAATCCTGCACAATTGCTTTAAGCCAATATGTTCTGAGGGTGGTTTGTAACTTAATAGAGGTTGACTGAATCAGAACCAGAAAACCTTAGCATGGAAGACAGTCTGGTCTCTTTAAGTGTATCACCCAGGACTGGTTCCTTAACATCTTGGAAGACTCATTTTCTGCTTTTCGTGATAATAGAAATGATCTCAAAAGGTTGTAAGGATTATATGAGATAATACATAAGAGAACTTCACATGTTGTCTGGCGTGTGGTACAGCTTAATAGATATTAGTTTCCTTGCTTTGTCCTTTGTCTTTTCACACTGTATTAGAATTCAACTCCCCACCCCACCATTTTATTATCTCACATTCACTTCATGGGAATTCAACTCCCACCCCAACCATTTTTCATCACTAAACCCTTTGAGAGATAAGTGATCAAACCCTTTTCTCTGGGAAGCCATCCTCCGGTTTCCCATAGCAATAAAGATAGAACTAGAAATTTTCTGATGACTATTCCAGGTTATAAAAAGTAGTCCCATTAATAAATATGAAAAGAAGAGTTAAGGCCAGTGTACAATTTATATTAAAATTTTGGTAGTAGACGGAACATGGAGTTTAGAGTCTGTGCTGAGTTCTTTTTTAAGTGATCACATGGTTCCTTCTATCCTATTCACCCCTTTGTAATGTGACTTAACCTTCTTTCCATTCCAAAGTGGATGGTCTTTCTTCCCTTGAACCTTGAATAGCTTTGTGACTTGTTTTAAGCATGAGTATGTGACACCTAGGTATCTACTTATCCCCAACTCACTGATTTGTATATATTAAATATGTACAGCTCTTTATATATCAATCATATCTTAGTAAAATGGCAAACAAACAACCAAAAAAACCCTGACCCTCTTCGTTACTGAGACCACCATATAATGAAGCTGGTCTCACCAACTGGAAGGTGTGTCCACATACTGAGAACCAAGACGACCCTGCGGCTGACCAGCACCGACTACCAACACAAGAGTGAGGTCATTTTGACCAGCCAGTCCTCCAGTTCAGTGCTGCCAGATGAGCGAATGAGCTCAAGTGGGATTAGCAGAGGAACCACCCAGATAATGTAGAGAATCATGGGAAATCCTGCACAATTGCTTTAAGCCAATATGTTCTGAGGGTGGTTTGTAACTTAATAGAGGTTGACTGAATCAGAACCAGAAAACCTTAGCATGGAAGACAGTCTGGTCTCTTTAAGTGTATCACCCAGGACTGGTTCCTTAACATCTTGGAAGACTCATTTTCTGCTTTTCGTGATAATAGAAATGATCTCAAAAGGTTGTAAGGATTATATGAGATAATACATAAGAGAACTTCACATGTTGTCTGGCGTGTGGTACAGCTTAATAGATATTAGTTTCCTTGCTTTGTCCTTTGTCTTTTCACACTGTATTAGAATTCAACTCCCCACCCCACCATTTTATTATCTCACATTCACTTCATGGGCATCAGTGCCCTCATAGGCTTCCCTAACTCACTGTTCCTCTGCACAATTTATTTTTTTCCCTCCTGGATGACAGCTTGGTGTGGTCACTCCTCCTAACTACCAAATTTCCAGCATTCTTGTTATGCTCCTTGGAATGCATCTGCCTTCGATAGTCTACTCTTAAAACAGAAAAGGGTTAATCTCATAAAGATGTCACTCCCCTGGTACTGTTATGCTGCCCTTGGGAGAGTCAAGCAGCATAGCAGATATATAAATATGGGCAATGTAATTGCCTTCAATCTTCTAGGTCAAAGAAGACTTTGCTAGCGAGTATGACATCCACAGTGAAGGTAAGCGTATTTTGTCTTTAAGAGCAGAGTGTCTATCTTTGTTATTAATTTTTTTTATCTTTGTTATTGTTTTTGTATTTTTTTTTTTGTTTGGTAACAGATTATTCTAAATGCCTCATTTTCCCTCTTACATGTCATAATAAATGAATCAACAAATAAAGAGAAAGTGATATTTTGCTTCTTATACTTATTAGTGCTAATGGAGAGTATTGGCCTGCAAATTGGATGTTGAAGGTCCCAGTGCTCCCACTGATACCAACTAGTGACAACTTAGTCAAGTCCTTTTACAACTCTTGTGCTTACTTTCCTTCTGGAAAAACAGCGAGGGGCACTTGGTTAGTGTCTTGGTCTGCCGTTGAGTCCCCTTTTCGGTTGATACACTTTGAATAACTTCAAGATATTTTGCTTCTGTTTTTCAGCCTTCAATCTCTCCTTAAATGTATCTGCTAGAAAGAATGGAGGGCTTCCTAGGTGGTTCAGGAGTAAAGAATCTGCCTGTCAAGCAGATGTTGCTTTAATCCTTGGGTTGGGAAGATCCCCTGGAGGAGGACATGACAACCTACTCCAGTATTCTTGCCTGGACTTCCCATGAATAGAGGAACCTGGCAGTTATAGTGCATGGGGTTGAAAAGAGTCGGCCACAACTGAATGACTGAGCCTGCAGAGGAAGAATGGAAAGAGGGAGAGGTGATAAGGGTAGGAATGTTTTGCTTTGGTTTTTGGAGGAAATGCTCTTGAGGAGGATCTGAAGGAATCTTGGAAGCAAGGTCTAGCCAGCTGTGGAAGAGGGTGAGGGCACAGCTATATCAACTACTTAGCACAGTTCCTAGAAGTCATGAGCGTGACATGTTGCTTTTTATTGCTAAGTCCTGTCTGATTCTTTCTGACCTCATGGGCTGCAGCAGGCCAGGCTCCTCTGTCCTCTGCTGTCTCCAGAAGTTTGCTCAAACTCATGTCCATTGAATTGGTGATGCTATCCAACCATCTCATCCTATGCCAGCCTCTTCTGCTTTTGCTTTCCATCTTTCTCAGCATCAGGGTCTTTTTCATTGAGTCAATTCTTTGCATCAGGTGGCCAAAGTATTGGAGCTTCAACTTCAGCATCAGTCCTTCCAATGAGTATTCAGGGTTGATCTCCTTTTGGATTGACTAGTTTCATCTCCTTGTTGTCCAAAAGGCTGAAAAGTTTTCTCTGTATCACTGTATATCTGACCCTATTTGATGGCGCTTAGGATTCCAGTGTGAAAAACATAGTTGTGGGACTAGAGTTTGATTCATTAAATCGACTTTGGGGAGAAAACACGAATTTTTTTTTCCCAAATCTCCCAACTACACTTGCAACATTTCCGTGGATAAAGGGGTTTTCCAATCCAGTAACCCAGTGAAATAATTATGTGATATATAAAATGTAAAACAAAAAGATAAATATTCTTGTAGAGCCTTCCTTCTGCAGAAATTGACTAATCTCTAGTTGTATGCATCAGTCTCTCCATCTGTTTGTCTCTGTGTACATACAACAATTGAAAAGTGCAGATTAATGGATGGGATTTTACATTGCACAATTTCATTTTTTAAACATGTTTCTGCTTTAAATGGGAACTACAAAAGAGAGTCACTGAGAAATTGACCTGGGGGAGGGGAATTCAATCTTCTGCCTCTTTTTTGTTGTCATTTCCTTATTACTAAAACCCTAAACAAAGAGTGTAATCATCTATTTTTCCAAGGGAAGCCCTTAAAACTCAGATCTGTTTAAGGATTTAATAGAACTGGAAAAAAGAAATACATAGAATCTTCTCTAAGCCAAGAAAGGAAAATATACCCAGCCAAATATTCAATCTTGAAAAATTATTTAATAGCACAACTCTTTCCTTCCTTATCTCTTGATTTAGTTCAAGCACAGCTCTTCAAATTGCATCTTTATGACTCCTAGAATTTGGCTGGGTTTGTGAATCACATCTCTGACTCCCAGCGAGTCCAGTGCATTTTCTCTCCTAAAGCAAGATGGGGCATTTGGGGCTTCCCTGGTGGTCCAGAGGGTAAAGACTCTGCCTTAAAGTGCAAGGGGCACCAGTTTGATCCCTGGCCTGGGAAGATCCCACATGCCACGAAGCAGCCGTATCAGTGTGTCCAGTTATGAGCTGGTGCTCTGAAACACATGTGCCCAGAGCTGGTACTCTGCAACGAGCGAGGCCACTGCAATGGGAGGCCCACACAGACCAAAGAACAAAGATGGATGAAAATAAATAAATGAAATAACAATAAAAGAGGCCAAAATTAAAAAAAAAAAAAGATGGGACATTTGGTTATGATTGTCATTTACTTTGTTTCAAAGATATACACACTCAGCTTTACTGTTAGATTAGAGCCAGACATATAGTGACATTTTTCCTGTATGTGCATGCTAAGTCACTTCAGTCATGTGTGACTCTTTGCGACTCTGTAGCCCACAAGGCTTCTCTGTCCATAGAATTCTCCAGGCAAGAATATTGGAGTGGGTTGCCATTTCCTCCTCCAGGGGATCTTCCCAACTCATCTCTTATGTCTCCTGCATTGGCAGGTCGGCTCTTTACCATTAGAACTGCCTAGGATGCCTAACATTTTTTCCTGGTAACTTCTAACTCCTCAGTTTTTCTTCTAAGGTTTTTCTTTTTAGTCAAAAATGCTTAATTTTATGTTTTGCAACATGGATTTTCTTTTTAAAACTACTAAGATAAAAGAAGTTATGCTGCTTTTTCTCCCCCAGTAAATTGGATCTTAGATTTTTTTAGAAAATGTGCCCCAGATTCCCATTACACACAAACACCCCCCCCACACACACACCCTTTGTCTAAAATGGTTATTTTTAATGTATATATAGTGTAGTATTATTAGTATATAGAGACTATCTGTTTGTTATATGGGTGACTCTATAGAGCAAATAAAAGTGAGAAAGTGTGTTAAAGAGGATGGGGGAAATCTGAAAGGAAATTTCTCCAGAAGACAAGAGTATGCCAAACTGTAGAAAGTAAGAAAGAGAATAGTATATCCCAGCAGTAAGTATGGAGTGACAGCCCTCCATTTGATCCAGACTTCACTACTAACGTAGTGATCCTGGGAGCAGTCCTTCTTTGTTTCTTAGTATCCCCAAATGTTTGTATTCGTCAGCACTCTGCTTGGCTGGATTATCCTTGACACAGGATTTGACTCATGTATCACCTCCTTGGAGAGTCCTCCCTGGCTGCTCTAACTCATGTAGACAAACATGATTGATCTCTCTCGTCTTCCCCCACCCCTTATATAGAGGCTTTGTGGTCTTCAAAACTTTTATCACTATCTGAGTTTATGTTGATTCCTTATTTATTGTGCTCTTCCTATCTTTTCTCGTTGGAATGTGAGCTGCCTGAGACCAGGAACATTGATAGTCTCGTTTGCCACATGTATTCTCAGCCCTGAGCTATTCCTGGAACATTTTGGATCCACAATAATAAATATTCATTGAGTGAATGACTAGATTACTGACTTTTAAATTAGAGATGTCTTAGGAGCCCTTCAGGTATGGAGGTAGGAAAGAGAGATGGAGGAACATGTGATGGAGTCCAAATTTCCACCTCTTGTTAATTATGGGTATATTATGTATATGCATCTCTATATTATATATATACTGTGTATAATATATGTGTCACAGTGTTAATTCCTCAGTCGTGTCCAGTTCTTTGGGACCCCATAGACTATAGTCTGCCAGGGTCCTCTGCCCATAGAATTTTTCAGGCAAGGATACAGAGTGGGTAGCCTTTCTCCAGGGAATCTGCCCAACCAAGGGATTGAACCCGGGTCTCCCGCATTGCAGGCAGATTTTTTTATGGGTATAATTATATGGGGAGTTCCCAGATGGCTCAGTGGTGAAGCATCCACTTGCCAAGTAGGAGATGAGGGTTTGATCCCTGGGTTGGGAAGATCCCCTGGAGAAAGAAATGGCAACCTACTCCAGTATTCTTGCCTGGGGAAATCTCATGGACAGAGGAGCCTGGTGAGCGACAGTCTATGGGGTTGCAAAAGAGTTGGACAAGACTGAACGACTAAACAAGAGCAACATACGTAATTATATGTGTTATACATACACACATATAAGTAATATAGACATATGATTAGAAACTTATATAAAGTGTATATAACATATATAAACACTATGTTTAAATTACACTAAGGTATATGTGTAAATCTATATATCATATATACAGAGACATATTTTATGTCTTTATATATAAATATATGGAATATAGATATATGCCTTAGTGTGATTAAAAACATGGTTCCAGTGCTATGATTATTTGAAAGATATAGGGACATGATGATCTCTTAAGATAGTACCCGGTCTTCCCCTGGTGGTCCAGTGGGTAAGGACACTGCCTTGCAGTGCAAGGGGCGCCGGTTCGATCCCTGGCCTGGGAAGATCCCACGTGCTGCGGAGCGGCTGGACCGATGTATCCAATTACTGAGCCAGAGCTCTGGGGCGCATGCGCCCAGAGCCGGCGCTCTGCAACGACAGACGCCACCATGATGGGAGGCCCACAGGAGCCAAAGAACAAAGACGGGTGAAAATAGAGAAATGAAAGACCAATAGAAGTGACCCGCCCGCTCCTTCCCTCCCCAACCCACCCTCTGCCCAAAATAAATAAATAAATAAATCTTTAAAAAAAAAAAAAAAGATAGTTCCCAGATTGAAATTTTGTAGCCCACTGTTTCATGAGTAGAAAATATTGGTGCAAGGAAAAGGATTGTGGGAAAGAATTCACAGGTATTGAGTGCCTCCTGCATGCTGGGTCCTGTGTTGGGCCCTTGATGACATAGGAGAGACAATGTTGCAGTTGGATGGAGTTTATATTTTGATGGGAAAGGGTGTAGGGACAGAGAGTAAACAAAGAAATGAAATCAGTTTCACTAGTGATACAGCAACGCACAGCTCTTTGTTCCTTAAGACGGCCTATTGGAGATGGATCTTTTTTGATTAACAGGAGGCAAGCACTCTGGGAAGTGTAAGTGACAACCCTATAGAAACAGTTACCGTCAGAGCTAAAAGATGGTCTCTTTGGCCAGTGCCTGATCTGACCCTGGACAGCTGCCTGCACAGTGGCCCTTCTGGTCCAGGTCATGTGCCGCCTTGGTCAGACTGTGCGTGATGCTGGTTCTGATGCTTCTAGAGAGGAGGGCCATTATCAGTACCTTCTTTTCCTTGGTGTTCTTATGATCATTTTGTTTGATGTCTCTGAGGTTTGATTTTTTGAATTACTAAAGGTATATGTGTAATCTATATATCATATATACAGAGACATATTTTATGTCTTTATATATAAATATATGGAATATAGATATATGCCTTAGTGTGATTAAAAACATGGTTCCAGTGCTATGATTATTTGAAAGATATAGGGACATGATGATCTCTTAAGATAGTACCCGGTCTTCCCCTGGTGGTCCAGTGGGTAAGGACACTGCCTTGCAGTGCAAGGGGCGCCGGTTCGATCCCTGGCCTGGGAAGATCCCACGTGCTGCGGAGCGGCTGGACCGATGTATCCAATTACTGAGCCAGAGCTCTGGGGCGCATGCGCCCAGAGCCGGCGCTCTGCAACGACAGACGCCACCATGATGGGAGGCCCACAGGAGCCAAAGAACAAAGACGGGTGAAAATAGAGAAATGAAAGACCAATAGAAGTGACCCGCCCGCTCCTTCCCTCCCCAACCCACCCTCTGCCCAAAATAAATAAATAAAAAAATCTTTAAAAAAAAAAAAAAGATAGTTCCCAGATTGAAATTTTGTAGCCCACTGTTTCATGAGTAGAAAATATTGGTGCAAGGAAAAGGATTGTGGGAAAGAATTCACAGGTATTGAGTGCCTCCTGCATGCTGGGTCCTGTGTTGGGCCCTTGATGACATAGGAGAGACAATGTTGCAGTTGGATGGAGTTTATATTTTGATGGGAAAGGGTGTAGGGACAGAGAGTAAACAAAGAAATGAAATCAGTTTCACTAGTGATACAGCAACGCACAGCTCTTTGTTCCTTAAGACGGCCTATTGGAGATGGATCTTTTTTGATTAACAGGAGGCAAGCACTCTGGGAAGTGTAAGTGACAACCCTATAGAAACAGTTACCGTCAGAGCTAAAAGATGGTCTCTTTGGCCAGTGCCTGATCTGACCCTGGACAGCTGCCTGCACAGTGGCCCTTCTGGTCCAGGTCATGTGCCGCCTTGGTCAGACTGTGCGTGATGCTGGTTCTGATGCTTCTAGAGAGGAGGGCCATTATCAGTACCTTCTTTTCCTTGGTGTTCTTATGATCATTTTGTTTGATGTCTCTGAGGTTTGATATTTACAGAGAAATAGTTGAAAAGCTCCTTTTGAGGAAAAGAAGAATATCATCTGTCTTTAGCTTTACAAACAAGAAAGTGTCCATCAGGGAATTAGCACCAGGACCCTAAGGAAAGGGAAGCACAGCAAGCTCTCAGGTGACAGGCAGAAGCGGTGACTGGCGTTTGCAATAGTCATCATAACTTCCTACACGTACACAAGTCACATGGTTCTCACAGAAACCCTGTGCTGTAAATCCAGTCAGTGGAGCTTTTTTATTGTAATTATGGGCAACAAAGTCAAAGCAGCAGAGAAATGCTAATAATATCTTACTTTTGAATAGCAAATTTGCAGTTTATCACATGTGCATACACAGGTTATCTCTGTTTACCCCCTGGGGAATTATTGTACCCATTTTAGAGTCGGTAAAGTGACTCCCTGACCTGTGCTAACTCCACTAGTGAGCAGAGCCGTCCTGACCCCTGGGCTCTGCAGGGCACCCAGAGTGGAGTAGCTGGGCCCCAGATGCAGCACTGAATTTGCAGCTAAGATGAGGACATTGAGTGTTCTGAGCTCCCAGAAGCACACCCATACATATTTTGAAGCAATGACTCGCCTAGAAAGAATGGCAATCATGAATGGAATGAGGATGTCAGACACTCAGGGCACATCATGTCTAGAATAAGGGAGGCTGGAAAAGAGAGTCTTTTGTATTCATTAATTTGTAAGAATATAAGTCAACGTGACAAGTACTCGAAATGCAGTTTCACTAGTGATACAGCAACGCACAGCTCTTTGTTCCTTAAGACGGCCTATTGGAGATGGATCTTTTTTGATTAACAGGAGGCAAGCACTCTGGGAAGTGTAAGTGACAACCCTATAGAAACAGTTACCGTCAGAGCTAAAAGATGGTCTCTTTGGCCAGTGCCTGATCTGACCCTGGACAGCTGCCTGCACAGTGGCCCTTCTGGTCCAGGTCATGTGCCGCCTTGGTCAGACTGTGCGTGATGCTGGTTCTGATGCTTCTAGAGAGGAGGGCCATTATCAGTACCTTCTTTTCCTTGGTGTTCTTATGATCATTTTGTTTGATGTCTCTGAGGTTTGATATTTACAGAGAAATAGTTGAAAAGCTCCTTTTGAGGAAAAGAAGAATATCATCTGTCTTTAGCTTTACAAACAAGAAAGTGTCCATCAGGGAATTAGCACCAGGACCCTAAGGAAAGGGAAGCACAGCAAGCTCTCAGGTGACAGGCAGAAGCGGTGACTGGCGTTTGCAATAGTCATCATAACTTCCTACACGTACACAAGTCACATGGTTCTCACAGAAACCCTGTGCTGTAAATCCAGTCAGTGGAGCTTTTTTATTGTAATTATGGGCAACAAAGTCAAAGCAGCAGAGAAATGCTAATAATATCTTACTTTTGAATAGCAAATTTGCAGTTTATCACATGTGCATACACAGGTTATCTCTGTTTACCCCCTGGGGAATTATTGTACCCATTTTAGAGTCGGTAAAGTGACTCCCTGACCTGTGCTAACTCCACTAGTGAGCAGAGCCGTCCTGACCCCTGGGCTCTGCAGGGCACCCAGAGTGGAGTAGCTGGGCCCCAGATGCAGCACTGAATTTGCATCTAAGATGAGGACATTGAGTGTTCTGAGCTCCCAGAAGCACACCCATACATATTTTGAAGCAATGACTCGCCTAGAAAGAATGGCAATCATGAATGGAATGAGGATGTCAGACACTCAGGGCACATCATGTCTAGAATAAGGGAGGCTGGAAAAGAGAGTCTTTTTTGTATTCATTAATTTGTAAGAATATAAGTCAACGTGAGAAACTTTATTAATGTATGAAAGCCTACCTTTTATTACCTTTATTTCTTGTGAGTCTTGGTGAGTCAGCCCACAGGTCTGGGGAAAGAGGGCTCCAAGGTTGCTATGAGGAGAAACTTGATCTTGAATCAAAGAAGCAGATTCATCTCTAAAACCAAGATTGGTCCAAGTTTTTCTCCTTGCTGTTGCTTATTTTGGATGCAGATCTTAGATGGAGCTTAATGGAAAGACTGGCAGCTCTTTGCTGAAAAGTGTTTTTGTATGTACTCAGATCCAGTTTGAAATGTCTTTCTTAGGCGGATGGGTGTCTTCTCAGTACCAGGAGAAAATATAGGCACTCATAACTGTTAGGATTTTTTTTTTAAGGTGAAGGAGTGCCTTATTTGTCTTTGTATTTCCATGATTACAGTAGCATCAGACCTCTTGTAAAATAGCATTTGGTAAATATTTGTTGAACTAAACTGTGTCAAGCATGTATTATTGAAGGGTCTCAACCTTTATATTTCCGTGACTAAATGTACAGTGCACCAACTGTGAAGTATCGATATTTAAAGTATTATTTTGGTTCAACATTTTAAAATTATATTTACTAAATGTTTAATGTATCAGGCATTCTTCTAAGTGTTTTTTGAGTATTGACTTACGTTTCCTCAGAATCACATGATGAAGTGGGTAGGTAGTCTCTTATTTCCATTAGACAGATGAGGAAGTTGAGACTTGAGAATGAGAGATAGGCCAGGTTCCTCAATCATGGATGTGGAGTCCAGGTATGAACAGAAGGGATGATGCCACTGCCCATGTATCTAGGAAAAAATAATTGTACAGTGTCAGACTCCAGCTCACATGTGATCCAGGCCTGACTTTGGAAGTCATGTTGCCATCTGAGAGTCAACAGTGATTAGGATCATTATCGAAAGTGCAGACAGAATACGAATGTTTATGGGCCACAGATTATTCTTTGAGACAGTTGCCATTTTCCCTTTTTTTTTTTTTTTTTTAAGATTGATTGATTTATTTATTTTGGGCTGGAGTCAGGTTGGGGAGGGAGGGGAGTGGGTGGGCCACTTCTATTGGTCTTTCATTTCTCTATTTTCATCCGTCTTTGTTCTTTGGCTCCTGAGGGCCTCCCATTGCGGTGGTGTCTGTCGCTGCAGAGTGCCAGCTCTGGGCGCATGCGCTCCAGAGCTCCAGCTCGGCAATTGGACACATCGGTCCAGCCGCTCCACGGCACGTGGGATCTTCCCAGGCCAGGGATCGAACCGGCGCCCCTTGCACTGCAAGGCGGTGTCCTTATCCACTGGACCACCAGGGGAAGCCTTCCCATTTTTTTTAAGAGATAGAAAGTGCTTGGATATATAGGATCTGTGAGTAACAAATATGTTTCAACTTACATGCCATGTATATCTGTATTATATATAATATATGCAAAGACACATTTTATGTCTTTATATATAAAAACATAATGCATATAATATAAATATATATCTACATTCATATCCTTATTAATGAAATATAGATATATGTATTAGTGTGATTAAAAACATGGCTCCAGGGCTATGAGTATTTGAAAGATGCAGGGACATGATGATCTCTTAAGATTGTTCCCAGGTTGAAATTGTGTAGCCCACTGTCTCATGAGTAGAAAATATTGGTGCAAGGAAAAGGATTATGGAAAGGAAATTACACATATTGAGTGCCTATTGTATGCCAGGGGAGATTGGTAGTAAGTTACCTGGAGGATTACCTAGAGGATTCTAAGGCAATATCCAAACTGGGTGGGAAAGAGGGTAATGGTGGTTCATTACTGATATCTTTTAAGAGTCAGGAATACAAACCTGGAGGATCTTGAATATAGATTCCTGGTGAAATGTTAACTTTTACCACAAAGGAATATGTGAAGATCTGATTACACTGTGAGTGGGGCCTTTATAGAAGAAATTTAGGTTGACATAAGTTCTTTGTGAGTGTCTCGAAGACAGGAGAGTTCCAGGAAGACATAACTTCTACACTCTCTTGAGAGCTCAGTTAAGGTGACTGAGGCTTTCTTCAGTATTTTGTAAGATGCAGTGCAAACTCAGCTGCACTTCCTCCCTGACTTGTAACCAAATTACACCCCCACCCGACCCCACCAATCACCTTTAATATGGGGATTCTGGAGATACCATTACTCATGATCAGTATTCTGAAGGAAATTCATTTTGGGTAGAAACAGAGACAGAAGCAATGTAGAAATGGGCATAAGTGAAATCACTGGGACTTTGGGGCAATCATATCCTGCTATAGCTACTTCTAAAACATTTTTAGCTGATTTGTATTGAGCTGTTATGTTCAGCCCACAGTAGGCACCAAGAATGGAGTGGTTCTGTGGTCTCTTGGAAAGTATTTTCATTTTATCAATAGCCTCCATCCCCAACCTTTTTTGGCACCAGGGACTGGCTTCATGGAAGACAGTTTTTCCATTCAACTGAGGAAGAGGAAATGGTTCAGGAGGTCATGTGTCTGATGGGAAGTGATGAGGAGTTGAAGATGAAGCTTTGCTCGCTTCCCCCCACCTCTGCTCATCTCCTCCTGTGCAGCCCAATTCCTAATAAGCTGCATCCTTCTGGGGGTGTGGGAATTGAAGGGGGTGTTGGAAACCTTTGCCCTAGAAGATAAAGGGTGTAGCATCTTGAGTTTGGGCACTTCCTGAAGTGAATGCAGAATATTGTGTGATGGCATGCACCCATTTTTCATGCAGATCTGGTCCATAGCTTTGTCAGATTCTCCAAGGATCTAAGGGCCAAAGAACCTGGAGCTGGGGCTTATGGTGGTGGAAAGAAGGGTCGTAGGAACCCAGGGCAGTGTGATTCTTCAGTCTGCACAGAGCAGCCGGTTCTCAGAGATCTGGATATTTTCTTTCTTTTGTGTATTGTTCATTCTAGTTTCAGGAATCTAAACAGCTAGCAAGGTTTCTTCATGCCTAACATAGTTCCTTTACCTTGGACTTCTGTTATCTATTTTGTTATCTATCTAAACATTTTCTTCTTTCCAAATGGCAGGCAATCCTCAGGTAGCAACTGAACTCTTTGTTCTGTTTTGCAATGTCCTTATGAGCCCAGTTAAGGTGACTGAGGCTTTCTTCAGTATTTTGTAAGATGCAGTGCAAACTCAGCTGCACTTCCTCCCTGACTTGTAACCAAATTACACCCCCACCCGACCCCACCAATCACCTTTAATATGGGGATTCTGGAGATACCATTACTCATGATCAGTATTCTGAAGGAAATTCATTTTGGGTAGAAACAGAGACAGAAGCAATGTAGAAATGGGCATAAGTGAAATCACTGGGACTTTGGGGCAATCATATCCTGCTATAGCTACTTCTAAAACATTTTTAGCTGATTTGTATTGAGCTGTTATGTTCAGCCCACAGTAGGCACCAAGAATGGAGTGGTTCTGTGGTCTCTTGGAAAGTATTTTCATTTTATCAATAGCCTCCATCCCCAACCTTTTTTGGCACCAGGGACTGGCTTCATGGAAGACAGTTTTTCCATTCAACTGAGGAAGAGGAAATGGTTCAGGAGGTCATGTGTCTGATGGGAAGTGATGAGGAGTTGAAGATGAAGCTTTGCTCGCTTCCCCACCTCTGCTCATCTCCTCCTGTGCAGCCCAATTCCTAATAAGCTGCATCCTTCTGGGGGTGTGGGAATTGAAGGGGGTGTTGGAAACCTTTGCCCTAGAAGATAAAGGGTGTAGCATCTTGAGTTTGGGCACTTCCTGAAGTGAATGCAGAATATTGTGTGATGGCATGCACCCATTTTTCATGCAGATCTGGTCCATAGCTTTGTCAGATTCTCCAAGGATCTAAGGGCCAAAGAACCTGGAGCTGGGGCTTATGGTGGTGGAAAGAAGGGTCGTAGGAACCCAGGGCAGTGTGATTCTTCAGTCTGCACAGAGCAGCCGGTTCTCAGAGATCTGGATATTTTCTTTCTTTTGTGTATTGTTCATTCTAGTTTCAGGAATCTAAACAGCTAGCAAGGTTTCTTCATGCCTAACATAGTTCCTTTACCTTGGACTTCTGTTATCTATTTTGTTATCTATCTAAACATTTTCTTCTTTCCAAATGGCAGGCAATCCTCAGGTAGCAACTGAACTCTTTGTTCTGTTTTGCAATGTCCTTATGAGCCCAGTCCCGCAATGCTTCCCTTTGTTTTTAAGTGACCTCCCATTGTTTTGAGCCTTCCTTCCCTCCCACCTTGACTTCTAACTCCAAATTTATGTTTCAGTGTCATCATAGAGAACTTTTAGATGGAAAGGGAAAAGCTGAATTGGAGTTTCATCTCGGGGATTTTTCATCCTAACACTGACTCTTTATTATTAGCTGTGCACTCCAGGCTGCTGGAGTTCATATTTTGGCAGTGGACCATCAAACACCCTATTTTTAAGAGCCTTTAACTTAGTTGTAAACATGTGCTGTGACTGGAAGCTTGCTTTCTTTACTCATATTTACCAAAAGTGGTTTAACTGTTGAAAAGCTGTTATATGAAAAAAAACTCAGACTTTGGGACTGTTTTTCCACTCATCTAACTCAAAACTGTGTGCCATCTAAAAAAAGAAAATTTGGCATTTAGTCGCTTAATTTGATGGTCCAGTCATATTGGTAATTTGAGGGGAGGAAGGAATGAACTTCTGGGTCATTTTACTTTGACATATGCCACTTGAACTTGCATGGAGAGAGTAATGGTTGCTGCACATATTTACATGGTTGACCAGAACCGCTCAAAGAACGGCAGTCCAGTACACGGAGTAAATTGCTTATGTTCTTAAAATCTTCTATATTTAGATAAAAGCTTTCTATAGACATATTTCCTGCAGAGTCTAAATTCGACAGACTTGACTGGTCCCATTAGGAGAATAGAAATAATATACCAAACTCTTGTCGATGTGCACACACCTACGTGGATCATTGACATCTGGGGACCTTAAAGTCTTATCTAGAAATTTGATGAAGGAAAGAGTATCCCAAATATGTTTATTTCTTCTATCTCTGGAAGGAATTTCAGCAAGTATAACAAAACACATATGAATCTTTTGAGGGGAATGTGACTTATAGCCCTAAAGCAGGAGCTTCAGGAATTTAAGTGTTCACAAGGAGAGATTCAGCTTTGGCATCTTCCACTTGGGATTTAAGATTCTAAAAGTAATGCTAGCCAAATTCTCGTGCTTGATCATAAGAGAAATACCAGCTTTCTGTGAGGGTTTAGGCTTTCCTGAAATCTTTTGCTACAGAGGAAAGCAACTGTCCTTCCAAGATTGGCCACACGTATGAAGTGGAGAGAGTAAACACACATGGGAGTTTGTGTGTGTCAGGGTCAGGATTCCAGTGGGCAACTGTATGCTATGGAAGTACTCTGGCCTGGAAATCTGGCCAGTTGATGAGTACCTCTTTCCTGTGCTGATCCTGCTGGAAGGCACCTTGCCTCAGTGCTTTTCTTACCCCTCAGGCTGCTTTTAGATGTCATGTCCTCCCCACATCCCAGGCAGATGAGCACCTATGTTGACAGCACGTGGATTCCACAATGTCTGAGGACATTGGCCTCTTGGCCCTTGTCATGTGGTATGTCAGCTTACTGCCATGCTTCCTGCTCAGGCTTTTAAGTCACTTTCTTTTACTAGTGTCTTCAAAGACAAGAACCTTTTGATTCTCATGAACATTCATTCTGTTTAACACACACCCACCCTTTCCAAACTCTTGTCTCCATCTTCTCATAGTGATAACGAATGAAAGTCTCTCATGTATATAAATGCAGAAATTCAAAAGAGAATGTCTCCATGACAGAAGAAGGTGAGTAGGGGGAGAGGAGATAAACACAGACAGCCGAACAGTGGCCTTATGTACTCGGCTCCTGCCAGATCTGTTTAGCAGTCGGACAGCACGTGCTACAAGGGTCATCTCCAGAGTCAATGAAAGGTAAAGCATCTGCCTACAAGGCAGAAGAACTGGGTTTAATCCCTGGGTCAGGAAGATCCCTTGGGGAAGGAAATGACAACCCACTCCAGTATTCTTCCCTGGATAATCCCATGGAGAGAGGAGTTTAGCAGGCTCCAGTCCATGGAGTTGCAAAGAATCAGACATAACTGAGTTATTTTCACTTCACTTTGATGTGGATCATTTTAAAAGTCTTTATTGAATCTGTTACAATATTGCTTCTGTTTTATGCTTTTTGCTGGTTTGTTTGGTCATGAGGCACATGGGATCTTAGCTTCCTGTCCAGGGATTGAACTCATGGCCCCTGCATTTGAAGGTGAGATCTTAACCACTGAAACTGCCAGGGAAATCCCTAAACTTCTCTCTTGAGTTGCCATGAACTTGAGTATACTGGAGTGCTAGGGAATGAGCTCAAAATTGTATTCTTTAGTCAGCTGACCAGAGCTGCTTTAGGGCTGTGGTCATGCTATAAGTGGTACCTGTTGTAATGATTCCTTTCTCCTAGACTCCTAGTGCATCATCAGACATCATTGTACTTCATTATTAGGTTTGCAGTGTGGTATTAGTTGACAGGTGATATAAGCCATTCAATATAAACAGGAGTTAATTCCACTTCATTTTATTTTCCCCTTGTTGAGCTGTAAGTACTTCATAGATATATCCTAACTCATCACACCCTTCTGGTGGAAAAAGCATCATTGCCTAGTTTGCATACCTCTTATGTGCTTATTTCCTACGGAAAGCTCTCTGGAGCTTCTACAGGATAATCTGATGATATTGAATGTTTTTTTTTTTTTTTTGCCAGTCTTTTAAGCCAAGTACCTCATTAAGTATTTTGTCAAATTCAGAAAAATCTCTTATCTGTTCTGTCTCAGGACAAGTCTTCTATGTTTGAGCTGTGTTATGCTCATTGACTTTGTGGTACTTGCTACAACCTGAAAATGATCAAATTGTTTTGTTTAATGTTGTATTTCCTCCATTACTGAAGGTGAGTTCTTAAAAAATTAAAATAATATCAGCAGGAATATTTTTCCTAAAAATTTGTAAGAGTATCTCTTCCCTCCTGTGGGAGAGGTGGGTACTTCCCACTGATCTGAACCTCCTTCAGAAAAAACAGAAATGTAAGACCGCCTGTGTGCCCTTCTGTAGCTACATATGTATGTGTATGACCATTCAGTGAATAGCAAGGAAATAGTGGCCATCGTGGATCAGAAGAACACATTTTTTATTTTCCCATGGAGAGAGGAGTTTAGCAGGCTCCAGTCCATGGATGAAAATCAGACATAACTGAGTTATTTTCACTTCATTTGTTGGATCATTTTAAAAGTCTTTATTGAATCTGTTACAATATTGCTTCTGTTTTATGCTTTTTGCTGGTTTGTTTGGTCATGAGGCACATGGGATCTTAGCTTCCTGTCCAGGGATTGAACTCATGGCCCCTGCATTTGAAGGTGAGATCTTAACCACTGAAACTGCCAGGGAAATCCCTAAACTTCTCTCTTGAGTTGCCATGAACTTGAGTATACTGGAGTGCTAGGGAATGAGCTCAAAATTGTATTCTTTAGTCAGCTGACCAGAGCTGCTTTAGGGCTGTGGTCATGCTATAAGTGGTACCTGTTGTAATGATTCCTTTCTCCTAGACTCCTAGTGCATCATCAGACATCATTGTACTTCATTATTAGGTTTGCAGTGTGGTATTAGTTGACAGGTGATATAAGCCATTCAATATAAACAGGAGTTAATTCCACTTCATTTTATTTTCCCCTTGTTGAGCTGTAAGTACTTCATAGATATATCCTAACTCATCACACCCTTCTGGTGGAAAAAGCATCATTGCCTAGTTTGCATACCTCTTATGTGCTTATTTCCTACGGAAAGCTCTCTGGAGCTTCTACAGGATAATCTGATGATATTGAATGTTTTTTTTTTTTTTTTGCCAGTCTTTTAAGCCAAGTACCTCATTAAGTATTTTGTCAAATTCAGAAAAATCTCTTATCTGTTCTGTCTCAGGACAAGTCTTCTATGTTTGAGCTGTGTTATGCTCATTGACTTTGTGGTACTTGCTACAACCTGAAAATGATCAAATTGTTTTGTTTAATGTTGTATTTCCTCCATTACTGAAGGTGAGTTCTTAAAAAATTAAAATAATATCAGCAGGAATATTTTTCCTAAAAATTTGTAAGAGTATCTCTTCCCTCCTGTGGGAGAGGTGGGTACTTCCCACTGATCTGAACCTCCTTCAGAAAAAACAGAAATGTAAGACCGCCTGTGTGCCCTTCTGTAGCTACATATGTATGTGTATGACCATTCAGTGAATAGCAAGGAAATAGTGGCCATCGTGGATCAGAAGAACACATATTTATGTTTATAAAACTTTTGAGAGGGAGAAGAATTTGCAAATTAAAGTCTTACAATTCTCTGTTAAACTTTTCTTAGCATGGATTTTTGTTCAAAAATTAGATTCCTTGTTAATAAATAAAAAGATGATTTACTTGTATTAATTAACTATTGATGCATAATAAATTACCCCAAAATTTAGCAGCTGAAAACAGTAAACAGGTCCTACACCATGCAGTTTTAATGGTCAGGAATTGGAGGTGTGGTGCTGGCTCAAGGTCTTTCATGAGGTTGTAGTCACCTCAAGGACTGATTGAAGATGGAGTATCTACTTAATTCACTCACATATTGGGATCAACAGGCACCTATTGTGCAGCACAGAGGGCTTTGCTCAATGTTATGTGGCAACCTTGATTTGAGGAGAGTTTGGGACAGAATGGATATTTGTATATGTATGGTTGAGTTCCTTTGCTATCCACCTGAAACTGCCACAGCATTGTTAATTGGCTATACACCAATATAAAATAAAAACTTTTTAAAAATAAGTTCACTCCCACAGTGGTTGGCAGGACTCAGTTCCTTGCTGACTCTTAGTCCCTTGCCTCCTTGACCTCTTCGTAGGCTCCCTGTGTGTTCTTGTTATAACCAGGCTTCAGGAAACAACCCACACAGAGCAACAAAAGTAAACAGTGGAGGGCATTTATTACACCACCAGGTCCAAGGTCTCCATTTTAGCCAAGGACCCCGAGCAGAACTTGTGGCTCACATTTATACCTAAGGCCTATGTGCACACACCCACATCCCAAACACCTCAGGTTGCCTAGGAAACATTAAAGGAAAAAATATGATTTGGTTGCCATCACAAAGGTGTAATCAGAAATCACTTAAGCATATCGCCTAGCTTGTCTACAACGAGGATTAATTAACTAAGATCACAAATGGTGATTTATCATATGGTGGACATTTCTTTTTCATGGCCAAGGGGAGGCTTGGTTATGAGTTTTCCTTGGTCAGGTTCTCATCATCCTGGGAGGCCTAATCAACAGTTAATTTTTCATGTCCATGACCGCACAGTCCAAACACAGTCCAGAGTTCACTGAAAGTGCAAGATGGAGTCCTTTTCCTCAAGATGGAGTCAGTTTAGTCAGGGTAGCCTGTTCCTTTCCTCCTTCATTCTCAGACCACAACAGCTCATTTCCCTCAGAGTGGCCCAAGACAGTACAGGAGACACTGTCTTTTACAACCCACTCTCAGAAGAGATACTGCTTCACTTGCACCATATAGGCCAACCCTGATACAATGTTGAAGGAGATGGCTTGGAATGTAAGCACCAGGATATGCGTTGTTGGGAGCCATTTGGAGGCTTTTTAATATATTAATGAGTAAACACTGGCCCATTGTTCAGGTTGCCCTGTCTGCTACTATGATATTAAGAAGGTTATAGCACTGATTATTTTAAAATTAGACCATTCATTCATTTCACTTGTATTTATTGAGTGCCAGCCACAAGGCACTTGGGATACATTAGGGGATAAAACACAGATCCTTACCCTCATGAGTTTTACCTTCTGTTTTATATTCTGCTTTGCATGCAGCAGATTCCATGGATCAGGGGGTCTAGGTGATTACAGTAAATATCTTGACCTCAAACCATTGTTGGCAGGACTCAGTTCCTTGCTGACTCTTAGTCCCTTGCCTCCTTGACCTCTTCGTAGGCTCCCTGTGTGTTCTTGTTATAACCAGGCTTCAGGAAACAACCCACACAGAGCAACAAAAGTAAACAGTGGAGGGCATTTATTACACCACCAGGTCCAAGGTCTCCATTTTAGCCAAGGACCCCGAGCAGAACTTGTGGCTCACATTTATACCTAAGGCCTATGTGCACACACCCACATCCCAAACACCTCAGGTTGCCTAGGAAACATTAAAGGAAAAAATATGATTTGGTTGCCATCACAAAGGTGTAATCAGAAATCACTTAAGCATATCGCCTAGCTTGTCTACAACGAGGATTAATTAACTAAGATCACAAATGGTGATTTATCATATGGTGGACATTTCTTTTTCATGGCCAAGGGGAGGCTTGGTTATGAGTTTTCCTTGGTCAGGTTCTCATCATCCTGGGAGGCCTAATCAACAGTTAATTTTTCATGTCCATGACCGCACAGTCCAAACACAGTCCAGAGTTCACTGAAAGTGCAAGATGGAGTCCTTTTCCTCAAGATGGAGTCAGTTTAGTCAGGGTAGCCTGTTCCTTTCCTCCTTCATTCTCAGACCACAACAGCTCATTTCCCTCAGAGTGGCCCAAGACAGTACAGGAGACACTGTCTTTTACAACCCACTCTCAGAAGAGATACTGCTTCACTTGCACCATATAGGCCAACCCTGATACAATGTTGAAGGAGATGGCTTGGAATGTAAGCACCAGGATATGCGTTGTTGGGAGCCATTTGGAGGCTTTTTAATATATTAATGAGTAAACACTGGCCCATTGTTCAGGTTGCCCTGTCTGCTACTATGATATTAAGAAGGTTATAGCACTGATTATTTTAAAATTAGACCATTCATTCATTTCACTTGTATTTATTGAGTGCCAGCCACAAGGCACTTGGGATACATTAGGGGATAAAACACAGATCCTTACCCTCATGAGTTTTACCTTCTGTTTTATATTCTGCTTTGCATGCAGCAGATTCCATGGATCAGGGGGTCTAGGTGATTACAGTAAATATCTTGACCTCAAACCATTGTTGCAGGCTGACTCGCACTTGACCAGCTTCAACTAAAACAGTGCTTAAGCTATTTTATCTGCCAGAATAAGGGTAGACTTTTTGAAAGATGTGGTTAACAATCTAATCTCTCTAGTGAGTTACATTCTTTTATCAACTTGCTGTCTTAAATGATGACTTCTTTGTCTCTGATCACTAAGTAGGAAGTAGAGTAGATTACTAAAGAATTAAGGGAAGTAGCATGCATTACTTAAGAATAAAGGTTTGGGAGTCATACCCTCTTGGATCTGAGTCATACTCTTCTGCTTTCTTACTGTGCTACCTTGGGTATGTTGTTTGACTCATTTGAGTCTCAGTTTTGTTATCTGTAAAATGGTGCTAACAGGGCCACCTTTCTTAGAGTTGTAAGCCATACATGACTGAAAGCACTTATCTTAAGATTTGGTCCATAGATATCACTCCATTTCATCTGCCTGTTCTTCATTCTGACTGCATTTGTGTGTTTCAAACAGACTCATTACCAAAGGTGCCGTCAGAAGGGACCCCCGAGTTTAACCCACACTAAACTATTCAAGACATTAAGAAGCATTGTAACACTGCTTCCAGAGCTACAACTGCTGCTAGTACATATAATGTGGGAAGAATAACTCCATCTAGGCTTTGTAATTTGTGCTGAAGCCTTTGATTTATCATCAGGAGTTTACTGTATAAAATGTAAAAGAATGAAAAAGGAACAGAAGAAAAGAAAAATATTTTTACCTTTTTTTTTTTTTTTTTGGGCGGGGGTTGGGTTGGGGAGGGAGGGGTGTGGGCGGGCCACTTCTATTGGTCTTTCATTTCTCTGTTTTTTCATCCGTCTTTGTTCTTTGGCTCCTGCGGGCCTCGCGTCGTGATGGCGTCTGTTGTCGCAGAGCGCTGGCTCTGGGCGCGTGCGCTCCAGAGCCCCGGCTCGGCGATTGGACACATCCGTCCAGCCACTCCGCGGCACGTGGGATCTTCCCAGGCCAGGGATCGAACCGGCGCTCCTTGCACTGCAAGGCGGTGTCCCTATCCACTGGACACCAGGGGAAGCCCAACTTTTTTTTTTTTTAATTAAAAAAAAAAAATGTAAAAGTATTTCCAATATCCACCTCCTGGTTTCCTATTGATGCTGTTTTTGTTGATTATGCTTTACTAATAAGTCATCTGTCAGCACAGGGACCTGGAGAAGAGAGACTCATGAGCTCACGGGTTTCTGTCTCATTGTCATGCTTGGGCATCTAAGCTAAGAAGCCCCTGACTCTTCTTGGCCAAGCACTGAGCAGGCAGCTGCTTCCTATTACAGAAATGCCTGCCTTCCCAAGGTTGGGAAGCCTGTGGCCCCACTCTTGGTTCCTCTTTTGCTTTCCTTCCTGGAGTAATATCATTCTAAAGAAACTGGGGAGTGAGAAAGAAGGGACTCTGGTAACTGCCAGCCCCAGAAAGAACACACAGATTGAGAAGCTGCATATATTATAGGAGAGGGAAGTGCAGTATAATTCTTGGAAATCTCTGATAATTTGGAACTCTGTGCATTTTGCATGCCCCACCTCCTTTTCACTGGGTAGGGCATCTATACATGTGTGATACATAACCTCTCAACTGTTGAAAGACATGAACAAATGTGACCAATTTCCAGGCCATTTTGGGCTCTGGATTAGCTTGAGGAAAGGAATTCTGAGGACACAGAAGGGTGGAGAGGACTGAGGAGCAAGGAACAGATGCTTGAAGTCAAACAGTCCTGAGTTTGAATCCTTACTCTAACACTGTGACCTCGAGACATGGTATTTTTTTACCTATCTGAGCCTTTTCATATAGAAAATGAAAAGAATACCAACCTGTGAGAGTATGTAAACCACCTAACACTTTGAACAATAAAAAAATAAACCAGCAGAAAAAGAAGGTCTAAGGAAACACCTTTTTTCCCCCCTAAACTCTACCAGTTTTCTAAGTTAATCAATGTTAGAACATCCTATTGTTTTTCTCAGGAAAAGGCATTTGCAGCTTCCAGCACTTCACTTCTCAACATTACTGTATGAAGCAGTCACTGGGGTGTGTGTGAAATTGCTGGACTCCACCAGCAGAAATTCAGAAGCTCTAAAGTGGGATCTTTCTAGAAGGTTCTCCAGCCATGTTAGGAGACACAGGCTTTGAGGTAACTCCAAGTCCTGGAAAATTTTGAAATCACCTCAGCTTAAACATTGCTGGCATTTTTGGAGGTCAGATGGGAAACACATTCTTTTAGCTTTTGAACCAAGATGTTTTAGAGCTGTTGGTGCTTCCTTGGGCCTTCTGGGTGTTTTGGAAGCAACCAAAGCAGAGATTTATGAAGGTGTACTTCCCTTTCTGTGGAAAATCTGTCGGCTTCCTATGTGACCTGGATGGAACAATTTACTGTTTTCCACAGGCACCATTTGAGACTACAAGCAGGAACAAGACACCCAGGAATATCTGTGGAATGCAGGCATGAAGCTGAAGGACAAGTAAAACCAGAGGGCTTGGAAAGATAACGAAAGCCTAGAGGCCGAGTGCTTAACCCTGAAATGTGACTGCTTACCAGGGTAGGGAGGACACTTGAAGCCCCAGCAGCAGAGAAATCATCTGATTCTCTGATCTTCTCAGTGTGTTGGGTCATTTTCTCAATTCCTCCAAGACATAGCTTGAAACCCCTGTCTGGTCACCAGGTTGGCCCAGGTCAGTACCTTCTCTACCCTCAGCTGCTGCAACAGTCAGCGCAGCCACACAAATGACCTTCTTACTACATGAGAGTGTTCACATCATGGGCATGCGTACGTGCTAAGTTGCTTCCGTCATATCTGACTCTTTGCGACCCCATGGAGTGTTGTCTGCCAGGTTCCTCTGCTCATTGGATTCTCCAGGCCAGGTTACTGGAGTAGGCCCTTCTCCAGGGGATCTTCATAACCCAGGGATTGAACCTGCATCTCTTAGGTCTCCTGCACTGGTAGGCGGGTTCTTGACCACCAGTGCCACCTGGGAAGCCTCCATTTGGCTAGTCATTCCCTTTTCCAGGGGATCTTCCTAATCCAGAGATTGAACCCCAGTCTCCTACATTGCAGGCAGATTCTTTACCATCTGAGCCACCAGGGAAGCCCATATCCCTGCTTCACATCATACCCCTGCTTAAAAGCCTTCAGTGGCCCCCTGTTGCATTTAAAATAAAATCCAAACTCTTTACCCAAGCTTGTAAGTCCTGCACAGGCTGCTCCTTGCTGTATTTCTCAAATCATCTTTGCCCTGGTTTACCACACTTCAGCCATGTGCAGGGAAATTAACTCTCCAAGTGAGTCAAGGGCTTTCCTTCCATAGAGCCCTTTCTTGTGTGATTTCTCTAACATGTCACTTAAGTGGCTCCCACTAAATTTTTAGATCCCTCCTTAAGTCATAGTCTTACTAAACATCCCTTCTAAAGAGGTTTCTCTCCTGTTATTCTGCAGTTTTGCTCCTTCTTTGCTTTCAGCAATCATTACAATTTGCATTGCCTTTTAAAAATTTACTGTTTTCCACAGGCACCATTTGAGACTACAAGCAGGAACAAGACACCCAGGAATATCTGTGGAATGCAGGCATGAAGCTGAAGGACAAGTAAAACCAGAGGGCTTGGAAAGATAACGAAAGCCTAGAGGCCGAGTGCTTAACCCTGAAATGTGACTGCTTACCAGGGTAGGGAGGACACTTGAAGCCCCAGCAGCAGAGAAATCATCTGATTCTCTGATCTTCTCAGTGTGTTGGGTCATTTTCTCAATTCCTCCAAGACATAGCTTGAAACCCCTGTCTGGTCACCAGGTTGGCCCAGGTCAGTACCTTCTCTACCCTCAGCTGCTGCAACAGTCAGCGCAGCCACACAAATGACCTTCTTACTACATGAGAGTGTTCACATCATGGGCATGCGTACGTGCTAAGTTGCTTCCGTCATATCTGACTCTTTGCGACCCCATGGAGTGTTGTCTGCCAGGTTCCTCTGCTCATTGGATTCTCCAGGCCAGGTTACTGGAGTAGGCCCTTCTCCAGGGGATCTTCATAACCCAGGGATTGAACCTGCATCTCTTAGGTCTCCTGCACTGGTAGGCGGGTTCTTGACCACCAGTGCCACCTGGGAAGCCTCCATTTGGCTAGTCATTCCCTTTTCCAGGGGATCTTCCTAATCCAGAGATTGAACCCCAGTCTCCTACATTGCAGGCAGATTCTTTACCATCTGAGCCACCAGGGAAGCCCATATCCCTGCTTCACATCATACCCCTGCTTAAAAGCCTTCAGTGGCCCCCTGTTGCATTTAAAATAAAATCCAAACTCTTTACCCAAGCTTGTAAGTCCTGCACAGGCTGCTCCTTGCTGTATTTCTCAAATCATCTTTGCCCTGGTTTACCACACTTCAGCCATGTGCAGGGAACTTAACTCTCCAAGTGAGTCAAGGGCTTTCCTTCCATAGAGCCCTTTCTTGTGTGATTTCTCTAACATGTCACTTAAGTGGCTCCCACTAAATTTTTAGATCCCTCCTTAAGTCATAGTCTTACTAAACATCCCTTCTAAAGAGGTTTCTCTCCTGTTATTCTGCAGTTTTGCTCCTTCTTTGCTTTCAGCAATCATTACAATTTGCATTGCCTTTTAAAAATTTACTTACTTTTCCCCCGGTTTGGTCCATTACTCTCTTTAGAGGGCATTCTCTTCTTCAGAAATGTATCTGTGGTGAGTGTGTGGTTGCTTGTTGAATGAGCAAACAGGTATTTGCTACGGTATGAAGTAGGATTATTAGCGGGAATAACTGTTTCTGTTCTCCACAGTCATTCTTCTAGGAATATTCTGTGGAAGGCAATGCAGGGATGCACCATAAGTGACTGCCTGGCCCAAATTGAAATGCAAGGAACCATAAATCCTCTGATTCTGTTTTTCAGAGAAGTCACAGGCTTGCAAATTGCCCAAGTGAGAGCAAGGTTGGGTCCATATGATAGAACATGTTGCCATCACAGTTCACTGGTGCTTCTGGCAGTCGTCACGGCTCGCTCTGGCTGTTGATTGATCCATCGGGAAGAAATGCATTCTGAAGCTAGGTTACATAAAACTTGAAGCATGTGTCAATAGGAGCAGGGTCTCCACAACTTCCTCACAATCAACGCCTTTGTGCATGCAGACACTTAAGATGAGATGCACAGCCCAGCACTGGGTGATAGGGAAGTTTTGGGTCAGATGTCCTCAGAGACATGCCAGATTGCTCCCTTCTCCATTGGGTCTTCTGGGTACCATGAAGAAGGAGAGTTAGTCATTCTGACCTGTCAGAGTAGGTGAGTGAGTGCTATCTGAGGACCAACGAAGAACATGAAAACACTTTGATTGCAAAGAAACAAAATGTTTAAAGGGGTGTATGAAGGAAATAGAAGTGTAGAAGCCATTCTTCAGATCCTAGGATTCAAGGACTAGTTTAATATTTAAATAAAAGATAGTTCTATTTTATATAGTATGTAGTACATATATGGGAAGTCCAATCTCAAGAAGTAGTAGACTAAATGAAAAAAGTGAAAATCACTAAGAATTTTTAGATTCCCTCTTTTTAAAGTCATAAGTGGCTCCCACTAAATTTTTAGATCCCTCCTTAAGTCATAGTCTTACTAAACATCCCTTCTAAAGAGGTTTCTCTCCTGTTATTCTGCAGTTTTGCTCCTTCTTTGCTTTCAGCAATCATTACAATTTGCATTGCCTTTTAAAAATTTACTTACTTTTCCCCCGGTTTGGTCCATTACTCTCTTTAGAGGGCATTCTCTTCTTCAGAAATGTATCTGTGGTGAGTGTGTGGTTGCTTGTTGAATGAGCAAACAGGTATTTGCTACGGTATGAAGTAGGATTATTAGCGGGAATAACTGTTTCTGTTCTCCACAGTCATTCTTCTAGGAATATTCTGTGGAAGGCAATGCAGGGATGCACCATAAGTGACTGCCTGGCCCAAATTGAAATGCAAGGAACCATAAATCCTCTGATTCTGTTTTTCAGAGAAGTCACAGGCTTGCAAATTGCCCAAGTGAGAGCAAGGTTGGGTCCATATGATAGAACATGTTGCCATCACAGTTCACTGGTGCTTCTGGCAGTCGTCACGGCTCGCTCTGGCTGTTGATTGATCCATCGGGAAGAAATGCATTCTGAAGCTAGGTTACATAAAACTTGAAGCATGTGTCAATAGGAGCAGGGTCTCCACAACTTCCTCACAATCAACGCCTTTGTGCATGCAGACACTTAAGATGAGATGCACAGCCCAGCACTGGGTGATAGGGAAGTTTTGGGTCAGATGTCCTCAGAGACATGCCAGATTGCTCCCTTCTCCATTGGGTCTTCTGGGTACCATGAAGAAGGAGAGTTAGTCATTCTGACCTGTCAGAGTAGGTGAGTGAGTGCTATCTGAGGACCAACGAAGAACATGAAAACACTTTGATTGCAAAGAAACAAAATGTTTAAAGGGGTGTATGAAGGAAATAGAAGTGTAGAAGCCATTCTTCAGATCCTAGGATTCAAGGACTAGTTTAATATTTAAATAAAAGATAGTTCTATTTTATATAGTATGTAGTACATATATGGGAAGTCCAATCTCAAGAAGTAGTAGACTAAATGAAAAGAGAAGTGTAAAATAAATTAGATAAGTGTAAATATATTTTATAGAGCCTCCCTGGTGGCTCAGTGGTAAAGAATGCATGTGCCAATACAGGAAACTTGGGTTCCATCCCTGGGTCAAGAAGATCCCCTGGAGAAGGAAATAGGAACTCACTCCACTATCCATATCTTGAAAAGCAAATAAATGGACAGAGAAGCCTGGCAGGTGATAGTCCATGGGACCACAAGAGTTGGACATGACCTAGGGACTAAACAGCAACAACAAAATACATTTTATAGGTGACCAGAATGTGTTTAGGGAGTGTTTGGGGTTATCATTTCTAATCTTTTGAGGTTTACAATAAGGATAATCATGCTCTCCCACAAAATATTTATTGGTACCATTGAGTCCCTTATCCTTTCAATAAGTGTTTATTCAGCACTTTTCTGTACACATGTTGTTATACCATGGCCACAGTCAGAAGATCCTGATGGTCCCTTGGGGGCAAAACCTGTCTGTTTGAGAAGCTCTTTTTTTCAGAGTTTTGAGAACTAAGGTAAATGGCCCAGGTTGCTGGAATTCGATTAGGAACCCGATACTATATATCTCAAAAGCTTCCTAGCACCTCCTGGGTGCCATGGAAGAAGCTCTAGAGTTGGTACCTGTTGTTTCGAGTAGCACAAATGTTTGGTCTTAGCACTGTAAAACACATTTCCTCCTGGCTCTGTGTTGCCCAGTTCAAGCTCAGATTCCTGACTTCATTTGTCCTCTGGCCTACTGTCTGGACTAAAACTTGAAGCATGTGTCAAAGGAGCAGGGTCCAATTCTGTTGCATGCAGACACTTAAGATGAGATGCACAGCCCAGCACTGGGTGATAGGGAAGTTTTGGGTCAGATGTCCTCAGAGACATGCCAGATTGCTCCCTTCTCCATTGGGTCTTCTGGGTACCATGAAGAAGGAGAGTTAGTCATTCTGACCTGTCAGAGTAGGTGAGTGAGTGCTATCTGAGGACCAACGAAGAACATGAAAACACTTTGATTGCAAAGAAACAAAATGTTTAAAGGGGTGTATGAAGGAAATAGAAGTGTAGAAGCCATTCTTCAGATCCTAGGATTCAAGGACTAGTTTAATATTTAAATAAAAGATAGTTCTATTTTATATAGTATGTAGTACATATATGGGAAGTCCAATCTCAAGAAGTAGTAGACTAAATGAAAAGAGAAGTGTAAAATAAATTAGATAAGTGTAAATATATTTTATAGAGCCTCCCTGGTGGCTCAGTGGTAAAGAATGCATGTGCCAATACAGGAAACTTGGGTTCCATCCCTGGGTCAAGAAGATCCCCTGGAGAAGGAAATAGGAACTCACTCCACTATCCATATCTTGAAAAGCAAATAAATGGACAGAGAAGCCTGGCAGGTGATAGTCCATGGGACCACAAGAGTTGGACATGACCTAGGGACTAAACAGCAACAACAAAATACATTTTATAGGTGACCAGAATGTGTTTAGGGAGTGTTTGGGGTTATCATTTCTAATCTTTTGAGGTTTACAATAAGGATAATCATGCTCTCCCACAAAATATTTATTGGTACCATTGAGTCCCTTATCCTTTCAATAAGTGTTTATTCAGCACTTTTCTGTACACATGTTGTTATACCATGGCCACAGTCAGAAGATCCTGATGGTCCCTTGGGGGCAAAACCTGTCTGTTTGAGAAGCTCTTTTTTTCAGAGTTTTGAGAACTAAGGTAAATGGCCCAGGTTGCTGGAATTCGATTAGGAACCCGATACTATATATCTCAAAAGCTTCCTAGCACCTCCTGGGTGCCATGGAAGAAGCTCTAGAGTTGGTACCTGTTGTTTCGAGTAGCACAAATGTTTGGTCTTAGCACTGTAAAAACACATTTCCTCCCTGGCTCTGTGTTGCCCAGTTCAAGCTCAGATTCCTGACTTCATTTGTCCTCTGGCCTACTGTCTGGACTGCAGCGGGCTGGTATGGAGTCTTGCCTCCCCTGCCACTCCCAGGGCAACTTCCTCTGTGAACCATTCAGTGCCTCATGTTTATTCTGGGGACAAAGTAAGTCTCCATTATCTTCTAAACAGAATAATGGAACAGGACTTGACAACTGGCAGGAATCTGGGAGGCATCGTGGAAAAGGGAGAAAAACGTTGAAATATTTTCCTGGTGTTTTAGGTTATCTTAGCAGGAATTGAAACAAAGAGAAGGCGGTGACAGTGCCACAGTGCAGAAGGCTCATTATACCTCTCACATCCGGCGCGGGTCAGGAACGTGGGGAGGATGCAGTGACTGTCTGGGAGTGGGCGAGGCCTCATGAAAAAACTCTGTGGTGTGAGGAAATACGAAACAAACTGGTCTTTTTCTTAGTAGGAAGAAGGGGGCTACCAAGATGACAGGACAGTAATTCCAAGCTACCACTCAGTGTCAAAGGTGCTGACTACAGAAAACTCCAGGAACGTGTCAGGCCCATATCAGAGCCTAGCAGGCCACATGCTGTGCGACATGGCAGGTGGGCCACCAGGCCACCTCTGCACTGTCATCTGTAAATCTCAGCAGCCAGGGTACAAACTGAGTGACATCCCCTCTGCAGAACTCGTCCCAGGAGACTTTAGAAAGTTGCCCTTCTTGAAAACGTTTTGCTTCAGTGGGCCTCAAGTTTTCTCCTTTCATCTCACCCAAAGATCCCACTGTAGGAAGAAAACAAGCAAAGAAAAATCTAGAAAAAAACAAGAAAATACTGGGTGCTCTGAATCAAACTATTCCAGGGTATGTTTTCACTGTATGCAGAACACCTGATTCCAGAGTCAGAATCACCTGGAGTGGTTGATAAAATACGGGCCTTGGGGTCGTGTCTCATGCATAGAGAATCCAAATGTCTGGGATAGGGCCCGAGTAGAAGCATTTTCAATAACATATGAGAACCTACATGAGGACAGGAATCTTTGTCTTTTACTCATAAGTGTATCACAGACACCTAGATCACTTCCTAAAATACCAAAAATATTATAGGGCACTGTAAATATTTACTGAATGAATGAATGAACAAAGCCTCATAGGATTTGTTCCTTAGTTTGCTCTTCTACTGTACAATAGCAGGAACATGTGGCAGAAGAGAGGAGTCTTTAATGGGAGGAAGATAGACTAGAAAAGAGGAAGGAGAGAAGTCAGTTTGAAGAATGGAGCAATTTCTAGGATGGAGGCTAGGCTTAGGTGGGGCACGAAAATGGAGACCATATGACTGGAACTCGTGGTGGGTCTTGACAGATGAGGAAAGAAGCTTGAAAAATGGGAAATGCAAGGAGGCGTTGGTTGTAGCAATTGTTCTTAAGCCTCGATGAGCCCCCCAGCCCCGAGAGGGCTTGTTAGACTACTCTGATGGCTGCTCCCCTCCCTGCTGAGTTTCTGATTCAGCAACTCAAAGGTGGGGCCTGAGAATTTGCATTTCCAACAGCTTCCCAGGTGATGCAGCTGCTGCAGCAATCTTTGTGAATCTCTTAGACTGGTAGTCTCAGGAGTCTCATGGTTTGGGGAATGAACCCCAGCTCTACACCTTGCTGCTTGTGGGACCCTGACGCTGAGTTGATGTATACGATGTTCTAGGCAGAACATAACACCCCCAAACACCCACTGTCATAAAAAGTATTATTTTATCAGGGGCCGCTGCTGTACGTTTTTGGAGAAATAACAAATGTAGTTGTTGTTTCAATGAAAGAGGAGATGTAACTTCACAGAAATTTAATAACACGATGGACTTGATCAGATTCCAGCTTAGCTATTTGTTTCTCTGTCCAACAACTAGCTGAAGTCAATTCCTGATAAGAAAGCACTCAAAGACTAGTTTTCACTGTATGCAGAACACCTGATTCCAGAGTCAGAATCACCTGGAGTGGTTGATAAAATACGGGCCTTGGGGTCGTGTCTCATGCATAGAGAATCCAAATGTCTGGGATAGGGCCCGAGTAGAAGCATTTTCAATAACATATGAGAACCTACATGAGGACAGGAATCTTTGTCTTTTACTCATAAGTGTATCACAGACACCTAGATCACTTCCTAAAATACCAAAAATATTATAGGGCACTGTAAATATTTACTGAATGAATGAATGAACAAAGCCTCATAGGATTTGTTCCTTAGTTTGCTCTTCTACTGTACAATAGCAGGAACATGTGGCAGAAGAGAGGAGTCTTTAATGGGAGGAAGATAGACTAGAAAAGAGGAAGGAGAGAAGTCAGTTTGAAGAATGGAGCAATTTCTAGGATGGAGGCTAGGCTTAGGTGGGGCACGAAAATGGAGACCATATGACTGGAACTCGTGGTGGGTCTTGACAGATGAGGAAAGAAGCTTGAAAAATGGGAAATGCAAGGAGGCGTTGGTTGTAGCAATTGTTCTTAAGCCTCGATGAGCCCCCCAGCCCCGAGAGGGCTTGTTAGACTACTCTGATGGCTGCTCCCCTCCCTGCTGAGTTTCTGATTCAGCAACTCAAAGGTGGGGCCTGAGAATTTGCATTTCCAACAGCTTCCCAGGTGATGCAGCTGCTGCAGCAATCTTTGTGAATCTCTTAGACTGGTAGTCTCAGGAGTCTCATGGTTTGGGGAATGAACCCCAGCTCTACACCTTGCTGCTTGTGGGACCCTGACGCTGAGTTGATGTATACGATGTTCTAGGCAGAACATAACACCCCCAAACACCCACTGTCATAAAAAGTATTATTTTATCAGGGGCCGCTGCTGTACGTTTTTGGAGAAATAACAAATGTAGTTGTTGTTTCAATGAAAGAGGAGATGTAACTTCACAGAAATTTAATAACACGATGGACTTGATCAGATTCCAGCTTAGCTATTTGTTTCTCTGTCACAATGTGGTACCTAACTAGCTGAAGTCAATTCCTGATAAGAAAGCACTCAAAGACTAGTTTTCACAACAGGTAAATGTAACTGGCCTAACTGGAGATGGGTGGTGTTAAGAGTAGTAAAACAGTATGAATGCAGTGAATGCCACGAGCTGTGCACATAAACCTGATAAAAGCAGTAGTGAAAATGGTAAGTTAGAAGAGTCTATATGCGTATATATACATATATGTGTATATGTACAATGTGTGTGTGCACTTGGTCATCTCCCATTCTTTGCAACCCCATGGACTTTAGCCTGCTAGGCTCCTCTGTCCATGAAATTTTCCCGGCAAGAATACTGGAGTGGGTTGCCGTTTCCTACTCTAGGGGATCTTCCCAACCCAGGGATTGAACCCTCATTTCCTGTGGCACCTACATTGCCGGTGGATTCTTTATCACTAGACTGTATATATGTAAAGAACTGTGTCACTTTATTGTATATATGGAACCAACAACACGTAAATCAAATATACTTCAATAAAAAATAATTTTGTATTAAAAAAATAGTGTAGCAGAAAAAAATAAATAAATAAAATGGTAAATTTTATGTTGCATGTGTTTAGCCACAATATAAAAATAATAAGATAAATGGCCTTAGTATTACTTCCCCTCCCTCCCTTATGATATCCTGTAGAAAAATTCATTTTATAATATACTTTAGCAGCTATTGTTCAGATCAACCTACTTAGTTTGAAGAGTGGCTGAATTTTGAAATACATATTGTTCATCTCTGGACGAACTCTCTAGGCCTGCCATTGTCAATGCAGTCTCCCATCAGTTTTAAAAGAGGAATCCAGTGATGTTTTAAGGTCCCTAATGTTGAATTGCAATCGCTTCTCATGCACAAAAAGCTCACCTCTCTGGATTTTCACTGGATGATTGAAAAAGAAAATGCCCTGAAGGACTTAGCCTGAGACAGCCTGTCTTTTGCTTTGAACTTTTCCTTTGTGAGATGATGAACTTGACGGAGAAACACGGGCCATTCACTCATTCTGGTTACATAGGCCTATAACCTCCTTTTTTATGCTTACATACTACCCTGGCAAGAAAAGCTATCTTTGTTCTTAAAATCAAATATTACAGTAATAGGAAAAAAAGACCTTCTGGTAAAAAGCATAAGAAGAATCTGGGGGAAATCACTTAGAAAATCAAATACAAGCAACTTTCAATTGCCCAATTCAGAGTAAAACTCTACATCAGAGAGGCAGTCTCCCTATTACAAGCAAATTAGATCCCCAAAGCTTGTAAGCACACTGTGTATTACTTGGCAAACATTTTCCTATAATATCTTCTTCCTGTAAGACTATATTTTGAACTTCAGCATGGAACTTTGAAAATCAGGCAGAGAGGTCTTTGCTGAACTTAGCTAAGAGAACCAAATCTAGGCTGCACAGTCTCTAGCCATCTGTGACACCAACCACTGCTGCCATCCCCATGGGAGGCAGGTTGCAAGTTGTAAATTCATATCTCAGCAATGACTAATGTTCACAGTTGGAGCTATTTCAGAAGTCACAATGTGGTTTTATAAGGTACTTTGCAGAAATATCTTAGGTAGTAAAGATTTCTAATGATTTCATAAAATGGAATTAAAGTATGTTGTGACAGTCCGGCTTCTCTTTCTGCCCACTCTTCAGCCTCTTCTTTTGTTTCATATAGGATTCTGTTGCATGCCAGGAATGTACTTACATAATTTCTCAAATTCCTAGTCAGTCTATTGTAAATAAAGAGTGAAATGCAGTAGAGTGATGAGGAGCTATTCAAACCTGGATTTTGCTGTGGACAAAGTACCTAACCTCTTTGAGCTATAGTGTCCTTATATGTAAAATGGAATAAGAACTCATAAAATGTTATTGTGAGAATTAAATGAGATAAACCTGTAAAGTGCTTAGCCTAGTGCCTAAACGTACTTGGGACTCCCTTAAGTGTTGGCCATTACTGTTGTTACAGGCGCCTTGGGCTCTCTGTTGCCACTTTTCTGGCATATGGTTTATGTGCTCATCAACACTGGCATAAGTGATGTGGTAAAAATTTGTTTGTTTTTTATTTTGAATGATGAACTTCCCTCATCAAGCCTCCTTTTTATGCTTACATACTACCCTGGCAAGAAAAGCTATCTTTGTTCTTAAAATCAAATATTACAGTAATAGGAAAAAAAGACCTTCTGGTAAAAAGCATAAGAAGAATCTGGGGGAAATCACTTAGAAAATCAAATACAAGCAACTTTCAATTGCCCAATTCAGAGTAAAACTCTACATCAGAGAGGCAGTCTCCCTATTACAAGCAAATTAGATCCCCAAAGCTTGTAAGCACACTGTGTATTACTTGGCAAACATTTTCCTATAATATCTTCTTCCTGTAAGACTATATTTTGAACTTCAGCATGGAACTTTGAAAATCAGGCAGAGAGGTCTTTGCTGAACTTAGCTAAGAGAACCAAATCTAGGCTGCACAGTCTCTAGCCATCTGTGACACCAACCACTGCTGCCATCCCCATGGGAGGCAGGTTGCAAGTTGTAAATTCATATCTCAGCAATGACTAATGTTCACAGTTGGAGCTATTTCAGAAGTCACAATGTGGTTTTATAAGGTACTTTGCAGAAATATCTTAGGTAGTAAAGATTTCTAATGATTTCATAAAATGGAATTAAAGTATGTTGTGACAGTCCGGCTTCTCTTTCTGCCCACTCTTCAGCCTCTTCTTTTGTTTCATATAGGATTCTGTTGCATGCCAGGAATGTACTTACATAATTTCTCAAATTCCTAGTCAGTCTATTGTAAATAAAGAGTGAAATGCAGTAGAGTGATGAGGAGCTATTCAAACCTGGATTTTGCTGTGGACAAAGTACCTAACCTCTTTGAGCTATAGTGTCCTTATATGTAAAATGGAATAAGAACTCATAAAATGTTATTGTGAGAATTAAATGAGATAAACCTGTAAAGTGCTTAGCCTAGTGCCTAAACGTACTTGGGACTCCCTTAAGTGTTGGCCATTACTGTTGTTACAGGCGCCTTGGGCTCTCTGTTGCCACTTTTCTGGCATATGGTTTATGTGCTCATCAACACTGGCATAAGTGATGTGGTAAAAAATTTGTGTGATAAGCCTTCTGTGCATTTGGATAGCAGGTTATAGTTTATAAAGGAATTTCTCCTTTGATTTTTAGAATGACCCTGTGGAATCAGAGGAACTGATGATCTCTCCTGTTTTTTGCACATGAGGAAACAGGCTCACAGAGGTGTAGTGAATTGGTTTGGTTTGGATTGTTTTAGGCACAGTGAAGAATCAACCAGAGGCCAGACTCTTTAGTCCAGTGCTTTCCGTGAATATGAGGAAATATCTTCAAATTACTGACAATAGTATTGCGAACCTAAGATTAGGAAGAAAAAGTTTATGTATTTCTTGCTTTAATAATTTGGTTTTTAGAAAATAGTTCCAAGGAGCCACACTTTCTGAATAGGGTTTAATGTTTATTTTTCTTTCAAGTATTGAACATTTTCAATTCGTGTACAGCAACATGGTAGCTCGTTCCAGGGATTTCATGTTGCTGGCAGTTTCAGGTCACACTGGGGTGAAATTTGACATACTCTAGCCACTCCTAAGGTAATCATATTGTTGAGATGGTGAAAACCCTGATGAATTCTTAAGCAGAATGCATATCTAAAAGGTTGTTTCAGTATTTTTAAACTTTCTAAGTTACTTGGATTTTCCACACACTGATTCTTAGATTACTTAGTTTAAAAGAAAGAAAGAAAGAAAGAAAAACTTTAGGGTCTTCCTTAGTGGCTCAGTGTTAAAGAATCTGCCTTCCAGTGTAGAAGACATGCGTTAGATCCCTGATCTGGGAAGATTCCACATGCTGCAGAGCAACTGAGCCTGTACACCACAGCTACTGAACCTACATGCCCTAGAGTCCATGCTCAGCAACAAGAGAAGTCACCACGATGAGAAGTCTTCATGCCACAACTAGAGAGAAGCCCCCGCTTGCTGCAACTAGAGAAAAGCCCGCACAGCAGAAAAGACTCAGCACAACCAAAGATAAGTAAATTAATAAAATTTGAAAAAACAAATTTTGAACTTCTGACACAACAGTGACAGTTTTTGTTGTTTTCTTTGGAGTAGTGTCCTTTGCATATCAGTTTTCTATGTATCTATAGTAAAATTTCCTTTTTGACATGATCTCAGCATAAAATATTAGAACTTCCTGGCTCCAAATGTGACAGTGGTTTTAAAAGAGCAAGAAGTAAGTGTTCTTCGTATTTGTCATCATGTGAATGTTAGAAATTCAGTTTCAAAAATCATCCATTTGGGAGATGTAATATTATCGTACTTATGACCTTGGGCAGTAGAATTCAGGCTCTACCATTTATTAACTGAGCAAACTGATAGAAATGAGTTCATTGTAAGGTGATAATTCCCCCCTCTATCAAATGGTGATATAATTGAACCTGAATAATAAGATGAGTGTGAGGACTAAGGTATAGTTGTTGTGCTCAGTAGTAGGTTAGATACTATGATCCCCAGCATCCCCATCACCACCACCATCATCATCATCCATGATGGTCTCAGTATCTTAGTATTGAGTTGTATACCTCTCTCTGTACAGATTCCGTGGTTGAATGAGAATGTATGTCACTCCAGTCCTCCTACAAAACCACATCTATAGGGTTAAACCGAAGGGCAGTACTGGCACTTTGGCCTTTGAGTGTGAATGCATTGTCAAGCCCTTCACAATAAAATAGAATAGCATTCCAGATCTCAGTATGATGTCAGACACAATGGATTACTCATTTCAGTGTGAGTTCATTCTCTCCAAAAACCTAAAAACATTTATCCAGAAATTTTAGGACATACTGATGAAGACATTGCCAGCTAACGTCAGCAAGGACACTCGATTCTCTTTTTTCTCTCTTGTTAGCTCTTTATTTTGCTAGACCTTGACCAATGAATTTTCTTTGTTCTGTTTTATTTCTTCTATGTTGCAGACATTTACATTTACATTTGGACACAGGCACTGTGTGCAAGTGAAGGACTCATTCATTTAACCACTATTTGTTCAATATCCATTGTATTCATTCATTCAACCAGTGTTTGTTCAATATCCATTGTATTCAAGACACCAAATTAGGTACATGATTCCTGACTTCAAAGGCTTTACATTCTAATAGGAAATAGATTTTTAAAAAAGTAAACACAACAAAATATACTATAATAGCAAGTAATTTTTCACCAGAGAGTCCAACTTTATTTAACATAGAGGAATAGGAATTAGCCATGTAAATAATTTTGGAAAGTACATTCTGGGATGCTAGAGCAACTCTGTTGCATACCTCTTTTCTTTTTTTAGCTCAATGCTTTTATTTGTGATAGTTTTCTTATTGATAAAAATTACATCATTAGATTGAGAGGTTTTGAAAATGATTGAATAATACAGAATAAAGCACAGTGGAGTCTGTAATAAGTGAAAAGGTGATGCCAGAATTTAGAGTAATATCATAATTATTTCAATTATCACTAGAATAGACTTGATGGGTTAATATTTAAATACATATAGAGTCTTAAATAACACAACAGTCACCCATATGTATCAAAAGACTTCAGTTACATTTCAGAATTCTGCTATTGTTTAGCAAATCATGGGATCTTTTTTTTCCCTCCTGGTTTTAGATATCATTGAAATATCTTTGTATAATTACTTCCATACTTTGTCATTAGTGTCTTATAGTCTTTATTACATGTCTTAAGCCCCCAAATTATAGCTACACTGAAATGAAGCTTCCTCTGAAATTTTTATTCTAATTCTGAGGCCAGGGGGATCCCAAGTGTAATCTATAGCACTGTTTAAGATTTGAGCCTAGCCTTCACAAAAATGAATAGTCAGATCTAGGACAACATGGTACTTGGAGTTCATTCTCTCCAAAAACCTAAAAACATTTATCCAGAAATTTTAGGACATACTGATGAAGACATTGCCAGCTAACGTCAGCAAGGACACTCGATTCTCTTTTTTCTCTCTTGTTAGCTCTTTATTTTGCTAGACCTTGACCAATGAATTTTCTTTGTTCTGTTTTATTTCTTCTATGTTGCAGACATTTACATTTACATTTGGACACAGGCACTGTGTGCAAGTGAAGGACTCATTCATTTAACCACTATTTGTTCAATATCCATTGTATTCATTCATTCAACCAGTGTTTGTTCAATATCCATTGTATTCAAGACACCAAATTAGGTACATGATTCCTGACTTCAAAGGCTTTACATTCTAATAGGGAAATAGATTTTTAAAAAAGTAAACACAACAAAATATACTATAATAGCAAGTAATTTTTCACCAGAGAGTCCAACTTTATTTAACATAGAGGAATAGGAATTAGCCATGTAAATAATTTTGGAAAGTACATTCTGGGATGCTAGAGCAACTCTGTTGCATACCTCTTTTCTTTTTTTAGCTCAATGCTTTTATTTGTGATAGTTTTCTTATTGATAAAAATTACATCATTAGATTGAGAGGTTTTGAAAATGATTGAATAATACAGAATAAAGCACAGTGGAGTCTGTAATAAGTGAAAAGGTGATGCCAGAATTTAGAGTAATATCATAATTATTTCAATTATCACTAGAATAGACTTGATGGGTTAATATTTAAATACATATAGAGTCTTAAATAACACAACAGTCACCCATATGTATCAAAAGACTTCAGTTACATTTCAGAATTCTGCTATTGTTTAGCAAATCATGGGATCTTTTTTTTCCCTCCTGGTTTTAGATATCATTGAAATATCTTTGTATAATTACTTCCATACTTTGTCATTAGTGTCTTATAGTCTTTATTACATGTCTTAAGCCCCCAAATTATAGCTACACTGAAATGAAGCTTCCTCTGAAATTTTTATTCTAATTCTGAGGCCAGGGGGATCCCAAGTGTAATCTATAGCACTGTTTAAGATTTGAGCCTAGAATTATAAAATCTTCCATGAGTATGTGCAGGCCTTCACTGTAATTCAGAGTGGAACAATCAGCATTCAAAACCACATGAAGCTGAGACTCTTCCTTGCCTTCCCCAGCCCCCAATAAAGTGATCTCCATCCATGAGTCACAGATCATTCATTCCCTTGGATTTGGTATTAGTTCTGCTCCTGAACTCTCATGGACCATCCATCGCCTGAAAATCACATTAATACACAAGGAGAGATTATCATTGTAGGGGATTTGTGGGAGCCCCGCTCTTATGAGAAGAGATTGTCACCCCCAAGGATGTTATTTGAATCTAAAAAGAGGCGGTCATAAAGGAAGTGGCTCTGCTTTAATCTGCTGTAGGAAGCTGCCACCCTGCTCTAGGCAGTCTTCCCATCTGAGCAGAATGAGCATTCCACTGTAGAAAGCAGCTGAGGTTTGAAAACAGTTCCAATTTTGCAGTTTCAGGAATGTGTCAGAGCTGCAGCTTTAAGATGGCATTTCCCCCTCTGTGCTGTCGATAGAGAGCCTGGACTAATGTGAATAGGAGTTTTGTATGAAGGTTGCAGGCCAGCCAGAGCCACTTGGTAATCAAAGCAGCAAGGCACATTAATCCTTCAGGAATATACTTTACATACAGCTTCTCACTTTTCCTTTAAAGGGAAAGTATATGTAAAACTTCCGTGTGCTCCTGGAGCTATACTGCCTTTGATCTCATTTTAAGTTCGGCACTGAAGGCAACTTGATCTCTGTCGCTATCTCCTTTCATAGATGATAATTAGCACGGTTCTAGGAGACTGGCTGCAATGATATCCTTTGCTGTTAGAAAAGGGGAGCGGGAGTAGGGATTGCAGCGATTGTTTGCTGTGTTGGTGACTGTGATGTTGCCATGGGAAAGCTCAAGACTTCAGGAGAGTTTGTGTTTTGTTGGGCGAGGTGCCAAGCTGTTGTGACTTATTACAGCCCTGTGAGTGAGCCGTGCAGAACAGTATCCTGTGTAGCGATTCAAAGGGCAGAATTGCTTTAATCAGGGAAAGATAGAGCACTGAGTATTCACATTTTGCTTTATTTCAACTTGGAAATGATAAACAAAGCCAGCATTTTGGTAGTCTCTGGGTTGGGTCTTTTAACTTTGGAGGAAAAACAACTCAATTCTTTGCGCTCACCCCAACTGAAAGGCAAAACAAAAATGCTTCTGCTTTACATAGAAAGACTCCTTGTCGAGAATGGTGTGCTCTCAAATAACCACTCCACCCGCAAATGCTAGTTCATCTTGATCCAGCTTCAAGAAAAGCAAAACTTCACAGGCAAAGTTGATTTGGTGTGAAAAAAAAAAGTAAAAGTTTGGGAAGGTTGCTTCTAAATTCAGACTTCAGACAGGTCTTTGCCTCAGTCATCTGGGAGATTTGGCCATGTGTACCTCAATGTCTAGCTTAGCACATGGAAGCTGCCACCCTGCTCTAGCAGTCTTCCCATCTGAGCAGAATGAGCATTCCACTGTAGAAAGCAGCTGAGGTTTGAAAACAGTTCCAATTTTGCAGTTTCAGGAATGTGTCAGAGCTGCAGCTTTAAGATGGCATTTCCCCCTCTGTGCTGTCGATAGAGAGCCTGGACTAATGTGAATAGGAGTTTTGTATGAAGGTTGCAGGCCAGCCAGAGCCACTTGGTAATCAAAGCAGCAAGGCACATTAATCCTTCAGGAATATACTTTACATACAGCTTCTCACTTTTCCTTTAAAGGGAAAGTATATGTAAAACTTCCGTGTGCTCCTGGAGCTATACTGCCTTTGATCTCATTTTAAGTTCGGCACTGAAGGCAACTTGATCTCTGTCGCTATCTCCTTTCATAGATGATAATTAGCACGGTTCTAGGAGACTGGCTGCAATGATATCCTTTGCTGTTAAAAAAGGGGGAGCGGGAGTAGGGATTGCAGCGATTGTTTGCTGTGTTGGTGACTGTGATGTTGCCATGGGAAAGCTCAAGACTTCAGGAGAGTTTGTGTTTTGTTGGGCGAGGTGCCAAGCTGTTGTGACTTATTACAGCCCTGTGAGTGAGCCGTGCAGAACAGTATCCTGTGTAGCGATTCAAAGGGCAGAATTGCTTTAATCAGGGAAAGATAGAGCACTGAGTATTCACATTTTGCTTTATTTCAACTTGGAAATGATAAACAAAGCCAGCATTTTGGTAGTCTCTGGGTTGGGTCTTTTAACTTTGGAGGAAAAACAACTCAATTCTTTGCGCTCACCCCAACTGAAAGGCAAAACAAAAATGCTTCTGCTTTACATAGAAAGACTCCTTGTCGAGAATGGTGTGCTCTCAAATAACCACTCCACCCGCAAATGCTAGTTCATCTTGATCCAGCTTCAAGAAAAGCAAAACTTCACAGGCAAAGTTGATTTGGTGTGAAAAAAAAAAGTAAAAGTTTGGGAAGGTTGCTTCTAAATTCAGACTTCAGACAGGTCTTTGCCTCAGTCATCTGGGAGATTTGGCCATGTGTACCTCAATGTCTAGCTTAGCACATGGTCCTGTTGAGATGTTTAGTCGTTGTCCAATCATGCCCAAGGGAACAAGCTTTTGTGGGGGTTGTATGACAAGTTAGTATATAGATTCACATAAAGGAAAAAATCTGGAGCTTTGTGAATTATTTCTTAGCCTTTCGGGTCCCCAAAGGCTAGCTCTGGTCCCCTTTTTGCAGTAGTCTACACAGCCCGCATTCTTTAGGAAGATGCCAAGTCTCCATTTCATTTTGTACTGTGTAGACATTGCCTAGAAGTTCCCTTGGTGCCAAGACTTTTGAAGCCTTTTGATCCATTCCAAGGAACTCTTGGAAGGGGAGAGAACTTCACAATTTCCATTTTTAGCTGAAAACAGATGTCAACATGTTAACTCTTCTTCGTTTGTTGTTGGAGGCCTGGGCCTGAGCAGTGATCACAAAGATACCACCGAAGTACTCCATGTTTTCTCAGTATATATTCATCCATATACTTGTGAGAAATATATATGTTGAAGATAAATGAAGCAGCCATCTTGTGGCATAACAGAGATAAAGGTTTTTTCATGTCTTAAAATACTAGAGTAAAAGATTCACCTGATAGATTTTCAATGTTCATTTTATCTTTTTAAGATTTGAAAGGCTTTCATAGGTGGATGAAAAAAGGAAGTATATGATTTTTAGTAGAAGAGATTTACTTCCCAGCTCTTTCTCTTTTATTTAATGTCCATTTTCTAGGAGTATTTCAGTTTATCTTTTGGAAACACTTTTCAGAGTGTTATTCTTGTGTTTGTTGCTTTGTAATTGTATTTGTTTATCAGATTAGCTATTTATTTTCACCCAGTTTGACCTTACAGGGACGTATTTTATGTAGAGGCAGATATTTTCATCAGCTTTCATTTTCAGTTACTATATTTTCAGTTAACTATTCAGAATAATCATAGAAGATGGGGAAGTTTTTTGCCATAAAATGTGAAAAATTCCCTTTGTGTACTAGGTGACTCCAATGGTAAGTTACAAATACCTAGGTTCTGGGAGTTAAGGAAATTGATGAGTTTTTTTTCCTCCCAGATGTATTCTGTACAGTACAATTTCATATGTTTTGAAATTTTAATATGAGACAAATTCTGTCTCTTATCGTCATCATCATTGTCTTTTAAATAGATCTTATTTTTGAGAAAAGTTTTAGGTCATAGCAGAATTGAAGGGAAGGTACAGAGATTTTCTGTATGCTTATTCTCTGCTCCTACACATGCATAGCCTCCCTCACTGTCAACAACCCTTACACCAGCACATATGTTACGATTGATGAACCCACAGTGACACATCATTAATACTCAAATTCCATAGTTTACATTGGGATACACTTCTGGTGTTGTACCTTCTGTGGGTATGGACAAGTGTATGAAGACATGTGTCCACCTTTGCAGTGTCATGTAGAACAGTTCCACTGCCCTAAAAATCTGTGTACCACCTGTTTATCCCTCCCTTCCTCCACCCCTAGCAACCACTGATCTTTCCACTGTCTCCACAGTCTTTCTTTATTGCTTTAAAATGCAATATCTTTAATTTTAAATATTTTAAAAGTTATTTAATAATTTGAAAGTCACATAAAATCCACTATAAAATGTCTAGCCAAGACTTGTAAATAAATGAAGCAGCCATCTTGTGGCATAACAGAGATAAAGGTTTTTTCATGTCTTAAAATACTAGAGTAAAAGATTCACCTGATAGATTTTCAATGTTCATTTTATCTTTTTAAGATTTGAAAGGCTTTCATAGGTGGATGAAAAAAGGAAGTATATGATTTTTAGTAGAAGAGATTTACTTCCCAGCTCTTTCTCTTTTATTTAATGTCCATTTTCTAGGAGTATTTCAGTTTATCTTTTGGAAACACTTTTCAGAGTGTTATTCTTGTGTTTGTTGCTTTGTAATTGTATTTGTTTATCAGATTAGCTATTTATTTTCACCCAGTTTGACCTTACAGGGACGTATTTTATGTAGAGGCAGATATTTTCATCAGCTTTCATTTTCAGTTACTATATTTTCAGTTAACTATTCAGAATAATCATAGAAGATGGGGAAGTTTTTTGCCATAAAATGTGAAAAATTCCCTTTGTGTACTAGGTGACTCCAATGGTAAGTTACAAATACCTAGGTTCTGGGAGTTAAGGAAATTGATGAGTTTTTTTTCCTCCCAGATGTATTCTGTACAGTACAATTTCATATGTTTTGAAATTTTAATATGAGACAAATTCTGTCTCTTATCGTCATCATCATTGTCTTTTAAATAGATCTTATTTTTGAGAAAAGTTTTAGGTCATAGCAGAATTGAAGGGAAGGTACAGAGATTTTCTGTATGCTTATTCTCTGCTCCTACACATGCATAGCCTCCCTCACTGTCAACAACCCTTACACCAGCACATATGTTACGATTGATGAACCCACAGTGACACATCATTAATACTCAAATTCCATAGTTTACATTGGGATACACTTCTGGTGTTGTACCTTCTGTGGGTATGGACAAGTGTATGAAGACATGTGTCCACCTTTGCAGTGTCATGTAGAACAGTTCCACTGCCCTAAAAATCTGTGTACCACCTGTTTATCCCTCCCTTCCTCCACCCCTAGCAACCACTGATCTTTCCACTGTCTCCACAGTCTTTCTTTATTGCTTTAAAAATGCAATATCTTTAATTTTTAAATATTTTAAAAGTTATTTAATAATTTGAAAGTCACATAAAATCTATAAAAGTGTTTTCTTTTAAATCTTAGAACTTTGTTTTTTGCATTGAGAACTTGTTATAAATGGAATCATTCCTTCATCATAAGTGGGAATTCCTTGACCTATTAATATTTCAGAATGCCATTCTCAGTCAAGCAGATTGCAGCCTTCTGAGACTCTGGAATTTTCAAAAAGTCATTGAGTCAGTAGCTCCTTGAATAGAAGCATAAACAGTGTAACACATAAGAGCATAGCATGGCACAGACACATTTAGCTTTCTCTTTTTCAGTGAGCCCTCCTCCTGGATGCCTATTAGTTTCAGTGTGATCTGGGCTATGTTTGGGGGGAACTTAATGCATTTATCTGCTCAGGTCTCCAAAGCTCTTCTGCCTGTTCCAAGAAGACTCATTTGAATACAATAATTACTTGCAGATCTATAAAAGGTTATTAAGGCAATTAGGGCTAATGGGAAGCATGAACAACTTTTGGAAATCAATGCCATGAAATGTAAAAGGATGATCTTCTATATGCAAAACAAACCTTGATTTCACTCTCAGGAAGCAGCACTGGATGGATGGGGTGAGGGCATCTCTTTCTTCTTTTGTAACTTTACTTCAGTCCACTTCCCACTTTGTGTTTTAGCTCTTGCAATGTTTCCAAACTGACCTCATACCCTTTTAATGTATACTCCGTCTTTTTCACTTAAATGTCTAAAATGCATCTCTTGTTATATCAAGTCCCTACTTAAATCTTTTAAATGACACCCTCTGCCTACAGAAAGAAAAATCCAAATTTCGTAACAGACCCTGAATTTTGTGGCTCCCAGTGTTAGAAGAATTGTAGGTTTGTTACTTACTGGAAACAACAGTAGTAGAAGACAGCCTAACTCCTTATTCTGAGGGGTGAGAAGCAAAGCTGACCTCAACAGGAGAGCCGGTATCCCTTCTCAGAATTGGGACTCTGGGGTCAAGGGTGGCTCAAAGCTGACTTGTAAGATGTAGGACCCAAGCAGCCTTCATAGATTCAAAGGACTGGAATGGGTGAATTGTGTGAGCATCAGACGTGCTGGATTGGGGAAAGAGGGGCACACACTGATGTGTATTGAGGACCAGAGTAGGTCCTGCAGCCCACTTTCTTTTACATAGTAACGGTGCACTAAGTGTTTGCTCATATGACTTACTGACCTCCAGCTGTCATTCTAATGAATCTTTGTTTTCACCTTGTCACACACTTGGATCAGAGGTCAAGTGGGATGGGGAAGGTGTCAGCTCTAGAGCCTAGAGTGAACCCAGGAGTCAAAGAAGTACCCTGCACTTGTGTAGGTACCAAGGGCAGCTGATGCCCATCTGTGTCCCTACGGGGCTTATTTGGGAGAAGGATCTGTCTTTATAGGACACACATTTTGCCTTTTGTACTCTGCCTGTCTTGTTCAAAGCCTGTCACACAGTTATTATCAATAAGGCATACTGTTGGCAATGAAGCATCTCAAAAGAGGAAAGGAAAACAGATCCCTTATTTCCTTTAGTTAAAAATTCTTAATGCACCAAAAGGAATTATTGAGATGACTGTTTCTACAATTTTTTTTTTTTTATATTAGTATGTACTTAAAGCAAACTCATGGAAAACTGGTCCTACTGGCTTCTTACTCCATGACCCATTTCCGGGAAAACTAGCTATTTGATTATGGAGATAACTATAATTCTAGCAAGATTAATGAAGGAAATAGCATCAATGTCAAAACTAGATGGATGGTCAGTGTTGACCAGAAATCTAGCAAAAATGGGTCCTTGAATTCATTATAAATTGGCAGAGCCCTTTTAGAAAACATTTTGGCAATATCTTTCAAGAGCCACAATAATATCTGTGCCTTCTGACTCAGTAAAGTCATTTCTGGGAATCTGTCAAAGGAGAGAATCCAAAATATGGAAAAAGTGATATGCATGAAAGTAATCATTGTAGGGTTATTTATAATAAAAATAAAATTCCCTGGAAACATCCATATGTACAACAGGAACATAATTAAGTAAATTTTACCTATATAAAAATATGATTATGAAAAGCCCTGGGAAATAATACAGATAAATTATAACGGAAGTGTTAAGATGATGTATATTTGTGTATAGTTTTTGGTTGCAAGCAACAGACATGGACTCTGGCTGAGTTAATCAATGATGTAATTTGTTAGAAAGACATGGGATTATAACCAGAATACAAGTCTGAATGGCCAAACCTAGGAATGAGGGTAGGTCTAAGGCTCCAGGTAGCAGGAACTGAAAAATTCTGAATCGAGTATACCTCTTCAGGGGAGAATCAGCTCTACCTGGTTTCTGACCAGATGTCATTCTCCTCAGTCTCCAGATAATCAAGTTTCTTTGATGTGACTTGGATCATATGTCAACTTTGTGACTAGAGGAGGAAGGCACCATGATCAACAGTCCCACCCAGATCAAATGCAGAAGGAGGGGGTGACAACCCTTGGGAAGTAGAGGGGATGCTATTCACAGAGAAGAAGGAAGAATGGACATGGAGCAGGCCAGAACAACAGATATATAGGATACGGTTGGATTTTCTTTTCTCTTCTCTTTGTAATGCAAGCCTTCTTATATATTTTAAAACAGTAATTTGAATCAACATGTCTCTCTCAGAAAGTCAGTGTCAATAAAGACAATTTTCATTATATTATTGCAATAGACAACACATGTTAAAAATATTGACTGTAGAAAGCAACATAAGCATGAAAACAAACCCACATCTTTAACACTAAGTAGAAATATCTTAATAAATGGAAATACTTGATGGGGCTTTGATGAGGATTAATGAGGTAGTACATGAGAAAATGCTTTGCACAATGACTAGCACATACACAAAAAGTGTATATGAAACTCAGATAAAGACTTCTAGGTGTAAAGAATGAGGTTGAAGTAGTTCTTCAATATTTATGGCGTAGGCAGAAAGTACCTGCCAAGTTATATATGGCAGGCGATAATGACTGTAAAATGTGTGAATTATGGTTAGATTTTCTTTGCCAATGCTATTAATTTTTTTAAGTAAAAGTATCAGCACATAGGAACGTGGCAGGCTGCAGTTCATGAGGTTGAAAAAGTGTCAGACACGACTTAGAACCTAAACAACAACATCAGCACCTGAGTGTATTCAGTTCAGTTCAGTCACTCAGTTTTGTCTGACCCTTTGCAACCCCATGGACTACTGGAAAAACCATAGCTTTGACTATATAGACCTTTGTCAGCAAGGTGAGGTCTATGCTTTTGAATATGTTTTCTAGGTTTGTCATAGCTTTTCCTCTAAGGAGCAAGTGTCTTTTAGTTTCATGGCTGCAGTCACTGTCCACGGTGACTTGAGGGCCCAAGAAAATAAAGTCTATCACTGTTTCCATTGTTTGCCCATCTGTTTGCCTTGAAGGGATGGGACCAGATGCCATGATTTTTGTTTTTTGGATGTTGAGTTTTAAGCCAGCATTTTCACTCTCCTCTTTCACCCTCATCAAGAGTCTCTTTAGTTCCTCTTTGTTTTCTGCTATAAAGGTGGTGTCATCTGAGTACCTGCGGTTATTGATATTTGTCCCTACAATTTTGATTCCAACTTGTGCTACATCCAGATCAGCATTTCATGATATACTCTACATAGAAATTAAATAAACAGGGTGACAATATACATGCTTGGTGTACTCCTTTCCCAATTTGGAACCAGTCCATAGTTACATTTCCTTCATAGCTGCATAAAGGTTTCACAGGACTCAGGTTAGGTGATCTGGTATTCCCATCTCTTTGAGAACTTTCCAGTTTGTTGTGATCCACACAGTCAAAGGCTTTAGTGTAGTCAGTGAAACATAAGTAGATGTTTTTCTGAAATTACCTTACTCTTTCTGTTAGTGTATTACCTGAGTATGAATCCGGGAAGTGCAATTCATAAAGTGGTTGAAAAATTTTCCTAGCTTTCTGTTTATGAGGATACCTTTGGTGATGGCATGTGTGCCTGCTTAGTTGCTCAGCCTTGTCTGACTCTTTGCAATCCTATGGACTGTAGCCCACCAGGCTCCTCAGTCCATGGATTTTCCAGACAAGAATACTGGAGTGGGTTGCTATTTCCTCCTGCAAGGGATCTTTCCAACCCTAAGATTCAAGCCATACCTCTCACATCTCCTGCATTGGCAGGTGGATTCTTTACCACTATCACCACCTGGGAAGCCCTTGATGAGGGTGTACATTAATTTACAACTGTCAAAAGATGCATCATGTAAGTTAGCAATTTGTCATCATATATAAACTCTAGTGAAAAGCTCTGAGAAATATATTTGTTCATATCAGTTAGTCATGGGTCATGCACAGGGTGGTAAGATAATCGTTCTGCTTTTAATACATGTCCATGGACTGAAATTAGTTGGTTTGGCCCCATGGTCTATACGTTGAATGACTCTACTCTGGACGTTTTTTTGACAATATTCTAGGCTCTTATCACCTTTTCCATCTGTTTGCCTTGAAGGGATGGGACCAGATGCCATGATTTTTGTTTTTTGGATGTTGAGTTTTAAGCCAGCATTTTCACTCTCCTCTTTCACCCTCATCAAGAGTCTCTTTAGTTCCTCTTTGTTTTCTGCTATAAAGGTGGTGTCATCTGAGTACCTGCGGTTATTGATATTTGTCCCTACAATTTTGATTCCAACTTGTGCTACATCCAGATCAGCATTTCATGATATACTCTACATAGAAATTAAATAAACAGGGTGACAATATACATGCTTGGTGTACTCCTTTCCCAATTTGGAACCAGTCCATAGTTACATTTCCTTCATAGCTGCATAAAGGTTTCACAGGACTCAGGTTAGGTGATCTGGTATTCCCATCTCTTTGAGAACTTTCCAGTTTGTTGTGATCCACACAGTCAAAGGCTTTAGTGTAGTCAGTGAAACATAAGTAGATGTTTTTCTGAAATTACCTTACTCTTTCTGTTAGTGTATTACCTGAGTATGAATCCGGGAAGTGCAATTCATAAAGTGGTTGAAAAATTTTCCTAGCTTTCTGTTTATGAGGATACCTTTGGTGATGGCATGTGTGCCTGCTTAGTTGCTCAGCCTTGTCTGACTCTTTGCAATCCTATGGACTGTAGCCCACCAGGCTCCTCAGTCCATGGATTTTCCAGACAAGAATACTGGAGTGGGTTGCTATTTCCTCCTGCAAGGGATCTTTCCAACCCTAAGATTCAAGCCATACCTCTCACATCTCCTGCATTGGCAGGTGGATTCTTTACCACTATCACCACCTGGGAAGCCCTTGATGAGGGTGTACATTAATTTACAACTGTCAAAAGATGCATCATGTAAGTTAGCAATTTGTCATCATATATAAACTCTAGTGAAAAGCTCTGAGAAATATATTTGTTCATATCAGTTAGTCATGGGTCATGCACAGGGTGGTAAGATAATCGTTCTGCTTTTAATACATGTCCATGGACTGAAATTAGTTGGTTTGGCCCCATGGTCTATACGTTGAATGACTCTACTCTGGACTCTGACAACTACTTATCTAGTTTAAAGGGAGTTGCTTACAGACAGGGCCAAGACTAGAGTGAGGAAATTGAGACATATAGGGTATAAAATTTGAGGATTCACTCATTCTCAAGTCTTGCACTCATCCGGTGTGAGTATCTTCAAAAATTCCATACCTCACTATAGTCTCAGCCCTGCTAACAGGAAAGCTGGCATTTAACATAGATTAAGAATTGCTAATATCTAGGAAAACGGAATCTATTTTTACCAATCGATCAATCTCCCTCTGTATTTAATTTTTGCATGACAGAGTCTAACAATATCCGAGGTATTCAGTTAATTGGTATTAAAATACTTTGTACCAATGAATTCATTCAAAATCATGTGGCTAGTTATAATAAAAGAAATACTGAACATTTTTTGAGCTCTTACTAGGAACGAGGAGTGGAGTTAAACATTTTACATTTCATAGCCCTCGTAATCTTCTGAATATTCCCATTGGAAAGATCATCCACACTGAGGTATAGAGATTTAGGTAGTGTGACCAGGATCCCAAAGTTGCCAAGATTCCAGAGTATCAATAACAGATTCAGGACCTAATTTTGAAGTTTGGCTCCAGAGTCTCTTGATTGTGCTGTTATGCCACCACCATCCTGGCTGTTTCCCAGTTATTGCCAGTTCGCCCACCCCCCCCTACTCATCTCCAAAATCTCTGGGATCATGAATCCTCTATTATGATGCCATCTGGTCCAGGGATCCTTCCTTTCCTCCAGCAGTTTCTCTTCCTTGACTGACTTCCCTTCCAGTTTTTCCCACCGTGCATCCTGAAAACTCTATCCATCATATAAAAAGTTTCTACATATCCTCAGACTCCACATGGTACATAGCTGCCTTTACCTCCAGGCCTCCAGTAAAACCTGGTTCTCCCCTTAGAACATTTCCTTCCTTCTTTTCCTCTCAAATAAAAGATGGAGAAACTTTATGTACCTCAAAACCATTAAGAAATGGTGTCAATATTCATACAGGTGGCCAAAAAAACCCCACATGAAACGATGCTCTATCTTGCATATTATTAGAGAAGTGCAAGTTAAAACTACAATTTACTTTTGGACTCTGACAACTACTTATCTAGTTTAAAGGGAGTTGCTTACAGACAGGGCCAAGACTAGAGTGAGGAAATTGAGACATATAGGGTATAAAATTTGAGGATTCACTCATTCTCAAGTCTTGCACTCATCCGGTGTGAGTATCTTCAAAAATTCCATACCTCACTATAGTCTCAGCCCTGCTAACAGGAAAGCTGGCATTTAACATAGATTAAGAATTGCTAATATCTAGGAAAACGGAATCTATTTTTACCAATCGATCAATCTCCCTCTGTATTTAATTTTTGCATGACAGAGTCTAACAATATCCGAGGTATTCAGTTAATTGGTATTAAAATACTTTGTACCAATGAATTCATTCAAAATCATGTGGCTAGTTATAATAAAAGAAATACTGAACATTTTTTGAGCTCTTACTAGGAACGAGGAGTGGAGTTAAACATTTTACATTTCATAGCCCTCGTAATCTTCTGAATATTCCCATTGGAAAGATCATCCACACTGAGGTATAGAGATTTAGGTAGTGTGACCAGGATCCCAAAGTTGCCAAGATTCCAGAGTATCAATAACAGATTCAGGACCTAATTTTGAAGTTTGGCTCCAGAGTCTCTTGATTGTGCTGTTATGCCACCACCATCCTGGCTGTTTCCCAGTTATTGCCAGTTCGCCCACCCCGCCCTACTCATCTCCAAAATCTCTGGGATCATGAATCCTCTATTATGATGCCATCTGGTCCAGGGATCCTTCCTTTCCTCCAGCAGTTTCTCTTCCTTGACTGACTTCCCTTCCAGTTTTTCCCACCGTGCATCCTGAAAACTCTATCCATCATATAAAAAGTTTCTACATATCCTCAGACTCCACATGGTACATAGCTGCCTTTACCTCCAGGCCTCCAGTAAAACCTGGTTCTCCCCTTAGAACATTTCCTTCCTTCTTTTCCTCTCAAATAAAAGATGGAGAAACTTTATGTACCTCAAAACCATTAAGAAATGGTGTCAATATTCATACAGGTGGCCAAAAAAACCCCACATGAAACGATGCTCTATCTTGCATATTATTAGAGAAGTGCAAGTTAAAACTACAATGAGATATCACCACACACCAGTCAGAATGGCCATCATCCACAAATCGACAGACAATAAATGCTGGAGAGGGTGTGGAGAAAAGGGAACACTCCTGCATTGCTGGTGGGAATGTAAATTGATACAGCCTCTATGGAAGACAGTATGGAGATTCCTTAAAAAACTAAAAATAGAAGCACCATATGACCCAGCAATCCCACTATTAGGCTTATACCCTGAAGAAATCAAAACTGAAAGAGGAACCTGTACCCCAATATTCATTGCAGCTCTCTACACAATAGCTAGAACTTGGAAGCAACCTAGATGTCCATCGACAAATGAATGGATAAAAAAACTCTGGTACATATATACAATGGAGTACCACTCAGCTGTAAAACGAAATCCAGAAGAATCAGTCCTAATGAGGTGGCTGGATATGGAACCAATCATAAAAAGTGAAGTAAGTCAAAAGGAAAAAGACAAGTACAATATACTAACACGTGTATATGGAATCTAGTAGGATGGTAATGATAACACATGCAGTGAAGTGATGGAAAAACAGACACGGAGAATAGACGTATGGACATTGTGAGGAATGAACAGTGGGTGGGGGGCGTAAAGGAAGTAGCATGAAAACCTATATTATCACATGTGAGAAAAATAGCTATTGTCATTGTGCTGTGGGAATAGGAGATCCTGCAGGGGGCCTGTGAGATGGCCTGGAGGGATGGGACAGGGAAGAGACTGGGGGAGGTGGAGGAGGGATGGGAGCCAGGGATACACATATAACTAATCTGGGATTATACATATCTTTAAACAACAAAACATTGTAAAAGTAAAAAGTAAAATAAAAAAAAAAAGAAATGATGTCAATATTATCTTAGTTCCAAACTGCCTCTTTCAGCTTCTCCCTTCTCCTCTGAAATTCGCACCATTCAGGTTTATTGCCTCTAATAGGCTTTGTCATAGTTGTCTGCCTCTGTTCGGGTCACTTCCACACTTTATCAGCCACCAAGGTTTCTCTTCCTTCCAACTAGTGTCCCAGCAGATTTCACATTTCTGAAGGAAACACTTCAAACAGTCCAGCTCTTAGTTTCATGACTTCTAATTTCATTTGCATTCACCTCGTCTCCACTGAGAACTAGATTCCCATGGCCTCACCCTTGATCTTATTATCATCACCTCAAACTGTCCTGTCAATGAAATCTCAAAGCTCTGGTATCACAGGATCTCATCTACTTCCACCTCTCCAGCTTCTCGCTTCCTGCTCTTCCTTATGGAGACCCCAGAAACCTTAACCGCTTACTCTCCTCACCTCCTCTTGATTCTTATTATCGTTTTGCACAAACTGAGTCTCAAGGTTGGCAGTAGAATTAGCTGTCTCACCAGCAGTTTCAGTTCCTTGACTTCTTATCCTTTTTTCTCATTTTTTTGGTTTTGATTCCTCAGAAGTTGTACCAGGAGGAATTGAGTGAAAGTAGGTGACTTAAGAGGTCATTCTGGGAAGTGTGTGTAGACATGGGGAAGTGAGACTGAGGGAAGGAAACATGGCAGGTGTGTTAAGACGCAGGTTGCTGCTGTGGGTAACCAGGGCGCAGTCTGACTGTGTACTTGGGCAGATGTGCAGAACATGTCTCAGAGTTGCCCTCCCACCAGAGGCAAGACAGGTAGCATATTTATTCACCAACATCCTTGGGGCGTGGGCTGAGAGCTGCTTCCAGGGGAACGTCTTCCCTGGAACTTTTCGCTTCCTCCTTGTCTGAGGGCCATGCCCGCTTACATAGCCGGAGAAAGCCACAAGGCAGAGGGTCCCAGCTACTTGTATGTTAAGAAGCTGCCAGCGTGCACTTGAAAGGTGAGTGCCAAGAATATATGGGTGGGGCACAGGCAACATCTATTATATTCATCTATTATGCAAAACTCTCAATATGAGGTTGATCCTACAAGCTGCCTTCTGAGTACCAACTATACTTTGTACTATTCTGAATATCTAGTTTCTGATCTTGGCAGAACCAGTAAATAGCATTCTGTGATCTTTTAACCTGTTGATTCTCTTTCATTTCCCTTGGGATTTATGATTAGAGTCAGACAGCTTGAGTTCACATTCTGACTCTACCACTTTGTGAATGTGGGCAGATAACAAACCTCTCCAAACCACACTTTCCTATTCTGTAAAATTGGAATATTAGTGCTGACTTGATTTTTTGTGTGTTATGAATTGTTTGATGCAATAATAAACATATACAGGTGTTTGTGTTTTATATACAGGTTTTAATATATAAAACATAGGTATTAACATTAATAGGTATCTTACATATTATAGATATACAGCCTAGCATAATGATTAACACATAACAGAAACACATTTGCTGTTCATCTGCCTAGTTAGCTCCTCATATATAATCCCAGTATCTGTAGAAAATAACCTTGCCTTGTCTATCTCACAGATAGAACAGATCATCAGCTCTTAACTGCACAACTTTTCAGTGCCCTCTCAGCAGAGAATACCTACCCCTGTGTTTATCCTTGAGTCTCAAAGGGTGGGATACCATTCCTCTTCAAGACTAACTTTTATTTCAGCCCATTTGTACTCCCCAAAGTCTTTATATTGTCACTTATTGGCATTCTCCTCCCAACCCTCAGCCTTTCCATCCTCACACTTTTGTTTTTGAATTTTGGCCTCTTTTATTGGTTCTTCATGTATTTGTTTTCATCCATTTTTATTCTTTTTGCCTGTGTGGGCCTTCCTCTGGGCATCCGCGCTCTAGAGCACTGGCTCCTAATTGGACACACCAGCCCAGCCACTCTGCCATGTGGGATCCTCCTGGGCCAGGGATTGAACTGGTGCACCTTGCACTGCAAGGTGGACTCTTTACCCACTGGGCCACCAGGAAATCCCCCATCCTCACACTTTTATTCAGAGGACTTTCTTTAAATAATTGTTCCCGCTTGGCTTGTATATATTTTTCATTTTTATTTTAACCCAGTTTGAGCATGTAGCATGCTGTTTAATTCAAGCCATTAGAAGACATACTTACATCACATAGCTGTCAAGATAATATCAGTGCTGCAGAAAGGCTTGTAGCTTTCAACATGATCATACAGATCTGTCAGGGGTGGTGGGTGGGTGGGTAGGGAAATCCTAAAATGTTCCTGTGTCCTGGACATAGTAGGTTTCTGGGAAATTGGGGAGAGCAATGAGAAGATGAAGAAGATGGGGTTTAGGCGATGGGTAAAAGGTAGGGATTAGGGCATGGAGTAGGACGGCAGTCTATAAAAATCAAAGAAATTAAAATCTGTAATTACACTTAAAAAGAAATTTTAACATATGGGATTTTTGTGCGTTTCCTTACCGCCTTATATAAAATATTATTGGCATACCCAAAATACTTCTTATTAAGTTTTTAGACTTTAGGATTGTGATGACAAAAACAGGTTAACAGACTGCAAATAAAGCTTGTGGGAAGTTGCTTTCTGTAGTAAATTAACATACCAAAAGAAATAATAATCTGTTTCTGTTATAGGTGCCGATTTACTGTTAGTATCGTTCTGTTATTCTCCAAACACTTACTGAATGCTTACTCTGTGGACTTTCCCACTAATGCACTTCCGTTCTCTCCATAGATGGTGGAAAGATAAGAACAGAAAGAGGAAGTTAATCTTAGTCTATGCCATGTATAGAGTGAGTCATTGGTCAGTTTGAACCTGTTCTTTCACATATCCTAGATGCTACAGACAAAGTGATATCACTGTTTATTTCATGGGAGTTAATGAAACATTCTCTGGTAATCTGGGCTGCTGCTTTGATGAGACCTATAATTGCCATAACTTAAGTGCCGATATGCACCTTACAATTTTATGGAGGGAAGGTGTTCTTCCTTGTTAAGAGTTGACTGAGTACCACAATAAAGATTCAATTCATGTAAGGATTCCACTACAGACTGAGTAAGCAGATGAAACATTTGTCCTCTTTTCACTCAGCTGTCCGATCTGCTTAGTGGATGTTCTACTGTTTTTCCTTTGTCATTCAAGAGTCATTTCAAATATCTTGAACCGCTCTTTAGCCACCCACCTAAAGAATTCCATTACCTTTGTCTATTAAGCTGCAGTACAATTGACAAGGCTCATAATTCTATGTTCTTTAAACTTTTTAGAGTTTAGCAATGAATACTATACCATTCTTATCCCTTCTTACTCTTATTCTCATCTGTACCTCATCCTTAAACTTTTGACCTAATAGGCACTTGGGGGTGGTGCTTTTCTTCTTGCTAGCTGTGACCCATTAGTTGGTCATAAAACCAAATTGGCAACTGGTGACCACAAGAAAAAGTGAAATGGGGCAGAAATTAATGAGTTGCATGATAGGAGTGAGCATTATTTTCTGAATATTTGTTCCTGTTGTGTGTGTGTGTGTTCTGGTTATGATCTAAGATACATTTCTTGCTGTGGGTTACTGTCAAAGCAGTTTGAAAGCCACAAAGAAATAGTGCAAAGTCTACAAAGAATGTGTTACATATGAGTGATTAGCAGCTTATTTGAGCATTAGTATTGAAGCTACTGCTTTTATTGTTTATTTTCAACACCACGATCAGACACCCTTGGTATATATATATATTCATGTATGTGTGTGTGTGTGTGTGTGTGTGTGTGTGTGAGAGAGAGAGAGAGAGAGCTGCAGAACAGAGGTAATTTGACTGAAGCCACAATGTAGTTTAATACTCAGTTGGGATTTTATCAAATAACATGATTTCACATTTAATTACTATTGTGCTGCCAGGTTAAGTAATAAGGTGGGCTTCTGAGGGTCTTGGGCTGAAACTGACTGCAGATGATGGGCACTTAGTTCTCACACTCGCGTCTTCAACAGTGTGTCTTAGTGTGGATCATCTTCTGTTTACAGCGCGTCTCACTTGGGCATGCAGGAAGCAGTTTTGAATGCATTTGGTGTGAATCTGGGCTTACAAATTAGTTTGAAAAATGCCAGTTCATTTTTATGTTTCTATATATAGTAAAACATTTTCTCCTGACCGTCTCTGTTTTTGTTGAAAGTTTATTCACCTGTGGTTTTTCTGACTCGTTAAAACTCTCTTAAAATATCAGTGTTTTCAGAAACATTCTGACCATTGCAAAAGGGAATTGGTAATACAAATTACATTTGCATATTTCAAAGTTAAATCCAAACTAAATAAGGCTTTCATTCACCCTGTGTTACCTCAGTTTTGGTGGAGTGTCTGACAGAATTTTAGCTGGACAAGATTACTTCAAAATGTGTTTCTACACATCTGGGAGAAATTCCTAATTATGCCCATATATTGAGGCTGCTGTCATTACACTGAATTCAATCTTCTTGGCCAAAATGAACAACATTAGCTTGCATTAATTACCTCACTTCCTAGTAAATTTTCTTAGGTGTTAGAGAGATGGAGCCTTGAAATCAAACAAGTTGGGTTCCCAAATCCCGCTTATTAGCTTTGTGACAGAGAAAAATTTTCATAGCTTTCCTGAGCCTTATACTTCTTCTTTGATTAAATGAAGGTAATACTACTAAGGATTTATCTGGTGACTCAGACAATAAAGATTCTGCCTGCAATGCAGGAGACCTGGGTTCTATCCCTAGGTTGGGAAGACCCCCTGGAGAAAGGAATGGCAACCCATTCCAGTATTCTTGCCCAGAGAATTCCATGGACAGAGGAGTCTGGTGGACTATCGTCCATATGGTTGTAAACAATTGGACACAATTAAGGGACTAATACTTTCTTTCTCATTAATACTGTTTACCTTATAGTGTCAATAAATCAAGGCAATGCATGTAAAGGATATAGCATATTCCCTTTCATATTGTAAGTTTTCATTAAATGCTCTCTCTGTTTATTCTGGAGGAGATTCTGTTCTTATCAAAAGTATATGAGAAGCATATGAAGTTAAGAGTTTTGACTTGTGGGACATTCAGTTACTGTAGTTCTGAATAAAAAAATGAGCTTCTTAGAAATAGTCATCTCTGCCATCTCTTTCCATTTAGTTTACAGCGTTCTTGGGCATGCAGGAAGCAGTTTTGAATGCATTTGGTGTGAATCTGGGCTTACAAATTAGTTTGAAAAATGCCAGTTCATTTTTATGTTTCTATATATAGTAAAACATTTTCTCCTGACCGTCTCTGTTTTTGTTGAAAGTTTATTCACCTGTGGTTTTTCTGACTCGTTAAAACTCTCTTAAAATATCAGTGTTTTCAGAAACATTCTGACCATTGCAAAAGGGAATTGGTAATACAAATTACATTTGCATATTTCAAAGTTAAATCCAAACTAAATAAGGCTTTCATTCACCCTGTGTTACCTCAGTTTTGGTGGAGTGTCTGACAGAATTTTAGCTGGACAAGATTACTTCAAAATGTGTTTCTACACATCTGGGAGAAATTCCTAATTATGCCCATATATTGAGGCTGCTGTCATTACACTGAATTCAATCTTCTTGGCCAAAATGAACAACATTAGCTTGCATTAATTACCTCACTTCCTAGTAAATTTTCTTAGGTGTTAGAGAGATGGAGCCTTGAAATCAAACAAGTTGGGTTCCCAAATCCCGCTTATTAGCTTTGTGACAGAGAAAAATTTTCATAGCTTTCCTGAGCCTTATACTTCTTCTTTGATTAAATGAAGGTAATACTACTAAGGATTTATCTGGTGACTCAGACAATAAAGATTCTGCCTGCAATGCAGGAGACCTGGGTTCTATCCCTAGGTTGGGAAGACCCCCTGGAGAAAGGAATGGCAACCCATTCCAGTATTCTTGCCCAGAGAATTCCATGGACAGAGGAGTCTGGTGGACTATCGTCCATATGGTTGTAAACAATTGGACACAATTAAGGGACTAATACTTTCTTTCTCATTAATACTGTTTACCTTATAGTGTCAATAAATCAAGGCAATGCATGTAAAGGATATAGCATATTCCCTTTCATATTGTAAGTTTTCATTAAATGCTCTCTCTGTTTATTCTGGAGGAGATTCTGTTCTTATCAAAAGTATATGAGAAGCATATGAAGTTAAGAGTTTTGACTTGTGGGACATTCAGTTACTGTAGTTCTGAATAAAAAAATGAGCTTCTTAGAAATAGTCATCTCTGCCATCTCTTTCCATTTAGAATTCCCCAAATTTTTCCGTGTAAAAATTCATAAACAAGCTTATAAATAAGATGTTGGTCATTGTAACTACAACTGATGAAAATTTCACAAAATGGTTGTTTCTTTCTCTTCCACCCCAAGTTTACCATGTGGCTTTGGTATTAGGATGACCACATCTTTAGAATTAATTGATGTGTGTTTAAAAAAAAGTTAAATATTTTCTTACAATGGGTTGCCTTTGATATGAGAACATCCTTGTTCGAGAGGTGAGAAAATCCATAGTCTCAGCTTTTTGTCATGTGTTTCTGGAGCTGGCATCGTTTTCTAAAGGAAAATATTTGAGCTTGGAATTTGTGTAAGTTTCCTTTATGATCTACTTATTTGTAAGGGACAAAACTGCTTTGGGGCAAGAATAATTAAGAATGAATGTATTAGTCTTTTGAAGAACTGTTTAAAAAATGAAAGCTAAGCCATTGCTGAAAATAATACTTACTACCAGTCTTCCATCAGAGTACTTTCTAAACTTTGGGCATTCAGCACTTATTTTCTAGCTGCAACTAGATAGTCAGTGCTTTCCTGAACAGCCAAGGTTAAATAAAAGGCTAAGAAAGTATCCAATCCATTTCTAATGACAGACTCTGAATGTTTGGAGCATTTAAATCATTTTATAGTTTTCTTCTCTACCCTCTGCTAAATGTATAAAACCTTCAGTGTTTTCATCTTTATTTGAAACGTTGACTGGTCTGTTCAGATGTGACTGTTTAACTTCCTCTGATTGGGTTGACGCATGAGAATGGCATGCTATCAAAATGATTATTGTTCTGTATGCTTTTCAAGGGCTGTTAAGCTGTGTTTAATTTTTTCAGCCTGACATTTCTGAGAGTCCCTATTACTTGAGTCTTCAAGGTTGAAGTTTTGCTGTTGTTACTATTGCTATTTCCTTTTAGTTTGCGACACTTCAAACTTTCTCTCTTTAGTAAAGCGCTCAGGAGATTCTGTTCTTATCAAAAGTATATGAGAAGCATATGAAGTTAAGAGTTTTGACTTGTGGGACATTCAGTTACTGTAGTTCTGAATAAAAAAATGAGCTTCTTAGAAATAGTCATCTCTGCCATCTCTTTCCATTTAGAATTCCCCAAATTTTTCCGTGTAAAAATTCATAAACAAGCTTATAAATAAGATGTTGGTCATTGTAACTACAACTGATGAAAATTTCACAAAATGGTTGTTTCTTTCTCTTCCACCCCAAGTTTACCATGTGGCTTTGGTATTAGGATGACCACATCTTTAGAATTAATTGATGTGTGTTTAAAAAAAAGTTAAATATTTTCTTACAATGGGTTGCCTTTGATATGAGAACATCCTTGTTCGAGAGGTGAGAAAATCCATAGTCTCAGCTTTTTGTCATGTGTTTCTGGAGCTGGCATCGTTTTCTAAAGGAAAATATTTGAGCTTGGAATTTGTGTAAGTTTCCTTTATGATCTACTTATTTGTAAGGGACAAAACTGCTTTGGGGCAAGAATAATTAAGAATGAATGTATTAGTCTTTTGAAGAACTGTTTAAAAAATGAAAGCTAAGCCATTGCTGAAAATAATACTTACTACCAGTCTTCCATCAGAGTACTTTCTAAACTTTGGGCATTCAGCACTTATTTTCTAGCTGCAACTAGATAGTCAGTGCTTTCCTGAACAGCCAAGGTTAAATAAAAGGCTAAGAAAGTATCCAATCCATTTCTAATGACAGACTCTGAATGTTTGGAGCATTTAAATCATTTTATAGTTTTCTTCTCTACCCCTCTGCTAAATGTATAAAACCTTCAGTGTTTTCATCTTTATTTGAAACGTTGACTGGTCTGTTCAGATGTGACTGTTTAACTTCCTCTGATTGGGTTGACGCATGAGAATGGCATGCTATCAAAATGATTATTGTTCTGTATGCTTTTCAAGGGCTGTTAAGCTGTGTTTAATTTTTTCAGCCTGACATTTCTGAGAGTCCCTATTACTTGAGTCTTCAAGGTTGAAGTTTTGCTGTTGTTACTATTGCTATTTCCTTTTAGTTTGCGACACTTCAAACTTTCTCTCTTTAGTAAAGCGCTCAACATATTTAGAGTTATTATTTTAATGTGCATCAAAAATAGTTGTATTATTTATATGCTTCAGATGACCAAAAATGCAGACCCAGTGCCATTACTTCTTTTCAGCATATGGAAGAATGAGGAAAATTATTCATTCTTCTAATGATTTAAGAGATGTAACATAAATTTATATCTGATTACAGTGGGGATTTTTTGTTAGCTTATTTTGTTTTTGAATACATATTTTAATCTGTCACAGGCTCACAGTTAGTATTGAATATGTGAATTAAAGTGATCAAGCTCTGAAGTTTTAGTATGTAAAATGCTTAGTGAACTGGGCAGAAACTTTGCTTGTGGATGCTTTAACAGTAAAAATGTACATAGTTGGGACCTGACAAAGGTAACCTCATGCCCATTTTGACCAGAGATTCTTTTTAAGGAATACATGGTTGCATATGACTTCATAGCTTTGACTATATGGACTTTTGTCAGCACGGTGATGTCTCTGCTTTTTAATACACTGTCTAAGTTTGTCATAACTTTTGTTCCAAGAAGCAAGTGTCTTTAATTTCATGGTTGCAGGCACTGTCTGCAATGATTTTGGAGTCCAAGAAAATAAAGTCTGTCACAGTTTTCATTATTTGTCCATTTATTTGCCATGAAGTAATGGGACCAGATGTCATGACCTTTGTTTTTTGGATGTTGAGTTTTAAACCAGCTTTTTTCACTTTTTTCTTTTACCCTCATTGTGAGGCTCTTTACTTGCTCTTCATTGTCTGCCATTAGAGTGAGATCAGCTGCATGTCTGAGGGTGTTGATATTTCTCCCAACCATTTTGTGATTCCAGCTTGTGATTAATCCAGCCTGATATTTTGCATGATGTACACTGCATGTAAGTTAAATAAGCAGGGTGACAATATACAGACTTGTCATATTCCTCTGTTTTTTGGGTTGACGCATGAGAATGGCATGCTATCAAAATGATTATTGTTCTGTATGCTTTTCAAGGGCTGTTAAGCTGTGTTTAATTTTTTCAGCCTGACATTTCTGAGAGTCCCTATTACTTGAGTCTTCAAGGTTGAAGTTTTGCTGTTGTTACTATTGCTATTTCCTTTTAGTTTGCGACACTTCAAACTTTCTCTCTTTAGTAAAGCGCTCAACATATTTAGAGTTATTATTTTAATGTGCATCAAAAATAGTTGTATTATTTATATGCTTCAGATGACCAAAAATGCAGACCCAGTGCCATTACTTCTTTTCAGCATATGGAAGAATGAGGAAAATTATTCATTCTTCTAATGATTTAAGAGATGTAACATAAATTTATATCTGATTACAGTGGGGATTTTTTGTTAGCTTATTTTGTTTTTGAATACATATTTTAATCTGTCACAGGCTCACAGTTAGTATTGAATATGTGAATTAAAGTGATCAAGCTCTGAAGTTTTAGTATGTAAAATGCTTAGTGAACTGGGCAGAAACTTTGCTTGTGGATGCTTTAACAGTAAAAATGTACATAGTTGGGACCTGACAAAGGTAACCTCATGCCCATTTTGACCAGAGATTCTTTTTAAGGAATACATGGTTGCATATGACTTCATAGCTTTGACTATATGGACTTTTGTCAGCACGGTGATGTCTCTGCTTTTTAATACACTGTCTAAGTTTGTCATAACTTTTGTTCCAAGAAGCAAGTGTCTTTAATTTCATGGTTGCAGGCACTGTCTGCAATGATTTTGGAGTCCAAGAAAATAAAGTCTGTCACAGTTTTCATTATTTGTCCATTTATTTGCCATGAAGTAATGGGACCAGATGTCATGACCTTTGTTTTTTGGATGTTGAGTTTTAAACCAGCTTTTTTCACTTTTTTCTTTTACCCTCATTGTGAGGCTCTTTACTTGCTCTTCATTGTCTGCCATTAGAGTGAGATCAGCTGCATGTCTGAGGGTGTTGATATTTCTCCCAACCATTTTGTGATTCCAGCTTGTGATTAATCCAGCCTGATATTTTGCATGATGTACACTGCATGTAAGTTAAATAAGCAGGGTGACAATATACAGACTTGTCATATTCCTCTTCCACTTTGGAACCAGTCCATTGTTCCATGTTCAGTTCTAACTGTTGTTTCTTGACCCGCATAAAGGTTTTTCAGGAAACAGGTAAAGTGGTGTGGTACTCCCATCTCTTTCAGAATTTTCCACAATTTGTTGTGACCCACACAGTCAAAAGCAGAAGTAGATGCTCTTCTGGAACTCCCTTGCTTGCTCTATAATCCAATAAATGTTGGTAATTTGATCTCTGGTTCCTCTGTCTCTTCAAAACCCAGTTTGTATGTCTCAAATTTCTCAGTTCATGTACTGCTAAAACTTGGTTGAAGGATTTTGAGCATAACTTTGCTAGCATGTGAAATGTGTGCGATTTTATGGTAGTTGAAACATTCTTTGTCATTGCCCTTCTTTGGGATTTGAATGAAAACTTCCAGTCTTGTGGACACGTTGAGTTCCAAATTTACTGATATATTGAGTGCAATACTTTAACAGAATCATCTTTTAGGATTTAAAAAGTTCAACTGAAATTCTATCACATCTCCTAGCTTTGTTTGTAGTCATGCTTCCTAAGGCCCACTTGATTTCACACTCCACAATGTCTGGCTGTAGGTGAGTGGCAACATCATCGTAGTTATCTGGGTCATAAATATCTTTTTTGTATAGTTCTTCTGTGTATTCTTGCCACCTGTTCTTAATTTCTTCTGATTCTATTAGGTCTTTATGGTTTCTGTTCTTTATCGTACCCTTCCTTGCATGAAAGATTACCTTGATATCTCCAGTGTTCCTGAAGAGATTCCTAGTCTTTCCCATTCTATTGTTTTCTTCTATTTCTTTTCATTATTCATTTAAGAAGACTTTACTATCTCTTCTTGCTATTCTCTGGAACTTTGCATTCAGTTGGGTGTATCTTTCCCTTTCTCCCTTACCTATTATTTCTTTTCTTTCCTCAACTGTTGGTAAAGCCCTTTCAGACAACCACTTTGCATTCTTGCATTTCTTTTTCTTGGGGTTGGTTTTGGTCATTGCCTCCTACACAATGTTATGAATCACTGTACATAGTTCTTCAGGCACTCTGTCTACAGGATCTAATCCCTTTGAATCTATTCATCACCTCCACTGTATAATTAGTAAGGGAATTAATTTATGTTGTATTTGAATAGTCCAGTAGTTTTCCCTACTTTCTTCAATTAAAGTCTGAATTTTCCAATAAGAAGCTCGTAATCTGAGCCACAGCAAGCTCCAGGTCTTGTTTTTGCTAGATAGAGTTTCTCCATCTTTAGTTGCAAAATGCATATGAATCTGATTTCGATACTGGCCATCTGGTGATGTCCATGTGTAGAATCATCTCTTGGGTTGTTGGAAAAGGGTGTTTGGTATGACTAGTGAGTTCTTTTGACAAAACTCTTTTTGCCCTGCTTCATTTTGCACTCCAAGGCCAAACTTGCCTGTTATTCTGGGTATCTCTTGACATTTTACTATTGCATTTCAATCTCCTGTGATGAAAAGGATATCTTTTTTTGGCATTAGTTCTATAAAATGTTGTAGGTCTTCATGTAAATGTTCAACTTCAGCTTCTTCAGCATCAATGGTCGGGGCATAGACTTGGATTACTGTGATGCTGAATGGTTTGCCTTGGAAATGACCTGAGATCATTCTGTCATTTTTGAGGTTGCATTCTGGCCTCTTCTGTTGACTGTGAGTGCCGCTCCATTTCTTCTAAGGGATTCTTGCCCATAGTAGTAGATAAAATGGTCATCTGAATTAAAATCACCCATTCACCCACTCATTCCTAAGATATTAATTTTCAGTCTTGCCATCTCCTTGACTGCATCCAATTTACCTTGATTTGTGGACCTAACATTCCATGTTCCTATGCACTATTGTTCCTTACAGCACTGGACTTGACTTTCACCACCAGATACATCACAACTAAGCCAAATTTCTGTTTTGGGCCAGCTGCTTCATTCTTTCTGGAACTATTAGTAATTGCCCTGTGTTCTTCCCCAGTAGCATATTGAACACCTGCTGATTTGGGGGACTCATCTTCCTGTGTCATATAATTTAGCTTTTTCTTACTATTCATGGGCAAAGGTTATACAAGACATTGAATATAGGTCCCTATGCTAACAGTAAATTCTTGTTATTTGTCTATTTTATACATAAGTAGTGTGTATATGTTAATCTCAACTCCTATTCTCTCTCTCACCCTCACTCTTCCCTCTGCTAATCATAAGTTTGTTTTTATCTTTTAGATTCCACATGTGACAGCATATGATATTTTTTCCTCTCCTCATCCATTCACTCTTTTTCCTTTAATCTGTTTAGTTTATGTAATTCTTTTTCTTCCATCGGATGTCCAATGTTTGTAGAATCCATGCAAAATGCATATGAATCTGATTTCGATACTGGCCATCTGGTGATGTCCATGTGTAGAATCATCTCTTGGGTTGTTGGAAAAGGGTGTTTGGTATGACTAGTGAGTTCTTTTGACAAAACTCTTTTTGCCCTGCTTCATTTTGCACTCCAAGGCCAAACTTGCCTGTTATTCTGGGTATCTCTTGACATTTTACTATTGCATTTCAATCTCCTGTGATGAAAAGGATATCTTTTTTTGGCATTAGTTCTATAAAATGTTGTAGGTCTTCATGTAAATGTTCAACTTCAGCTTCTTCAGCATCAATGGTCGGGGCATAGACTTGGATTACTGTGATGCTGAATGGTTTGCCTTGGAAATGACCTGAGATCATTCTGTCATTTTTGAGGTTGCATTCTGGCCTCTTCTGTTGACTGTGAGTGCCGCTCCATTTCTTCTAAGGGATTCTTGCCCATAGTAGTAGATAAAATGGTCATCTGAATTAAAATCACCCATTCACCCACTCATTCCTAAGATATTAATTTTCAGTCTTGCCATCTCCTTGACTGCATCCAATTTACCTTGATTTGTGGACCTAACATTCCATGTTCCTATGCACTATTGTTCCTTACAGCACTGGACTTGACTTTCACCACCAGATACATCACAACTAAGCCAAATTTCTGTTTTGGGCCAGCTGCTTCATTCTTTCTGGAACTATTAGTAATTGCCCTGTGTTCTTCCCCAGTAGCATATTGAACACCTGCTGATTTGGGGGACTCATCTTCCTGTGTCATATAATTTAGCTTTTTCTTACTATTCATGGGCAAAGGTTATACAAGACATTGAATATAGGTCCCTATGCTAACAGTAAATTCTTGTTATTTGTCTATTTTATACATAAGTAGTGTGTATATGTTAATCTCAACTCCTATTCTCTCTCTCCTCATCCTCACTCTTCCCTCTGCTAATCATAAGTTTGTTTTTATCTTTTAGATTCCACATGTGACAGCATATGATATTTGCCTTTCTCCATCTAACTGACTTCATTTCATATGATAATTTCTAGGTATATCCATGATGCTGCAAATGACATTGTTTCATTCTCTTTAATGGCTGTTTAGTATTTAACTGTGCATATATACTTCATCTTCTTTCTTATTTTTTGATGGACACTTAGGTAGTGACCATATCTTGTCTTGTTCTTGAACTTGGAGGAAATGTTTTCAGCTTTTCACCATTGAGTATGATGTTAACTGGGTTTGTCACATAGGGCATTTATTATGTTGAGGTAGGTTCCCTCTATGCCCACTTCCTGAAGAGTTTATCATAAGAGTTGATACAATTCAAATTAATTATGATAAATTTTGAATTTTATCAAAAACTTTATCAATGTCTATTGAGATGATTATATGGCTTTCATTTTTTGACTTGTTCATGTGGTATATCACACTGATTTTCAAATTGAAAAATAAATGTTCATCAGTGATACTGGTCTTTAAATTTCTTTTTTATGATATCTTTGTCTGGTTTTGGTGTCAAGGTGATGGTGGCCTTATACAAAAATTCAGAAGTGTTCTTTCCTCTGCAATTTTTTTGGGGATAGTTTCAGAAGAATAGGTGTTAGGATAGGCTAGTTTTTAAGTGTTTCTGGGAATGACTAATCCATCTAAATGAGTTTCTGGCAACAGTTATAAAATGAAATTTCCACATAGGAGAGGCATCATGGAGTACAATAGTGGAAAGAGCTCACCTTTAGAGTCAAATAGACCTAGGTTTACATAGTGACTGCTCTATTTAATAATTATAAGCTTGGGCAAAATGAATGAGCTGTTTTGGGCCAGCTGCTTCATTCTTTCTGGAACTATTAGTAATTGCCCTGTGTTCTTCCCCAGTAGCATATTGAACACCTGCTGATTTGGGGGACTCATCTTCCTGTGTCATATAATTTAGCTTTTTCTTACTATTCATGGGCAAAGGTTATACAAGACATTGAATATAGGTCCCTATGCTAACAGTAAATTCTTGTTATTTGTCTATTTTATACATAAGTAGTGTGTATATGTTAATCTCAACTCCTATTCTCTCTCTCCTCATCCTCACTCTTCCCTCTGCTAATCATAAGTTTGTTTTTATCTTTTAGATTCCACATGTGACAGCATATGATATTTGCCTTTCTCCATCTAACTGACTTCATTTCATATGATAATTTCTAGGTATATCCATGATGCTGCAAATGACATTGTTTCATTCTCTTTAATGGCTGTTTAGTATTTAACTGTGCATATATACTTCATCTTCTTTCTTATTTTTTGATGGACACTTAGGTAGTGACCATATCTTGTCTTGTTCTTGAACTTGGAGGAAATGTTTTCAGCTTTTCACCATTGAGTATGATGTTAACTGGGTTTGTCACATAGGGCATTTATTATGTTGAGGTAGGTTCCCTCTATGCCCACTTCCTGAAGAGTTTATCATAAGAGTTGATACAATTCAAATTAATTATGATAAATTTTGAATTTTATCAAAAACTTTATCAATGTCTATTGAGATGATTATATGGCTTTCATTTTTTGACTTGTTCATGTGGTATATCACACTGATTTTCAAATTGAAAAATAAATGTTCATCAGTGATACTGGTCTTTAAATTTCTTTTTTATGATATCTTTGTCTGGTTTTGGTGTCAAGGTGATGGTGGCCTTATACAAAAATTCAGAAGTGTTCTTTCCTCTGCAATTTTTTTGGGGATAGTTTCAGAAGAATAGGTGTTAGGATAGGCTAGTTTTTAAGTGTTTCTGGGAATGACTAATCCATCTAAATGAGTTTCTGGCAACAGTTATAAAATGAAATTTCCACATAGGAGAGGCATCATGGAGTACAATAGTGGAAAGAGCTCACCTTTAGAGTCAAATAGACCTAGGTTTACATAGTGACTGCTCTATTTAATAATTATAAGCTTGGGCAAAATGAATGAGCTGTTTATGGTTTCAGCTTCCTCGTCTAAAAAATGGGATAATAGTATCCACTCTGTAAAACTGTTGTTAGGACTAAATAAGGAAAAGTGTATATAGCATTTAGTCCAGTGCCCAGTACAGAGTAGATATCAAACAGATGGAAATTCATTCCTTTCCCTCCACAGAGTTCCTTTTTATGAAGCCTGCCTATTCCTGATACCCAAAGTGGTATTTTAAAGCCACTTAAAATATAGTAGTAAACCTTTATGATTCTGTGATAAAGTCAATTTTTTACATTGAACCAATAGCCACTATATGCTGCCTTACTCAATAGTAAATATGATTACCTAGAAGCAGCTAAGCTGAGTTACACCCAAGAATAACATCAATGGTTCTGTGCTACAAAGAAGAATGGGGCATAACATATAGCAGATAATGTGTTACGTGTATTCATTGAGAGGTGACAATTTAGTACTCAGGTATTCCTAAAGATTCCTAAGAATAGTGTGGTTTCTAGGATATAAATGCTTCATATGCTGCAAAAAGATGGTTCTAGTGACATATAGATCTGTGGCAGGAGAAAGCCAGACATCTCAGGGTCTAGCATCTGTGTCACGGGAGCTCCTAGGCAAAGGTGATCTACATCCAGGAGATGAAGGTCCTAATAGCAAGTGATTATCTTTATATTGATAAATGTTCTCAAATTTTTCAAAGTGAAAAATAAATGTTCATCAGTGATACTGGTCTTTAAATTTCTTTTTTATGATATCTTTGTCTGGTTTTGGTGTCAAGGTGATGGTGGCCTTATACAAAAATTCAGAAGTGTTCTTTCCTCTGCAATTTTTTTGGGGATAGTTTCAGAAGAATAGGTGTTAGGATAGGCTAGTTTTTAAGTGTTTCTGGGAATGACTAATCCATCTAAATGAGTTTCTGGCAACAGTTATAAAATGAAATTTCCACATAGGAGAGGCATCATGGAGTACAATAGTGGAAAGAGCTCACCTTTAGAGTCAAATAGACCTAGGTTTACATAGTGACTGCTCTATTTAATAATTATAAGCTTGGGCAAAATGAATGAGCTGTTTATGGTTTCAGCTTCCTCGCCTAAAAATGGGATAATAGTATCCACTCTGTAAAACTGTTGTTAGGACTAAATAAGGAAAAGTGTATATAGCATTTAGTCCAGTGCCCAGTACAGAGTAGATATCAAACAGATGGAAATTCATTCCTTTCCCTCCACAGAGTTCCTTTTTATGAAGCCTGCCTATTCCTGATACCCAAAGTGGTATTTTAAAGCCACTTAAAATATAGTAGTAAACCTTTATGATTCTGTGATAAAGTCAATTTTTTACATTGAACCAATAGCCACTATATGCTGCCTTACTCAATAGTAAATATGATTACCTAGAAGCAGCTAAGCTGAGTTACACCCAAGAATAACATCAATGGTTCTGTGCTACAAAGAAGAATGGGGCATAACATATAGCAGATAATGTGTTACGTGTATTCATTGAGAGGTGACACTTTAGTACTCAGGTATTCCTAAAGATTCCTAAGAATAGTGTGGTTTCCCTAGGATATAAATGCTTCATATGCTGCAAAAAGATGGTTCTAGTGACATATAGATCTGTGGCAGGAGAAAGCCAGACATCTCAGGGTCTAGCATCTGTGTCACGGGAGCTCCTAGGCAAAGGTGATCTACATCCAGGAGATGAAGGTCCTAATAGCAAGTGATTATCTTTATATTGATAAATGTTCTCACATTTTTCAAAGTGACTGTGGTTAACAGCAATATTTTCTGAATAAAAAGGTGGTATGTACATACACACAGAGACTCTTCTGTGTGCATGTACAAGTATTACACACACACACAAGGCACGTACAAACTATATGTTATTCCAAAAGGATCCAAGGAGGCCGTAGACAAAGCAATACCAATAAAAGAGAAAACAAAACTACAAAATGAAAAGAAAAAATAATACATTAAAAAACAGAGTTTTAAGGCACGTACAAACTATATGTTATTCCAAAAGGATCCAAGGAGGCCGTAGACAAAGTAATACCAATAAAAGAGAAAACAAAACTACAAAATGAAAAGAAAAAATAATACATTAAAAAACAGAGTTTTAAGTCACATTGACTAAGATTTCACCTATCTGGAAGTTATTTGACTGAAATCTCAGCAATATAGAATATAACCAGGGACCAGGCAGTAAACACAATAAAAATATCACAGAGCTCTGGGTTTGAGTTCCTTGTGTCATACAGCAAATTCACACTGGCTATCTATTTTGCATATACTAATGTATATGTTGCAGTGCTGCTATTTCAGTTTGTTCCGCCCTCTCCTTCCCCTACTATGTCCACAAGTCTATTCTCTATGCATCACCATTGCTGTCCATATGCAATATGGGTTCATCAATGCCATCTTTCTAGATTCTATATATATATGCATTAATAAACAAGATTGTTTTTCTCTTTCTGACTTACTTCACTCTGTGCAATAGGCTCTAGGTTCATCCACCTCATTAGAATTGATTCAAATGTGTTCCTTTATATGACTGAGTAATATTCCATTATATATATATATATATTTGCAGGGGGCGGGGGGCTATGTGGTATATAGCCACATAGCAAATGAAACAGTTGACAAAGGATTAATCCTCAAAATATACAAGCAGCTCATGCAGCTCTATACCAGAAAAACAAACCCAATCAAAAAGTGTACAGAAGATCTAAACAGACATTTATCCAAAGACATGCAAATGGCTGATAAACATAAGAAAAGATTCTCAACATTGCTCACTATCATAGAAATGCAATAGAAACTATAATGAGGTATCACCTTACACCAGTCAGAATGGCCATCATCAAAAAATCTGCGAACAATAAATGCTGGAGAAATGTCGAGAAAAGGGAACCTTTCTGCATTGTTAGTGGGAATGTAAATTGATACAGCCATTGAGGGGAAGGGTGTGGAGATTCCTTTAAAAACCAGGAATAAAACCACTGTAGGACCCAGCAATCACACTACTCAGCATGTACCCTGAGGAAACCATAGTTGAAAAAGACACATGTGCCCCAATTTTCATTGTGGCAATAAATGGGTGGGATCCGTTGGGGGATGGGATGGATGTTGAAGAGGGAGGGGACACATGTATACCTATGATTGATATGTGTTGATGTATAGCAGAAACTAACACAATATTGTAAAGTAATTATCCTCCATTAAAATTTTAAAAATCTAGGGCTTCCCTGGTGGTCCAGTGGGTAAAGAGTCTGCTTTGCAGTGCAAAGGGGCACTGGTTCCATCCCTGGCCCAGGAAGATGCCATGTGCTGCAGAGTGGCTGGACTGGTGCATCCAATTATGAGCCAGTGCTCTGGAGCCCACGCGCCCAGAGCTGGTGCTCTGCAACCAGAGAGGCCACTGCAACGGGAGGCCCACACAAGCCAAAGAATAAAGGATGATGAAAATAAATAACCAATGAAAGATGCCAAAATTTAAAAATAAAAATTTTAAAGATCTAACAAAAGAGTATCACATGGTTCTTAGAAAAACCAGTTCTATTTTTCCAAGCCTTTAATTACCTAACAACATTTTTTTCAAATTTTTCTGCCTTCATAAATTACAAAAAAAATATACAAAATCCATCTACAAAAAAATTCTCTGACACAATAACCTCAGCAAAAAGTGACAAGCCTAATAAAATGGAAAGAATCAGAAAAATTGTAAAAAGCAAAATGAAACAAAACAGAGACTATGGCACATAGCATTACATGAGGAATGTGCTTTGAGGGCTTTGTCCTTTTCAGTATAGTAATTATTGTTAATAATAGTGGTTCTCAGTTATTTGGACAGATTGGATTATGGTCAAGATATTCTTTAGGAAAGTAGACAGTGTGTAAGACCATTTCTCAAAGATATCCATCCTTATTTGTGAAAGTAAGAAAATTTGGCACTTCAAAGATAGATATCAAATATTTGAAATTTTACTCATATGAAACAATATCTCATCAGGATTTGTGAGGATTTATAATACATTTGTGGATTGTGGAGGTGGTGTGCTTTAGGCAACATGGAGCACATTAGAATCTTGAAATCTTGATTGTCTCATCAGTCAGCTTGGCCTCTGTGCTTCTACCGGGCTAACCTAGCAATTGACGGATGTAGGGATGAACTGGGCTTTTTCTTGGTCTCATGGAATAACCAAACTGTAGGACCCAGCAATCACACTACTCAGCATGTACCCTGAGGAAACCATAGTTGAAAAAGACACATGTGCCCCAATTTTCATTGTGGCAATAAATGGGTGGGATCCGTTGGGGGATGGGATGGATGTTGAAGAGGGAGGGGACACATGTATACCTATGATTGATATGTGTTGATGTATAGCAGAAACTAACACAATATTGTAAAGTAATTATCCTCCATTAAAATTTTAAAAATCTAGGGCTTCCCTGGTGGTCCAGTGGGTAAAGAGTCTGCTTTGCAGTGCAAAGGGGCACTGGTTCCATCCCTGGCCCAGGAAGATGCCATGTGCTGCAGAGTGGCTGGACTGGTGCATCCAATTATGAGCCAGTGCTCTGGAGCCCACGCGCCCAGAGCTGGTGCTCTGCAACCAGAGAGGCCACTGCAACGGGAGGCCCACACAAGCCAAAGAATAAAGGATGATGAAAATAAATAACCAATGAAAGATGCCAAAATTTAAAAATAAAAATTTTAAAGATCTAACAAAAGAGTATCACATGGTTCTTAGAAAAACCAGTTCTATTTTTCCAAGCCTTTAATTACCTAACAACATTTTTTTCAAATTTTTCTGCCTTCATAAATTACAAAAAAAATATACAAAATCCATCTACAAAAAAATTCTCTGACACAATAACCTCAGCAAAAAGTGACAAGCCTAATAAAATGGAAAGAATCAGAAAAATTGTAAAAAGCAAAATGAAACAAAACAGAGACTATGGCACATAGCATTACATGAGGAATGTGCTTTGAGGGCTTTGTCCCTTTTCAGTATAGTAATTATTGTTAATAATAGTGGTTCTCAGTTATTTGGACAGATTGGATTATGGTCAAGATATTCTTTAGGAAAGTAGACAGTGTGTAAGACCATTTCTCAAAGATATCCATCCTTATTTGTGAAAGTAAGAAAATTTGGCACTTCAAAGATAGATATCAAATATTTGAAATTTTACTCATATGAAACAATATCTCATCAGGATTTGTGAGGATTTATAATACATTTGTGGATTGTGGAGGTGGTGTGCTTTAGGCAACATGGAGCACATTAGAATCTTGAAATCTTGATTGTCTCATCAGTCAGCTTGGCCTCTGTGCTTCTACCGGGCTAACCTAGCAATTGACGGATGTAGGGATGAACTGGGCTTTTTCTTGGTCTCATGGAAGAAGCAGAATAGAAGCACCACAGTTATTTTGGCAATGGCACTAACATTAGTAGTAGCAGCAGCATCAATTACTCTTTAATGAGCCTCATTCTCCCCATTGTCTTTTTCAAGCCACCAGGGTACTATTTTGTGCAGCAGAGTGGTAAATCAAACGGTACTCTACTGGGTTGAAAGAGTAACTGTGTCTCTCTTAGAGTTCAACATATTACCTGAATGTGAGAAAGGCTTGGGGCAGAATAAAGGCTATTAAGTGCCCCCAAGGTGTAAGATATTGCCCAAAGTACCAACATTTCCCATTATTCTATGGGGCCAAATGGATATCAGTTATCAAGAGAAGCTGATCCAATGGTACTTGATGATCATTCTCCTAAAAGCTAATGAGGGAATAAAAATATACTACTTCTAAGTTTCAGAAACATGAGAGAGGGTAGAGGACCTTTCCCTCTGACTCCAGTTATTTATTTAGTTGATATTTATACCCAATCTCCCTCCAAACATTTTAAGTCATTTCACATAATAAACAGAACATTAAGTAATCAAAAAAATTCAAAATGATCAAAAAAAGGAAATCCTGTTCCTTTGAATATATGATGTGTATACCCAGTTCTCTGAGAAAGTTGTGTGTGTTAGTCACTGGGTCCTGTCCAGCTCTTTGCGACCCCATGGACTGTAGCCCCTCCTCCAGGTTCCTCTGTTCGTGGGACTTTGCTGGCAAGAATACTTTTACCCCAGGGCTTTCGTGAGGCAGATTGGATTATGGTCAAGATATTCTTTAGGAAAGTAGACAGTGTGTAAGACCATTTCTCAAAGATATCCATCCTTATTTGTGAAAGTAAGAAAATTTGGCACTTCAAAGATAGATATCAAATATTTGAAATTTTACTCATATGAAACAATATCTCATCAGGATTTGTGAGGATTTATAATACATTTGTGGATTGTGGAGGTGGTGTGCTTTAGGCAACATGGAGCACATTAGAATCTTGAAATCTTGATTGTCTCATCAGTCAGCTTGGCCTCTGTGCTTCTACCGGGCTAACCTAGCAATTGACGGATGTAGGGATGAACTGGGCTTTTTCTTGGTCTCATGGAAGAAGCAGAATAGAAGCACCACAGTTATTTTGGCAATGGCACTAACATTAGTAGTAGCAGCAGCATCAATTACTCTTTAATGAGCCTCATTCTCCCCATTGTCTTTTTCAAGCCACCAGGGTACTATTTTGTGCAGCAGAGTGGTAAATCAAACGGTACTCTACTGGGTTGAAAGAGTAACTGTGTCTCTCTTAGAGTTCAACATATTACCTGAATGTGAGAAAGGCTTGGGGCAGAATAAAGGCTATTAAGTGCCCCCAAGGTGTAAGATATTGCCCAAAGTACCAACATTTCCCATTATTCTATGGGGCCAAATGGATATCAGTTATCAAGAGAAGCTGATCCAATGGTACTTGATGATCATTCTCCTAAAAGCTAATGAGGGAATAAAAATATACTACTTCTAAGTTTCAGAAACATGAGAGAGGGTAGAGGACCTTTCCCTCTGACTCCAGTTATTTATTTAGTTGATATTTATACCCAATCTCCCTCCAAACATTTTAAGTCATTTCACATAATAAACAGAACATTAAGTAATCAAAAAAATTCAAAATGATCAAAAAAAGGAAATCCTGTTCCTTTGAATATATGATGTGTATACCCAGTTCTCTGAGAAAGTTGTGTGTGTTAGTCACTGGGTCCTGTCCAGCTCTTTGCGACCCCATGGACTGTAGCCCCTCCTCCAGGTTCCTCTGTTCGTGGGACTTTGCAGGCAAGAATACTGAAGTGGGTTGCCATTTCCTTCTCCAGGGGATCTTTCTGACCATTGCAGGCATATTCTTTACCATCTGAGCCACCAAGGAAACTCATTGAGAAAGTTAAACACATCAAATCAATACATGATGCCAAATAAAAAACATGTTCTTAAAAACAAATCTAGCCGCATTACTCTGTCCCTACCAACGCTTCGTATTCCACAAATTCTCTCCAAAAGGACTCAGGTGGGCTAGGTTTATGAATTTCTTGTAATTTAAATAGACAGCCAGTGTAAGGTGTTTAATGACTATAGGCATAGTCTCTGCTTAACTAAAGTTGGATGCTTTTAGGCATGAAAAGGAACCATGAAGATTAACATTTATGGATATATTAAAACTCTGGACTCCATATTTCAAATCTGTCAGCAACTATGAAATAATTTATTCATTCTTCATTCACACATGGGTTATATAAAATTGCACAAACACTTAGGAAGTGCCTACTAAGATTCTAAGCAATGTAGCTATCGAGCTGTGTTCCTTTGACATTAAAAGTCACTATATTCCAGTTAATCTTATAGTCTAATCATACAAAATTTCAGTTATTCCTGAAGTCTAATTGACTCACATATAAATTAAAGGGACATTACTTAGGTGAGATTAGATTATGCATAGAGTTAAAAGGATGAACCTAAAATAAAAATGTAGTCTGAACACAACAATCTCATTCCCAGTCACAATGTTTGAAAGCCAACTAAAGGCTTAGATAATTAGTCCAGGTCAATCCTTCTGCCATTTCATGACTATACTAAAACTGAACATAGGTCTTCAAGATGGTTAGAAAACGAGCAGTTTTTACCTCTATCATGCTGCCTTTCCCCATACTTAAGTGCATGTGACAGCCATATAGTTGAAAAAAACACAGATTATCAAAAAACATGTTAAGAATTCAACATATGTTGGCTTGGCTTATTAGTGAAAAGTTACGATTTTTTAATCTTCTAAAAAAATTTTATAGGAATATAGGTGACTTACAATTTTGTGCTAGTTTTAGGTGTGTACCAAAATGAATCATATATATATTTTCATATTATATATATCCATCCTTTTTTAGATTCTTTTCCCATAGAAGTTATTACAGAATATTGAATAGAGTTCCCTGTGTTATACAGGAGGTTCTTATTAGTTACCTATCTTTTTTCTTTTTTTCCCCCTCCAGCCCGCCCCTCCTTCAGTTACCTATTTTATATATAGTAGTATATATATGTTAATCCCAGTCTCCTAATTTATCACTTCTCTCCAAGTTTCCCTTTTGATAACCATAAGTTTGAGATTTGTAAGTTGGTTTCTGCTCTGTACTAAGTTCATTTGTATAATTTTATTATTAGATTCCACATGTAACTGACATTATATGATATTTGCCTTTCTCTGTCTGACTCACTATACTTAGGATGATAGGAAAGTTCCATTTTTAAATTAAATGTGATTCTGTGTTTAGGTATTATCATTCTAAGATGATGACCTTCATTTAACAGTATAAAAAACTCTGGACTCCATATTTCAAATCTGTCAGCAACTATGAAATAATTTATTCATTCTTCATTCACACATGGGTTATATAAAATTGCACAAACACTTAGGAAGTGCCTACTAAGATTCTAAGCAATGTAGCTATCGAGCTGTGTTCCTTTGACATTAAAAGTCACTATATTCCAGTTAATCTTATAGTCTAATCATACAAAATTTCAGTTATTCCTGAAGTCTAATTGACTCACATATAAATTAAAGGGACATTACTTAGGTGAGATTAGATTATGCATAGAGTTAAAAGGATGAACCTAAAATAAAAATGTAGTCTGAACACAACAATCTCATTCCCAGTCACAATGTTTGAAAGCCAACTAAAGGCTTAGATAATTAGTCCAGGTCAATCCTTCTGCCATTTCATGACTATACTAAAACTGAACATAGGTCTTCAAGATGGTTAGAAAACGAAGCAGTTTTTACCTCTATCATGCTGCCTTTCCCCATACTTAAGTGCATGTGACAGCCATATAGTTGAAAAAAACACAGATTATCAAAAAACATGTTAAGAATTCAACATATGTTGGCTTGGCTTATTAGTGAAAAGTTACGATTTTTTAATCTTCTAAAAAAATTTTATAGGAATATAGGTGACTTACAATTTTGTGCTAGTTTTAGGTGTGTACCAAAATGAATCATATATATATTTTCATATTATATATATCCATCCTTTTTTAGATTCTTTTCCCATAGAAGTTATTACAGAATATTGAATAGAGTTCCCTGTGTTATACAGGAGGTTCTTATTAGTTACCTATCTTTTTTCTTTTTTTCCCCCTCCAGCCCGCCCCTCCTTCAGTTACCTATTTTATATATAGTAGTATATATATGTTAATCCCAGTCTCCTAATTTATCACTTCTCTCCAAGTTTCCCTTTTGATAACCATAAGTTTGAGATTTGTAAGTTGGTTTCTGCTCTGTACTAAGTTCATTTGTATAATTTTATTATTAGATTCCACATGTAACTGACATTATATGATATTTGCCTTTCTCTGTCTGACTCACTATACTTAGGATGATAGGAAAGTTCCATTTTTAAATTAAATGTGATTCTGTGTTTAGGTATTATCATTCTAGGATGACCTTCATTTACAGTATAGCATAAGAACCTTTAGCGTTTTGCCAAACTTTCTGAAAATCATGCAAATTCATTTAAATTCATAATGCCCAAGTGTTTAGGTGCCACATATTTCCGGACCTCAAGAGCTTAATTTAAATTCACATTTGAAGCTAGTGAGCAGTCAGATTTGACATTCCATGAATAATCATGGTATTACCATTTCCAGTTTGATTATCATTTGTACAGGCCAGGTGGAAAATGTGCCTGTCTCTTTTATCCCTTGTTGTAGATGGTAACCAACACATAACCTGCAGAACAGTAGATATGCAGTCTTAAGTAACAGGATCCAGATCGTGTTAAAAGATACTGCAGGTTTGCTCTGAACTCTTGAATTCTTTTTCTGCCATTAACTATTTCCATATATTAAACAAGAATAGAATATTTCCTGTGGTTTTCAGGTGCTTTCCAAGATTTGTCATTCAGATTTATAGCACCCAATGTAAATATTTCAGTGACATACTAAAAAATGTATCAGGATATCATTCCACTTTGTCTCAGAGTTCACATGAAGCTCTTTCGGGATTCAGTGTATCCATTCCCAAATTTGCAAGCAAAGTGTATTTAATGACCCAGTCGATAAACCCCTCCCTTCATGCGCTCTCTGTGAATTAGTATGAAAATGAAGGCCTGGTTTTTCCTTAGCTTTTTAGCTATTTAATCTCCTAACATGGAATTAGACAATAAAATGTATCACAAGAAGAGTATTATGATGGGGAGAACATTAAAAGATAACATCGGTGCTTGATTCTTTCCTTACTAAGGTGACTTTGGGTATTTAATGAGTCTGCATTTAAAGTTCAGTTACTGTAAATTAATCCACTTGCACTAGATTGTCTAGTAGGACTGTTCTGCCTCCATGTGTTTTGATTCTAAAATAAAGATCATATTTAAAATTTCTACACTCTCATAGAAAATTTTTAAACAAGAAAAAAGGACAAAAGTCAAAATTTAGATTTCTGTACTTACGTGAAATTAAATTTTCTTGGTATATTTTGCTTTAGGTTGCCAGTCCTGAAAGCACTGGTGAGACCCTGGCCACCAGACATTGAACTTTGTTTTGCTGTTAAAAATGTTTCCCATACAAGGATAGAAATAGACACATGTATTCATATAATCCCCCTGCCTCCTCCAGAGGGTTTTCATCAGATGAATTTCCCCCAAAGGGCCTTTTAGCTACCAACCGCTTCTCCTTAGGACATATATATTTTTGACTGTGGTCATTTGTTAAGAGAATTTTAGCAGATGTTATTAATCAAATAAAGTTAAGAGCGCTATTAGTTTCCACTTTCTCCCATGGTGTAGTACACATATAATAACAGGTTGTCTGTGGTCACCTTTGTGAAACTTTCTGGTGACAATCATCTTTATTCTTGTAAGCTCAGTTTACATCTTTTCTTCTTCTGATCTATTAAGTGCTAGCTGCCGATTCCTTTGCACAGTGTTTCCATGCATTGATTTTCATCCCTGGAACATTCCAGCCGACTGCCATCTCTTGTGAATACATTGCTACCTTTTTTTTTTAGTTGTAAAATATACAAGTATCCATGACTGCAAAATTTGGGGGCCATATTAAGATCATTGGCTGATATGTTGGCAATGTAAGGATGTGTTTAAATTACTTAGTTCCATATTGGAATGGTTGAATAGGCTTCTGTCTCAGAAATTAATCAGTAAGCTTATATGAAACAAAAGTTATTTACCATCCTTACCACATACTTATTTTTCTTGAGACCAACTCATACATATATTCATTTTGATACAGTAGGGAGTTAGCATAGTCATTTATTCAACAAACATAAATTACTAGCTGATTTTGTGACAAATCTGTAATAGGAATGATAAAAATGAATAATATTAGTCTCAATTTGTTGACTGCCCACTGTAGGCCAGATTCTAGGCTCTTTTATAAATATTAAGAATAACAATTTAAGAAATTAAATCTCTTCTTCACTTAGTGGGGTTCACATACTAAGTGAAGAGACAAGCATAAAAGCAAGTATTTGTAGTATGTGCTACAAGAGAAATACGAACTGAGGTGGTCTGGTATAATAATTAAACAGAGAATCAGATGTCAGAATATTGGTCTGCATGATTTGAATTCTTGCTTAATACTGGCTTAGTAGCTCTGTGACTTTGAACAAGTTCCTTAACCTCCCTCTGTGGTTCAGTATCTTCATTTGTAAAAGGAAGAAAAACTAGAGCCAAGAGATGTGGTTGCACTGACTATACACTGTACCACTCCATGAAGTCTTAAATGGCACCATTCAATAGTTAATGAGGGGCACCTCGTAGGCTAGTGATGAGGATTAACAGAGAAAATATTTTTAAAGTGCTTAAACAATGCCTAGCACGTTACAGGTTCTGTTATTGTTGTCTGTTGTTTGGGGCTGCCTGCCAGGTTTCTCTGTCTGTGGGGTTTCCCAGGCAAGAATACTGGAGTTGTTTTTTTTTTGTTAAATTTTTCTTTGTGAAACTTTCTGGTGACAATCATCTTTATTCTTGTAAGCTCAGTTTACATCTTTTCTTCTTCTGATCTATTAAGTGCTAGCTGCCGATTCCTTTGCACAGTGTTTCCATGCATTGATTTTCATCCCTGGAACATTCCAGCCGACTGCCATCTCTTGTGAATACATTGCTACCTTTTTTTAGTTGTAAAATATACAAGTATCCATGACTGCAAAATTTGGGGGCCATATTAAGATCATTGGCTGATATGTTGGCAATGTAAGGATGTGTTTAAATTACTTAGTTCCATATTGGAATGGTTGAATAGGCTTCTGTCTCAGAAATTAATCAGTAAGCTTATATGAAACAAAAGTTATTTACCATCCTTACCACATACTTATTTTTCTTGAGACCAACTCATACATATATTCATTTTGATACAGTAGGGAGTTAGCATAGTCATTTATTCAACAAACATAAATTACTAGCTGATTTTGTGACAAATCTGTAATAGGAATGATAAAAATGAATAATATTAGTCTCAATTTGTTGACTGCCCACTGTAGGCCAGATTCTAGGCTCTTTTATAAATATTAAGAATAACAATTTAAGAAATTAAATCTCTTCTTCACTTAGTGGGGTTCACATACTAAGTGAAGAGACAAGCATAAAAGCAAGTATTTGTAGTATGTGCTACAAGAGAAATACGAACTGAGGTGGTCTGGTATAATAATTAAACAGAGAATCAGATGTCAGAATATTGGTCTGCATGATTTGAATTCTTGCTTAATACTGGCTTAGTAGCTCTGTGACTTTGAACAAGTTCCTTAACCTCCCTCTGTGGTTCAGTATCTTCATTTGTAAAAGGAAGAAAAACTAGAGCCAAGAGATGTGGTTGCACTGACTATACACTGTACCACTCCATGAAGTCTTAAATGGCACCATTCAATAGTTAATGAGGGGCACCTCGTAGGCTAGTGATGAGGATTAACAGAGAAAATATTTTTAAAGTGCTTAAACAATGCCTAGCACGTTACAGGTTCTGTTATTGTTGTCTGTTGTTTGGGGCTGCCTGCCAGGTTTCTCTGTCTGTGGGGTTTCCCAGGCAAGAATACTGGAGTCGGTTGCCATTTCCTTTTCTATATTATCACTATAAAATGCTGAATTAGAAAAAGTGAAGCGATTGATTCTTTTTTTTGTTTGTTTCCTGACTGTATCACACATCTTGCAGGATCTTAGTTCCTGGACCAAGGATTGAACCTGGGTATTTGGCAGTGAAAGTGCAGAGTCCTAACCACTGGACAAATAGGGAACTCCCAAGCGATTGATTCATCATTAGCAACAAATATTCATGGAGATTTTTCAAGAAAGTGAAAACATTGATTCAAACTCATAACATTCTTTTATTAATTCCACTACTGTGAGGGCTCATATTCCTGGGAAACTAAGTCTGCCTTGCTAGCAGAGTTCTAGTCCTGCCTAAGTAGAGCTCAGAAACTTTTTTCAAACTGAATTAAATGCTGTCACAGGTACGTTAGTACCAACGGACTGGTGTTAGCTCTCAAAACCCAGAATAACTTGTGGAATCCTAAGGAAGCATGCAGCAGCATCATTCGATTCACTGGTCTATTTCCACATCTCTCTTTTGGAAAATGGCTTATCAATTCAATATTGAGGACTAAAAGAGAAGAAACTGAAAGGGAAGAAACCATTGTTCACCTAGAGAGGTGAAACCATTAAAAAAAAGAAGGAACAAGAAAAGGAGGGAAAATGGGCTAAAGATGGTGACATTTGACATGGAATGTGTGGTGTTAGGAGGATTAGCTGGTGAAATAGCAGATGGAAATGTTTATTGGGCAGTCCAGCCCTCTGGAGAGGATTTAAGTCCAGGTACCGTGATTGAAAAACTACATGCATGGCTTTGAAGATGAAATTTGTAGGAGTGGAAGATCGTACTGAGTAGATAAACTGCAAGTGGTACCTATTAGGAAGTGCCTACATTTCAAGACTCTGGGTGGAGAAATGATTTTCCAATGACTAGTAAGCAAAGGAGAAAGGAGTCTTAAGAACAAAAGTGACATTCTATACTATCAAATACTGCAGAAGTATGTGAGCAAATGAGGACAGAAAGAAAAGTGTAATAATCAGAAGGATATACGTGAACATCTGGAGAGCAAAGTGACAAGTACTTTAAGTGAAGTTTGTAGAATGGAAGGCAGTTAGAGATGGACCAGGAGAGGACATGTACATAACATTTGTGAAGAATTCTTGCAAACATTTGTAATGGTATAAAGAAGAAATAGTTTCCAGGAAAGGAATTAGAGATCAGAATAGTATTATTTTTAGGTGAGCATAATGAATACAGTTTTGGGCTTCCTTGGTAGCTCAAATGATAAAGAATTTGCCTGTAATACAGGATACCCAGGTTCGATCCCTGGGTCAGGAAGATACCCTGGAGAAGGGAATAGCAACCCATTCTAGTATTCTTGCCTGGACAATTTCATGGATAGGTAGAGCCTGGCAGGCTATAGTCCATGCAGTTGCTAAAAGTTGGATGAGACTCTGTAACTAACTTTCATTTTTTTTTTTTAATGAATACATTTAGAGGCAGTGGTAACTAAGTGGAGAAGAGAAGGAAATTTAAGAGAAAGTAAGGGTAAATCACTAGTGTATAATAGCACCATCGAGAATGATAGAACTTGTGAAAACAGCTGGACTTTGCAATGTAAAAGAAGGATGTTGGTTGGTCCAGTAGGTTCATGAGTCATCGTGTACCTCTTCTAGCTTCTTAAACACTGGCTTCAGTCCCATTTGTCACCTTCTTAATGACTTCTCCAGCTGGAGACTCAAAATTAGTGGTTTGCTCTTTGAGGGCAATAAGATTGTTTCATTAGTGTCAGTTTTCACTTGTGGAGAAGAATATTGTAGCACATTTCGTTTTTATTGGGATCAGGGCATTTTGATATTCTCTTCCTCTTAACCCTGTAAGCTCCCTGGTAGACATTATAGGAAGTAGCACTAATCTGACACATCTACGAAAAAAATGCACTGGAAAATGGAGTGCTTTTGCTTAATTTCTGATTAAAAAACTGAATGTGACATTAAAATAGATAAGGAGGCTGTGATTGTAATTTTGGTGTTGGACGTGAAGGCCACAGAGAGAGTACAGAGTTTTAGTGATTATGTAGTGAACAAAGAGGTAATCCTACACCTTGACAGCTACTGTCTCTTTAATTGATGGCTTATTTAGATTTCAGTTTTATAAGTGATCAAAAGTTAAAGTTTGTGAATTACACAATCTTTTGTTTGCCCTGGTTGATGGATTGGTTCCTGCTTTTCTGAGTTTTTAGTGGAAACAATTATATCATATAAGAAACTATCTCACTTGTTTCTATTCCCTGGCATCATGTATGGAAAAATACAGCAGTTGGTTGAATTGTCTGCTAGAAACTGGCCTTTAAAGGAGAATATAAGAGGAAGAACTTTAGCAAGTGTATACCTTAAGGTTGAAATGAAAAGAGGATGGGGGGCATGCGGGGGTGACTGAGTTCACATTCCAGTTTTTGAAGGTAATTTACTAATTTGTGAAGAAATTACAATCACCTCTGAAATGTAGTATGAAATTTTTAATTCACTGAGACTTGAACTATAAAGATTCAACATGACTACTATTATAGGAAGATGATATCTGACCTTAGTTATGTTGTCCAATCAGGATTTTCTGCTTTATTTGAACAAAGAAAGCTCATTTTTCGCTGTGCAATTGAATATTTCCAGAACTTGTGAAAACAGCTGGACTTTGCAATGTAAAAGAAGGATGTTGGTTGGTCCAGTAGGTTCATGAGTCATCGTGTACCTCTTCTAGCTTCTTAAACACTGGCTTCAGTCCCATTTGTCACCTTCTTAATGACTTCTCCAGCTGGAGACTCAAAATTAGTGGTTTGCTCTTTGAGGGCAATAAGATTGTTTCATTAGTGTCAGTTTTCACTTGTGGAGAAGAATATTGTAGCACATTTCGTTTTTATTGGGATCAGGGCATTTTGATATTCTCTTCCTCTTAACCCTGTAAGCTCCCTGGTAGACATTATAGGAAGTAGCACTAATCTGACACATCTACGAAAAAAATGCACTGGAAAATGGAGTGCTTTTGCTTAATTTCTGATTAAAAAACTGAATGTGACATTAAAATAGATAAGGAGGCTGTGATTGTAATTTTGGTGTTGGACGTGAAGGCCACAGAGAGAGTACAGAGTTTTAGTGATTATGTAGTGAACAAAGAGGTAATCCTACACCTTGACAGCTACTGTCTCTTTAATTGATGGCTTATTTAGATTTCAGTTTTATAAGTGATCAAAAGTTAAAGTTTGTGAATTACACAATCTTTTGTTTGCCCTGGTTGATGGATTGGTTCCTGCTTTTCTGAGTTTTTAGTGGAAACAATTATATCATATAAGAAACTATCTCACTTGTTTCTATTCCCTGGCATCATGTATGGAAAAATACAGCAGTTGGTTGAATTGTCTGCTAGAAACTGGCCTTTAAAGGAGAATATAAGAGGAAGAACTTTAGCAAGTGTATACCTTAAGGTTGAAATGAAAAGAGGATGGGGGGCATGCGGGGGTGACTGAGTTCACATTCCAGTTTTTGAAGGTAATTTACTAATTTGTGAAGAAATTACAATCACCTCTGAAATGTAGTATGAAATTTTTAATTCACTGAGACTTGAACTATAAAGATTCAACATGACTACTATTATAGGAAGATGATATCTGACCTTAGTTATGTTGTCCAATCAGGATTTTCTGCTTTATTTGAACAAAGAAAGCTCATTTTTCGCTGTGCAATTGAATATTTCCAGAAAAAAAGTGTATCTCTTAGTTGAACATTGAGAAGAAAAGAGTACTTCAAACAGAATGAGCGCAAAAAAAATTTTTTTAATCAGAAAAATTGCTACAAATCTGTTCCAGTTTTGGCCTAGCCTGGCCTGGTGCAGGAGGATGGACATCAGTGTACTTTGTCTTGCCCAGTAGATGTCTCCTTGAAAAGTTGTATTGGAAACCCATTTTTGGATTAAAAATAATTTAAATCACTCAAAAAGGCTTAAAAGTAAAAATTCTGTTGTAAATTTTGTGATTCCTCTTGCACAGTGAAGAACGTCTTCATAAGGGGCTCTCCCACCCCAAATACACACAAACATTTCTGTCTTTTAAATTCTGATTTCTTTGGTTGTTATGGTAGTTTGTTCAGTAGATCTTAGGTCTTAAACTGGGGATCCATCCTGCTTTTACTGCAAAATGTAATCATTCTGCCTTAAAAAATAATAGGCAGATTTTATATTTTTGATGATCAGGGTTGCTAATTTAGCTGGTAAATATTGGTCGACATCACCACTCCTTTCTGTACACCAAGTGCCTCCCACTACTCTGTGGGCCCAGACTGGTGGGAACTCTGGGTGGGAGTCCACTGGGGGCCACTGTAGCATGCCCTCTGCGTCTCCTGCATGAAAGCCCCAAGCCTGCTTGCTCCCCCTCCCTGGCCATAGCCATCTCCCCTGGGAACAGGCACCCCAGGCAGCAACACTAGCAGTCTCTGGGACAAGTGCTCAGTGTCCCATCCCACATCCTCTTCAGCTGTGACTGTGCTCTGTCTCCTGACACTCCCCTGGAATTACCCTTACATAGCTACTTGTGGGAACTGTGTACATGCTAAGTTGCTTCAGGTGTGTCCAGCTCTTTCCAAACCTATAGACCATAGACCTCCAGGCTCCTCTGTCCATGGGATTCTCCAGGCAAGAATACTGGAGTAAATCGCCATGCCCTCTTCCAGGGGATCTTTCCAACCCAGGGATGGAACCTGAATGTCTTATGTCTCTTGCATTGGCAGGTGGGTTCTTTACTACGGCACCACCTGTGGCTCCCCCCCAGAGTCAATTAGATTGTTCAATATTTTTTAATATGACTCCTAGGGACAACCATGTTGAATGTTCAGTTTTGTGGGTCCATTTAAAAACACAGCTTGTAAGTGTGCATGATGTGAAAAGCTGTGAATACACTAATTTTGCTTTTAATATCACTGATTCTTAAATAATGTACCCATGTGCTCCATTTGGAACTACCACTGGAAATTGTAGTTCCTTCCTCTGAGAGTTAAACTGATATACTGAGTTCCTACAGTGTATACTGTTAGGTACTGAGGATACAGAAATGAAGATACTGTACCTACCCTGGGAGCTCCAAGTTGAGAGTAGAAAATGTATGTGCCCTGTGAAATGGGTATAGGTCACAAAATGATATTATATGGAAAAGTTAAATCAAGTTAAAAATTAAATTCAACCAGAAGGAAAGGACTTCTAGCCACCACTCATCACTTTGACCCAATATAAATTTCCATTAATGTTGTAAATAGAGCAGTTACTACCCTGGGCCTGTTGTGGGGGTCTTTAAGTAATGGAAATAGCTTGGTGTGAGACAAATGAAGCCTTCATTATAAGGAGGGTTTGAGCCCCAACCCTCTTAACTATCTGTCAGGCAAATTACTGATGCACTAAGATCCCTTTCAGTTACTGATTTCCATGATTCTATGAAATCACCTCTGACCTCTTAGGAAGGAAATTAAAAAAAAAAAAAAAAGAAATAGAGGACAAAAAAAATGAAATAAACCCACCAGAATAGTAAAAAATCTGAAGAACCAAAGAAATGAGTCTTGGCATTGTGCAGGAGAAATAAAATCTTCAATAACAGTTTCAAAATCTATAGATTTTCACTTGGCAGAAAACAAAGTGCTATGAAGTGACATGGAAAAATGACTGCAGTTCATTGCCTTCCTTTAAAATTTTTCAAAATTACCTAATTTTAGACTATTGCCCCTTTCTGTGAGAAATATAAGACCAGAGGGGCATGCATAATAATTTTTCTGTTTTCTTTTTACTCCACCTACCAACTCCACAGTGTCTGCTTTCCAAAATTAGTTTGAAAGCCCACAAACCTGTGTCTGAACTGGGTGAAACAGCACAACAGTTGACACCTGGAATGAAAGAATGATTGTGTGTGATTGGCAGGTGGGTTCTTTAGTACGGCACCACCTGTGGCTCCCCCCCAGAGTCAATTAGATTGTTCAATATTTTTTAATATGACTCCTAGGGACAACCATGTTGAATGTTCAGTTTTGTGGGTCCATTTAAAAACACAGCTTGTAAGTGTGCATGATGTGAAAAGCTGTGAATACACTAATTTTGCTTTTAATATCACTGATTCTTAAATAATGTACCCATGTGCTCCATTTGGAACTACCACTGGAAATTGTAGTTCCTTCCTCTGAGAGTTAAACTGATATACTGAGTTCCTACAGTGTATACTGTTAGGTACTGAGGATACAGAAATGAAGATACTGTACCTACCCTGGGAGCTCCAAGTTGAGAGTAGAAAATGTATGTGCCCTGTGAAATGGGTATAGGTCACAAAATGATATTATATGGAAAAGTTAAATCAAGTTAAAAATTAAATTCAACCAGAAGGAAAGGACTTCTAGCCACCACTCATCACTTTGACCCAATATAAATTTCCATTAATGTTGTAAATAGAGCAGTTACTACCCTGGGCCTGTTGTGGGGGTCTTTAAGTAATGGAAATAGCTTGGTGTGAGACAAATGAAGCCTTCATTATAAGGAGGGTTTGAGCCCCAACCCTCTTAACTATCTGTCAGGCAAATTACTGATGCACTAAGATCCCTTTCAGTTACTGATTTCCATGATTCTATGAAATCACCTCTGACCTCTTAGGAAGGAAATTAAAAAAAAAAAAAAAAAGAAATAGAGGACAAAAAAAATGAAATAAACCCACCAGAATAGTAAAAAATCTGAAGAACCAAAGAAATGAGTCTTGGCATTGTGCAGGAGAAATAAAATCTTCAATAACAGTTTCAAAATCTATAGATTTTCACTTGGCAGAAAACAAAGTGCTATGAAGTGACATGGAAAAATGACTGCAGTTCATTGCCTTCCTTTAAAATTTTTCAAAATTACCTAATTTTAGACTATTGCCCCTTTCTGTGAGAAATATAAGACCAGAGGGGCATGCATAATAATTTTTCTGTTTTCTTTTTACTCCACCTACCAACTCCACAGTGTCTGCTTTCCAAAATTAGTTTGAAAGCCCACAAACCTGTGTCTGAACTGGGTGAAACAGCACAACAGTTGACACCTGGAATGAAAGAATGATTGTGTGTGAGTCTGTTAATGGCTGGGTAGAGCCTATCTCTATATGAGCCTATTTCTAAATATATTTTATACATGACAGATTCATTTAGACTAGAACTGATCCCAGGGTAGAACAGCACGAGTAAAGTGTTATTTTTGATAACACCCTCACTCAAATAAGAGAAATGAACTCTTGTAGTTACCATTTCTTCTACAGTCTTTTTTGAGATGCAGAAAAACCCCATTACAAAGTGTCCAGCTCCCTTACGGACATAGACACACTGTGGTTTATGACGCATCCTCATCCATATGGGGACGTATGGCTGCTCCTCCCTCAGCTCCACAGTAATTCTTGCTGCCACTTCCAGATTGTTCAGACCTGTTGATCAGCAAAGACACTGGTGAGCCCTAGGTATGGCACATACACAAAAGGAAAAAGTACTTTCATGAAAAACATGTCAGGAGACTGGAGGATGTCAGATGACTAAGCACCAAGGAGAACTAGGTTCAATCCCTTAGTTCTGGCTAAACCCTGAGAAGTTGGTCATTGGCCCTTTCCTCTCTCTCCTCTCCTGGTGTGTCTTCCCTTAAATTTTGTATCAAACTTGGTAGCTTGCAAAGGACTTAGCTCTTTGTTCTCCTTTGTTCTATGTACTGAATGTAGGAATGAACAAAATGTCATCATTGAGGACAGATTGCGAGTTTACACAGTGAACACTGCAAAAGTCACCCCAGCAATGGGAAGATGTTCTTGATATTACCTCTCTCTGTATTATGAAAATATCCTTTCCAATCAACTTGGTAATGGATCTGCTCACTCTCAGCTCTCTCCTGGGTGATGGTAGATAAGCCCAGGGGTTTAAAACCTTTCTCCTTTCTCCAAGCCCGTGTATTCAACTGTATGACAGCCATGTCTACTTGGATGAGACATGGCGGTCATGTCAGTTTCGATGTCCTAAACCCAAATTTTCCCTCCAGATCAGTCCTTTCTCCCATATTATGTTAGTAAATGATGGTCTCTCATCCCAAGCAGAAATATGAGAGTTCTCATGGATTCCACTCTCATTTACCTTTCAGTTTCAATGAATTACCTAGTTCCTCTAGTTTCTGCTGCTTTATTCTCTTTGTCTGTCCTCTCTTCTGCTTTATCACCATTGTCACAATGTTGGCTATTCTGGATCTCACGTTTACTCACTTTCACTGCAACAAAATATCCCGACAGTTACCCTCCCTGCTTTCAGACTAATTCCTTCCAATTTGAGGCTTCTAAAGTAGGCTTCCTAAAATGTTCTTATGTTTATCATAAACTCAAAATCATTAGCAAAGTGCACAAAGACTTCTATAGTATGATGTTGCTGAAAAAAACTGAAGCCGTAGAAACCCAAAGATTGTGTTGAAAGAACTGAAACTGAAGCTCCAATACTTTGGCCTCATGATGTGAAAAGATGACTCACTGGAAAAGACCCTGATACTGGGGATGATTGAGGGCAGGAGAAGAGGGTGACAGAGGATGACATGGTTGGATAGTATCACTGACTTAATGGACATGAATTTGAGCAAACGCCAGGACATAGTGAAGGACAGAGAAGCCTGGCATGCTACAGTCCATGGCGTTGCAAAACGTCGGACACACCAACTGAATCAAACAAACAAAAAGCTTGTTTAATTCTGCTGTGCTTTTCCCTCCACCTGGAAAGCTCTTCCAGTCTCTTTAAAAAATTCCTATTTGTCCTTCACTGCTCAGGGAATCATGGGTCATCTTATTAGGAAAGATCCACCACCTTCCGAGCTCCCCAGCCTGGGTTTGCTCCTCTTCAACCCCCTGATAATACCCAGTCCATCATACTGGTTTAGGTAGGCCATCGTTGCACTTCATGCACTGAACTCTGTTTTGCTGAACTGTCCATCTCATTCACCGTTAGTTTCAACCCTGTTTATGACCAAAGGGCCATGTTTTTAAAGCCCAGGGGTTTAAAACCTTTTCCTTTCTCCAAGCCCGTGTATTCAACTGTATGACAGCCATGTCTACTTGGATGAGACATGGCGGTCATGTCAGTTTCGATGTCCTAAACCCAAATTTTCCCTCCAGATCAGTCCTTTCTCCCATATTATGTTAGTAAATGATGGTCTCTCATCCCAAGCAGAAATATGAGAGTTCTCATGGATTCCACTCTCATTTACCTTTCAGTTTCAATGAATTACCTAGTTCCTCTAGTTTCTGCTGCTTTATTCTCTTTGTCTGTCCTCTCTTCTGCTTTATCACCATTGTCACAATGTTGGCTATTCTGGATCTCACGTTTACTCACTTTCACTGCAACAAAATATCCCGACAGTTACCCTCCCTGCTTTCAGACTAATTCCTTCCAATTTGAGGCTTCTAAAGTAGGCTTCCTAAAATGTTCTTATGTTTATCATAAACTCAAAATCATTAGCAAAGTGCACAAAGACTTCTATAGTATGATGTTGCTGAAAAAAACTGAAGCCGTAGAAACCCAAAGATTGTGTTGAAAGAACTGAAACTGAAGCTCCAATACTTTGGCCTCATGATGTGAAAAGATGACTCACTGGAAAAGACCCTGATACTGGGGATGATTGAGGGCAGGAGAAGAGGGTGACAGAGGATGACATGGTTGGATAGTATCACTGACTTAATGGACATGAATTTGAGCAAACGCCAGGACATAGTGAAGGACAGAGAAGCCTGGCATGCTACAGTCCATGGCGTTGCAAAACGTCGGACACACCAACTGAATCAAACAAACAAAAAGCTTGTTTAATTCTGCTGTGCTTTTCCCTCCACCTGGAAAGCTCTTCCAGTCTCTTTAAAAAATTCCTATTTGTCCTTCACTGCTCAGGGAATCATGGGTCATCTTATTAGGAAAGATCCACCACCTTCCGAGCTCCCCAGCCTGGGTTTGCTCCTCTTCAACCCCCTGATAATACCCAGTCCATCATACTGGTTTAGGTAGGCCATCGTTGCACTTCATGCACTGAACTCTGTTTTGCTGAACTGTCCACCTCATTCACCGTTAGCTCCTCAAGACAGACACTGGTTCTATGGGGCCTATAGCACAGGGACCTGCCACAAAAGAAGAATTTGGTAAATGTTGAACAGAGTTGGTTTTGCTTTTTCCAGAGCGCAAAGCATGCATGAAAGATTAATTTACTCCACATGGGAAGTCATTGCCGGGTCTTACCAAAAGGTCAGGTCTAAGCACAGTTTAAAACCTGGGACCTAGGGAACCTATTTCTGATGTGAAAAATGACAGAATCCTATTCCCACAGCACCTAAACTATTCCCAAGGCCAGTGCTTCTCCAAGTGTGGTCCCCAGAAGAGCGGCAGCAGCATCACCTGGGAATTTGTTACATCTGCAGATTACTGGACCCATCCCAGACTGTGAACTGGAGACCCTGGAAATGGAGTTTGTTTTTGTCAAGTCGTTTCAGTTGTGTCTGACTTTTTGCAACCCCAGTGAAGTACAGCCCACCAGGGTTCTCTGCCATGGGATTCTCTAGGCAAAAATACTGGAGTGGGTTGTCATGCCCTCCTCCAGGAAATCTTCCCAACACAGGGATCAAACCCGCATCTCTTAACCTCTCCTGCATTGGTAGGCAGGTTCTTTACCACATGTAGCTGTCCATTTTAACAAGTCCTCCAGGTGACGCCAGTGGTCACTCTAGTTTGAGAACTGTTTCCTGGAGATTAAAAAAAAAATCTTCTGAAGGACATTACAGTACCTGTTTTGCACCATACCATATTAATTTTATCATTAACTCTTTCACAGTGCTGGATTAGCACTTAAAGATTTAATTCTGCTAAGAGACCTTTTATTCTGTTTAAAATTATTTTAGATGCTGCTGTCTTGAGTTTGATATACTACCTGGCCAGGTGAAAATAGTACATCCTTCACAAGGCAACTACCCACTGCTCTCCAGGAGTGATTCTTCACTTCTTTACACTGATTTGTGGCACTGAAGTGAGACTCAGAATATATTGCCTCAAATCATAGACATCTACATAGCTTGCTTATCTCTCAAACTATGTGTTTTTACAAAGTATAGACCCTGTTTTTTCCCTGTACCCTGCACTCTGCTTTAGATAGTACTTTCCACATACAAGCTGAACACTGGATAAATATCAGTTGGATGAATGAATGAATCTTACACCATTTATTACAGTACTGTCCAAATTTAGGTTTGTACTGTTTAGGTTTGTTGTACTACTCAGAACAGGGACTAAAAGCTTTTTCTCCCTTTGTTTTGGTATAAGAGGCTATATCATGTGTGTATATGGAAGAGAAGAGGAGAAATAATTACGGAAATGAAGAAATAACCATGTGTTTCCCTCTTTTTTTTGTTTCCCTCTTTTTTTCCGGAGCTGTTTCTCAAGCCATTTCCAGCTGATTGGTGTTTTAAAGACATAGATATTTAAATGTATGGATTAATTTAACTCCATGAATCCCCAAGCTGAATTGGATAGTTGTTATAATCTGTCTCAAGCATGAAATCGTATTTGGTTGTATCTAGGGGCATCGATACAGGTTGGCGTGACCTTAGTACATCACTCTTGGTTTTGAAGGTGTTCTGTTCAAGAACAGACAAGGACATTTCTTTCCTTAAAAGTAGCTCTCTGTGGCATTGCTGTTTTTGATTTTGCTGTTATTTAGTCTCTGACTCTTTGCAACCTTATGGACTATATAGCCTGCCAAGCTCCTCTGTCCATGGGATTTTCAGGCAAGAATACTGGCGTGGGCTGCCATTTCCTGCTCCAGGGGATCTTCCCAACCCAGGGACTGAACGCATATCTACCGCATTCTTTACCGTTGAGACATCAGGGAAGGTCATTTGGGATTTTAGGACTAAGCTAAAAAAAGAAATTAGGCGCCGACAAGTGAAAGAAACTGTTCTTACTGTCTTATCCTCCGTAAGCAAAGAGACCATCACTTCAGGTGAAGAATAGTTAGAATGCAACTTGACAGTGCAGAATTATCAGTGATTCAGAGTGAATAAGCGTAGCCTTCCACATACTAGAATGAATCAGGCTAATGGAAGAAAATGAAGCAAAAGTCTCTTACACTAGATTCATGCCCTCCCCCTCCATTATTGCTTTCTCTAGAAATGGAGAATGGGCCAGAAGATTCATTATTTCTCTTTCGTATTTTTCCTTGAGATTCTTCACTCATTTCTATGGACATGAGATTTGAAATTTGTTTTACCCTGCACTCTGCTTTAGATAGTACTTTCCACATACAAGCTGAACACTGGATAAATATCAGTTGGATGAATGAATGAATCTTACACCATTTATTACAGTACTGTCCAAATTTAGGTTTGTACTGTTTAGGTTTGTTGTACTACTCAGAACAGGGACTAAAAGCTTTTCTCCCTTTGTTTTGGTATAAGAGGCTATATCATGTGTGTATATGGAAGAGAAGAGGAGAAATAATTACGGAAATGAAGAAATAACCATGTGTTTCCCTCTTTTTTTTGTTTCCCTCTTTTTTTCCGGAGCTGTTTCTCAAGCCATTTCCAGCTGATTGGTGTTTTAAAGACATAGATATTTAAATGTATGGATTAATTTAACTCCATGAATCCCCAAGCTGAATTGGATAGTTGTTATAATCTGTCTCAAGCATGAAATCGTATTTGGTTGTATCTAGGGGCATCGATACAGGTTGGCGTGACCTTAGTACATCACTCTTGGTTTTGAAGGTGTTCTGTTCAAGAACAGACAAGGACATTTCTTTCCTTAAAAGTAGCTCTCTGTGGCATTGCTGTTTTTGATTTTTGCTGTTATTTAGTCTCTGACTCTTTGCAACCTTATGGACTATATAGCCTGCCAAGCTCCTCTGTCCATGGGATTTTCAGGCAAGAATACTGGCGTGGGCTGCCATTTCCTGCTCCAGGGGATCTTCCCAACCCAGGGACTGAACGCATATCTACCGCATTCTTTACCGTTGAGACATCAGGGAAGGTCATTTGGGATTTTAGGACTAAGCTAAAAAAAGAAATTAGGCGCCGACAAGTGAAAGAAACTGTTCTTACTGTCTTATCCTCCGTAAGCAAAGAGACCATCACTTCAGGTGAAGAATAGTTAGAATGCAACTTGACAGTGCAGAATTATCAGTGATTCAGAGTGAATAAGCGTAGCCTTCCACATACTAGAATGAATCAGGCTAATGGAAGAAAATGAAGCAAAAGTCTCTTACACTAGATTCATGCCCTCCCCCTCCATTATTGCTTTCTCTAGAAATGGAGAATGGGCCAGAAGATTCATTATTTCTCTTTCGTATTTTTCCTTGAGATTCTGCACTCATTTCTATGGACATGAGATTTGAAAGTTGTGATTTCCTACTGTCCTCCTTGCCTTGAACATTACAAATTCTTAGCACGTCCACCATGCTAGACTTTTCCCAGTCACTGTAAAATCCTCTGTCTGAAAGAATGTACATTTCTGAAGGTTGTGAATAAGGTCTTCTATGGGCTTAATGTTTAGTTAAAGTAGATGTAGAGATGAGCAAAAACAGGAGAGAAATATTTTTATTGATTTGTAGCATAAGGAAGCATTATGGTCTAAGTGCTGCTATTTCTATGGCAAGAATGTTTAAATAACTGAAAAGTCATAGGTCAGGCAACACCGTTTTCTACTCTTTTCCAGGGTCGCATGTGGATAGTTCTACTTACAGGACCATTGATAGTGAATTTCACTTCAAGGTATTGCAAAGTTTGAATTCTATAGCAAGAAAAAGAATCCTTTGGTTTATGGACAAAGGGAAATGTAAAAGGTAGGATACATACGTTTAAGAGCTAGTTCATCAATTATGTTCTGAGCCATAATTCTAAAGGGAGCTGGGCATAAGCGTTATTCTCTGCAGCACTGTTTGTAATAATTGAAAGGGAGGAAGTAATCTTATGTCCACCCATAAGGAATTGAGTATATTATGATGCATTTATATAATGCAATAATGTGCAGCCATTAACATTTAAAACATATGTACATTACATTAACATGGAATTAACTCAAAATACCGAATGAAAAACTAGCTTCCAAAATATCGCTTTGTAGCATCAACCCATTTATGTGAAATTATACATGTCTAGGGCTTCCCAGGTGGTTCCAGTGGTAAGAACCCACCGGCCAATGCAGGAGGCATAGGAGACACAGGTTCAATCCCTCGGTCAAAAAGATCCCCTGGAGGAGGCTATGACAGCCCACTCCAGTATTCTTACTGGGAGAATCCCATGAACATAGGAGCCTGGCGGGCCACAATCCATAGGGTCACAAAAGGTCAGACATGACTGAACATGCACACACACATTCATCTCTAATGTGTATGCACATCTATGCAGTGGAATTAATGACAACAGTTCATGAAAACAGTCATCATAATGATCTCTAGGTGGTTGGATGAAGGTGGTATTTATTTCTCTTTAGAGCTTTTTGTATTGTTTGAATATTTACAAAGAGTATCTTTTAAAAAGATGTAAAAATGTAAAACATGAACAGGTTCTATGAGTGTATAGCTATATGAGCTGTATCACTGTTGGCAGATTCTGTTTCAAATAATTTTTTAGCTCTTCCAGTGCAATTCCACATCGCTACTCTCTTCATTTAGAAATATACGTAATTGAATAGGTGACCTAATTTAATATTTCCAGTTTTAGGCAAGCTGCTATTTCTATGGCAAGAATGTTTAAATAACTGAAAAGTCATAGGTCAGGCAACACCGTTTCTACTCTTTTCCAGGGTCGCATGTGGATAGTTCTACTTACAGGACCATTGATAGTGAATTTCACTTCAAGGTATTGCAAAGTTTGAATTCTATAGCAAGAAAAAGAATCCTTTGGTTTATGGACAAAGGGAAATGTAAAAGGTAGGATACATACGTTTAAGAGCTAGTTCATCAATTATGTTCTGAGCCATAATTCTAAAGGGAGCTGGGCATAAGCGTTATTCTCTGCAGCACTGTTTGTAATAATTGAAAGGGAGGAAGTAATCTTATGTCCACCCATAAGGAATTGAGTATATTATGATGCATTTATATAATGCAATAATGTGCAGCCATTAACATTTAAAACATATGTACATTACATTAACATGGAATTAACTCAAAATACCGAATGAAAAACTAGCTTCCAAAATATCGTTTGTAGCATCAACCCATTTATGTGAAATTATACATGTCTAGGGCTTCCCAGGTGGTTCCAGTGGTAAGAACCCACCGGCCAATGCAGGAGGCATAGGAGACACAGGTTCAATCCCTCGGTCAAAAAGATCCCCTGGAGGAGGCTATGACAGCCCACTCCAGCATTCTTACTGGGAGAATCCCATGAACATAGGAGCCTGGCGGGCCACAATCCATAGGGTCACAAAAGGTCAGACATGACTGAACATGCACACACACATTCATCTCTAATGTGTATGCACATCTATGCAGTGGAATTAATGACAACAGTTCATGAAAACAGTCATCATAATGATCTCTAGGTGGTTGGATGAAGGTGGTATTTATTTCTCTTTAGAGCTTTTTGTATTGTTTGAATATTTACAAAAGAGTATCTTTTAAAAAAAGATGTAAAAATGTAAAACATGAACAGGTTCTATGAGTGTATAGCTATATGAGCTGTATCACTGTTGGCAGATTCTGTTTCAAATAATTTTTTAGCTCTTCCAGTGCAATTCCACATCGCTACTCTCTTCATTTAGAAATATACGTAATTGAATAGGTGACCTAATTTAATATTTCCAGTTTTTAAAAAAGCTTACGATAGATATGAGAGTCATAAAGGATAAATAAAAATAGCAGAAATGCACTAAAATTTTTTGGTTAGTATTAGAGACTTACAAATATAATAATAGGAAAATTGTGATACACATAGAGAGATATGAGTAAAGATGTTCATAAAGAGAAAGGTGAGAAATGCTTTGAAAGAGAACAAAGGATAAATGAAAATGCCAACTGAATTTGCAAAATACAAGCAAAGAGACAGGACACTTGAATGATACTACCTTATGATGAGCATGACTTATATGTTATAATAACTTAAACTAAAGATTTGAATCCCATAACAGCCCTAAAATTGTTGTAGTTCTTAGTCCTCATTTGTATATGAGAAATGAGAGGCTGGGAAAGGCAAGCACCTTGCCTTAAGTCTGTTTAATTTTTACTAGGCTACCTAAAGATTATTTTATTTGAACCTCAGAATAATTCTGGTATCGCCGCATTTTACAGATGAGAAAACTGAGCCTCATTGTCACAAAGTCATTTGTCTCAACCCACATAGCTATGCCATAGAATAGTCTGAACTTGGAATAATCAAACTTAGATATCTTAACCGTAAATCCAGTGTTTGGTAGTTTGTTTTTCTTTTAGCCCTTTGGAGAAAACTTGCAATAGAAAGGAAAAATATAAATAAAATAAACAAAGGGACAGAGATGAAAGCTACCAAAAAGCTGTCCAAAATTAACAACCATTTGTGAAAGTAAATGACTTTCATTTGCATGAAATTACTATTTTGGGCTAGTGCAATTTTTCCCAAGTCAAATATTGATGAAACCCAGTAAATTCTGTCCCTTTTAATCTAAGTTAAACTCTTTTTTTAACTTTTCAAGAGGTAAATAAATGGTTCTTCCAAGACCTTTACAGTTTTATCAGAAAATAAGACAGATTGTGCAAAAGAGACAAGATTGTTGTCTTAATTTATAATAATCAAATGTATTTCATTGCTGTCAAAAACAGTGCAGCTGTATCACTGTTGGCAGATTCTGTTTCAAATAATTTTTTAGCTCTTCCAGTGCAATTCCACATCGCTACTCTCTTCATTTAGAAATATACGTAATTGAATAGGTGACCTAATTTAATATTTCCAGTTTAAAAAGCTACGATAGATATGAGAGTCATAAAGGATAAATAAAAATAGCAGAAATGCACTAAAATTTTTTGGTTAGTATTAGAGACTTACAAATATAATAATAGGAAAATTGTGATACACATAGAGAGATATGAGTAAAGATGTTCATAAAGAGAAAGGTGAGAAATGCTTTGAAAGAGAACAAAGGATAAATGAAAATGCCAACTGAATTTGCAAAATACAAGCAAAGAGACAGGACACTTGAATGATACTACCTTATGATGAGCATGACTTATATGTTATAATAACTTAAACTAAAGATTTGAATCCCATAACAGCCCTAAAATTGTTGTAGTTCTTAGTCCTCATTTGTATATGAGAAATGAGAGGCTGGGAAAGGCAAGCACCTTGCCTTAAGTCTGTTTAATTTTTACTAGGCTACCTAAAGATTATTTTATTTGAACCTCAGAATAATTCTGGTATCGCCGCATTTTACAGATGAGAAAACTGAGCCTCATTGTCACAAAGTCATTTGTCTCAACCCACATAGCTATGCCATAGAATAGTCTGAACTTGGAATAATCAAACTTAGATATCTTAACCGTAAATCCAGTGTTTGGTAGTTTGTTTTTCTTTTAGCCCTTTGGAGAAAACTTGCAATAGAAAGGAAAAATATAAATAAAATAAACAAAGGGACAGAGATGAAAGCTACCAAAAAGCTGTCCAAAATTAACAACCATTTGTGAAAGTAAATGACTTTCATTTGCATGAAATTACTATTTTGGGCTAGTGCAATTTTTCCCAAGTCAAATATTGATGAAACCCAGTAAATTCTGTCCCTTTTAATCTAAGTTAAACTCTTTTTTTAACTTTTCAAGAGGTAAATAAATGGTTCTTCCAAGACCTTTACAGTTTTATCAGAAAATAAGACAGATTGTGCAAAAGAGACAAGATTGTTGTCTTAATTTATAAACAGTGCACAGTTCAGATTGTATTTCATTGCTGTCAAAAACAGTACCATACTTCTGATGCAATTTGATGCCAGTTCTGATTGTGACTGTCCTCTTTGTTTCTATGGTAACAAACTTTACAGCCATCAGCCCTACATAAAAACTTTTTGCATTGAAACTTGCTAGGAAAACCTGACTCCATGTGCCTGATACAGATAGTAGGAGCTGAATAAACATTTGCTGTATGAAAGAGTAAAAAAATGAAAAATAGTCTTAACCATACAATTGCATGCTAATCAGATATGGTGCTAAAATTTGCATATGCTAACATCTTCATAACACAGAACAAATTTTAGCAAAACAGTAAGACGGTAGGGTTGTTTTTGCTTCACTTTAGACCCAGATTGTAGCACAAAGAGAGCTAAGTCGAAGGTTTAAATGGCTTAATTGTGCAGCAAGTTAGAAGTTAAAGGGTCAGAGTAATGTTAAGTAAATGAAGCTGTTTTGGAAAAAACCTGTAATGCTGCATTCCAGGTCTCCTAAGGCACAGTGCCATTTTTGTGTGTGTTAAATCAGTTTAAGGCCAAATACTGGTGTTTGCTGACTTTCAGAGTTTCCTTATGTTTCCAGTCTTTGCAAAGCAACATAACCAGGCACAGGATATGTAGTGTTGCTTTTAACTCATAATCTGGTCTGTCGTCTAAAAATGTTAAGTTTCTGACAGTTGACCATTTACATTTTCTTTCTTTCTTTTAATTTACATTTTAAAAGATGTCTGAAAATTCTGATCCAGGTAAGATGGGTGTCTTTCATGAGATCATGAAAGCCTTGTAATATAGGAAATAAAGATAATATGTAGGTGTGTAGACCAAGAGGTTTTTTTGTTTTGTTTTGTTTTTTTTAACATATTATCAATTAACTCAACAAGTATTTGTTGAGTTCCTGCTATATGTCAGGCATTGTAGTAGGCACACAGTAAACAAAAGTTGTGCTCTTATGGAGCTTGCATTCTAGTGGGGAAACCAAAAATAAACAAAACTGAGATAAGTGAATGTTAGATGGTATCAAATGCCATGGAATAAAATGAGGCAAAGAAAGGGGCAGCTTTAAATAGAAAGGTCATAGAAGCCTAAGATGGTGCAAGGACATGAAGGAGGTGTAGGAGAGCATCATGCACATAGCAGATGGAAGAGCATCAGGCAGCTTGACCTGTAACAGCAAGAGTCTCAGACAGGAGCATGCCTGTCTAGAAATAGCAAGGTGGCCAACCTGGCTGGAGCCGTAAGCAAAGGAGGGAGAAATGCAGTTGATATCAAAGAGGTATTGGAGTCTGAGAGAGGACTGTGGGAGGCAGATTGTGAAGGACCTTGCAGATCATTGTAAGAACTTTCATTCTAAATGAGATGGGAACTCCTTGGAGAGATGTAAGCAGAAAAGTGGCATAATCTGATTTGGGTTGTAAATGGATCCTTTTGGCTGTTATGATATAAAAAAAAAATTAAAGAAGAAAGCCAGGGAAAAAAAAGAGATTGTATAGGAGTCTGTTGTATCAATCCAAATAGGAAATGATGGTATCGTGCAACAGACCAGAAGTGGTAGAAGTGGTACGATTTGTTGGCTTCCGGATAGCTAGTAGCAATGACTGCACTCTTCATGGCTTGGATGTGAGGTGTGAAGGAGGAATCAGCAATGGGTCACCTTTTCTGCCTGGAGCAAGTAGAAGGATGGGGTTGCTCCAGACTAAGAAGGAGAGTGTCTTCTTCACAGATCAGGTTCTGGTGAAAAATGTCAGGACCTGATTTTGGGCGTGTTAAATCTTAGATATCAGAAAGGAGATATCAATTGGATATATGGGTCTGGAGTTCAGAAAGATGCCTGGATAAGTGGCTCAGACAGTAAAGAATCCGCCTGCAGTGTGGGTTTTTCATGAGATCATGAAAGCCTTGTAATTAGGTTTTTTCCAAGAGGTTTTGTTTTGTTTTGTTTTTAACATATTATCAATTAACTCAACAAGTATTTGTTGAGTTCCTGCTATATGTCAGGCATTGTAGTAGGCACACAGTAAACAAAAGTTGTGCTCTTATGGAGCTTGCATTCTAGTGGGGAAACCAAAAATAAACAAAACTGAGATAAGTGAATGTTAGATGGTATCAAATGCCATGGAATAAAATGAGGCAAAGAAAGGGGCAGCTTTAAATAGAAAGGTCATAGAAGCCTAAGATGGTGCAAGGACATGAAGGAGGTGTAGGAGAGCATCATGCACATAGCAGATGGAAGAGCATCAGGCAGCTTGACCTGTAACAGCAAGAGTCTCAGACAGGAGCATGCCTGTCTAGAAATAGCAAGGTGGCCAACCTGGCTGGAGCCGTAAGCAAAGGAGGGAGAAATGCAGTTGATATCAAAGAGGTATTGGAGTCTGAGAGAGGACTGTGGGAGGCAGATTGTGAAGGACCTTGCAGATCATTGTAAGAACTTTCATTCTAAATGAGATGGGAACTCCTTGGAGAGATGTAAGCAGAAAAGTGGCATAATCTGATTTGGGTTGTAAATGGATCCTTTTGGCTGTTATGATATAAAAAAAAAATTAAAGAAGAAAGCCAGGGAAAAAAAAGAGATTGTATAGGAGTCTGTTGTATCAATCCAAATAGGAAATGATGGTATCGTGCAACAGACCAGAAGTGGTAGAAGTGGTACGATTTGTTGGCTTCCGGATAGCTAGTAGCAATGACTGCACTCTTCATGGCTTGGATGTGAGGTGTGAAGGAGGAATCAGCAATGGGTCACCTTTTCTGCCTGGAGCAAGTAGAAGGATGGGGTTGCTCCAGACTAAGAAGGAGAGTGTCTTCTTCACAGATCAGGTTCTGGTGAAAAATGTCAGGACCTGATTTTGGGCGTGTTAAATCTTAGATATCAGAAAGGAGATATCAATTGGATATATGGGTCTGGAGTTCAGAAAAGATGCCTGGATAAGTGGCTCAGACAGTAAAGAATCCGCCTGCAGTGTGGGAGACCTGGGTTCAATCCCTGGGTTAGGAAGGTCCCCTGGAGAAGGGAACAGCTACCCACTCCAGTATTCTTGCCTGGAGAATTCCATGGACAGAGGAACCTGGCAGGCTACAGTCCATGGCGTCGCAAAGAGTCAGATACGACTGAACAACTAACAATTTCACTTCACTTTAGATAGAGATATAGATTTGACAGTTATCAATAAATAGAATTATAGACCTTATTTAAAACTAACATGAGGCTCAATAATAGGCTTGTGGGATGAGCTCCCAACATGTAGAGGTCAAGGAGATTGGGAGGAATATCCAAGGGAGATGAGAATGAGAGGCAAATAAAGTAGGAGGACAGATTTGGAGGCAAGTGAACACATTTTGAGGAAACATAAAGCAGAAGCCACTTTTCTGATGGGCTGCATATATTTTCCAGGACATGCCAAAGTGAGTAGAAGTAAACAGAAGGAGCTATTTAAGTGTGGCCCCGTTAGCCTCACCTATCTAAGTACCTTCTCAGGAGGAGGATGGCATCCAGCAGCTATTTAGGCCAGCAAGAGAGCTGGAGCGAATTTGTGCAGTGATGATTCCTGTGACTACCAGTCACAGAAATCTCACCATAGCCACAGAATCATAGGTGCTTACTTTGGACAAGTTCTGAAAGCAAGCCTATTTTAATCTGCCTGACACAAAATTCCCATCATGAATTCATCCTGTGATTTTCCTTAATCATCTTCAATAACAGGGGACTTCACATTTTTGAGAACAGTTGGTGGGTGCTTCTTTGAATTTCTCTGATAAGCAGCTACAATAAAAATTGGCCAAGTCGCTAACATGATATATGAATGAAGTAGACTTATAATACTGATGTTGTATTGCTTTGTAACTTTTTGAAGATGTTTCTGAGTTTTCAGAGATTTAGCCCAATTCATGCATGCCTTCATTCAAACAGCCCAGCATTTGCTTGATTTATATACTTATTTCCTTCCAAAGTCAGTCAGATTTTTGACTTTTCAAATGTTTATTTCTGGGCAGTTACAAGTAAGAAAATATGTTTACCAACGTTTTAAAATGTGTGTGCATGTGTGTGTTCAATCGCTGAGCTTTATCCAAGTCTTTGCAATCATATGTACTGTAACTTACCAGGCTCCTCTGTCCATAGGATTCTTCGGGTAAGAATACTGGAATAGGGGCTTCCCTGGTGGTCCAGTGGGTAAGGACAATGCCTTGCAGTGCAAGAGGCGCCGGTTCGATCCCTGGCCTGGGAAGATCCCATGTGCCATGGAGCGGCTGGACCCATGTGTCCAATTACCCCCAAGCTGGAGCTCTGGAGCTCATGCGCCCAGAGCTGGTGCTCTGCGACAACAGAGGCCACTGCGATGGGAGGCCCACAAGGGCCAAAGAACAAAGATGGATGAAAATAGATAAATGAAAGACCAATAGAAGTGGCCCGACTGCCACCTTTCCTCCCCAACCCGCACCCCCCCCCCCCCCCAAAAAAGGTAAAAAAAAAAAAAAAGAATACTGGAGTAGGTTTCCATGCCTTCCTCCAGGGGATCTTCCCAACACAGGGATCAAACCCAGGTCTCCTGCAGGTGGATTCTTTTACACTGAGCCACCAGGAAAACCCTTTTTAAGATGTATGTTTAATTATGTTCTGGTCGAAGGGGAAATTTCAGACAATTAAATAATACTAGCCAAATACCATCACAGCAGAACCTTCATAATAAACTGAAATCCTAGAGAGCAGAGGTGACATCCTCCTGGTTCCAGAGGTATCTGCCTGTCAGGAAGAGAAAATCAACTCCATGTTTCCAGAGTCATGCTGAAACCACGTATCATATGGTTCCACAGGGGCCATATGTTGATGCCTCTTCCTATAGGAGGAACTGCTGAGTTGTTTCAAACAGAAAATGTAACAAGCGGGCTGAATGAGCAGGCACACTCAGGGCCTAAGAACTGTAAAAAGCCCCCTTTTTGTTTCTGCTACTCCACTGTTGGGGGTACCTCCTACCCTATACACCAGTCCTTTTGTAAATAAACTCGACTCACAGTCCCAGCCTGAAGTACAACCAGCTGAAACCACCTCTTGGAGGAGTCGAACCCCTGAAGGGGGTGCAGAATCATCCGTGCTTTCTTTATCCCCCTGCCTGCCAAGGCTACCCTGTCCAGAACTTCCCTTCCACCTCCAGGCAGCACAAGGCAGCTAATAAGGCCCCCAGAATGAGAAGCACACATGAGCACCACGTGCATTAGGCAGTAGGTAATTACATTTCAGTTGTTTAATTAAGTTTCACTTTCTGGTTGCCTTGGGGAAACTGTAGGGAAGGATTTTTGTTGTTGTTTTCCCCTGATGCCTCCTTTTCTTTTGTCCCCTGGCTAGAAACTGAGCAGTTCCACATTGTATTGAAATAGATACACATGCAGCATTTGTGTTGGCTGAATGAAGCACCTATAATCATATATTTCCTCTCTTTGATCTATGTGTGCCACCATCTTAATATGTGGGATAGAAATTTCATTCAATTAAGACATAATTGTTCTATTGTCTTAGAGCTTATTGAAGCCAGCTCATTCTCCCTTAGAATGCTTTTCTGTACTTCAGCCGTAAGCTCAGCACTGACTCCATTATTGTTTTTCACCTTTTCTTTAAGTACTATGTATTTTCTATCAAAGTCCAAGCAGCTGATAAATTTGGTACACTTGCAAGGAGATCTTTGGCCTTTTTCTCCTAGGTTTCCCCACTAGGAATGCTGCACCCTTCCTTGGAAGGCTGTATGGTCATTCATTCTTTTGAAATTTACCTGTGGATCTACCTGTGGGCCTACAATGTGAAAGAATATGTGATTTGCTTAAAGGAAGATTTGTTTTCCCATAAGGCTATGGTTTAGTAAGCCTCAATGTTTCTAAATGTATATGCCTTGAATATTCTGTTGCAGAAGGACCCCTCAAGGACACACCTCCTGAGTATGATCATTATTGAGGTGTGTCCTTGGAACATACCTCATATGGTTCCACAGGGCCATATGTTGATGCCTCTTCCTATAGGAGGAACTGCTGAGTTGTTTCAAACAGAAAATGTAACAAGCGGGCTGAATGAGCAGGCACACTCAGGGCCTAAGAACTGTAAAAAGCCCCCTTTTTGTTTCTGCTACTCCACTGTTGGGGGTACCTCCTACCCTATACACCAGTCCTTTTGTAAATAAACTCGACTCACAGTCCCAGCCTGAAGTACAACCAGCTGAAACCACCTCTTGGAGGAGTCGAACCCCTGAAGGGGGTGCAGAATCATCCGTGCTTTCTTTATCCCCCTGCCTGCCAAGGCTACCCTGTCCAGAACTTCCCTTCCACCTCCAGGCAGCACAAGGCAGCTAATAAGGCCCCCAGAATGAGAAGCACACATGAGCACCACGTGCATTAGGCAGTAGGTAATTACATTTCAGTTGTTTAATTAAGTTTCACTTTCTGGTTGCCTTGGGGAAACTGTAGGGAAGGATTTTGTTGTTTTTTTCCCCATCATGCCTCTTTTTCTTTTGTCCCCTGGCTAGAAACTGAGCAGTTCCACATTGTATTGAAATAGATACACATGCAGCATTTGTGTTGGCTGAATGAAGCACCTATAATCATATATTTCCTCTCTTTGATCTATGTGTGCCACCATCTTAATATGTGGGATAGAAATTTCATTCAATTAAGACATAATTGTTCTATTGTCTTAGAGCTTATTGAAGCCAGCTCATTCTCCCTTAGAATGCTTTTCTGTACTTCAGCCGTAAGCTCAGCACTGACTCCATTATTGTTTTTCACCTTTTCTTTAAGTACTATGTATTTTCTATCAAAGTCCAAGCAGCTGATAAATTTGGTACACTTGCAAGGAGATCTTTGGCCTTTTTCTCCTAGGTTTCCCCACTAGGAATGCTGCACCCTTCCTTGGAAGGCTGTATGGTCATTCATTCTTTTGAAATTTACCTGTGGATCTACCTGTGGGCCTACAATGTGAAAGAATATGTGATTTGCTTAAAGGAAGATTTGTTTTCCCATAAGGCTATGGTTTAGTAAGCCTCCAATGTTTCTAAATGTATATGCCTTGAATATTCTGTTGCAGAAGGACCCCTCAAGGACACACCTCCCTGAGTATGATCATTATTGAGGTGTGTCCTTGGAACATACCTGGCCACAGGAGAGGGAAAGCCTGTTACACAGGAAACCTAGAAGTGTATCCTGCTGCTTAGCACCTAAGCAGTAACATATGAATCAGCTTTTAGTTTCCAGTCTGGAAATCAAGTTTGCATTTGAAATTGTAGACTGTTTTGAGATACAATTCATTGGAAAGAGATGTGGTCCAATTCACTTTACCACGGAAGCTCAGAATGACGCCAGATATTGGTTTTTGAAAAACTGTCATCCTCTTAAAGTCCAGCTCAGGACTGACACTGGAGGGCTACCATCTTCACTGCTGAGTCTCATACTGCTCACATCTGCTCCTCTTTCTGTGGAGCTCGATTTCCACGATGCAGACTTAGCGCAGTGCCGCTACATCAAAAGCTATATTCCAGTTATTTCCTTAAAATTTGACCCTACTTGCGGTGGAGTAATTCATGGGGAAAATATCTCTGTCATTTTCCCATCACATTTCCTGCCCCTGCTAATCCTCTCCTCCTCTTCTAAGCACGGAAGCCAAGAAAGGGCCCTCACTTTTCTGTCTGTTTGCATGGACTAAGATGCTTTGCACTAAGCGTGTTCTGGCAACTTTCTGACCTCTTCTGGAGCCTGTCCTCTTCTGCAGCAGTTTCTTCCAAGATCCTAAGGAAAGTCAGCTGACACTACGTGTTTTGTGCCCTAAAGAGTAAATAATATGTTTGTTGACACAGCAATTTGAATTCCTTGTGTGAATATTATAGCCTCCAGTATGGTGAAGTCTCGGTTCCCTGCTAGCTTTTTAATAGTCAGAGGCTCTTGCCTTTCAGAACCCCTTTTCTGATGAAGTGGTCTGTGTTTACCGCTGAAGAAAGGCGTGTTTTGCGTATTAGATATGTCGGTGATCTGCGACTACCTTCGACCTTTCCGTTTCAAAAGTGTCTCGGGAAGTGGTCCAGTATCACGATCTTTTTATTACAGTGCCAGGCACGGTTTCTAATGCTTCTAATGCTTATTTGCAGACCCTCCCTTATTAGCTTAAAAAATACAACTTGAAACTTTAGTAAGGTAGAGCCTATGAAGAGAGATTCCAAAATGGATAAAATAAAGCTGAGGGAAATTAAAACAGCTTGCCCAGTGTGACTAAGAGGGTCAGGAATAGAACCTGACTCCTAATAGAACACATTTTTGTGGGGGTGGCACAAAAGAACGGGACATGTTAGCAATCAGAAAAAGCTCAAGTTCAGCCATAAAGCATATTTGTACACACTGTTGCATATTGTGTTCAAATGACTTATTTTGGCCTCAGTCTGTTCCAATGCACATTCCTGCCAGAGGTAGGTATTGGTCTGGAGATCGTTTTTTCTCCTGCAGCACGCAAGAGTCAGAGTTTCCACATGCTTAACTGAGTAGTGGGTCTGAGTCATATAAGACATGAACTGGTGGGATCCATGCCTTGTAACCAATTCTGCGACAGCTGGCAGCACCTTGGTGTGTGGGGAGGCTTTTCAAACCCAGTCGGTTTCCTTGGGGATGTAGAGTTGCTGAGGCAAATGTGGGCAAATATAGGATGACAGCCCAGGCAGGAGACACTCAGGCACATGTGGCCACAACTCAGGTTGTAGGCTCCAGGGAAGTGATCTGGCTCGTATGTGAATTGCAATTGTAACCAATGGTTTATTTCACAGGGATTTCCATACATTATCTCAATTTTCCTTCGCAGAAGTACCCCAAAGGAAGTATGTAGCACACTGTTACAGATCTTTTGTGAGGGCAAGCACAGTCTCCAGGATATTGCAACAGGCTCAAGGTTACACAACTAAGAAATGAGGATACACACAGTCAGGTCCCTTGACTCCAAGTTAGGTGCCCTTTTATTTTCATTTGCATTTATTTTTTATTGAAGCATAGTTGACTGGCAGTGTTGTGTTTGTTTCAGGTGTCCAACAAAATGATTCAGTTATATATATATATATATATATACACACCAGATTCTTTTCCCTTAAAGATTACTACAAAATATTGAGTGTATTTCCCTGAGCTATACGGTAGGTCCTTGTTGGTTATCTGTTTCATGTACACTAGTGTGTTTATGTGAATCCCAAACTCCTAATTCATCTCCCTTTTTCTGGGTACCCTTCACCGTTCACAAAGTGAATGAGACCAATGACTTCGAATACTAAAAGTGTTCTTGTGGTTACACCAACCTTGCTCCACACCCGCAGAGGAAAAGTACAGACTGAAGGAGTTTGCTGTGCTTAGGGGTATGTAAATGTCAGGACTCCACTCTACTTCTCCCTCTTTCAGGACCCCCTTAGCTCTCCCTTGGGGTGAAGGCAAATCACAGTGGAGGGTCATCTACTTCTGGGGTCCTCATCCTTCACAATGGACGTCAGACTTCCTTTTATGGCACTCTGGTTGATTCATTAATAGTTTGATTTTTTTTTTGTTGCAGGATGCACGAACATTTTTTGATTGAGAAACATTTTAGAAATGCCAAACATATTACTGTGGTGAAATAACATGACTAATATCGCTCTTAAATTGTTGGAATTATGAGGGCTTCAGCCTATTTTTTTGAGTCTGTGTGTTTGTTTTGATTTGTTTTATCTTGCCTTTCAAGTGGTCTCATTGGCTTTGAAACATTAGCAGGCAGTGTTCTCTTACAGATCTGGTTCCTACTTTTAGCAGCCATAGGAAGTAGCTTCAACCCATACCTGAGTTCAATATGGCATTTTAGAGAACATTTAATTTTTACTGATTTGGGGTAAAAGAAAAACTGAATAAATCATAATTGGTTAAAGAAGTGATAGTGCAGCTAGTCTTAGGGTGAATAAAGTACTCTTGAAAACTAAATTGTTTTTGTAGATACGATAATACCATGGTATATTCAACCCAATAAAATGCATAAACTACTTTAACTCCTAGTTTAACTCCTGGAGAAGCAGTGTAATGATTACTGTCATATCTAACCGTATAGGGATTTATAAACACATAGACACAAAGCCAATGCAAATTCTTCAGTTTATTAATGGACGATAGGACTGAAAACCAGCTGGAAAGTGCAGGAATTTGAGATGATAGTAAATCATAAACACATGGCACTTGCAACCAGTTGATCTAAAAACTTGCCATTGCTTGGGTGGCAGACGAAGCAGAGGATTAAAACAAGGATTTTTTTCCTTCATGGATTACATTTTTTTTTTTTTAAATGAAAACAAATGGTGACAAGAAAAGAAAAGAGGAACCAAAATGAGCAGGAATCAGAATCCTGGGGGAAGATTTTTCACTTTGATTTCTGTGAATTCCATGTATGCAATTGAGAATGCTTATTGAAGGTTAATCTTATTGAAGTATAATCTTATCTATGAGAACATTATAAACTACTTTAAGTCAGCACATTTAGAATAGTAAATCGCTGAATTTGTGACTGAGCTTATTGTTTGATCATAATGAGCAAAGTCGCGTCTGACTCTCTGCAACTCCATGGACTGTAGCCCACCAGGCTCTTCTGTCCATGGAATTTTCCAGGCAAGAACACTGGAGTGGGTTGTCATTTCCTTCTCCAGTGGATCTTCCCAACCCAGGGATTGAACCTGTGGCTCCTGCATTGGCAGGTGGATTCTTCACCACTGAGCCATCTGGGAAACCTTTGATCATCACACCCTCTATATAATTTTAATCTACTTAAGACTCAGTTTTAGTGACACTTTTGTCCATTTGGTAGTGCTCAGGCTTTGGTGTAGGTCAGCATGTTGCAGGATGCTAGTGAACAGGGCAGCTTTTTGAGTGACGTCTCTGATATTCTGGTACAGCACCTCTTGGAGGGGACCCAGTCAGACGCAGCAACTACACCTTTCAAAACCTCTAACAGAGAATCATAAAGCAGGAGGAAAGGGGCTTTTTGAGTCAGAGAATGCCATTGATTTTTATGAATTCTGACCCTATCAAATATAAGTTTTAAAGTTTAAATTTTTGTTCATGGTGGTAAATTGGAACTATAACATATTTCATGTTAGTGAAAAAAAGATTATAAAATTGTCTGTGAGTACACAACTTGGTTGCTTGTAATCAAACTTTTTAGAACATAAAGCTGAAAGAATTACCTAATTCAACTCTTCATTGTATAGATGAGCCATATGAGGCTCGGGGAGTTGAAGTAACTTGCACAGTGTCACATAGCTTGCTAGTGACCACACAAGATAATTTTGCTCTTTCCATTCCTTATGTCACATGTCTCTTAAAATTTTCTGACAGTGGTCCAGTATTATAAAAAGGACTGAGAGTAAACTAAGTATCCCTTTAGTTGATGCCTTTGCCTTATACAGAAGAATAAGATTAGAGACTTGGATATAAATATATACAGTCAATAAAAGTAATTGCATAGTGACAACTATATGGTATGTCTTGTTCTTCCTGTAAATAAATGTCATGAACTAGGGAATGGGGTAATGATGCTAAGTTGTTGCAGACATAAAAGTGTGAAAGAAATTCTGGGTCTCTGGGAAAGCCTCCACCTGCTATGCAGAAGACATAGGTTCAATCCCTAGGTTGGGAAGATCCCCTGGCAGCCCACTGCAGTATTTTTGCCTGGAGAGTCCCATGGACAGAAGAGTCTAGTGAGCTATAATCCATGCAGTCACAAAAGCCAGACATAACTGAGTAAGCAAGCACACTCAGGATATGATAAATTGAGTTTACCTTCTAAAGACTATTAAGCTTTGCTTATATTATTCAAAACTGTCCTTTCCCCACAGATTTTCTAAAATTAGATACCATCTTTTTAATACTTTTTTTTGGATGTGGACCATTTTGAAAGTTTTCATTGAATATGTTACGATATTGCTTCTGTTTTATGTTTTGGTGTTTTGGCTGCAAGGCATGTGGGCTTGTAGGTCCCTGACCAGGGATCGAACCTGCACCCCCTGCATTGGAACGTGAAGTCTCAATGACTAGACCACCAGGGAAGTCCCTAGATAACTTCTTATTTAGTCTGCTTCCCCTGCCAAATCAACTAGGAATTTTTGGGAGAGTGGTGAGAGGAGGCTGCAAATTATCAAACACTGATTTCTAGTGCTTAAAACAAGTAGATTTTTCTTCACATTTACCATATAAATTTCTGGAGATAGGCTATTGTTGGTATTAGTTTAGTAGCTCAGTGATATCAAAACTCACGGTCAGCATCTTTCTGATGTTCTTCTCCTTTGTCTCATAGTCTCATAGGGACCTATAACATATTTCATGTTAGTGAAAAAAAGATTATAAAATTGTCTGTGAGTACACAACTTGGTTGCTTGTAATCAAACTTTTTAGAACATAAAGCTGAAAGAATTACCTAATTCAACTCTTCATTGTATAGATGAGCCATATGAGGCTCGGGGAGTTGAAGTAACTTGCACAGTGTCACATAGCTTGCTAGTGACCACACAAGATAATTTTGCTCTTTCCATTCCTTATGTCACATGTCTCTTAAAATTTTCTGACAGTGGTCCAGTATTATAAAAAGGACTGAGAGTAAACTAAGTATCCCTTTAGTTGATGCCTTTGCCTTATACAGAAGAATAAGATTAGAGACTTGGATATAAATATATACAGTCAATAAAAGTAATTGCATAGTGACAACTATATGGTATGTCTTGTTCTTCCTGTAAATAAATGTCATGAACTAGGGAATGGGGTAATGATGCTAAGTTGTTGCAGACATAAAAGTGTGAAAGAAATTCTGGGTCTCTGGGAAAGCCTCCACCTGCTATGCAGAAGACATAGGTTCAATCCCTAGGTTGGGAAGATCCCCTGGCAGCCCACTGCAGTATTTTTGCCTGGAGAGTCCCATGGACAGAAGAGTCTAGTGAGCTATAATCCATGCAGTCACAAAAGCCAGACATAACTGAGTAAGCAAGCACACTCAGGATATGATAAATTGAGTTTACCTTCTAAAGACTATTAAGCTTTGCTTATATTATTCAAAACTGTCCTTTCCCCACAGATTTTCTAAAATTAGATACCATCTTTTTAATACTTTTTTTTGGATGTGGACCATTTTGAAAGTTTTCATTGAATATGTTACGATATTGCTTCTGTTTTATGTTTTGGTGTTTTGGCTGCAAGGCATGTGGGCTTGTAGGTCCCTGACCAGGGATCGAACCTGCACCCCCTGCATTGGAACGTGAAGTCTCAATGACTAGACCACCAGGGAAGTCCCTAGATAACTTCTTATTTAGTCTGCTTCCCCTGCCAAATCAACTAGGAATTTTTGGGAGAGTGGGGAGAGAGGAGGCTGCAAATTATCAAACACTGATTTCTAGTGCTTAAAACAAGTAGATTTTTCTCTTCACATTTACCATATAAATTTCTGGAGATAGGCTATTGTTGGTATTAGTTTAGTAGCTCAGTGATATCAAAACTCACGGTCAGCATCTTTCTGATGTTCTTCTCCTTTGTCTCATAGTCTCATAGGGACCACACTGTTGTTCAAGGTAGGGTGAAGGGGTAAGCAATAGAGAAGAGGGTTAGGGCTTCCCTGGTGGTCCAATGGGTAAAGAGTCTGCCTTGCAGTGCAAGGGGCGCCAGTTCGATCATTGGCCTGGGAAGATCCCATGTGCTGCAGAGCAGCTGGACTGATGTGTTCAACTCCCAAGCCAGAGCTCTGGAGTGCACGTACCCAGAACCAGTGCTCTGCAGTGAGAGAGGCCAACATGTGCCAAAGAACAAAGATGGATGAAAATGAATAAATGAAAGACCAATGGAAGTGGCCAAAAAAAAAAAAAAAAAATAGAGAAGAGGGTTGAAAATGGGGTGTGGGGTGACAGAAGGGTCTGCCACTCTCTCTGCTCATGAAGGACCTCTTGTTATTCCATCATCATTTGAACACTGACTGTGTCTCACAAGGACCTCCAATTTAAGACATTCTTTCTTCCTGCTCCTCTTTCTCTACCACCATCCTTCCAGACTCGGATACATTGCCCCCGATACACACACAACACACAAAGTGACCACATACCCACAGTCAGTCGGAACCTGCATTTCAGAAGAGTTAGGAATATGCACAGGTGTCGGTGTCCTAAAGTTGGGTTTTTTTCAATGTATTTATTTTTAATTGAAGAATAATTGCTTTATAGTATTGTGTTGGTTTTTACCAAACATCAACATATAAGAAACTTTGTGGAAGAAGCTTTCTCTGTGGATGTCCAGAAGCCCTTCTTCCCTGCTTCTATAGAAGAATGATTGAATCCAAACATGAAGCACTGATGTTTTAAAAAAAAAAAACAGAAGTCAGTATCTTGAAAGTGTATCCTAAGGCTTTTCTTCAGGTAATTAATTTTTTGCTTCCTGCCAAATCAACTAGGAATTTTTGGGAGAGTGGGGAGAGCGGAGGCTGCAAATTATCAAACACTGATTTCTAGTGCTTAAAACAAGTAGATTTTTCTCTTCACATTTACCATATAAATTTCTGGAGATAGGCTATTGTTGGTATTAGTTTAGTAGCTCAGTGATATCAAAACTCACGGTCAGCATCTTTCTGATGTTCTTCTCCTTTGTCTCATAGTCTCATAGGGACCACACTGTTGTTCAAGGTAGGGTGAAGGGGTAAGCAATAGAGAAGAGGGTTAGGGCTTCCCTGGTGGTCCAATGGGTAAAGAGTCTGCCTTGCAGTGCAAGGGGCGCCAGTTCGATCATTGGCCTGGGAAGATCCCATGTGCTGCAGAGCAGCTGGACTGATGTGTTCAACTCCCAAGCCAGAGCTCTGGAGTGCACGTACCCAGAACCAGTGCTCTGCAGTGAGAGAGGCCAACATGTGCCAAAGAACAAAGATGGATGAAAATGAATAAATGAAAGACCAATGGAAGTGGCCAAAAAAAAAAAAAAAAAATAGAGAAGAGGGTTGAAAATGGGGTGTGGGGTGACAGAAGGGTCTGCCACTCTCTCTGCTCATGAAGGACCTCTTGTTATTCCATCATCATTTGAACACTGACTGTGTCTCACAAGGACCTCCAATTTAAGACATTCTTTCTTCCTGCTCCTCTTTCTCTACCACCATCCTTCCAGACTCGGATACATTGCCCCCGATACACACACAACACACAAAGTGACCACATACCCACAGTCAGTCGGAACCTGCATTTCAGAAGAGTTAGGAATATGCACAGGTGTCGGTGTCCTAAAGTTGGGTTTTTTTCAATGTATTTATTTTTAATTGAAGAATAATTGCTTTATAGTATTGTGTTGGTTTTTACCAAACATCAACATATAAGAAACTTTGTGGAAGAAGCTTTCTCTGTGGATGTCCAGAAGCCCTTCTTCCCTGCTTCTATAGAAGAATGATTGAATCCAAACATGAAGCACTGATGTTTTAAAAAAAAAAAAAATCAGAAGTCAGTATCTTGAAAGTGTATCCTAAGGCTTTTCTTCAGGTAACCTTTATACTGAACCATAGAAAGATTAAAGACATCTTCTGTTGGACTCAGGTCCTGTCGTTCATGCTAGGATTGTTCAGGAAAAGAGGTGCTGACATCTTTACTAAGAGGAGTCAAGGTCTTCCTAGCAGGAAACTGGTTTGATGACAATATGCTGACTTGTCAGTTAAGCTGGTAGCTACCCTGGGCATCAAGAGATTGACTCTCCTTCTGACTGCTGACTTGTGTGTGTGTGTCAGGGGAATCTTATGAGTCATGGTTAGCCTTTCCAGCATGATCAAGCTTGAAAGAGCCTCTGAATTGTTGCAAAAAAAAAAAAAATGGATTTGGCCAACAGTTGTCTTCGGCATCCCCACTGAAGAAAGTCAGTTCGGAAATGGAAATTCTAAACAAGCAACTGAAGCTAAGGACACCTCTGTGTGTAAATGCTTCCAGATGCAGACAAATTTTTCATTTCACTCTCTACGGTTTTCATTTTAAAGGGTTATTGAGATGGAAGCTTGGAGCAAAGGGCATTAGAATCATTTGCCCTGGTTTCCCATCCGAGTGAGGCCAACTCACAGTTGCAAGGGGAGAACATGGTCTAAAAAATAAATCTTAATCAAGTCCCTGTAGTCTATCAACACATGCTTTTCAGAAGAAGCAAATGAAGAAACATCTGAGGAAAACAGGGCTGAGTTGGTGGGACATCTTGGAGGGGGCCGGTCCCCTCTTAGAAAATTAAGAAGACATGCAGTAGCATCTGTGCTTGTTAAATAGAAAAAGATGAAGGAGGAACTTCAAGATACTACCATTTTAAAGTTTAAAACAACAATCTGCAAGTTTGGGAACTGTAAGGTTGTTAGGATTGTTTTCACCCTTGAAAGGATTCAGAACAGAGTTATAGATAGTTTTTTGCTTTCTTTTTTTTTAATCATTGGGCCAACAACAACAGCAAAAAAGATGTCATTTGGCCTATAAAATATTCTCTGCTCCCACCCAGCAAACCCTCCTCCTGCTTCTACCAGTCATCCCCCCCTGTTTCTATAGCTTCCTGTACAAAGGCTAGAATACCAACATCTGCCTGAAGCAAAAAACACATGCATTTCAGCCAAATAAATAAATAAAAAGGAACAAAATTCTGGGTACGCCATGTTGCTCTTATTCTCACCGGCTGACTCCCATTAGCCCTCTCTGGTTATTGTTAGAACATCATTTAAGCCTTAGGCCAATGGGCCTTAGCTCTTGGGTGATTTGAAATCTGCAGATAGTCACTGGAATGTAGCATGGAGAATCTTAAGCGTCAGGTCTAAGCTCACTGAGTTAAACCACTATATTCTTGGGCTTCGATGTTTATTCAGTAAATGATGCTCCTCAGTGGTGGTGCCTGGGGCATTGCCCAGCCATGTGGAGGAGGGTGAGCATGGATATGACTTCCCTCTTGGAGGGAGCCTTCTGCAAATCAGAGCTAATGGGATCCTAATAAGAACGTTCACCTCCCAGGTCCTCTGTGCCAGCATGGTGGATAACAACAGGATGTGGGTTTAAAACATGTGTAAGCTTCTTCAAGTTGCCTCTTTCAGTTTCACTCTTTTTTAAACTAGAAAATAATAATTGAGATATTGAAAGCAAACTTTTTTTTTTTTTTTGCTACCAGTATGTTTTTTGTCATCATTGTATCCCACATCAGGACTCGGTTCCATTCACATTTCTACAAGCTACTCAGGTAACTGAATTAAGATCAACATGTATTTAATTAGTACATTATGCAGATGAAAGCATGAGATATTTACAACACAGGCAGATTACAATTTACCTAAAGAAGTTTAAGTTTCTGTAAACAAGGAAGGAAGATTGTATTCATTGTCAATTAGGGGTGTTCTTTTGTACCTCTGGACTTGGTTGATGGTTTTAATGAACAGGACTAAAAGATGTCAAAAGTCACAAGCATATTAGTTGTAAAAATCAAAAGCATTTAACTTTAAGTGAATTTCTTTTAAAAGGAGATTTGAAGTTTGAGAAGACCATAAAATTAGGATCTACATGCATTTTTACAGAAGACCAGAAAAAATGAGAGATAATTGACGATCCATTCTTTGTATTTTCTGTTGTTTCTCCAATCCTCGCCCTTCCTTCATGGTCCCCTTTGCTCTTCATCCCAGTCCATTCTTTCTTTTCTGCTACTCGCTGTATGTCCTGTCCCATCTGTCCCTCCATCTCTGTTTACCTTGCGTTCTTCTCTTCCCATCAACCTCAGGACACAGAATTAAGAGAGAATACAAAGGATGGTCAGAATTGATGAACAGAGAAATTTTGTAGTTTTTTTATTTTGTTTTTTTTTCGGGGTGGGGGGGCACTTCTATTGGTCTTTCATGCAACCATTTTTCATCCGTCTTTGTTTTTTTTGGCCTGTGTGGGCCTCCCATCGTGGTGGCCTCTCTCACAGCAGAGCACTGACTCTGGGCACATGCACTCCAGAGCACTGGCTCAGTAATTGAACACATCAGTCCAGCTGCTCCGTGGCATGTGGGATCTTCCCAGGCCAAGGATCGAACCGGCGCCCCTTGCACTGCAAGGTGGTGTCCTTACCCACCGGACGACCAGGGAAGCCCTTTTTAAATTTTCTTAATTGCAAGTTTGGAGCTATTTTTGCACTTGAAGTATACACATGATAAAAAGAAGGTTGCCATTTCAATTCACATTGTCTGGAAAACTGAAAAACTCCTTTCTGATTTTTCTCTATAACGAAGACTTTGTTGGAATGTGCGCTCCTTTAATTATGCTCACTGAACAAACACCTCAAAAGGGAAACAATTCCAAGTCATGTATCAAACATTCAATTTGACATGTGTTTACTAAATACCTGACATACCTATGTATTTTCTTGATTCATTATAAAATGATACAGTGAATTCACATTCTGTGCTTGCTCCGCTCTATGCTCTGTGTTGAAAAGGAGTTGTTATTTTAGTTGCTAAGCTATGTCTGACTCTCTTGTGATCCCATGGACTGTAGCCCGCCAAGCTCCTCTGTCCATGGAATTTCCCAGGCAAGAATACTGGTGTGGGTTGCCATTTCCTTCTCCAGGGACTCTTTTTCTATCCAGGTATCAAACCCATGTCTTCTGCTTGGCAGGTGGATTCTTTACCACTGAGCCACCAGGAAGGAAGAGAAAGGAATATAAAAAAGATCAATTTCAAAGTGACAAGAGAGTGTTACAATAACAATACAAGAAGTGTCTACAATACAAGAAGTGTCATTTTAAAATAATGCAAACCATTTATCTCTTGCTTATGGAATACATAGGCTACAGGAAATTTGGTAGTAAAACAAATTTATATAAATTGAGACATTTTCCTCACCTCCACTGTAAAGTTGAATATGTTTTCTGAGAAAGACCCCCCCCAAATGCCTAACAGAGAACTTGAGATCACAGAAAATTGTGATCACTATTGTGCCTATATTTGGCCTCTTGAAACTTGTGTCCTTACAAGGCCTTCCCTGCTTTCATTCACAGCCCCTATCTTTTACTGTTTTCTTTTGTTTTTTTTTCGGGGTGGGGGGGCACTTCTATTGGTCTTTCATGCAACCATTTTTCATCCGTCTTTGTTTTTTGGCCTGTGTGGGCCTCCCATCGTGGTGGCCTCTCTCACAGCAGAGCACTGACTCTGGGCACATGCACTCCAGAGCACTGGCTCAGTAATTGAACACATCAGTCCAGCTGCTCCGTGGCATGTGGGATCTTCCCAGGCCAAGGATCGAACCGGCGCCCCTTGCACTGCAAGGTGGTGTCCTTACCCACCGGACGACCAGGGAAGCCCTTTTTAAATTTTCTTAATTGCAAGTTTGGAGCTATTTTTGCACTTGAAGTATACACATGATAAAAAGAAGGTTGCCATTTCAATTCACATTGTCTGGAAAACTGAAAAACTCCTTTCTGATTTTTCTCTATAACGAAGACTTTGTTGGAATGTGCGCTCCTTTAATTATGCTCACTGAACAAACACCTCAAAAGGGAAACAATTCCAAGTCATGTATCAAACATTCAATTTGACATGTGTTTACTAAATACCTGACATACCTATGTATTTTCTTGATTCATTATAAAATGATACAGTGAATTCACATTCTGTGCTTGCTCCGCTCTATGCTCTGTGTTGAAAAGGAGTTGTTATTTTAGTTGCTAAGCTATGTCTGACTCTCTTGTGATCCCATGGACTGTAGCCCGCCAAGCTCCTCTGTCCATGGAATTTCCCAGGCAAGAATACTGGTGTGGGTTGCCATTTCCTTCTCCAGGGACTCTTTTTCTATCCAGGTATCAAACCCATGTCTTCTGCTTGGCAGGTGGATTCTTTACCACTGAGCCACCAGGAAGGAAGAGAAAGGAATATAAAAAAGATCAATTTCAAAGTGACAAGAGAGTGTTACAATAACAATACAAGAAGTGTCTACAATACAAGAAGTGTCATTTTAAAATAATGCAAACCATTTATCTCTTGCTTATGGAATACATAGGCTACAGGAAATTTGGTAGTAAAACAAATTTATATAAATTGAGACATTTTCCTCACCTCCACTGTAAAGTTGAATATGTTTTCTGAGAAAGACCCCCCCCAAATGCCTAACAGAGAACTTGAGATCACAGAAAATTGTGATCACTATTGTGCCTATATTTGGCCTCTTGAAACTTGTGTCCTTACAAGGCCTTCCCTGCTTTCATTCACAGCCCCTATCTTTTACTGTTTTCTTCTTGGAGTATTTTTCTATTTCTGGGATGGTCACTAGCTTGAGACCGGAAGTATTCCTTTCTTTCTTTCTGGGATCTCCTCTGTCTTCACACTCAGCCTCTGCAGCTCAGTTTCCCTCCTTCCTTTCTGTTGAGAGATTTATGGCAGCTAACAGAGTAAACAAGACGTATTCCAGCCTGGTATGCTCTGTGGTTTCAGATGTGTAAGATGAGTGACTTCCTATGTCTAGCTCAGGAATAAATATCCAGCTGCTGTTTTTTCATTCACTCAATAAATACGTATTGACTGCCTGTGCTCAGTCACTCAGTAGTGTCCAACTCTTTGTGACCCCACGGACTGCTGCCCACCCGTCTCCTCTGTCCATGGGATTCTCCAGGCAAGAATACTGGAGTGGGTTGCCATTTCCTATGCCAGTTGACTGCCTGCTACACAGTTCTTCACTTCCTGAGCTTACACAGTAGCACGGACACATGACCATTAAATACCTGTTTGTCTGTAATTGTGTTTAAGGCTACAGAGGGCAAGTATAAGTTTCTGTGGACAAATAGAAGGGAAATTGAGTTTGTCTGGAAGATGTAAGATCAAGAAAAGCTTCCCTGAGGAGGTGATATTTAAGCTGAGATCTGAATAAGTGGGAGATTCCTCCAGGCAGAGGGAAGAGTAAAGGTTTGGGGACAGGAAGTAACATGGTAGTTTTGAGGAACTTAGAGGTTGGTGAGGCCATGCGTGTGTGCTAAGTCACTTCAATCATGTCTGACTCTTTCTAACCTTATTGTAGTCCACCAGGCTCCTCTGTCCATAGAATTCTCCAGGCAAGCTAAACTGTAGGAAATTGCAAAAGGAGAGGGAAACAGGGAGTTTTTGCTATGTAAATTTGGTAGTAAAACAAATTTATATAAATTGAGACATTTTCCTCACCTCCACTGTAAAGTTGAATATGTTTTCTGAGAAAGACCCCCCCCAAATGCCTAACAGAGAACTTGAGATCACAGAAAATTGTGATCACTATTGTGCCTATATTTGGCCTCTTGAAACTTGTGTCCTTACAAGGCCTTCCCTGCTTTCATTCACAGCCCCTATCTTTTACTGTTTTCTTCTTGGAGTATTTTTCTATTTCTGGGATGGTCACTAGCTTGAGACCGGAAGTATTCCTTTCTTTCTTTCTGGGATCTCCTCTGTCTTCACACTCAGCCTCTGCAGCTCAGTTTCCCTCCTTCCTTTCTGTTGAGAGATTTATGGCAGCTAACAGAGTAAACAAGACGTATTCCAGCCTGGTATGCTCTGTGGTTTCAGATGTGTAAGATGAGTGACTTCCTATGTCTAGCTCAGGAATAAATATCCAGCTGCTGTTTTTTCATTCACTCAATAAATACGTATTGACTGCCTGTGCTCAGTCACTCAGTAGTGTCCAACTCTTTGTGACCCCACGGACTGCTGCCCACCCGTCTCCTCTGTCCATGGGATTCTCCAGGCAAGAATACTGGAGTGGGTTGCCATTTCCTATGCCAGTTGACTGCCTGCTACACAGTTCTTCACTTCCTGAGCTTACACAGTAGCACGGACACATGACCATTAAATACCTGTTTGTCTGTAATTGTGTTTAAGGCTACAGAGGGCAAGTATAAGTTTCTGTGGACAAATAGAAGGGAAATTGAGTTTGTCTGGAAGATGTAAGATCAAGAAAAGCTTCCCTGAGGAGGTGATATTTAAGCTGAGATCTGAATAAGTGGGAGATTCCTCCAGGCAGAGGGAAGAGTAAAGGTTTGGGGACAGGAAGTAACATGGTAGTTTTGAGGAACTTAGAGGTTGGTGAGGCCATGCGTGTGTGCTAAGTCACTTCAATCATGTCTGACTCTTTCTAACCTTATTGTAGTCCACCAGGCTCCTCTGTCCATAGAATTCTCCAGGCAAGCTAAACTGTAGGAAATTGCAAAAGGGAGAGGGAAACAGGGAGACTATAAAGTAGTCAATATATTGTCCCCATAGAACAAGAAGACTGAAAATAGGCAGTTCAGGGGTGATGTAAGATTCATGAGTTCATCACAGGCATTCTTAGCTGTCACTTTGTCATGTCTGAGTTGGAAGTGGTCCTGTGCATGATGGTCCCACTGGAGAGAAGAGAGAAGAGAAAGATATGCAATGCCAGGGTCTTTATCAGAAAAACTAGAAATTTCTCTGGCATCCTCTGGTGGACTTCTGCCTGTGTGTCAGGGGCCAGAACACAACCCAAACTGTAAGGAAAGCTGGAAAAGTGAGAATGCAGATTTGCCAGTTGTGCTCATAGAAGGAGCCCAGGGGGGGATGGACTGGGAATGCGTATTGGTTTCCTCAGTAAACAGTGTCTGACTTAAGCACTCTCCAGCTTTATGATCTTCAGCAACAAGTAACTCGATTACTCCAATCCCTTTTTTTTTTTTTTTAAAGATTTATTTATTTATTTATTTTGGGCGGGGGGCAGGTTGGGGAGGGAGGGGAGCAGGCGGGCCACTTCTATTGGTCTTTCGTTTCTCTGTGTTCATCTGTCTGTTTTCTTTGGCTCCTGTGGGCCTCCCATCGCGGCGGCTCCTTTTGTTGCAGAACGCTGGCTCTGGGCGCATGTGCTCCAGAGCTCTGGCTCGGTAATGGACACATCAGTCCAACCGCTCCGCAGCACGTGGGATCTTCCCAGGCCAGGGATGGAACCGGCGTCCCTTGCAAGGCGGTGTTTAAGGCTACAGAGGGCAAGTATAAGTTTCTGTGGACAAATAGAAGGGAAATTGAGTTTGTCTGGAAGATGTAAGATCAAGAAAAGCTTCCTGAGGAGGTGATATTTAAGCTGAGATCTGAATAAGTGGGAGATTCCTCCAGGCAGAGGGAAGAGTAAAGGTTTGGGGACAGGAAGTAACATGGTAGTTTTGAGGAACTTAGAGGTTGGTGAGGCCATGCGTGTGTGCTAAGTCACTTCAATCATGTCTGACTCTTTCTAACCTTATTGTAGTCCACCAGGCTCCTCTGTCCATAGAATTCTCCAGGCAAGCTAAACTGTAGGAAATTGAAAAAGGGGAGAGGGAAACAGGGAGACTATAAAGTAGTCAATATATTGTCCCCATAGAACAAGAAGACTGAAAATAGGCAGTTCAGGGGTGATGTAAGATTCATGAGTTCATCACAGGCATTCTTAGCTGTCACTTTGTCATGTCTGAGTTGGAAGTGGTCCTGTGCATGATGGTCCCACTGGAGAGAAGAGAGAAGAGAAAGATATGCAATGCCAGGGTCTTTATCAGAAAAACTAGAAATTTCTCTGGCATCCTCTGGTGGACTTCTGCCTGTGTGTCAGGGGCCAGAACACAACCCAAACTGTAAGGAAAGCTGGAAAAGTGAGAATGCAGATTTGCCAGTTGTGCTCATAGAAGGAGCCCAGGGGGGGATGGACTGGGAATGCGTATTGGTTTCCTCAGTAAACAGTGTCTGACTTAAGCACTCTCCAGCTTTATGATCTTCAGCAACAAGTAACTCGATTACTCCAATCCCTTTTTTTTTTTTTTTAAAGATTTATTTATTTATTTATTTTTGGGCGGGGGTCAGGTTGGGGAGGGAGGGGAGCAGGCGGGCCACTTCTATTGGTCTTTCGTTTCTCTGTGTTCATCTGTCTGTTTTCTTTGGCTCCTGTGGGCCTCCCATCGCGGCGGCTCCTTTTGTTGCAGAACGCTGGCTCTGGGCGCATGTGCTCCAGAGCTCTGGCTCGGTAATGGACACATCAGTCCAACCGCTCCGCAGCACGTGGGATCTTCCCAGGCCAGGGATGGAACCGGCGTCCCTTGCACTGCAAGGCGGTGTCCTTACCCACTGGACCACCAGGGGAAGCCCTCCAATCTCTTTTCTGAAAAATGGGAAGAACAAAAATTCCCCACCTCAAAGGGTTGGTCTGGGGTTAACTGAAAGAATGTTTGTGCTGAGTACATAATAACATTCAACCCATATGAGCGCTGAGGCCATGCTTGACAGGTATGTGGCGATCAGGTCATGAAGAGCTCTGTAGTCATAGTGATCCTTTTGTGTTGATCCTTAGCACAATAAGAAAGTATCAGAGGGTTTTAAGCAAGCAGGCGGCATGATCATATTTGTGTTTTCAAAAGAGCCTTCAGTTTCTCTCCTTTAACAGATATAGCTGGTTATGTGACATTGCAAATTGTCTGCTTTGCTTACCTGTGTTCCCTTTTGGGTAATTTTTAATACTTTTTTTGGCAATCTAAGTTGCTTTGAGATGTGTGAGATGAGAATCAAATGCAGGTGTTTAACTTCCTTTGATTTTTTTTTTTTAAACTTTTTAACCCTGGGGCAATTTAAGGCCAGAAGATCAACTTACTTTGATCAGGATTTTCAAATCTATTTAGTTGGTAGTGTACCTATAGGACAGGGGGAAAAAAATCACCCAGATTTTACTTTGCTTGCTTGAAATACTGCCCTGCTATTAAGGACCACAGCAAGCTTACATGTTACAAAAAAAAAAAAGGAAGCGCTCCAGCATTCCTTTCACACTCCCACTCGCCCCCGAGGTTCTTCCACTTCCTTCCTATGGCTTTTTTTAGAAGCGAGTGTGTTTTTCTCACGTCCGGCAACAAAGGATGTTTTTGTGCTGCCACTGAGGTTTGTGTGTGTGGCTGACTTTAGACCTCTTTCTAGAAAGTGCTATTACTATTTGCATAGATTAAGTAGAGCTTTATCTTGAGTGAAAGTCTCAAAAGGCTGTTTTTGTTTTTGTAACTGGATTTTTACTGTTATTTAACTTCAAATAAATTTACCAATGTGTTTTAAAATAATCTTAAGAGGATCTGTCAAAATTCCTTCACAACTTCCATGTGCATTTTTGTCTCAAAAAAAAAAAATGTTTAGATGATTCTTTCAGCACATTGTATTTATTCCTGTTACCTTGTTTTATTCCTTGTTACCTTGAGTTTATCATCTCTTCCTTACATATGTCTGAAAGTGTCACAGTGTGGGCCTGGGGGCAGAGCATGGTAGCTATGTATAAGCTTCGGTGATTTTCACTGAAAAAAGTGCTTACAACAGTCACCATGTCCCATGCTGGGGCTATTGGATGTCTTGACATTAGGTGCTTTCGTTTAATTGTAATTCTCTGAGCAATGAGACAAGGTGAAATCAACAAAACTCAGATGGCTGAGAATTATGCCATAAATCCTGTGAGAGAATTTACCTTTCCATTGTCAGACAGTATAAATCATTTAAAACATGCATTGGAAAAGCTTTGCAGTTTCTCTAGGGGAAATAGGGTTTACATCTCAGGTTTTATTCCTCAACCAAAAGAAAGATATTAAAAGCCTCTGAACATTTTAGGTACATTTTGGTGGCCCATCTCTGTCTGTGTGCTGCCAGCAATAATTCCACCTATGGATATTATAAATTAAACAGCATTCCATTGAGTACAGAAAACAACCACCTTAACTGCTTGGTTGGTAAACAAGATTGCACTGGAGATAAGCATCTGCTTTTAGTAAATGGCAAGCCTCACCCATAATCTAGATAGGAAGATTTCCACTCCTGGTGGAATTTGTGATTTCTCTTTTGTAGGAGTTAAGGAAGGGGAGCTTGGACTCCAAGGTCAATTTCATGTCTAAATTCCTTGGCATTTGTCATGTTAAATCAGCACATCTCGCCCCGAGGTTCTTCCACTTCCTTCCTATGGCTTTTTTTAGAAGCGAGTGTGTTTTTCTCACGTCCGGCAACAAAGGATGTTTTTGTGCTGCCACTGAGGTTTGTGTGTGTGGCTGACTTTAGACCTCTTTCTAGAAAGTGCTATTACTATTTGCATAGATTAAGTAGAGCTTTATCTTGAGTGAAAGTCTCAAAAGGCTGTTTTTGTTTTTGTAACTGGATTTTACTGTTATTTAACTTCAAATAAATTTACCAATGTGTTTTAAAATAATCTTAAGAGGATCTGTCAAAATTCCTTCACAACTTCCATGTGCATTTTTGTCTCAAAAAAAAAAAATGTTTAGATGATTCTTTCAGCACATTGTATTTATTCCTGTTACCTTGTTTTATTCCTTGTTACCTTGAGTTTATCATCTCTTCCTTACATATGTCTGAAAGTGTCACAGTGTGGGCCTGGGGGCAGAGCATGGTAGCTATGTATAAGCTTCGGTGATTTTCACTGAAAAAAGTGCTTACAACAGTCACCATGTCCCATGCTGGGGCTATTGGATGTCTTGACATTAGGTGCTTTCGTTTAATTGTAATTCTCTGAGCAATGAGACAAGGTGAAATCAACAAAACTCAGATGGCTGAGAATTATGCCATAAATCCTGTGAGAGAATTTACCTTTCCATTGTCAGACAGTATAAATCATTTAAAACATGCATTGGAAAAGCTTTGCAGTTTCTCTAGGGGAAATAGGGTTTACATCTCAGGTTTTATTCCTCAACCAAAAGAAAGATATTAAAAGCCTCTGAACATTTTAGGTACATTTTGGTGGCCCATCTCTGTCTGTGTGCTGCCAGCAATAATTCCACCTATGGATATTATAAATTAAACAGCATTCCATTGAGTACAGAAAACAACCACCTTAACTGCTTGGTTGGTAAACAAGATTGCACTGGAGATAAGCATCTGCTTTTAGTAAATGGCAAGCCTCACCCATAATCTAGATAGGAAGATTTCCACTCCTGGTGGAATTTGTGATTTCTCTTTTGTAGGAGTTAAGGAAGGGGAGCTTGGACTCCAAGGTCAATTTCATGTCTAAATTCCTTGGCATTTGTCATGTTAAATCAGCACATCTCGGGTGAGTGGCTATAGTTATTTTAGCATTGATTTCCTTCTAGTAGAGTAAATCAAAGGAAGACCTAGAAAATCAAAGTCAGTTTTCCTTGGCCTTTTCTCAGAAACAAGAGGGAACCTGTAGTGTTGATTTTTTTTTTTTTTTTTTTTCTTTTGCTCATCTTTCCCTTCCATGCAAAATCAGTCTTTGTATGAGTTTCTTTCTCATATTGAAAATCTTTTATAAGCAGAGCCCTGGGTATTTCTTGGTTGGGCGATTATGCAAAATAATCTGAAGGCACACCAGTAGACTTTGAGGAACTAAGTATTGGTTTAAACAGAGAGTTATTGTAGTGGGAGTTGTGAGAATGGGCGTGTGGCGTTGTGAGAGATCACATAGCTTTCATGTCCCCCCTCCTCTTGGATCCTGCCTCTGTCTACTACCTGAGCCACCTTGTGCAGATGACTTCATGCAGCTCTTTGTCTGGAAAATGCAGGTCATGAAGAGTCTTGCCCTAGGCTGCTGTGAAAGGGCAACAAAGTACTCTTGACTAAGAACATGACCAAAACCAGACTGCTTGTGTTTAAATCCCAGCTGTCCTGTTTACAGCTGATATGGCCTTGGGCAAATCGCACACCTGCTTGGTGCCTCACCTGCCTCATGTGAAGATGGAGACCATGCTAGTACCCACTTCATAGGTGTGCCGAGCGTCTAAAAGGAAAGTAGAGAGGTAAATGGCTGAGAGCGATGCCCTGCAAGCAGCATTACCTAAGGATTTGCTTTCATTTTTGTGGATATCAAATATAATGCAGGAGCTTCCCTGGTGGCTCAGATGGTAAAGAATCCAGCTGCAATGCAGGAGACCTGGGTTTGATCCCTGGGTTGGGGAGAGTCCCTGGAGAAGGGAAAGGCTACCCACTCCAGTATTCTAACCTGGAGAATTCCACATCTCATCCATGGGGTTCCAAAGAGTCAGACACGAATGAGAGACTTTCACTCAAATAGAACACATGTAAAATGCTTAACACACATGTAGACGTTACTATTATTACATTATTTAGAGAACTCAACACAATAGGTAGTATATTTTCAATATTCAGTAAATATTTGTTGACTTCATGTATGTATAATAAGTGAGAGAAGCACATATTCCCTGACAACACAAAAACATAACTTTATGGGTCAGAGTCTATGGGACAGAATGGATATTAGTCAAACCATACATCTAGGAGAGTTCTTCCTATACGACCTATTTTTTTTTTTCTTTGCTCATCTTTCCCTTCCATGCAAAATCAGTCTTTGTATGAGTTTCTTTCTCATATTGAAAATCTTTTATAAGCAGAGCCCTGGGTATTTCTTGGTTGGGCGATTATGCAAAATAATCTGAAGGCACACCAGTAGACTTTGAGGAACTAAGTATTGGTTTAAACAGAGAGTTATTGTAGTGGGAGTTGTGAGAATGGGCGTGTGGCGTTGTGAGAGATCACATAGCTTTCATGTCCCCCCTCCTCTTGGATCCTGCCTCTGTCTACTACCTGAGCCACCTTGTGCAGATGACTTCATGCAGCTCTTTGTCTGGAAAATGCAGGTCATGAAGAGTCTTGCCCTAGGCTGCTGTGAAAGGGCAACAAAGTACTCTTGACTAAGAACATGACCAAAACCAGACTGCTTGTGTTTAAATCCCAGCTGTCCTGTTTACAGCTGATATGGCCTTGGGCAAATCGCACACCTGCTTGGTGCCTCACCTGCCTCATGTGAAGATGGAGACCATGCTAGTACCCACTTCATAGGTGTGCCGAGCGTCTAAAAGGAAAGTAGAGAGGTAAATGGCTGAGAGCGATGCCCTGCAAGCAGCATTACCTAAGGATTTGCTTTCATTTTTGTGGATATCAAATATAATGCAGGAGCTTCCCTGGTGGCTCAGATGGTAAAGAATCCAGCTGCAATGCAGGAGACCTGGGTTTGATCCCTGGGTTGGGGAGAGTCCCTGGAGAAGGGAAAGGCTACCCACTCCAGTATTCTAACCTGGAGAATTCCACATCTCATCCATGGGGTTCCAAAGAGTCAGACACGAATGAGAGACTTTCACTCAAATAGAACACATGTAAAATGCTTAACACACATGTAGACGTTACTATTATTACATTATTTAGAGAACTCAACACAATAGGTAGTATATTTTCAATATTCAGTAAATATTTGTTGACTTCATGTATGTATAATAAGTGAGAGAAGCACATATTCCCTGACAACACAAAAACATAACTTTATGGGTCAGAGTCTATGGGACAGAATGGATATTAGTCAAACCATACATCTAGGAGAGTTCTTCCTATACGACCTGGTAGTTAAGGGCTTTGTTTTGTCTTTATTTATAGACCTATTTTTCCCAGTGATGTTTCTCAAACATTTCCAACTGTGAATGGAATCCTAATACTTCATAAATCAAAGGAATAATCACCACTGATTATTCCTACTACCATAGAAAGTTAAAATATACTTGGTTTTGGGGCTTGACCGTAAACCTAATTCACAGGTGGCACTAGTGGTATAGAACCTTCCTGTCAATGCAGGAGACTTAAGATACAGGGGTTCGATCCCTGGGTTGGGAAGATCCCCTGGAGGAGGACATGGCAACCCACTCCAGTGTTCTTTCCTGGCGAATCCCACGGACAAAGGAGACTGGCGGGCTACAGTCCATGAAGTCACAAAGAGTCAAACACAACTGAAGTGACTTAGCATGCATGCACATGCAGAAACCTAATTAATAATAATCATGATGCAGGCATATTCCCATTTATAAACTATTTATCATCCCAAAATTCAGTTATAAAACAAGAATTTAGATCACATAAAATAAAATAAAAAATGATGTTATAATGATCACTAAAATTTAAGCCTACCTATATAATTATCCTAGAATCTTGAAGGAAAGAACACCCCACAGTACTGTACATTGCTTCTAATCTTACATAAGTCAAGGTATGTATTCTGATTTCTAGGTTGAGAGAAATCAGAGACTTCTCTCCCTGTGAAAATCTTGGAGGTGATGGAGATGAGAGGGTCACTTCCTGTCTGTCCATATCAGCTTTAATTTACTAAAGACGAGTTTGGGGGACATGGTTTTCATTATGCAACTTCAGCCTCAGTTTTCTGTGCAAATTAATGGCAGAAAAGGAAGAGGGGTTACGGGGTAAAAATCACCAGTGCTGGGACTTCCCTGGTGGTCCAGTGGTTAGACTCCAAGGTTCCAATGATATGTGCCAGCCTGGATGGGAGAGGGGTTTGCAGAAGAATGGATGCATGTGTATGTATGGCTGAGTCCCTTCAATGTTTACCTGAAACTATCACATTGTTAATTGTCTATACTTAGCACAAAATAAAATGTTAAAAAAAAAAAAAAAGAAAGACTCTGAGCTTCTGCTGCAGGGACACAGGTTCGAGCCCTAGTCAGGGAACCAAGATTTTGCATGCTGCATAGCACGGCCAAAAATAAATACATAAATAGAGAAAATATTATTAAAAATCACCATTGGTAAGTGTATGTCATTTGTAAAGATTACTTTATTACTGAAATCTTTGGCATGTTTCATTGTCTCCCTATTCTACCTGTCCGCAAATCACCCAAGACCACCATTCTAGGGAATAACTCTAGCTGTTTCTATCAGAGTTCTTCCTATGTGTATTCCCAGTATTAAATTGAAAGACTTTCAGATGAAGACATCCCTGAAACCCCCTTCTAAAAAAGGCAATATTAGAAGAAAAGTTTTTAATGTCATTATCACTATTAATTCAAAATTGAGTCAGATTTAATTGTTTTGCCAGGCCAAAAAGCTTCCCTGACTACTGAGTCTTATGTGCCAAGACAGCCTGGCAGAGAAGCCAAATACTATGCCATTTAAGATGTGTCCATCACTTAATACTTTATACAGAACAGAAAGTGACAGTAGCTTTCTTTAGGATCCATATCACCTAAATTTTTCATTCATTCAACAAATATTGACTGAGCTTTCAGTATATGCCAAGCACTCTGAAAGGTGCTAGGTGTACAGCAATGAAAAATAAGTAATATGTTTGCTGAGACTAGACTGCTGATAAACACACCAACAGGTGAAGGTATAGTGTGTCATAAGGCGATTGATTTTGGATGGTCCTGCAGAAGGAAGTCAGGAGTATGCCATGTGACCGTCTGGTTCCCCATATCAGCTTGAATTTACTAAAGACGAGTTTGGGGGACATGGTTTTCATTATGCAACTTCAGCCTCAGTTTTCTGTGCAAATTAATGGCAGAAAAGGAAGAGGGGTTACGGGGTAAAAATCACCAGTGCTGGGACTTCCCTGGTGGTCCAGTGGTTAGACTCCAAGGTTCCAATGATATGTGCCAGCCTGGATGGGAGAGGGGTTTGCAGAAGAATGGATGCATGTGTATGTATGGCTGAGTCCCTTCAATGTTTACCTGAAACTATCACATTGTTAATTGTCTATACTTAGCACAAAATAAAATGTTAAAAAAAAAAAAAAAGAAAGACTCTGAGCTTCTGCTGCAGGGACACAGGTTCGAGCCCTAGTCAGGGAACCAAGATTTTGCATGCTGCATAGCACGGCCAAAAATAAATACATAAATAGAGAAAATATTATTAAAATCACCATTGGTAAGTGTATGTCATTTGTAAAGATTACTTTATTACTGAAATCTTTGGCATGTTTCATTGTCTCCCTATTCTACCTGTCCGCAAATCACCCAAGACCACCATTCTAGGGAATAACTCTAGCTGTTTCTATCAGAGTTCTTCCTATGTGTATTCCCAGTATTAAATTGAAAGACTTTCAGATGAAGACATCCCTGAAACCCCCTTCTAAAAAAGGCAATATTAGAAGAAAAGTTTTTAATGTCATTATCACTATTAATTCAAAATTGAGTCAGATTTAATTGTTTTGCCAGGCCAAAAAGCTTCCCTGACTACTGAGTCTTATGTGCCAAGACAGCCTGGCAGAGAAGCCAAATACTATGCCATTTAAGATGTGTCCATCACTTAATACTTTATACAGAACAGAAAGTGACAGTAGCTTTCTTTAGGATCCATATCACCTAAATTTTTCATTCATTCAACAAATATTGACTGAGCTTTCAGTATATGCCAAGCACTCTGAAAGGTGCTAGGTGTACAGCAATGAAAAATAAGTAATATGTTTGCTGAGACTAGACTGCTGATAAACACACCAACAGGTGAAGGTATAGTGTGTCATAAGGCGATTGATTTTTGGATGGTCCTGCAGAAGGAAGTCAGGGAGTATGCCATGTGACCATCTGGGAGAGGAACTCTCAGGCAGGGAAAACAGCAAGGACAAAGCCCCTGAGCCAGGAACATCTTTGTTGACAAAGATGTTCCAACTGGATCAGTAAGCTGAAGGGGATAGGTCAGAGATACGGTCAGAGAGGCAGTGGGGGTAATTTCTAGGGCTTCGTAGACCCCTAGGAAGGTTTGCTCTTATTCTAGGTCAGATAGGATATGTTCTGAAGATAGAGCCAATAGGAGTACCATCTGTGTGCCATGTCAGATCTCAAGGGCAGAGCAGAAGCAGGGATAAATCAGAATGTGTGGCTGTATACCTAGAAGCATTGCGTACTGAGCTGAGGCATATTATGGAAACATCATGTTTGGCCACAGGGGAAGAAGAAGGAGGGAGAATTAGAATCTTTATTTTGGACATATTTAGTTTGACATGCCTACTAGACAGTTTAGAGGAGGTCAAGCAGGCAGGGATAGGTTGGATGGAATTCATGGGTGAGATCTGGTTAAAAGTGTACATTTGGGTATTTAGGACCACAAGACTGAAAACACCAGAGAAGAAGGGTAGATAGTTTTTGGCTTAAACAAAAATAAACAATTCTGTAACAATGACTGGAGGCCATTCTCCATCCTTATATCTTGTTGGTTATTTTTTTTCTAGAAAAAAAAATGGACAAAACAAAAATATGAAAGCAGGCTTACAAAAGTAAAAAGCCTTTGGTTATCTTATTCTCTTTATGAGGAAAACTCCGTGGTAAGACCTTTGTTTGGTTATTGTTTACTGAGCCTTAAACCAACCTGATATCTAGAACTATTTGGAGTTTGAATACATGAATATAACGTGCTTGATTGGAAGCTTTATATTATACTCTAGTGATAAAAGCAATAGAAAAATAAGTAATATGTTTGCTGAGACTAGACTGCTGATAAACACACCAACAGGTGAAGGTATAGTGTGTCATAAGGCGATTGATTTTTGGATGGTCCTGCAGAAGGAAGTCAGGGAGTATGCCATGTGACCATCTGGGAGAGGAACTCTCAGGCAGGGAAAACAGCAAGGACAAAGCCCCTGAGCCAGGAACATCTTTGTTGACAAAGATGTTCCAACTGGATCAGTAAGCTGAAGGGGATAGGTCAGAGATACGGTCAGAGAGGCAGTGGGGGTAATTTCTAGGGCTTCGTAGACCCCTAGGAAGGTTTGCTCTTATTCTAGGTCAGATAGGATATGTTCTGAAGATAGAGCCAATAGGAGTACCATCTGTGTGCCATGTCAGATCTCAAGGGCAGAGCAGAAGCAGGGATAAATCAGAATGTGTGGCTGTATACCTAGAAGCATTGCGTACTGAGCTGAGGCATATTATGGAAACATCATGTTTGGCCACAGGGGAAGAAGAAGGAGGGAGAATTAGAATCTTTATTTTGGACATATTTAGTTTGACATGCCTACTAGACAGTTTAGAGGAGGTCAAGCAGGCAGGGATAGGTTGGATGGAATTCATGGGTGAGATCTGGTTAAAAGTGTACATTTGGGTATTTAGGACCACAAGACTGAAAACACCAGAGAAGAAGGGTAGATAGTTTTTGGCTTAAACAAAAATAAACAATTCTGTAACAATGACTGGAGGCCATTCTCCATCCTTATATCTTGTTGGTTATTTTTTTTCTAGAAAAAAAAATGGACAAAACAAAAATATGAAAGCAGGCTTACAAAAGTAAAAAGCCTTTGGTTATCTTATTCTCTTTATGAGGAAAACTCCGTGGTAAGACCTTTGTTTGGTTATTGTTTACTGAGCCTTAAACCAACCTGATATCTAGAACTATTTGGAGTTTGAATACATGAATATAACGTGCTTGATTGGAAGCTTTATATTATACTCTAGTGATAAAAGCAATAGAAAAAATAAATGACATATATCCAGTGATACTAAGGCAAAAAAAAGCATTATTTGGACTGAGTGCTAAGACTCTCCAGTATTTAGAGGTCAGAGATGAAGTGGAACCAGCAAAAGAGACAGAAGAGAAGTGTCAGTGAAAAAGAAGACATAGGAGAAGACGGTGCCCCACATGACAAGTAGAGAAAAAGTTGAGAAGGGAGAATGTTCATCCCTACCAATCAATTAGATAAGCTGAGGACTGATAATTGATTATAAAGCTTGGTGAAGGTCATGGATAATTCTCAATCAGTGATGTGCTGATAAACCAGCTCTTCTGGTTTGTAGTGTGTACCAATTTCCCTGTTGTAAATACTTCCATCATAGTCTATTTCAAACTACCTATAGTTTCAGAGCAAACTTGTAAAATCCTTAAATTTAACAGCTGACTGCAGCTAGCTCCCAAGACCACTGCCTTGATAGAAGCCATTTGGTGGAGAGGGTGCAGATGGAAGTGCATTTGTTCTTGTTTCATAACAAGAAGAACTGGAAATGGTGGGTAGAGGCAATATCTTTGAGGAGTTCTACCATAAAGAGATAAGGTGGTAACTGGATCAAGGTGTGTGGCCAAGAGTATTTTGTTTTGTTTTGTTTCTAATAGGAGATAATAGCAGCATGTTTGCATGTGCATGGGAATGATTCCTTTAGAAGGGGAGGGTTGTGAAGATGAAAGCAGTGAGAATGGAGGCCAAGACCATAGTGGGAGAGAGGGAAGAGTTTAATGCACAGGGAAGGGGTGGCGTGCTTTCAGCTTAGAGCCTGGACAGTTCCTCAGAGTCACAGCAGAGAACAGAGCAGCCCTTCCCAGCAGAAAAACAGTGTGAGCCACAGATGTAATTTCAAAATTCTGATAGCCACATTAAAAAAAATAAAAACAAGTAAAATTATTTTTAATGATTCAATTTAACCCTATATATACAAATTATTAAAACATGTACTGAATATAAAACAATTACTTAGACATTTTACATGCATGTTTTATAAGAAAGTTTCCAAATCCAGTGATTATGGTACAGAAAAGGACATCTCAGTTAGGACTAGCCACAGTTCAAGTGAGTAATAGCCACAGGAGACTGGACTGGAGAAAGCAGGTATAATCAGTCAGTTAAGGGCTTCGATGTCTTGGTGGGAGGTTGTAGAAGTTCTGTTGACTTCTATTTTCTCATTGAAAGAGAATTCAAGTTAACTCAGCAACTGGGACTGAGAATATGGCAGAAGGTGCTGGAAGTTTGAGGAAAGGAAAAGATGTGACATTGTCCTGGAGGAGAATGGAACCGGAGAAATGTACCAGGATCGGGGCAGCATTGATGGTGCACTTGAGGCTGTTGTTGTTTAGTCGCCAAGTCCTGTCTGCCTCTTTGGGACCCCATGGACTGTACAGCCTGCTAGGCTCCTCTGTCCATGGGACTTCCCAGGCAAGGATACTGGACTAGGTTGCCATTATATCTCCATCTCCAGGGGACCTTCCTGACCCAGGGTTTGAACTCACGTCTCCTGCACCGGCAGGAAGATTCTTTACCACTGAGTCACCCTGAGATTAGTGATCTGAATATAAAGTGAGACCTGCAATCCCAAGGGCATGATTTTCTTCAGCCAATTTCTGTTCTGCAGAGATGGGGCAGGAGCCTCTACAGCATGTACAAAGGTGGATTGAGTCTGGTTGAAATGAACTCAAAAGCAGACGCCAGGCTGTCAATCCGGTAGAAAATGCTAAATGTTCCCCATAGGAAATTTACCCTTTATTCTGCCTGATCTAGGCTTCCTCTGTGTGGGTTGGGGGGCAGTGGAAATATGAGATGTTAGGCAAGAGGGTGTGGGAAGAGTTTAAAAGCATGGTAACTTTTTTTTTTTTTGGCCACTGAACTCCTATCTTAGAATTCTCCTAAGCAAACTCTCCAAATTCTTTCTCTGGGATTGCTTCACTGAGCTGTGTGTGCCCCGTCTCTCTCTTTCCTTAGAAATCATCAGACTGTTTACTAAGGTTTATTATTTTTGCACGGTCTGAATCTGATATATACTTGTCAGGACGCAGTGGGTGTGTTGAGCTGACTCTATGTTTGTTGGAGCCCAGGAAGATGTTAATGAGGGCTCTCTGTTCCCTGTTTGCAACCTGAAGCTGCCAGTCAACAGAACAAGTCAGAGGTTTCCAGGAGCACACTGAGGTCCTTATGTAAGGCGGATCACATGTAATTCTTGTCTTTGTTTTTTGAACGAGCAGGGGGGGATTTTAAGGCAAATTTTTCGTTGACTTCTATTTTCTCATGAAAGAGAATTCAAGTTAACTCAGCAACTGGGACTGAGAATATGGCAGAAGGTGCTGGAAGTTTGAGGAAAGGAAAAGATGTGACATTGTCCTGGAGGAGAATGGAACCGGAGAAATGTACCAGGATCGGGGCAGCATTGATGGTGCACTTGAGGCTGTTGTTGTTTAGTCGCCAAGTCCTGTCTGCCTCTTTGGGACCCCATGGACTGTACAGCCTGCTAGGCTCCTCTGTCCATGGGACTTCCCAGGCAAGGATACTGGACTAGGTTGCCATTATATCTCCATCTCCAGGGGACCTTCCTGACCCAGGGTTTGAACTCACGTCTCCTGCACCGGCAGGAAGATTCTTTACCACTGAGTCACCCTGAGATTAGTGATCTGAATATAAAGTGAGACCTGCAATCCCAAGGGCATGATTTTCTTCAGCCAATTTCTGTTCTGCAGAGATGGGGCAGGAGCCTCTACAGCATGTACAAAGGTGGATTGAGTCTGGTTGAAATGAACTCAAAAGCAGACGCCAGGCTGTCAATCCGGTAGAAAATGCTAAATGTTCCCCATAGGAAATTTACCCTTTATTCTGCCTGATCTAGGCTTCCTCTGTGTGGGTTGGGGGGCAGTGGAAATATGAGATGTTAGGCAAGAGGGTGTGGGAAGAGTTTAAAAGCATGGTAACTTTTTTTTTTTTTTTTTGGCCACTGAACTCCTATCTTAGAATTCTCCTAAGCAAACTCTCCAAATTCTTTCTCTGGGATTGCTTCACTGAGCTGTGTGTGCCCCGTCTCTCTCTTTCCTTAGAAATCATCAGACTGTTTACTAAGGTTTATTATTTTTGCACGGTCTGAATCTGATATATACTTGTCAGGACGCAGTGGGTGTGTTGAGCTGACTCTATGTTTGTTGGAGCCCAGGAAGATGTTAATGAGGGCTCTCTGTTCCCTGTTTGCAACCTGAAGCTGCCAGTCAACAGAACAAGTCAGAGGTTTCCAGGAGCACACTGAGGTCCTTATGTAAGGCGGATCACATGTAATTCTTGTCTTTGCAGAATTTCTTTCTGTATAATTATTCTTTTGATCATGCTACACATGAAAAGAAAAGCAACTGGGCATATGAATCACGTCCTTGTTTTACTTGGAATTCAGAATTGAGACAGGGAGAGGAGTCTGAGAACTGCTGGTCTGAGGGAGGTGGTTCTCCTTTCTTAGTCAACAAACCGGGTGCAGGTCCTTCCTCCGTGGTGTCTTCAGAGGAGACCTCCAACTTTGAACTTTACATCCATCAGTCCATTATGTAGCTCCATTCCTAGGTGCGATGCTGAAGGCAGTAGGTCTGAACTTTCTTGACTGCACATAGGAATGCTTAATTGGTCCTCAACAAATAAGTTAGGTCCACTGGACTCCATTTGAACCTTTACTGAAATGTCACAGGAATTTTCTCACTGGTGTGATAGTAAAGGGATTGAACGTTTCACCTGTACTGTTCCTTTGACCACTTTCGAAATGATCAGTTTACAAGGGGAGTTTGTGGATACCAGAGGTAGCTCATAGGTCCTCTGTTCTCTGATGCCTTCCTTGACACCCCAGACAGAATGGATCTCTTGAGCCCTGGTGCTCTCGCCTGCATTTTGTACACATGTTCCCCATGTCCCTGAATACTAGGTCCCTTTCGGAACTTTATGCTTTTACCTATGTTTCTTCAAATTTCCCCACCTGTAGATATCACTTTCTCCCTCAAAATCCAATAAATATTTATTGAACGGATAAATGATTCAGGGGCTTCCCTGAATCAATCACTTTTTCTTAGGCACACACTTGGGTTATGCTTCATTTGGGGTACTTATCCAGTTCTTAAGATACATTTACCTCTGGGTCTCTTTAAGGAGTCTGTAACTTTCTCCAGCATAGGATTGTGTTTTAGCTATCTGTAGTGCCTAGCATAGTTAGAGCCTGGTTATGTGATAAGCCCTCACATTTTTCTTGAATGTGATATGCAAAAAATTAAGCATGATGGGGGATTTACATGAATAAAGAAGTAGCTTGTGTTGGACCACACTTTTATACCCCATACAAGATTGTATTGAAGTAAATCACACGTTTTAAACGCATGTAATTCTTGTCTTGCAGAATTTCTTCCCCTGTATAAGGCGGATCACATGTAATTCTTGTCTTTGCAGAATTTCTTTCTGTATAATTATTCTTTTGATCATGCTACACATGAAAAGAAAAGCAACTGGGCATATGAATCACGTCCTTGTTTTACTTGGAATTCAGAATTGAGACAGGGAGAGGAGTCTGAGAACTGCTGGTCTGAGGGAGGTGGTTCTCCTTTCTTAGTCAACAAACCGGGTGCAGGTCCTTCCTCCGTGGTGTCTTCAGAGGAGACCTCCAACTTTGAACTTTACATCCATCAGTCCATTATGTAGCTCCATTCCTAGGTGCGATGCTGAAGGCAGTAGGTCTGAACTTTCTTGACTGCACATAGGAATGCTTAATTGGTCCTCAACAAATAAGTTAGGTCCACTGGACTCCATTTGAACCTTTACTGAAATGTCACAGGAATTTTCTCACTGGTGTGATAGTAAAGGGATTGAACGTTTCACCTGTACTGTTCCTTTGACCACTTTCGAAATGATCAGTTTACAAGGGGAGTTTGTGGATACCAGAGGTAGCTCATAGGTCCTCTGTTCTCTGATGCCTTCCTTGACACCCCAGACAGAATGGATCTCTTGAGCCCTGGTGCTCTGCCTGCATTTTGTACACATGTTCCCCATGTCCCTGAATACTAGGTCCCTTTCGGAACTTTATGCTTTTACCTATGTTTCTTCAAATTTCCCCACCTGTAGATATCACTTTCTCCCTCAAAATCCAATAAATATTTATTGAACGGATAAATGATTCAGGGGCTTCCCTGAATCAATCACTTTTTCTTAGGCACACACTTGGGTTATGCTTCATTTGGGGTACTTATCCAGTTCTTAAGATACATTTACCTCTGGGTCTCTTTAAGGAGTCTGTAACTTTCTCCAGCATAGGATTGTGTTTTAGCTATCTGTAGTGCCTAGCATAGTTAGAGCCTGGTTATGTGATAAGCCCTCACATTTTTCTTGAATGTGATATGCAAAAAATTAAGCATGATGGGGGATTTACATGAATAAAGAAGTAGCTTGTGTTGGACCACACTTTTATACCCCATACAAGATTGTATTGAAGTAAATCAACCAACTTGGTGTATTTCAAATGAAACCTTAAAACAATGTATATTGCCTTTAGCCCAAAGCTAAAGTTTATATAAAGGTTGTAACCTTTTGCCCATCACACTCAGGAATAAAACTGAAAAGAAATCTAAAAATTCATTTATAGGTAATTTCAACCTGAGGCTTATAGCTATGTAAAAGGTTTATTTAAGGTTTAATAACCACGTTTCATGTGGGCTCTTGTTTGGGAAAACTTTCACATGACATTAGTATGCCATAAATTGTGATTTACAAAAACATTCTCACATCCTGTCTGGGGTGAAATTTCAATTTGTCCAGTGAACTTTTCACTGAAAAATAAAATGACAAAACTAACAAACTAATCTAGCTATACACGTTCTGTTTTGGAAACTTGCTATTCCCAAATGTTCCTTGAATTTGTTTTTGAAAATTCCTCAGAAAAATTGGTCTTTTGAGAAATACCTTAAATGTTAGATTTTGTATGTCAAAGGCATATTGGATCTCTTGTTAGCAGTCCTACTGATTTTTGATTTACTTTTTCTTGTACTATTTATTGTTTCTACAATTTAGTATGTATGTGTTTTAATCTGATGTCTGAACATTTAAAATATATTGTTTCTTATGTTTCAATTGGATAAAACAGATGTATAAGTTAAAAAAAAAAGTTTGGTGTTATGTCTTATCTCACTTGACTGAATGTGTCCTCCAGATAATAGGCTGTTTCATATGACATGGATGGGTGCGTGGTGGCTTAGACAGTTCAGGCATTAGATACAAGTCACAGCTTTGCTATGTGCTAACTCTCTGGCCTACAGCACATTAAAGATATAAACCTCTGTTTCTTCAAATGTGCATAATCATAGTTCTAGACAGGGTTATGGAGATTAAAATAAATTATGTATGTAAAGAACTTTGTATCACAGTTGGCACATGGTGTTGTCATTACTCTTATTAACATAACAATAAATGGTTTTAACCATATAACCCATTTTTTTTAAAAAATTAAGGGTGAATCATTACAACATGTAAGAATTATGAATGTATTGACTATAGTAGATTTGATACCAGTAATTTTCTAATCACTACAGCTCAAAGTCTTCTATCCATAGGAGTAGGAAGGGTAAAATAAGGGGAAGCTCCTGTATCTCATTTTAGAATTACAAGCATAGCTTAGATATGAAAACATTGGAAAGCTTCATTATGATACAACAGCTGGTTGTAATATGTACCATGTCTTATTAAAGCAGCATCACTTTGTACCGTTTAAAATGTTTATAAATTCTAGGGAAGCATTCTTAAAAGATCTTTCCCTCTAGGGGGACATCGAGATTCTCAAAAAGGGTGATTATATTTTATTAGTAAAATAAGGTTAATAAGGTTGTTTAATAAGGTGTTTTAATAAGGTTGCTACCAGTAGGCAGCATCGCCCCCAAATTTTACTAATTTTCACTCTGGATTTCTTTAGAGGAAGAAACAGCATGATTTTTTTAGGCAAAAGAGTAAGTCATCGAGGTCTGCGCTAACTCAGTTTCCAAGAGAAGTCCGCTAAGACGCGGGGCGCACGGGCGACAGAAGGGTTTAGGTCGTTCTCAGAAAAGGCTGGCTGTTCAGAAGGCACTTTCTTCTTTTCCCCCTAACTTGAACATCTGGGCCCGCCTTCTAGGCGGCGTGGGCTCACCCCCAGTCTAAAGCTGATGATAAAGGGCTGTGGGTTCCTCTTCTGCTGCTCTGGCGAGGCCCGCGCAGCGCGGCTGGGGTCCCGCTCGGCGCGCGCGTGGACACGCGCAGATTGTTTTGAACTTGAGCAACGCCTCCTGTTTTCTTTCCACCCCATTTCTGTTTGTGCAGAGCTGGCCTTTTCTGGCAGGAAGTGCCGGCCATTTAAGGAGTGCTAGCAATTCCCGACATCCAGCCCCCCTCCCCCGCCTGGCTGCTTAGCTTCCATCTAATTGGCCTGTAGAGGGACCGGGCTTCTCCCTGAGAAGGTTCGCATTTTAAAAATGTCTTCTTTTGTCAGCTTGAGATTTTCCAGAATTTAAAAGCGGAAAGGAAGAGAGGAATACAAGGAAGCTATTAAAGATATATTAAATAAACTCTACTGGGAGCAAGTGTGTGTTTAAGAGAGAATCTGTAACTTTTGCAAGGGATGTTTTGGTGATTGCTTATTATTTTAACAAAGTGGGGAGGAGGGAGGGACAGAGAGAGAGTTAGTTTTCTCCCTGAACTGGAGAAGCAGATGTTTAAAGGAGAAGGGCAGGAAGCAGCTCTGACAAATGAAAGGATTTTTGATTGAATTCATGAGCTAAAGTTTCCTGCCAGTAATTCATTCAACCCTAGGCTACATAAAAGGAAAACCCACATAATTGAATTTTAATCGCCTAACTTTTTAACAGACAACCAGAACAGGCAAGTGGAACTGCCACAGGTAAAACTGAAATAATGCTGTAAGCTGATCTTAGATGATTATTTATTGGTAGTTTTTTGAAAATTATGATAGCCTTCGCTTCATACTGCACCTCCTTTGTGGACTAGAGGCTATTCCTTATTGTCTGTGTAAGTTAAAATCCTTTCTGCAGATTTTCTTTTTTTTTCCTTTAAGCTGTTTTGTGAGCAGGTGCAGATGGCTTTCATGATCTGAGCCAACTGAAATGTTCTGTTTCAGCCTGCAGAAACCGAGGTTTTAAAAAATGAAACAACCGTGTTTTGTGCTGTATCTATAATTCAGCTGGAAAATGTGTTCCCCATTTTATGATGAAATCTGCCACTTCTGTTTCTTTCTCTTAATGAATTTGGTTTGTTTACAGCCTTAAGGAAATCTTGTCACTAAAATCCACCCTCAACACTCCTCCAGTATTTTTCAGTCTGATGATTTCACAACCAGGGCCATTGCAAAATAAGGGTAAATGAGTTTTTTTTTAAATCCCTGGAGATTTTTAAGAACTTTTTTTCCTTTCTTCTTTCTTCACAGTGTACTCATGTAAACAGTTTCAGGGAAACTTGAGAGCATTGAGACTTTTCATAAGAGTAATAGGAAGTAAGCTGCTTTTCTTAATGAAGTCTTATAATCTAGCTACAGAAAGTAGGGAGTCGATGCATCCTAAAAAGTATGTATGGGTTTGGTACTTGCATAATTTGAGTCCTCCTGGAAACAAAGTCAAGAAGAGCAAATTAACTCCTTTGGAGTACAGAAGATTCTGTGGCCATCACTGGTGACAGACCACAGCCCCCTGCTCAGTCACACTCATATGGGCAGGCCATAAACCAAATAGCCATAAGCCTAAAGCCAAAATCACAGACTGGGCTGCACCTTGAACTGAACAAAACCCACATCTCAAGGCTGTAACTGTTATTTTTCCTAACAGACAACCAGTTGAAAAAGGATTTTTGATTGAATTCATGAGCTAAAGTTTCCTGCCAGTAATTCATTCAACCCTAGGCTACATAAAAGGAAAACCCACATAATTGAATTTTAATCGCCTAACTTTTAACAGACAACCAGAACAGGCAAGTGGAACTGCCACAGGTAAAACTGAAATAATGCTGTAAGCTGATCTTAGATGATTATTTATTGGTAGTTTTTTGAAAATTATGATAGCCTTCGCTTCATACTGCACCTCCTTTGTGGACTAGAGGCTATTCCTTATTGTCTGTGTAAGTTAAAATCCTTTCTGCAGATTTTCTTTTTTTTTCCTTTAAGCTGTTTTGTGAGCAGGTGCAGATGGCTTTCATGATCTGAGCCAACTGAAATGTTCTGTTTCAGCCTGCAGAAACCGAGGTTTTAAAAAATGAAACAACCGTGTTTTGTGCTGTATCTATAATTCAGCTGGAAAATGTGTTCCCCATTTTATGATGAAATCTGCCACTTCTGTTTCTTTCTCTTAATGAATTTGGTTTGTTTACAGCCTTAAGGAAATCTTGTCACTAAAATCCACCCTCAACACTCCTCCAGTATTTTTCAGTCTGATGATTTCACAACCAGGGCCATTGCAAAATAAGGGTAAATGAGTTTTTTTTTAAATCCCTGGAGATTTTTAAGAACTTTTTTTCCTTTCTTCTTTCTTCACAGTGTACTCATGTAAACAGTTTCAGGGAAACTTGAGAGCATTGAGACTTTTCATAAGAGTAATAGGAAGTAAGCTGCTTTTCTTAATGAAGTCTTATAATCTAGCTACAGAAAGTAGGGAGTCGATGCATCCTAAAAAGTATGTATGGGTTTGGTACTTGCATAATTTGAGTCCTCCTGGAAACAAAGTCAAGAAGAGCAAATTAACTCCTTTGGAGTACAGAAGATTCTGTGGCCATCACTGGTGACAGACCACAGCCCCCTGCTCAGTCACACTCATATGGGCAGGCCATAAACCAAATAGCCATAAGCCTAAAGCCAAAATCACAGACTGGGCTGCACCTTGAACTGAACAAAACCCACATCTCAAGGCTGTAACTGAACCAACACATGTCCATAAATAGGCCTAATAAACTAGTTTAAACCAGCATGATACTTACATACTTTCTAACATGACTGAACAAAGCCAAACTAGAACATCAAAAAAATTCCACACACTTAACCTGAAACAAACAAAGCACATGGGTCTGGATCTGTGTTCTGGTATTGTTTACGGAATCCTAGCCAAAGTCAAGGGTTTGGATCCTGCTCTTGTGTTGACCTTAAAATAATGACTGGTCCTAGGCTAGTGACTCAGGCAACAAGTTTGAGGGGCAACACCTGTTATGTTATCAGACAGATACAAACCCCAAAGAACAGTGTTTCTTACCCCCAGCACTACTGAGAGATTGGACTGGATAATTTCCTTTCGTATTGGGGGGTTGTCCTGTACATGGTAGGATGCTTAGCAGCATCTCTGAACTCTACCTACTAAGTGCAAGTAGGTCTCCCCCTTCCAGTTATAATAATCAAAAGTATTTCCAGCCAATCTCAAACAGGGACTCTGTGGCAACCTGGAGGGGTGGGATGGAGAGTGGGATGGAGGGAGGCTCGGGAGGGGGGTGACATGTGTATACCGAACTGGGGTCGGTGTGTGGCCGTAAACAACAAAACCCTGTAAAAAATGTAATAATAATAAATAAAATTTGTATGGAAAAAAACAATCCCTGGATATTGTCAAATATCTGGGAGGGGTGAGGCAAAACTGCTCCTTGCTGAGAACTGCTGCAACTGTCATCAACATTGTTTCAAAAATGCTGTTGTATCAGTTGTATTGATTATAATACTATCCAGTAGATATTGGAAAGAAAAGCATTTATCTGTACAGAAGGATCACTTAATAGATAGCAAGTCCTGTTAGTCCTCATTTCAGAGCTGGTTTCTCTACTAACGCAAGAAATTCTTTATGTTGGAAAGTCCATGTATGGTGTTATTGTGAGGCTGAGCTAAGGAAGATAACTAAGTTATAGAAGACATTTTTAAGCACACATTTTTATAAAAACTCCTTCATACCAACTTATGGTGTCGGCGATAAAATGATTCTGACCACACAAGCAGTGTTTATCTTCATAGTCTGAAAAAAGTGGCAGAAATATTTCAACTCATTTGAGTCTAATAGTATTTCTAGTTCACAGTGTAGGGAGATGCTGTTTGATCCAGGTTGCCTGTATAACCTACAGTGAATTATTATATATTGTAGTGTTATTCTGGGAGAGTTAGACATCTTAATTATAACTATATTCTGGTTTGTGTGTGTATAGTATTTTGAAATGAAGTGTATGGTTATTATGTGCTTCAATGAGACTTTTCATTTTTATATACTGTAGCGGTACCTTTTCCTTAGCAGTTTTCATTTGGTTGGAAGACTCATTTGTACATCAGAGTATTATTTGAAACAGTGGATTTCGCCAAGATTATAATGTAGTAATTGCATCTAAAATTGAGCTGTGTCAAAGCACTGCAAAAATAAAAATAAGTCCACTAAATATATAACACTGACACAGACAGTTCATCAAATTTTCTTAATACTGGGAAAAACAAACCAAATTTTCTTTTTTTTTTTTTTTTGTCTGTGAGGAAAACATGGGGAAAGAATCATCACAGTATAAAATTGAACAGCTAATCGAGTTTTCCAAATGGTTTATTTTAATGGTGATTTAGCATTCTAAAGCACAGACCCTTAGCTTTTGTTTGGCTGTTTGTAAAGCTTTGGTCTTCAATGTAGATTATAAATCTAACCTGGTATAGAGCCACAAAGAAAAATGTTATTGGTTAATATGTGCTCATACAATATAACTGTTGATCATGCCTATGAAGCTTATAATAACACGAAAATACTCTTTCATCTCAATGGATCACCACACCCACTCTGTTCAGAATGATTTTCTTATTTTACCAGTGTGAAAACTGCAGCTTGGAAGTGTGATGAAAGCATGAGTGGATCAGCATGGCTGTGGAAGGGACCAGGAAGAGAGGGATACTAATATTCCAGAACTTACTGATAGATCTGCATCTTTGACTATCATTCCGCTCTGCAATATGGTCATCACTGGGCTCTAAGAGGCAGGTGCCATTATTCCATTTTCTTAGGATAAAAACAGACTCTAAGTGGAAACTCCACTTGAACAACTTATAAATGACAACCCTGGAATTTTGAAATAAGGATTTGTGACTTTTTCCCTTGATTGCCCTGTTCCTTGGAAATTGCACACTTAATTTGAGTCTAATAGTATTTCTAGTTCACAGTGTAGGGAGATGCTGGTCCAGTGTATAATCTACAGTGAATTATTATATATTGTAGTGTTATTCTGGGAGAGTTAGACATCTTAATTATAACTATATTCTGGTTTGTGTGTGTATAGTATTTTGAAATGAAGTGTATGGTTATTATGTGCTTCAATGAGACTTTTCATTTTTATATACTGTAGCGGTACCTTTTCCTTAGCAGTTTTCATTTGGTTGGAAGACTCATTTGTACATCAGAGTATTATTTGAAACAGTGGATTTCGCCAAGATTATAATGTAGTAATTGCATCTAAAATTGAGCTGTGTCAAAGCACTGCAAAAATAAAAATAAGTCCACTAAATATATAACACTGACACAGACAGTTCATCAAATTTTCTTAATACTGGGAAAAACAAACCAAATTTTCTTTTTTTTTTTTTTTTTCTGTGAGGAAAACATGGGGAAAGAATCATCACAGTATAAAATTGAACAGCTAATCGAGTTTTCCAAATGGTTTATTTTAATGGTGATTTAGCATTCTAAAGCACAGACCCTTAGCTTTTGTTTGGCTGTTTGTAAAGCTTTGGTCTTCAATGTAGATTATAAATCTAACCTGGTATAGAGCCACAAAGAAAAATGTTATTGGTTAATATGTGCTCATACAATATAACTGTTGATCATGCCTATGAAGCTTATAATAACACGAAAATACTCTTTCATCTCAATGGATCACCACACCCACTCTGTTCAGAATGATTTTCTTATTTTACCAGTGTGAAAACTGCAGCTTGGAAGTGTGATGAAAGCATGAGTGGATCAGCATGGCTGTGGAAGGGACCAGGAAGAGAGGGATACTAATATTCCAGAACTTACTGATAGATCTGCATCTTTGACTATCATTCCGCTCTGCAATATGGTCATCACTGGGCTCTAAGAGGCAGGTGCCATTATTCCATTTTCTTAGGATAAAAACAGACTCTAAGTGGAAACTCCACTTGAACAACTTATAAATGACAACCCTGGAATTTTGAAATAAGGATTTGTGACTTTTTTTCCCCTTGATTGCCCTGTTCCTTGAATTCAAAATCATAAAAGAAACTCAAAGTTTAGCAAGTCACACTTAATAATGTATAAACTCTTCAGCATGAGAAAGTATAGCTGTAGCCAAAGTCACGTTGTGTATGGCCTTCGTTTTTAGGAAAAGCCAACCTTTGAAAGCTCTTGACTCTGTCTCAGGAATTTGCCTTTCCTCTCAAACTGGCCAAAACATCCAGAATGTTTCCATTATTCTGTGCTTGGTTTTCTCAAGAGATCTGCCTCAGAGAAATGGGAGCACTGGCAATGACTCCAAAAGAGTCAACAGCTATTCATGTCCATCTCCTCTGCGGCCATTCCCCAGGAGAAGGAAGAAAATCTACCCCAGTGAACTGCTGTCTAGAAACCCTCCTTCCAATGTATCAGGTCATCCAAACCTGATACTACCTGTTAGTCACTGGAAGAATAGCACAGCATTTACATTGTGGAAAGTCAGAAGGATTGGGCCAGACCATATCAGTGTGTTCAAATGTGGGAGCTTGAGTATTTAATAAAACAGTTCTGACATTCTTAGGTGGGCTTCCAGGTGGCTCAGTTGTAAAGAATCCACCTGGCAGTGCAGGAGACACAAGAGACACGGGTTCAATCCATGGGTTGGAAAGATCCCCTGAGGAAGGAAACGGCAACCCATGGCAGTATTCTTGCTGGTAAAATACCATGGACAGAGGAACTTGGCAGGTTACAGTCCATGGGATCACAGAGAGTCAGACATGACTGAGCGACTGAACAGCAAACACTACTTTCTTTTAAAGATGTTAGTGTGATTTACACCTTTGACTGCAGTTACAGTTGTGTCGACCTGCCTCACCTCTGGCTGGCCAGCCTGTGTCTCTTAGGGCTAGTCCTATTGTCACATGCTGTTTCCAACTTAAACTTAGGCCACAGTACTTTTTCATTCGGGCTTCTCAGGTGGTGCAATATGGTCATACTGGGCTCTAAGAGGCAGGTGCCATTATTCCATTTTCTTAGGATAAAAACAGACTCTAAGTGGAAACTCCACTTGAACAACTTATAAATGACAACCCTGGAATTTTGAAATAAGGATTTGTGACTTTTTTTCCCCTTGATTGCCCTGTTCCTTGAATTCAAAATCATAAAAGAAACTCAAAGTTTAGCAAGTCACACTTAATAATGTATAAACTCTTCAGCATGAGAAAGTATAGCTGTAGCCAAAGTCACGTTGTGTATGGCCTTCGTTTTTAGGAAAAGCCAACCTTTGAAAGCTCTTGACTCTGTCTCAGGAATTTGCCTTTCCTCTCAAACTGGCCAAAACATCCAGAATGTTTCCATTATTCTGTGCTTGGTTTTCTCAAGAGATCTGCCTCAGAGAAATGGGAGCACTGGCAATGACTCCAAAAGAGTCAACAGCTATTCATGTCCATCTCCTCTGCGGCCATTCCCCAGGAGAAGGAAGAAAATCTACCCCAGTGAACTGCTGTCTAGAAACCCTCCTTCCAATGTATCAGGTCATCCAAACCTGATACTACCTGTTAGTCACTGGAAGAATAGCACAGCATTTACATTGTGGAAAGTCAGAAGGATTGGGCCAGACCATATCAGTGTGTTCAAATGTGGGAGCTTGAGTATTTAATAAAACAGTTCTGACATTCTTAGGTGGGCTTCCAGGTGGCTCAGTTGTAAAGAATCCACCTGGCAGTGCAGGAGACACAAGAGACACGGGTTCAATCCATGGGTTGGAAAGATCCCCTGAGGAAGGAAACGGCAACCCATGGCAGTATTCTTGCTGGTAAAATACCATGGACAGAGGAACTTGGCAGGTTACAGTCCATGGGATCACAGAGAGTCAGACATGACTGAGCGACTGAACAGCAAACACTACTTTCTTTTAAAGATGTTAGTGTGATTTACACCTTTGACTGCAGTTACAGTTGTGTCGACCTGCCTCACCTCTGGCTGGCCAGCCTGTGTCTCTTAGGGCTAGTCCTATTGTCACATGCTGTTTCCAACTTAAACTTAGGCCACAGTACTTTTTCATTCGGGCTTCTCAGGTGGTGCTACTGGCAAAGTATCCACCTGCCAGTGCAGGAGACATATGAGACACAGGTTCAATCACCAGGGTTGGGAAGATCCCCTGGAGGAGGGCATGGCAACCCACTCCATTATTCTTGCCTGGGAAATCTCATGGACAGAGGAGCCTGGTGGGCTATCGTCCATGCGGTCGCAATGAGTCAGACACGACGGAAGTGACAGCTCACACATACACACCTCTTCTTTCTCCACAAGCTCTTGAAGCCCAAAGTTGCTACTTATTTCTTTGGACATTGGCCATTCAACAGACCCCTCATTAAATTCCTTCTCACTTAGTTCGGGTTCTCTAAGAAGCTTCCATCAGCTGTATTGCATCAGTGACTCAATAATATTCTACCCCATGTTGTGAACAAGTTCTTTTCTGACTGACTCTGTTCATACCAGACACTTGAATAAGTCGCATTTCTTGACTGACCTCTTCTAGTAGATTCTAGCTCATCAGCGGACAAATACTGTATGATCTCATTTATACATGGAACCTACACTACCAAACTTATAGAAACAGAGACTAGATTGGGGATTACCAATGGCTAGGATGGTGAGAGAAATGAGAGATGGTGGTCAAAAGGTGCACACTTCCACTTGTAAGATGAATAAGTGCCAGGGAGCTAATGTAGAGAGTGATGTGGTGACTGTAGTTAACAATACAGTAATGCATATTGAAGTGGCACTTTACATGAAATTGGAAATCAACTACACTTCAATAAAATAAATTTAACAGAAGAAAGTTGCCAAGAATAAATCCTAAATGTTTTCACCACAGAACCAGGCACCTACCCCCCCAAAAATGTAACTAAGTGAGATGAGGGTGTATTAGCTAACTTTTATCGTGGTAATCATTTTGCAGTATAAATGTTTATCAGATCATCATCCTGTTGTATACCTTAAACATGCACAGTGTTGTGTCAGTTACATCTCAGTAAAGCTGGGACAAAAAAACATTAATAAGCGCTCCTTGACATATCATATCTAAAATAAAAGTTTTGTCTACAGCAGTAGTAGCTACCATGACACCTACTGTTGGAAAAAGAGTTATTGATCCAGGAACTGAACTTTAGCTTCTCTGGGAAGAGTACATTTGGAACAGTGACAGCCATGGCCGTCATGGAAATACCATTGCAGAGGCAGCCAGGCTTGGACTCACAAAGGAGATTTCATTCAAACTTGGGTTCTTTTTCTCTGGTCTCTCAAATGCCACTCACAGAAAAAATAAATCTTTCATTTGGAAGTAAAGAATGTGCTGTTTGACTTGAAACACAGCACAAATACTTCTTAGCTGAGTTTTGTGTCTGATGAGCCTAATGTATCTCTTCTCCTTTATACAAACCCGTTACTGGTTTCTTATGTGAGGTGTCCTAGCGTGAAATGCTTAGATCAGACTTTATAATAGTGTAAGTAACAGTTTTCTTGTCTCCTCCATATTAATGAAACAAGTAAAGCCTATACTAATGGCTTGTCCTCAGAGTTGGGTGTTTTGGGCCTAGTTCTCTTTAAAGCACAGCTGGCATGGAGTATGCAAAAGCTCCTCTGGTTCCTTTAACCATTTAAGTACTAATTCGGTGGCATGGAAAGCATCAGGCTGCGTCCATACAAGCAGAACAAAGCAGAATATTGAGCAGTTTTCCTTATTTTATCATGGTAGTAAGTCGGTTTGATTGATATTTCTACTTAAAACAGATGTTTAAGTAGTCAGGATGCAGTCAAAGTGTTGGATGAAATCAACATTAGCTAAGCAGTTTCCTTTCATTGCAGGAGCATTCTGAATAATGGGCAGGTGTAAACTGTGGAAATCTGTGAGCCTTGAAGAAAGTAGACAAACCTGTGTCATTTTCCCAATGGGTTATACATGTAGCCAAACTCAGTGTATGATTATTACATTAACAAGTGAAGAAATGAATTGTTAAGTTTTGTAATCATTTTGGCCTGTTCTTGATCAATTAGTTAAATTTCATATTCTTCCTATGAAAGGGTTCTATCTCCTTTTTTGTTTACTTAACTCTTCTCTTAGGTATTTAGATATTCCACCCTGAAAGTAATGGCTGAAGCAGTCCCTTTCATTTGGCCCTGGCATTCCATATACATTTTTTAAATTATCCTATTTGGGGGTTTCCACTGTATGACCTTATTGCTGTTTCTTATATGAAAGTTTGATCTGTAGTCACCCACCTACAAACAACTAGCAAGCTATGTAACCTTTCAAGCTATATGAAAAACTGCTGTCATTGATTGAAAAAAAAAAGTATTTATTGGATTTTATTGGATATTTTCTGTGTGCCCAACATTTTACTAGTTATTATGGAAAAAAGCTTCATTCAAGGGTAGCTGACAATCTAATTGGGAAAAGAAAGCCAACTTAAATGAAACAGTTATAAAGAAGAAATGAAACATGTTATGTAGCCCAGACTCTTAGCGCTGAGGATAATAAGGTGTTAATTGTGTGAGAGAGACTGCAAACCTCAAAGGAGTTAAAGAAGGTTGAGATCAACATGGGCTGAGGCCATCTAGGAAGACTCTCAAAACAAACTAACAATATTTATAAGCCCCTTCTATGTTCAGAGCATTGTGAGGGCTCAAGAGAAGTGTGATCGCAGAGATGGAATTTAAGCAGGATCTGAGAGGATGAGAAAAATACTGACTGGCCAAGAAGAGAAGGTAAAGTAAAATACAGAGCTGGGGGAGGGACGAGGGCAAAGGAGAGCCGCTGCTCTGCTAATCAGCTTAACGTTGCAGTTCTTCCTTTGAAAACTCCTTAGATTTTTTAATTGATATTTCTACTTAAAACAGATGTTTAAGTAGTCAGGATGCAGTCAAAGTGTTGGATGAAATCAACATTAGCTAAGCAGTTTCCTTTCATTGCAGGAGCATTCTGAATAATGGGCAGGTGTAAACTGTGGAAATCTGTGAGCCTTGAAGAAAGTAGACAAACCTGTGTCATTTTCCCAATGGGTTATACATGTAGCCAAACTCAGTGTATGATTATTACATTAACAAGTGAAGAAATGAATTGTTAAGTTTTGTAATCATTTTGGCCTGTTCTTGATCAATTAGTTAAATTTCATATTCTTCCTATGAAAGGGTTCTATCTCCTTTTTTGTTTACTTAACTCTTCTCTTAGGTATTTAGATATTCCACCCTGAAAGTAATGGCTGAAGCAGTCCCTTTCATTTGGCCCTGGCATTCCATATACATTTTTTAAATTATCCTATTTGGGGGTTTCCACTGTATGACCTTATTGCTGTTTCTTATATGAAAGTTTGATCTGTAGTCACCCACCTACAAACAACTAGCAAGCTATGTAACCTTTCAAGCTATATGAAAAACTGCTGTCATTGATTGAAAAAAAAAAGTATTTATTGGATTTTATTGGATATTTTCTGTGTGCCCAACATTTTACTAGTTATTATGGAAAAAAGCTTCATTCAAGGGTAGCTGACAATCTAATTGGGAAAAGAAAGCCAACTTAAATGAAACAGTTATAAAGAAGAAATGAAACATGTTATGTAGCCCAGACTCTTAGCGCTGAGGATAATAAGGTGTTAATTGTGTGAGAGAGACTGCAAACCTCAAAGGAGTTAAAGAAGGTTGAGATCAACATGGGCTGAGGCCATCTAGGAAGACTCTCAAAACAAACTAACAATATTTATAAGCCCCTTCTATGTTCAGAGCATTGTGAGGGCTCAAGAGAAGTGTGATCGCAGAGATGGAATTTAAGCAGGATCTGAGAGGATGAGAAAAATACTGACTGGCCAAGAAGAGAAGGTAAAGTAAAATACAGAGCTGGGGGAGGGACGAGGGCAAAGGAGAGCCGCTGCTCTGCTAATCAGCTTAACGTTGCAGTTCTTCCTTTGAAAACTCCTTAGCCTGATGCAGATATGCCAGCTTAGATTTTTTTAATCCATTTTGGCTCATGCTTGGTCTGCAAAATATTAGCATCCAGTTCAGAGGTTTCTCTGTAAGAGAGAGAGAGAAAAGCAGATAGTGCTTTTCTTGGGGATTTGGGAAGATGACCTAGCAGAAATGATGGATGGTTCACTAGTGTCTTTTTCTTGCAAAGTAAGGCACTGTGGAAAACAAAGGTGCCAGCTACAGTCTATCATGGGTGGTAAATGCAGAGTACTCTGTATCCCTTGTGTGTGTGCATGTGTTCTTAGTCAGGTACAATTCATTGCGACTCCATGGACTGTAGCCCACCAGGCTCCTCTGTCCATGGGATTTCCCAGGCAAGAATACTGGAGTGAGGAGCCATTTCCTCCTCCAGGGCATCTTCCAAACCTGGGGATCGAACCTGTATCTCTTGTGTCTCCTGCATTGGCAGGCAGATTCTTTACCACTGGTGCCACCTGTGGCATTATCCTTTAGAAGAAGTGAACGAGATGTTGGTAACCAAGCTCTATTATTTAGGGTTATTTGGGTTTGGAAACACTCTCCAATTTGTTAAGTACTTTTTTTTTTTTTTTTTAATTTTGGCCCCTTGTTATTGGTCTTTCATTTATATTTTCATCTATCTTTGTTCTTTGGCCTGTGTGGGCCTCCCATTGCAGTGGCCTCTCTTGTAGCAGAGCACCCGCTCTGGGTGCATGCGCTCCAGAGTGCTGGCTTGTAATTGGACACACTGGTCTAGCCGCTCCGCGGCATGTGGGCTCTTCCCAGGCCAGAGATCGAACCGGTGTCCCTTGCAATGCAAGGTGAACTCTTTACCCACTGGACCACCAGGGAAGCCCTGTTAAAATAGCAGTATTTCAGAGTGAGCATTTGTTATGCTTTCTAAATTCCATATATGCTCGTTCTTATTGAAAGTCCCCTGCTATGGAAAACCAGGAACCAGTCATTTCTTATTCAAAGAAGCAATGCTACCTGCAGACACCTTTATTTTCCAGGCAGAAAAGAAATGGATGAAAAGTATATATTTTGAAGATAACCAGCTTGCTGGTTTTAAAAATCGTAGTTGTTAACATTGAGATCTAGTGCCTTTTCTGCACTCTATTTAAACCACTGTAAGTGTTTTGGGTTTTAGGATAACAATGTCTCACGTATTTTATTCTGTCAGGACAGCAGTCACAAAAGTTCCTTTCAGTGTTGGGGAGGGTTTGGAAGGAAGGAGACTTCGCGCTACCTTCATTTCATTAATTTTGGAACCTTCGGTCGTGTGTCTAGAGAGAAATTGTATACTGTAGAATGTGCCCGTGGCATTCAAGTTCTGACAGGGCACAGCCTTCTTCCTACTGAAACACAGACATTTTGCTTTGAGTTATCAGTGCAAAGTGCTTTTTTGGTGTGAGGCCTCCTGCCATTTCCCTCAGGATTCCAGAGCAGCAGCAGAGACAAGACGCTCACTTAACCAAAAACACGACAGAAAAGAGCATTCATCTCTGGCATAAATAGTATGGTGCATCTGTTCTGGGAAAGTGTGGGCCAGATGTGCTGCCTTGTCTAAAACAGATTTTACTTCTGTTTACATTCTCTTTCCAGTTCTAATCTTCAGCTTTCTGGCATGTCCACAATACGGTAGCAAGGGGGTATCACTTGATTGTTAAATGCTTGAAATGGTCTGAAACATCTCACTGTAAACTGGACTTTTGAGGAAAGACATTTTAACACTGATTTAGATTTTTTAAAAATATCAAAGAATGAAAAAGGGTTTTTAATTTAATTTTATTTTATTTTTGGTCTCTTTTATTGGTCTTTCATTTATTTATTTTCATCCATCTTTGTTCTTTGGCCTGTGTGGGCCTCCCATTGCAGTGGCCTCTGTCGCTGCAGAGCACTGTCTCTGGGCACATAAGCTCCAGAGCACTGGCTCGTAATTGGACACACTGGTCCAGCTGCTCCTGAAGACAGGTTTTAACCTCTAGAGACATAGAAGTTTAAAGGGAATGAATAGGAAATAGATTACCATGTGGGCTAACCCTCCATCTTTTATAGATAAAAAGTCAACCCTGAGGGAAGTGACTGCTTGCTTAAAGTCGGATAGAGGTTTACTGGAGAATTCAGTCTGAAGCTCAGGTATCTTGAATTTCAGTTTAAAGGAGTGATGCATATTCCTCCAGGTCAGGAGACAGAATTTTGCTCTGTAAAGGGCCATAGAGCAAATATTTTAGGCTTTGTGAGCCATATGGTTGGTATCGGAACCACTCAATTCTGTCCCTATACCTGAAAGTATTCCCAGAGACAATATGTAAACATGAGTGTGTCTGTGTTCTAATAAACCTTTATTTATAGAATCAGTCAGTGGGCCACATTTGGACCTCAGGCCAAGGTTTGCCAACCTTTGCTCTGGATCTTAAGGAGGAAAACAAGCATCATAGTTTTCTTGGGAGCTTCTTTATGAGCCACATACAAATTTGATCTGACATGGGGAAATGTCAGTTTTTCATAGGTCCAGAGGGTGCAATTAGTTAGATAAAATTGCTCTGACTCAGGCAAAAACTGACTTTTTTTTTTTATAGTTTTCTTGAGAAAAGTTGGTTTGTGACAATTTCAAAGTGTTGAGGAGTCATTCTTCAGGATTGTTCGTATGTCACTATTGTTCCACTTAAATGTGGAAGATTTATGTTTTTATATGCCATTCAGAAGTTAAATTCAGTCACCACAGAGGTCTTTTATCATCACTGTTGGACTTTGTTAACTTGTGTAATCGCTTTAAAAATCTTTTTTAATTAAAAATAAATACATTTTTCCACAATACGGTAGCAAGGGGGTATCACTTGATTGTTAAATGCTTGAAATGGTCTGAAACATCTCACTGTAAACTGGACTTTTGAGGAAAGACATTTTAACACTGATTTAGATTTTTTAAAAATATCAAAGAATGAAAAAGGGTTTTTAATTTAATTTTATTTTATTTTTGGTCTCTTTTATTGGTCTTTCATTTATTTATTTTCATCCATCTTTGTTCTTTGGCCTGTGTGGGCCTCCCATTGCAGTGGCCTCTGTCGCTGCAGAGCACTGTCTCTGGGCACATAAGCTCCAGAGCACTGGCTCGTAATTGGACACACTGGTCCAGCTGCTCCTGAAGACAGGTTTTAACCTCTAGAGACATAGAAGTTTAAAGGGAATGAATAGGAAATAGATTACCATGTGGGCTAACCCTCCATCTTTTATAGATAAAAAGTCAACCCTGAGGGAAGTGACTGCTTGCTTAAAGTCGGATAGAGGTTTACTGGAGAATTCAGTCTGAAGCTCAGGTATCTTGAATTTCAGTTTAAAGGAGTGATGCATATTCCTCCAGGTCAGGAGACAGAATTTTGCTCTGTAAAGGGCCATAGAGCAAATATTTTAGGCTTTGTGAGCCATATGGTTGGTATCGGAACCACTCAATTCTGTCCCTATACCTGAAAGTATTCCCAGAGACAATATGTAAACATGAGTGTGTCTGTGTTCTAATAAACCTTTATTTATAGAATCAGTCAGTGGGCCACATTTGGACCTCAGGCCAAGGTTTGCCAACCTTTGCTCTGGATCTTAAGGAGGAAAACAAGCATCATAGTTTTCTTGGGAGCTTCTTTATGAGCCACATACAAATTTGATCTGACATGGGGAAATGTCAGTTTTTCATAGGTCCAGAGGGTGCAATTAGTTAGATAAAATTGCTCTGACTCAGGCAAAAACTGACTTTTTTTTTTTATAGTTTTCTTGAGAAAAGTTGGTTTGTGACAATTTCAAAGTGTTGAGGAGTCATTCTTCAGGATTGTTCGTATGTCACTATTGTTCCACTTAAATGTGGAAGATTTATGTTTTTATATGCCATTCAGAAGTTAAATTCAGTCACCACAGAGGTCTTTTATCATCACTGTTGGACTTTGTTAACTTGTGTAATCGCTTTAAAAATCTTTTTTAATTAAAAATAAATACATTTTTAAACATCCGATGTTTCAGAAACAGGATTCCGAAGAGTTTTCCAGTTTAACAGCAGTTAAGAAATGAAAATGAAGTTTGTCTAAAAGATCCCTCCATTTTTATGTAAAATTTCTCTTGGAACAGAGAAATGTTGAAGTTTCTTAAGTTTGCATGTGTGTGTATGTGTGTGTGCGTGTGTGTGTGTGTGAGAGAGATCTTTCAGAGACAAGTCAGAAAGATTACTGGGGACTTCCCTGGTGGACCAGTGGTTAAGACTCTGCACTTCCAAGGCAAAAGGTGAAGATTCAATCCCTGGTCAGGGAATTAAGATCCCACATGTGGACCTGGCCAAAAAGAAAAAAGAAAAAGAAAATCAAAATCAGAGAGATTACTTACATCTCTAACAGTAGCTTGCCTGATTATGCTAAGTGAAAAAAGACAGAGAAAGATAAATACTGAATAATATCATTTTATATGGAGTCTAGCCAAAATACATCAAACTAGTGAATATAACAAAGAAGCAGACTCACAAATATAGAAAACAAACCAGTGGTTACCAGCAGGGAGAGGGAAGGGGAAGGGGCAGTATAGGGAAGGGAATTAAGAGATACAAATAAGCAACAAGGATATATAGTACACAATGGGAAATATAGCCAATATTTTATAAAATAACTGTAAATGGAGTATAATCTTTAAAAGCTGTGAATGAAGTTTGATCTGAGAGAAGTAATTTTGGTTCTTTTTTGTTTTCTTCTTTACTTTGGTGCTATTTATAAAGAATGGAGGAAAGCATTTGCATATCTAACTTTTCCCCACTATAAATGTTGCGTTTTCAAAGATAATACTTTTCTCTATGTGTAACAATTATTTGAGGAGTAATTATAAGGAAAGTTATCTATTTTAATGTTCCTTTTATTAGAAATTGACTACCATAATGCCTCACTCATTTCCTATGGTCATGTTGGTCTCTAAAACAAATTTGGGATGATAAATAACCCAACTATTCAAACTTGCTTTTCTTTTGGTAGTGGATATTCCTCTTCAGTTTGTTTTTTTAAAGTTCAGGTAAATGTTCTCATTGCATAAATGATGATATTAAAAAAATAATCTTTACAAGCAAATAATCAAGAGGTTAATGGGGGTTTCCTTAGTGGCTCAGATGGTAAAGAATCTGCCTGCAACACAGGAGAATTAGGTCAATCCCTGTGTTGTGAAGATCCCCTGTGGAAGGGAATGGCTACCTGCTCCAGTGTTCTTGCCTGGAGAATCCTGTGGACAGAGGAGCCTGGTGGGCTACAGTCCATGGGGTTGCAATGAGTCAGACACAGCTGAGTCCCTAACACTTGCACTTCTTTTTTCATCCTTCTTCTGAAGCTAGGCACATATTAAGATGTTGGGTTTCATTTTATTTTGTTCTATTTTCCTAATGCTTATAGTTCAAAGCGTAAATAACACATTTTTTTTCGTTTTGTCATCAATCTCCAGGTCTTATTAACAGGGAGTAAAGAGAAGGCATGCTGACCAATCTGTAGTTCTAGTATGCTAATAGGATGTCCCAAGCGTTCTGGCCTCTACATCTGTGGATGTATGTCCTCCGGTTAGAAATCCTCGTCTTCTCCTGTCTACCCACTTACATCCTACTCAGATGTCAAGTCCCTCTCTTAAGACCATAGGTATTTAGGGATCTTTCCTTAGATAACTGCCCACCAAAAGGATCTTTGCTCTTTTGGAATTCATATAGCTCTTTCTTGTGCCAAAGTTTCTCACTTAATTATATGTTATTTTGGAGCACTCTCTGGTGGTCTTAAACCTAGTACACAATGGGAATGCCAATATTTTATAAAATAACTGTTATTAATCTTTAAAAGCTGTGAATGAAGTTTGATCTGAGAGAAGTAATTTTGGTTCTTTTTTGTTTTCTTCTTTACTTTGGTGCTATTTATAAAGAATGGAGGAAAGCATTTGCATATCTAACTTTTCCCCACTATAAATGTTGCGTTTTCAAAGATAATACTTTTCTCTATGTGTAACAATTATTTGAGGAGTAATTATAAGGAAAGTTATCTATTTTAATGTTCCTTTTATTAGAAATTGACTACCATAATGCCTCACTCATTTCCTATGGTCATGTTGGTCTCTAAAACAAATTTGGGATGATAAATAACCCAACTATTCAAACTTGCTTTTCTTTTGGTAGTGGATATTCCTCTTCAGTTTGTTTTTTTAAAGTTCAGGTAAATGTTCTCATTGCATAAATGATGATATTAAAAAAATAATCTTTACAAGCAAATAATCAAGAGGTTAATGGGGGTTTCCTTAGTGGCTCAGATGGTAAAGAATCTGCCTGCAACACAGGAGAATTAGGTCAATCCCTGTGTTGTGAAGATCCCCTGTGGAAGGGAATGGCTACCTGCTCCAGTGTTCTTGCCTGGAGAATCCTGTGGACAGAGGAGCCTGGTGGGCTACAGTCCATGGGGTTGCAATGAGTCAGACACAGCTGAGTCCCTAACACTTGCACTTCTTTTTTCATCCTTCTTCTGAAGCTAGGCACATATTAAGATGTTGGGTTTCATTTTATTTTGTTCTATTTTCCTAATGCTTATAGTTCAAAGCGTAAATAACACATTTTTTTTCGTTTTGTCATCAATCTCCAGGTCTTATTAACAGGGAGTAAAGAGAAGGCATGCTGACCAATCTGTAGTTCTAGTATGCTAATAGGATGTCCCAAGCGTTCTGGCCTCTACATCTGTGGATGTATGTCCTCCGGTTAGAAATCCTCGTCTTCTCCTGTCCACCCACTTACATCCTACTCAGATGTCAAGTCCCTCTCTTAAGACCATAGGTATTTAGGGATCTTTCCTTAGATAACTGCCCACCAAAAGGATCTTTGCTCTTTTGGAATTCATATAGCTCTTTCTTGTGCCAAAGTTTCTCACTTAATTATATGTTATTTTGGAGCACTCTCTGGTGGTTTAAAGCATAGTACAAAGCACATCATCAGTGCAGCTCTTTCAAGAAAAGGCAAAGGGCTTGTGTGGACTCAGAGATGTGATGCTTAGGGAGGGCCTCAGAAGGAGGAATCACTTTGGGGGGTTTGTTACAATTGAACTCTGGTCCTCAGACCCACAGGCACAATGACTCCAGTGTCAGGGTACCATATGTTAGTGCATCAACCAAGGCAAGCTCACCTTCACCTAATTCACAGAGATTGATTATAATGCCAGTTGATTCATTTTCAACATGAAAACTAGTATAACCAGACACCCAGGTTCTCAGGTGAATGCATCACTTACTTCTGAGCAAGCTATGTGAACGATACTGTACCCATATAGTGGGTATATACTATACTTTATAGTGGGTATATTCCACTCTACCCATCAGAGCTCTTGGTGAACATGGAATCAATGCAAGCATGGTCAGTCAAATTATTTGAATATTCAAAAGATTAGAACAAGGAGGCTGATGATATATTCTTACCATAAGGATATACCTGTACACAGAACTGGGAAGGCGATGTCCTTTGGTGGGATAAGCTTGACCTCTAGGCAGTGCTTATATGAATGATTACTCTGTGACTTTCTCAATGATCCCGTGTGTGAGCAACCAACCTTCTTTCCTACTGGTATTTTTTTTCTAAAGACTTTAAAACCTGGTTAGTTTCTAGTCAGATCTTAGTCTCTTAAATTTGATTCTTTTTCATCTCTTCTCTGATCTGTTATATGTAGGGAAATCATATTTCTGTCCTTTCTAAATCCTTGGATATACACCTCATTGTTGCCTTCTTTTACTTCCTATGGTAGGTACCACTGAATATTGAATGATTGATGGATCGTCTCCCAACCTCTGTACAAAATCCTTCATGGCATTGACTGTACATTTATTTATTCAGCATTTAAGAAACAAGCATATTCAGTATCCACTGTGTTCCAGCAATTTTGAAGTTAATATGGATTGTTTCCTTAGAAACTCCATATTTAAATGACAAGTGTGTAAAAACAAATACAATCGTGTGTTTTGAGTGCTATTATGAGAATACAGGTGGGATATAAAAGAGGAAATAATTTATTTTACTTGTGAGAATCAAGAGAAAAATATATTGATTAAAACTCTTCACATACCATTTTTGTTATAAATTGCCTTAGATGTCTATTCATTCAGATTATTAAAATATTGACATCTTTCTCATTCATTCCATTCACTTGCCATTAAACATGCATGCCTAATCTAAGTTTGGAATGAAAGTCACAAAACACATCTTTCACTATTTCCTGATTTACTAAACATGGAAATGTAGCTCAGGACATGAGCATGTGGTAATCTTATGTGACCATGAGAACATTTGGTAAGGAAGGAAGCGATGGAGTGACTATGAGGATCTCTTACAAGGCCCCTATCTGAGTAGAGAGGTGGGCGTTAATTAGCCAGGCAGGTGTCACATCTCTTCTATAGACATCACAACAGATTAAGTTTAGTATCAGTTCCTGACAGCCATCCTCAAAGAGATGCATGAATGAGACCAGAGAACCTGTGACCTGTAGATCTCAGATTGGGCAAAACAGAATCATCATATTCTGTTGCTGGCAGTCTTGAAAATCAGAAAACCCAAGAGACAGTTGTCCCTCTAGCTTTTTTAGTAAATAATTAAATCTCTGTGTATTTATTTACTCATTTGAAGAAAGAGAGCTAGTATAATCTGGTCTTAATCTCTGCATATAGGATGCCATAAAATAAATGAGATGCAGTGCTGTTCTTCCAACATGTTAGCTACTTCAGTTTCCTAAATTTAAAGAAATATGCATAAATCATTGAAAGATGATTTATGCAATATATATATATATATATCTTTAAAAGAACATTAAGTAAAACAATGCCTTTAAACTGAGAATCAATATGTACTAATATGTATAAGTATATATATTTGAAAGAACAAAATGTATAAATCTTTGAAAGAATATTTTAATGCATTTTGATGTATTTTTATAAACTGGAAACTTGTGCACAAATGTTATCATATCCATATTCTAAAGAGCACACAATTTTCTTTCTAAAAATGGACCAAAGGACAGTCATATGGTAGAAGATCTTTCATTAATCAGACCAGATTTCATTAAAAGTGTTTTTAAAAGCTGTTTCAATTTTCACATTATCCTATTGAGGATAATAATTTTGAAAACTTGCCAACTGTTGATAAGAACATTTGTATCCTAAGTATAATATTTTCCTTTATAACAAAGGTTTCTCTGATTCTGCTATAGCAAATAAATTTGTGTTTTCTTATATCACATACTGCCTAAATGTCTATTCATTCAGATTATTAAAATATTGACAGCTTTCTCATTCATTCCATTCACTTGCCATTAAACATGCATGCCTAATCTAAGTTTGGAATGAAAGTCACAAAACACATCTTTCACTATTTCCTGATTTACTAAACATGGAAATGTAGCTCAGGACATGAGCATGTGGTAATCTTATGTGACCATGAGAACATTTGGTAAGGAAGGAAGCGATGGAGTGACTATGAGGATCTCTTACAAGGCCCCTATCTGAGTAGAGAGGTGGGCGTTAATTAGCCAGGCAGGTGTCACATCTCTTCTATAGACATCACAACAGATTAAGTTTAGTATCAGTTCCTGACAGCCATCCTCAAAGAGATGCATGAATGAGACCAGAGAACCTGTGACCTGTAGATCTCAGATTGGGCAAAACAGAATCATCATATTCTGTTGCTGGCAGTCTTGAAAATCAGAAAACCCAAGAGACAGTTGTCCCTCTAGCTTTTTTAGTAAATAATTAAATCTCTGTGTATTTATTTACTCATTTGAAGAAAGAGAGCTAGTATAATCTGGTCTTAATCTCTGCATATAGGATGCCATAAAATAAATGAGATGCAGTGCTGTTCTTCCAACATGTTAGCTACTTCAGTTTCCTAAATTTAAAGAAATATGCATAAATCATTGAAAGATGATTTATGCAATATATATATATATTTTCTTTAAAAGAACATTAAGTAAAACAATGCCTTTAAACTGAGAATCAATATGTACTAATATGTATAAGTATATATATTTGAAAGAACAAAATGTATAAATCTTTGAAAGAATATTTTAATGCATTTTGATGTATTTTTATAAACTGGAAACTTGTGCACAAATGTTATCATATCCATATTCTAAAGAGCACACAATTTTCTTTCTAAAAATGGACCAAAGGACAGTCATATGGTAGAAGATCTTTCATTAATCAGACCAGATTTCATTAAAAGTGTTTTTAAAAGCTGTTTCAATTTTCACATTATCCTATTGAGGATAATAATTTTGAAAACTTGCCAACTGTTGATAAGAACATTTGTATCCTAAGTATAATATTTTCCTTTATAACAAAGGTTTCTCTGATTCTAGGATACCAAAATATAGCAAATAAATTTGTGTTTTTCATATCCACATCCACTTTTCTGCCTTTTATATCTAGTTTTGGTTTTGCAAGGTAAAATGTCATATGAAAGTAAACCACAAGTGGCTATATTTCTTTCTAGCCCAAAGATTCCACAGTTTCTCCAAAAACTGAATATAAGCCCCAAATAAATTAAAATTTCTGGTAGCAGATTCTACATTTTTCCTGGTATAATGGAATGAAACCACTGTTTCAGATTTTTATTTCTTATGGGTTTGAAGGAAACATTTGTGAATTCTTCAGTGAGTTAATCAGTTCGTATGTACTGATCTCTTGTATCAAGGCATCCTGATAGGTGCTGTGGAAGTGATACAAATAGAGATCTATATTCTATACCCAGGGTGCTTACAATCTAGGTCGACAGTCTAGACACATGGTGGGAAAGATTTGGGACTTCCCAGGTGGCTGAGAACTTAAAAATCCTCCTGCAATGCAGCAGAGGTGGGTTCGACCCCTGAGTCTAGAAGATTCCCTGGAGAAGGAAATGGCTACGCACTCCAATATTCTTGCCTGAGAAATTCCATGGACAGAGGATCCTGGTGGGCTACAGTCCATGGGGTCGCAAAAACGTCGAACACGACTCAGTGACTAACAATGGGAAATGCTTTAGAACATGATCCACAAGGGTTTATGGGATAAAGGGGCATCTAAGACGACAGTGGTGATCCAGAGGGAGGCCTGTGGCTCCTCTGTGTTGCAGAAGACTTCCTGGGGGAAAAGGTGGGACCCCTGTAGGATTTTCCCAACTGTTTCCAAAACAACATTAAGGGAATTCTTTTAGGAAAGAGAATTTTAATGCTTTTTGTATTTTTATAAACTGGAAACTTGTGCACAAATGTTATCATATCCATATTCTAAAGAGCACACAATTTTCTTTCTAAAATGGACCAAAGGACAGTCATATGGTAGAAGATCTTTCATTAATCAGACCAGATTTCATTAAAAGTGTTTTTAAAAGCTGTTTCAATTTTCACATTATCCTATTGAGGATAATAATTTTGAAAACTTGCCAACTGTTGATAAGAACATTTGTATCCTAAGTATAATATTTTCCTTTATAACAAAGGTTTCTCTGATTCTAGGATACCAAAATATAGCAAATAAATTTGTGTTTTCATATCCACATCAACTTTTCTGCCTTTTATATCTAGTTTTGGTTTTGCAAGGTAAAATGTCATATGAAAGTAAACCACAAGTGGCTATATTTCTTTCTAGCCCAAAGATTCCACAGTTTCTCCAAAAACTGAATATAAGCCCCAAATAAATTAAAATTTCTGGTAGCAGATTCTACATTTTTCCTGGTATAATGGAATGAAACCACTGTTTCAGATTTTTATTTCTTATGGGTTTGAAGGAAACATTTGTGAATTCTTCAGTGAGTTAATCAGTTCGTATGTACTGATCTCTTGTATCAAGGCATCCTGATAGGTGCTGTGGAAGTGATACAAATAGAGATCTATATTCTATACCCAGGGTGCTTACAATCTAGGTCGACAGTCTAGACACATGGTGGGAAAGATTTGGGACTTCCCAGGTGGCTGAGAATTTAAAAAATCCTCCTGCAATGCAGCAGAGGTGGGTTCGACCCCTGAGTCTAGAAGATTCCCTGGAGAAGGAAATGGCTACGCACTCCAATATTCTTGCCTGAGAAATTCCATGGACAGAGGATCCTGGTGGGCTACAGTCCATGGGGTCGCAAAAACGTCGAACACGACTCAGTGACTAACAATGGGAAATGCTTTAGAACATGATCCACAAGGGTTTATGGGATAAAGGGGCATCTAAGACGACAGTGGTGATCCAGAGGGAGGCCTGTGGCTCCTCTGTGTTGCAGAAGACTTCCTGGGGGAAAAGGTGGGACCCCTGTAGGATTTTCCCAACTGTTTCCAAAACAACATTAAGGGATTCTCTAAGGTATAACTGTTCTTTCTAGGAAAGAGAATTTGATTCTTTAAGTATTTAACAACTTTTCAGCTTCGTGTTGTTTTCTTTCTGCCATTCATAGGTTTCTTGTTGTGTTGGGGTTGGATTTTGTGTTTTTCTCCTCTCTTACTTATCTGAAAAATTCTGGCACTAGTCAGGTTTGGGATGTTTTTGTTCAGACATTCTTAAGTTATTTGGTAAGACGTACAGTCTTTGTTGCATTTTTCTGCTTAGAAAGTGCTTTTTCTTTGTCTTTGTTTAAATCCTTGAGCTTAGTAAAAAGCCCTTTATTTTTATAGTGTTCTGCAAAGCAATATCTTGGAGGTGAGAGAAGAGAAAACACTTTTCTTTCCCAAGTGGAAGTAGCCATATTTTCGGAAAATATTTAATAAATTTAAACATATTCCCAAACAACCTTAACAAGAGAATGCATGCACACGATTACATAAAAGAACTCCAGTGGTTTCCATGCCCATATCAGCAGGCCTCAAAATTGCTTGTGAACGACAGGAAACCATGGCCTTGTGCCAGCCAGAAGCAACATCACTCGAATGGAATTCACAGTTACACTGTTAAGACTTATAAATACAGTGAGGGTCCAGGAGCCAGGACCTTCAGGCAAATCAGGCTTGTCTGGTCGGGTCTGGTCCGGCTGACTGAGCAAGCATGCTTTCTTTGCATGAGGTCTTCCTCAGACTCAGTGACTAAACTTGTTTGTCCCCAGAGTTAAAATGTCCCAAGGGACAAAGGGACAGTAGCCATCCATTTTCTTCCAGACACTGTCTTAGTCGGGGCCAGAAGACATCCTAAGAGTCAGGGGACACACAGTTGGTGTAGAGACAGTGTTTGGAAGTCAAGAAAGTGGAGCCATCTTCAAGTGTGAATTCCTTTCCCATCAGAGAAAGTGTGCGGGGTCCTGGGAACCAGGTGCTGTCACAAAAAGTAAAAGTAGATAAATCAAAGAACTGTATCTAGAAAGACTTATAGGAAAATAAGAGTGCAACCAAGAAATGACAGAGGGGGTGGGTGAAGTTAGCTGATGCCCCGAGAGTGAGCCAGGCAGCCGAGGTGACAGGAAACCACAAGTGACCAAGACTAGGCTGACCAGAAGCTTAGCAAGCAGTCCTTCCTTCCCTACCCTGCTGACCAAGAGGGGAAAATTGGAGAATTGAGTTTGTCATGATTTCATTCCACGACTGGAGGTAAAAACAGAAGCGATTATGAGGAGGACAGCAACAACAGCAATCTACTAAGTGGTTATTCTATGCCAGTTTCAAGATAAACACGTTCATTGTATGCATTTTCTCAAACTCAGGAGGCTGTGTGAGGAAACTGCTATTATTATCTCTATTTTACCCACGAGGAAACTGAATCTTAGAGAGGAAAACAGCATGCCAAAGGTCACATAACTGGATAGTGAGAATTTGGGTTGTACCCAAGTATGCTTAACTTGAGAGCTCAGGCTCTGAACACACACTACGCTGCTCATTTATACGTGTATTCATGTATTCACATCTGTTTGACATACCTACACTGTGCCAGGCACTGAAAGAGAAAAAAAAGAGACTCCACTCCTCTGTACTGCATGATACATGAAATAGTGATATAAATATATAACCATAATCTGTGACAAGTAATAGTAAGGAAAGGTGATAAGGACAAATAATGCCTAGGTACTAAGATGAGAATATCTTTGTTATTAAGGGTATCATGAACCATGATAAATAAAGTTAAGAAAAGGGATGCAAACTAAGAAAATGTAGATTGCTTAGGGGAAGTTAAAGAGTAGTTCTCTGAGAACAGACGTCCCGCTTTTTTTTTAAACTACATTTGATTTTATCATTATTTTTTACATTCTTATTAGAGTATAATTACTTTACAATATTGTGTTTAGTTTCTACTGTACAACAAAGTGAATCAGCTATATGTATACATACATCCTTTCTTTCTTGGGTTTTCTTCCCATTTACCACAGAGCACCAAGTACAGTTCCCCGTGCTATACAGTTCTCATTAGTTGTCTATTTTATCCACAGTATCAATAGTGCAGATGCGTAAATCCCAGTCTCCTAATTCATGCCATCCCCCATTTTGCCCTTGGTCTCCACATGTTTGTTCACATGTTTTTAAATCTGAAGTATTAAAGGCAGTAAACCAGGCAGAGGAGAACATGCACTGTCAGAAGTACTAGAGCCCTGAGGCTGAAGCCGGCTTGACTCAGTCTATGAATCCTTGTTGACAGTATGTGAATTGGGACTCAGTCCTTCCTTCCCTACCCTGCTGACCAAGGGAAAATTGGAGAATTGAGTTTGTCATGATTTCATTCCACGACTGGAGGTAAAAACAGAAGCGATTATGAGGAGGACAGCAACAACAGCAATCTACTAAGTGGTTATTCTATGCCAGTTTCAAGATAAACACGTTCATTGTATGCATTTTCTCAAACTCAGGAGGCTGTGTGAGGAAACTGCTATTATTATCTCTATTTTACCCACGAGGAAACTGAATCTTAGAGAGGAAAACAGCATGCCAAAGGTCACATAACTGGATAGTGAGAATTTGGGTTGTACCCAAGTATGCTTAACTTGAGAGCTCAGGCTCTGAACACACACTACGCTGCTCATTTATACGTGTATTCATGTATTCACATCTGTTTGACATACCTACACTGTGCCAGGCACTGAAAGAGAAAAAAAAGAGACTCCACTCCTCTGTACTGCATGATACATGAAATAGTGATATAAATATATAACCATAATCTGTGACAAGTAATAGTAAGGAAAGGTGATAAGGACAAATAATGCCTAGGTACTAAGATGAGAATATCTTTGTTATTAAGGGTATCATGAACCATGATAAATAAAGTTAAGAAAAGGGATGCAAACTAAGAAAATGTAGATTGCTTAGGGGAAGTTAAAGAGTAGTTCTCTGAGAACGAGACGTCTGCTTTTTTTTTTTAAACTACATTTGATTTTATCATTATTTTTTACATTCTTATTAGAGTATAATTACTTTACAATATTGTGTTTAGTTTCTACTGTACAACAAAGTGAATCAGCTATATGTATACATACATCCTTTCTTTCTTGGGTTTTCTTCCCATTTACCACAGAGCACCAAGTACAGTTCCCCGTGCTATACAGTTCTCATTAGTTGTCTATTTTATCCACAGTATCAATAGTGCAGATGCGTAAATCCCAGTCTCCTAATTCATGCCATCCCCCATTTTGCCCTTGGTCTCCACATGTTTGTTCACATGTTTTTAAATCTGAAGTATTAAAGGCAGTAAACCAGGCAGAGGAGAACATGCACTGTCAGAAGTACTAGAGCCCTGAGGCTGAAGCCGGCTTGACTCAGTCTATGAATCCTTGTTGACAGATAATGTGAATTACAGTGAGAATGTCACCTTCTAGGGGCTACTTTGTATCCTTCAGTTGAACCTAACATGTCTTACTGTTTCCCAAATGAATGGAGATATAAAAATACTCTCACTGGTTTTTTATGCATTTTTTGTCTTCTGCTAATTTAACTGACGGAGCTTGCAAGGTTTTAGGGAAACAAGGGCCACATCTGTCATTGCTGTCGTATTACAGTCCCTAAGATAAAATGCAGTTGGGTACCTAGTAAATGCATTTTTATGATAAAGAGAAAGAGGAGATGTCCATTCAGAGAATAATAGAATGTAATTGCTTTTAACTGATATGCTCAATTAGGAATTGACGTTGCCTGTAAAAAAAAATTTCTCATCTTTATATACTATGTGAGCTAAGAAATAGATTCATTTTTAATTTTTGCTGGGTGAAGCTTTTTAATACCTCTTGAAAGTAAATGGGAAATTTTCCAAATTAATGCTCAGCAGTTTGGCATGGGGGAGGGGGGATCTTTCCTCTAAAGCAGCTTTTCCAGGGAACAGATTAGTATTAATTAGGGAGTGTTTTACTAATGGAATATTTTCCTGCCATTGATGTCACTATCCTTCATCCCTGAGGATGGTGTTATTGACAGTGATTGTTCTTCTGTGTGATAGACCATTTCACAAACTTCCATTTGCACACACCCCAAGACAACTGTCCTTGATTTAAAAGCCTGAAGCTGTTTGTCAGGCTTGGCATTGTGTGGGACCCTACCTGCTAAAATCATAATTGGCCCAGAGCCTTTTCTTGAATTCCACCTGGATTCTTTCTCTGTTACACAAAATGATTCTTAAATAATTTTGCAACTAGGTGGACTCCAGATCAAGATCAATTCTTTTACCATTAGTGGTGGCAGTTCCCGTGCTATACAGTTATCATTAGTTGTCTATTTTATCCACAGTATCAATAGTGCAGATGCGTAAATCCCAGTCTCCTAATTCATGCCATCCCCCATTTTGCCCTTGGTCTCCACATGTTTGTTCACATGTTTTTAAATCTGAAGTATTAAAGGCAGTAAACCAGGCAGAGGAGAACATGCACTGTCAGAAGTACTAGAGCCCTGAGGCTGAAGCCGGCTTGACTCAGTCTATGAATCCTTGTTGACAGATAATGTGAATTACAGTGAGAATGTCACCTTCTAGGGGCTACTTTGTATCCTTCAGTTGAACCTAACATGTCTTACTGTTTCCCAAATGAATGGAGATATAAAAATACTCTCACTGGTTTTTTATGCATTTTTTGTCTTCTGCTAATTTAACTGACGGAGCTTGCAAGGTTTTAGGGAAACAAGGGCCACATCTGTCATTGCTGTCGTATTACAGTCCCTAAGATAAAATGCAGTTGGGTACCTAGTAAATGCATTTTTATGATAAAGAGAAAGAGGAGATGTCCATTCAGAGAATAATAGAATGTAATTGCTTTTAACTGATATGCTCAATTAGGAATTGACGTTGCCTGTAAAAAAAAATTTCTCATCTTTATATACTATGTGAGCTAAGAAATAGATTCATTTTTAATTTTTGCTGGGTGAAGCTTTTTAATACCTCTTGAAAGTAAATGGGAAATTTTCCAAATTAATGCTCAGCAGTTTGGCATGGGGGAGGGGGGATCTTTCCTCTAAAGCAGCTTTTCCAGGGAACAGATTAGTATTAATTAGGGAGTGTTTTACTAATGGAATATTTTCCCTGCCATTGATGTCACTATCCTTCATCCCTGAGGATGGTGTTATTGACAGTGATTGTTCTTCTGTGTGATAGACCATTTCACAAACTTCCATTTGCACACACCCCAAGACAACTGTCCTTGATTTAAAAGCCTGAAGCTGTTTGTCAGGCTTGGCATTGTGTGGGACCCTACCTGCTAAAATCATAATTGGCCCAGAGCCTTTTCTTGAATTCCACCTGGATTCTTTCTCTGTTACACAAAATGATTCTTAAATAATTTTTTCGTGCAACTAGGTGGGACTCCGCAGATCAAGATCAATTCTTTTACCATTAGTGGTGGCTAAGATGGTGGAGAACACTGGAAATTGGACCCTTTAAAAACATGCACCCTATTTGATTTGTCTTTGTATTTTCAAGTCTTAGAATAACAACTGCCCAATGGCAGACAATTTAATACATATTTACAATATAATCCTTTGACAGAATGAATGATAGTCATATCCACTGCAGGCAGTGAAAGGTGGGTTACAGACCATGACTTTGGTAACAGCCTCAGGTTTTGGGTTTTTTTGGCCACTTTTAGCAATTAATGATTGTAGATGTAAGACAATGAATATCTATAAGGAGAATGTTCCTAATATTTCTATAATATCTGTATCAGTTATTTATCCTGAAGAATGAATTTCCTCAAAATTTAGCAACTTAAAGCAACTAACATTTTATTATCTCACCATTTCTGAGAGTCAGGAATCTAGGAGCAACTTGACTGGGTGGTTCTGCCTTAGGGTCTCTCATGAAGTTGCAGCCAGACTGTCTGCTTGGGCTGTAGTCATTTGAAAGCTTGAGTAGGGCTGGAGGATCTAAATCCACTCGTGTGGCTGTTGGCAGAAGATTCCACATGGGCCTTTCATAGAACAGCTTCTGTTGTTCTCACAACATGGTAGCTGGCTTCCCCCAGAGGGTGCGCTCCATGAGAGATCATTCTTATGATCTAATTTCCCAAGTTACATACTATCACCTACATTTTTGTTCTATTTCTTAGAAAAGAAGTAAATCACTCAGTCAAACCTACATTTAAGGAGACCTACATTTAAATCCTACCTTGGAAGGGAGGAATATCAGAGAATCTGTGGACATTTGAAATCACTGAAATATCCAAATGTTGAAGTCTTTCCAATATATTGACATGAGTTACATCTTTTTTTAAATGGTACAATACATCACAATGTTCCATTTGTCAATAAGAAGTGCTTTTAGACAAAGTGCTTTTCCTGGAAATCCGCAAACTGTTTTGAAGTATAAGTAATGCCATTTAAAAAACAAACAACAAAAAATGCATAACCATGAGAAAAGAATCACCAGTATTTGAAAAATATGAATAATAATTTTTATTTTTTTATGCTATTCTATTTTTTTTCCTCTGAAGTAGATCTCAGGAAATACAAATTTTAAAAAATTAAGAGCACCTATTTTGCACCAAGTACTGTGTTGCATGCAGTGGGAAGAGAACAAGCATAGAACAGAGGCGAAAAGATATATCCTATCCTGAAGAAGCAGGCAGTTGGGTCATGATGATAGATGCATATACAAAACTTGATATAATACCAAGCTCACTGAAATTAGTTTACTAATAGAGCTCCAGAGATAGTGCTATAGGAACACAAGGAGAAGAGACTTAATTGAAATTGGAAAATGAGAAGAGTTCTTGCAAGAAGTGCCGCTTGAACCGCCCCTTGAAAGATGCATGACCATCAAATAGATGGAATCATGATATTAAAAATATAGAGGGAGAAAGGATTAGGTCTCCTGGGGTAATGTCTAGGGGTGGGAGGAAGGCTGGAATTTAAGACTGCAAGGACAAATCTGAGCAGTTGAATGCCATGAGAAGGTATACTCTGGGCAGTAGAGAGCTATGAAAAAGTTGTTTGATTGGGCTTTGAGGGTTTTTTTATCATGTAAGTTTCAGGTGTGCGTGAATGCATGCTAAGTCACTTCAGTTGTCTCCGACTCTTTGCGACCCTATGGACTGTAGCCTGCCAGGCTCTTCTGTCTTTGAGATTCTCCAGGCAAGAATACTAGAGTGAGTTTTCATGCCCTCCTCCAAGGGATCTTCCCAACCTAGGGACTGAACCCATCTCCTGCATTGACAGCAGGTTCTTTACCACTAGCATAGTGTACAGCAGTATATTTGGCATCTTTATACACTACAAAATGATCATGACCACAAGTCTGGTTATCAACCATCACCATAAAGTTGACCCGTTCATCCATTTTGCTCACCTCCCAACCCTGTTCACCTCTGGTAACCACCCAAAGGATTCTGAATAGGGAGATTATTGAATGAATGAACAGACTAATACTTGAAAAATTAAAACATGTGAAAATTATAATAACAATAACTATTTTATGCTATCTGCTAAGCACTTTATGTGTATTATCTGTAGTCCTTAGTGCATCCGTATGAGTGTTATGTACATCACTGTTTTATTGGTCAAGACATTAAGGCTTAAATAGTTGCAATAAATTTCTCTGCTACTGAGTGGTGGAGTTACAGTGCAAATCCAGGATTGTCTGACTTCAAAATGCCATGTTTCTTACGTGCATGTGTAACTGTTTCCTGTATTATAAATAAAACATGGAAACATATTGAAGAGTACACACAGGTCATCAAAAAATACTTTGGGATACTGATTATGAGACCAAAGATCTTAGTATTCTTGCCTTTCATTCTTTTGTCCCTGTCTGTAAGAGACTACCTATTGAGAACATACATGAAGTTCCTAGGGGAAAAAATTCAACCCTATTGCACCTAAACTAATAACCATAAAGAGATAGTTCAAAAGACCAGTACTATTGAGAGCAGCCTCAAAAAGAAAATACTTGAGCAGATCTGACCTCTAACATTTGCAGGTCTCAGGGCAAGACAAATGGAGGCCTACGTACCATATGTCTATATATTAAAAAGTTATAGATCAGGCTAACAGTTAGATATTCTGTCTTCCTACTTTGACAAATATATGTTTATAATGATAAAATGAAAAAATACATGGAAGGCCAGGGTTCTTGTAAGACTGAAAGCCAACGAAATATGTAACGACTGGATTTAATTAGTGTCATGCATGTCTGGTTATTCCATTCTTGGGTTGGCAATGATTCCATAAATAAGAAAACTAAGTTATTCACAACTAATAAGCTATTAATGAATCTATAGCATTAATTTGTTGCCTTCATTACTCCAAAATCCTACTCTGGTTGTCATAACAAAGATTTTTATGAAACTTTTTTGTATGGACTGTCATGATCTAAACTTGAAATGCTAAGGTATTTAAAGTGTAATTTTATTCAAAGTGGACACAAATTTCATCACAAGTGTATCTTAAACAGAAATCTGACAGGTAAAAATGTTTGTGTTTTCTCAAAAGTTATTTTTCCTCTGAAATCTTCACTTTTCTGTAAAGAAAAAAATGGGTAAAATTTGAAGTGGAATGAATGAATGTAAATTTTAAATTAAAATAGCTTAAATGAAGCTGAAAATTTATTTGGGGGGAAATTTAAATCTTATTAAATATTTTTTATAAAGATAAAAATATGAGCAGTTCTGATGTTCAATGTTGAGCTCATTGCCAAAGACTCTATCAAATAGGTCACTTAAAAGCCTTTCATTTGGCTTCAAGAATAATAGGACTTCTTTAATATTACAAGATGGTATTCTGCCATAGTGTGCAACTGTGGGGAATATCATGCTAATAGAGAGTTACTGCTAGAACCAGGAAGTAGGATACAAACAGAACCAGCACAGTGGAAAGTAAGCATTGCTGGGAAATGGTCCCTCATTCTTCTTTGCATTTACGTTGGGAAGAGACACAAGTTGATTGATTTGTCTTTTTCTTACCTGAGTGCTTCTGTTGCCTAAATCTCCCTGCCCTTCAAAATGTCCCTTTGACCTCAGCAGCATCACAAGCCATAAGAAACCTCCCCACCCTCAGGAGGAAACCCCCGTGGGCTTCCAAGACACAACACAGGAGGCGCACAGAAACATACCCCTTGAGCCTGAACACTGCTATTCAATTAGAGCAGATTGTTCAAGGTAACTAGTGGCTTTGGGCAGCATAGAGCATCAAATTCCAGGTGGTCACCTGTCTGCTAATACATTTCTTTTGTGTGTTTGTAATGCCCATGGCTCCCCAAAGCACATGCCCAGGCTGCAAGGCCAAGTGCTGATCATGAGCATCACCAGTAAGCCATACAGTGCCCTTCAGTTTGTGAGAGCCAGATGATTCATGGGGTTGAGTTGGTGGGTGGGGTAGGTATTGGAGGGAGAGGGCTGCCGATACAAAGACTTTACCTGTGAACTTTTTCCCATTGTAAAGTAGTCTGGTTTTAATAAAGTCGCCAGATTCTACCAGGAGAAATGGGAAGATTACAAGGGTCTCAGATGAAGTAGGACTGTCATGATCTAAACTTGAAATGCTAAGGTATTTAAAGTGTAATTTTATTCAAAGTGGACACAAATTTCATCACAAGTGTATCTTAAACAGAAATCTGACAGGTAAAAATGTTTGTGTTTTCTCAAAAGTTATTTTTCCTCTGAAATCTTCACTTTTCTGTAAAGAAAAAAATGGGTAAAATTTGAAGTGGAATGAATGAATGTAAATTTTAAATTAAAATAGCTTAAATGAAGCTGAAAATTTATTTGGGGGGAAATTTAAATCTTATTAAATATTTTTTATAAAGATAAAAATATGAGCAGTTCTGATGTTCAATGTTGAGCTCATTGCCAAAGACTCTATCAAATAGGTCACTTAAAAGCCTTTCATTTGGCTTCAAGAATAATAGGACTTCTTTAATATTACAAGATGGTATTCTGCCATAGTGTGCAACTGTGGGGAATATCATGCTAATAGAGAGTTACTGCTAGAACCAGGAAGTAGGATACAAACAGAACCAGCACAGTGGAAAGTAAGCATTGCTGGGAAATGGTCCCTCATTCTTCTTTGCATTTACGTTGGGAAGAGACACAAGTTGATTGATTTGTCTTTTTCTTACCTGAGTGCTTCTGTTGCCTAAATCTCCCTGCCCTTCAAAATGTCCCTTTGACCTCAGCAGCATCACAAGCCATAAGAAACCTCCCCACCCTCAGGAGGAAACCCCCGTGGGCTTCCAAGACACAACACAGGAGGCGCACAGAAACATACCCCTTGAGCCTGAACACTGCTATTCAATTAGAGCAGATTGTTCAAGGTAACTAGTGGCTTTGGGCAGCATAGAGCATCAAATTCCAGGTGGTCACCTGTCTGCTAATACATTTCTTTTGTGTGTTTGTAATGCCCATGGCTCCCCAAAGCACATGCCCAGGCTGCAAGGCCAAGTGCTGATCATGAGCATCACCAGTAAGCCATACAGTGCCCTTCAGTTTGTGAGAGCCAGATGATTCATGGGGTTGAGTTGGTGGGTGGGGGTAGGTATTGGAGGGAGAGGGCTGCCGATACAAAGACTTTACCTGTGAACTTTTTCCCATTGTAAAGTAGTCTGGTTTTAATAAAGTCGCCAGATTCTACCAGGAGAAATGGGAAGATTACAAGGGTCTCAATGAATAGGTGACAAAGTAGAGACGGAAACAAGGAGGAAATGAGGTGAAACACAAGGGATTGATGTATTGGAAAGGGAGATTGAAAACTAGCCAAGAATGGAAACACCTGAAAGACTGCTCTGGAAACCTCACTCACTCCTTATGTACAAGAGATCTGCTATGTGTACTGACCTTGCTCTCTGTTCACATCTGTGAACGGGGCAAATGGAGCTATTTTCTATTAACACTGAATTACACTGAGACTTTGGAAATCTTCAATAGCAAAATCAGGATCAGAAAAGTCAAATTAAATAGATACATAGCTAGCTTGACTGAGCTGCCATTCAGATCTTCCCTATACTGTGTAGAAGCAAACTGTTAAATAGTGATTTTGGTTTTGTGGTTAAAGTCAACTACCATGCAGCTTCTTAAGTGGTTCATGGCTGTCCGTGTTTTAGCCTTCTAATTGAAACAATATTTCCCATTTTTCCCAGAGTAATCCTTCTAAAGGTGGGGTCTCTAGCCTTGGGGACAGCCTGGCCTTGGCAGTGTTGCACTGTTCTCAAAATGACGGGGGGCACAGAACAGATGGGACCCATGGAAGGCTGCTGGATGGGGACTTGGCTCATAAAACCAACTCACCTACTAGAGAAGGAAGTGTTTCAGGCTGCCCCTGAGCCTTGATGGATTTGGAATGACTTTAAAATTGTTAATCAATAGAAACAAGATAGGTGGGGACTTGGGAACACGTTGTTCTCTGTGGGTAACAGTGGCAATGACAAGGCCAATTGCCGTTAAGCCTAAACAATCAGACACTATGAACTCTGTCACCCAAACTCCCAGAGTTGATGTTGCTGGCTTGTTGGATGGCTGCATTATGAACAACATGGTCGTGAAATCATTATTAATGACCATAGTGATAATAACACTATACTACAGATTTGGGGGCAATACATCTCCTAAGTGCTCAATAAATGTTTCTTGAAAAAACACTTGTTCTTTGGGTTGGCTCAACAAATGTCCCTCAAATACCTTTTATGAAAAAGGTGCTGGATCCTAATACAAAAATAAATTTGCCACAGCACGATCCACCCAAGAGATAGCAGTTTTGCAAATGTTATACCCAGGAATGGATGACCCAAAATATATTTGTTTTTATGTAGAGGATTTTGAGTGTGATTTTTGGAAAAAGCCACTAGAGAACTCAGAGGACATACTTGCAACTTGTATTTTGTTTTTTATATAGATATCCCCAGTTACTCTAGTGATTTGAGTACAATTGGAAATCAAATATCAAAAATCCAATCTCATGCATACTCCAGGATCCAAAAACAAAGCCATTTTGTATTTAGGAGAGCATTTTCCACGACATTTAAAAACAAGTTACAGTCAGGGAAAAACAGCATGTATGACTTCAGATTGCAAGAAAGTGGGTCCCACTTAGCTTTTAAGTTATGCAACTTCCTCACTGATGACTGAGAGAAAAGTAAAGAAGCAGCAAATAGTCAATAAAGAGTCAGGCAGGAAGTGTGTGGTGACCAGAGTCCCAGGGGGCTCCCGGTTGCTAGCCGCCATGTTGAGTGCAGTGGTTTAAATGTGTAGGCTTAAAAAAAAAAAAAATCTTTTAACAAACAAATGAGCGGGGCACAGCCTGGCCTTGGCAGTGTTGCACTGTTCTCAAAATGACGGGCACAGAACAGATGGGACCCATGGAAGGCTGCTGGATGGGGACTTGGCTCATAAAACCAACTCACCTACTAGAGAAGGAAGTGTTTCAGGCTGCCCCTGAGCCTTGATGGATTTGGAATGACTTTAAAATTGTTAATCAATAGAAACAAGATAGGTGGGGACTTGGGAACACGTTGTTCTCTGTGGGTAACAGTGGCAATGACAAGGCCAATTGCCGTTAAGCCTAAACAATCAGACACTATGAACTCTGTCACCCAAACTCCCAGAGTTGATGTTGCTGGCTTGTTGGATGGCTGCATTATGAACAACATGGTCGTGAAATCATTATTAATGACCATAGTGATAATAACACTATACTACAGATTTGGGGGCAATACATCTCCTAAGTGCTCAATAAATGTTTCTTGAAAAAACACTTGTTCTTTGGGTTGGCTCAACAAATGTCCCTCAAATACCTTTTATGAAAAAGGTGCTGGATCCTAATACAAAAATAAATTTGCCACAGCACGATCCACCCAAGAGATAGCAGTTTTGCAAATGTTATACCCAGGAATGGATGACCCAAAATATATTTGTTTTTATGTAGAGGATTTTGAGTGTGATTTTTGGAAAAAGCCACTAGAGAACTCAGAGGACATACTTGCAACTTGTATTTTGTTTTTTATATAGATATCCCCAGTTACTCTAGTGATTTGAGTACAATTGGAAATCAAATATCAAAAATCCAATCTCATGCATACTCCAGGATCCAAAAACAAAGCCATTTTGTATTTAGGAGAGCATTTTCCACGACATTTAAAAACAAGTTACAGTCAGGGAAAAACAGCATGTATGACTTCAGATTGCAAGAAAGTGGGTCCCACTTAGCTTTTAAGTTATGCAACTTCCTCACTGATGACTGAGAGAAAAATAAAGAAGCAGCAAATAGTCAATAAAGAGTCAGGCAGGAAGTGTGTGGTGACCAGAGTCCCAGGGGGGCTCCCGGTGCTGCCGCCATTAAGGAAACAAGTCTCTAAGGCAGTTGAAGTTTTCCCGCTTGTCACATGCTCTCAGCACAGTGCAGTGGTTTAAATGTGTAGGCTTAAAAAGGAGTGAAGAGAAATAGAGAAACCAGAAAACAAAATCTTTACCTTATAGAGTGAATGAGGCTCACTTATCCATCCCCAGGCAGTGCTTTTCCTTCTCTGGGCGACAGGGAATTGGGAAGCTCTGCTGGCTCTCATGTGCTGATTTTTCAGTCACTTCTTGTAGGTTCTGATGAGCAATGGACACTTATGGGAGTGTAGATTCAGAAAAGATAATAATAACGTGATGATGACGCGGATCATGACTGCCTACTGCGGGTCAGTGCTCTAAAATTTGACACTACACATGCATCATCTCATTGAATACAGCACTGTGAAGTGTTATTAACCCTATTTTACCGAGAGATCATCAACTGGAAGTTAGAGATGTGTTTGTCCAGGGTTACAGAGCTAAGAAAAGGAGAGCACCATTGGAAACTAAGATTGGTCTGACTCCAGGGCTCATGCTCTAAATCATAGAGCCATGGTACCACTGCCTACAGTGCCGCCTACCCCCGCTGCCACCAGGGAATTTATAAATGAAAGGTCAGTTTAAACAGTAAACAGATTATGTTGAATGTCTAATGATTGGGTAAATTGTAAATGCTGGCAAGATAGGGCGGGAGATGTGGTGAGGTGATGAGGGCAGACTTCTTGAACAAGGTGGAATTTACATCTTCTGAAGAATCAGATGGCGTTTAGATTGAGAGGTGTGGGTTACAGAGGAGCTGTATTTAAGATGTCATATTTTATTATCTTACTCCTCTTGAACAGCACTAATGAACATGAAAGATTTCAACAAAACTACACAGAGTGCCCACTCTGTGAAGGGCATTGTTTTGTTGCTTTAAAGCTTTTAGCATACTTTAGCATACTACTAAAAATGACTTCAGATTGCAAGAAAGTGGGTCCCACTTAGCTTTTAAGTTATGCAACTTCCTCACTGATGACGGGGGCAAATAGTCAATAAAGAGTCAGGCAGGAAGTGTGTGGTGACCAGAGTCCCAGGGGGGCTCCCGGTGCTGCCGCCATTAAGGAAACAAGTCTCTAAGGCAGTTGAAGTTTTCCCGCTTGTCACATGCTCTCAGCACAGTGCAGTGGTTTAAATGTGTAGGCTTAAAAAGGAGTGAAGAGAAATAGAGAAACCAGAAAACAAAATCTTTACCTTATAGAGTGAATGAGGCTCACTTATCCATCCCCAGGCAGTGCTTTTCCTTCTCTGGGCGACAGGGAATTGGGAAGCTCTGCTGGCTCTCATGTGCTGATTTTTCAGTCACTTCTTGTAGGTTCTGATGAGCAATGGACACTTATGGGAGTGTAGATTCAGAAAAGATAATAATAACGTGATGATGACGCGGATCATGACTGCCTACTGCGGGTCAGTGCTCTAAAATTTGACACTACACATGCATCATCTCATTGAATACAGCACTGTGAAGTGTTATTAACCCTATTTTACCGAGAGATCATCAACTGGAAGTTAGAGATGTGTTTGTCCAGGGTTACAGAGCTAAGAAAAGGAGAGCACCATTGGAAACTAAGATTGGTCTGACTCCAGGGCTCATGCTCTAAATCATAGAGCCATGGTACCACTGCCTACAGTGCCGCCTACCCCCGCTGCCACCAGGGAATTTATAAATGAAAGGTCAGTTTAAACAGTAAACAGATTATGTTGAATGTCTAATGATTGGGTAAATTGTAAATGCTGGCAAGATAGGGCGGGAGATGTGGTGAGGTGATGAGGGCAGACTTCTTGAACAAGGTGGAATTTACATCTTCTGAAGAATCAGATGGCGTTTAGATTGAGAGGTGTGGGTTACAGAGGAGCTGTATTTAAGATGTCATATTTTATTATCTTACTCCTCTTGAACAGCACTAATGAACATGAAAGATTTCAACAAAACTACACAGAGTGCCCACTCTGTGAAGGGCATTGTTTTTGTTGCTTTAAAGCTTTTTAGCATACTTTAAAGGAGGAACTAGTTAATCTCCAGTGTCTTCTAGATCCATTAGACCCTGAACCAGATGGGTCCATGGGACCCTTGGGAAGGGCCAGTGCACAAGTCTCTGCTTTTGCACACACTCATGAAAGGAATAACCCCTTGAGAATTTCACAGACCTGCAATCTAGAGATAATGTAATTCTGATCATAATTCAAATGCCCTCAGATATAGAATTGCCAGATTTTCTCCACAAAAATACAAGAGGCTCAGTTAAATTTGAATTTCAAGTAAATAACACATGATCTTTTAGTACAAGTATGTCCCAAATATTGAATGGAACATGCTTTTACTAAAGAAAGCTATTTGTTACCTGAAATTCACATTTAATTGGGCCCCTGCATTTTATCTGGGAACTGTAGCAAGATAAGAATTAGAGGGAAATTTCTGAGATTTTAATTTCTTTGGCCTATGTAAATACTCCCCTGTTTGAAAACATCAAATCAACTAAAAAAGAAAGGAAAAATTATCACTAGGGCTGCACCCCTCATGAAACGTTTTCCATTTTAACATAAAATCAGTGGAACAGGAAAGAAGTCACATCACAAGATAGTTTTGTGACGCCAATGTAAAATCTCTGTGTTTTAATACATTATATTTTCATTCAAGAAATTCTGGTCTTGAAGTAATAGCCAGGGTTGGCCCAAGTAAGTCCCTTGCTCTGTATCAAGATAAAATGCATTTCATGCTTTGTACACTGAGGATAAGAAAAGGCAGGCTGAAGACTGGATTTCCAAGGAAAGCCCCTTGAGGATAAGAGGGTAAATTGTAAATGCTGGCAAGATAGGGCGGGAGATGTGGTGAGGTGATGAGGGCAGACTTCTTGAACAAGGTGGAATTTACATCTTCTGAAGAATCAGATGGCGTTTAGATTGAGAGGTGTGGGTTACAGAGGAGCTGTATTTAAGATGTCATATTTTATTATCTTACTCCTCTTGAACAGCACTAATGAACATGAAAGATTTCAACAAAACTACACAGAGTGCCCACTCTGTGAAGGGCATTTTTTTTGTTGCTTTAAAGCTTTTTAGCATACTTTAAAGGAGGAACTAGTTAATCTCCAGTGTCTTCTAGATCCATTAGACCCTGAACCAGATGGGTCCATGGGACCCTTGGGAAGGGCCAGTGCACAAGTCTCTGCTTTTGCACACACTCATGAAAGGAATAACCCCTTGAGAATTTCACAGACCTGCAATCTAGAGATAATGTAATTCTGATCATAATTCAAATGCCCTCAGATATAGAATTGCCAGATTTTCTCCACAAAAATACAAGAGGCTCAGTTAAATTTGAATTTCAAGTAAATAACACATGATCTTTTTAGTACAAGTATGTCCCAAATATTGAATGGAACATGCTTTTACTAAAGAAAGCTATTTGTTACCTGAAATTCACATTTAATTGGGCCCCTGCATTTTATCTGGGAACTGTAGCAAGATAAGAATTAGAGGGAAATTTCTGAGATTTTAATTTCTTTGGCCTATGTAAATACTCCCCTGTTTGAAAACATCAAATCAACTAAAAAAGAAAGGAAAAATTATCACTAGGGCTGCACCCCTCATGAAACGTTTTCCATTTTAACATAAAATCAGTGGAACAGGAAAGAAGTCACATCACAAGATAGTTTTGTGACGCCAATGTAAAATCTCTGTGTTTTAATACATTATATTTTCATTCAAGAAATTCTGGTCTTGAAGTAATAGCCAGGGTTGGCCCAAGTAAGTCCCTTGCTCTGTATCAAGATAAAAATGCATTTCATGCTTTGTACACTGAGGATAAGAAAAGGCAGGCTGAAGACTGGATTTCCAAGGAAAGCCCCTATTACAGAGGATGATTAAGAGGGGTTCATTGAGGAGGCATGTGCCTTCAGATTGAATTGTAAGAATGATGATTGTTTTTGGAGTTGGAATCAAATATCAGCCTTTAAACGAAGTTCAGGTCAATGCTGCAGCTGCCTTCTGTCACTGACACCATTATGGAAAAATTCAAAGGCACACTCAAATTTTTTTTCTAGTGCGTTTTTCAAAATGACTCAAAATTAATACAAACACCACTAAAGCAGAAAGCAAATATATTTACCTATTTGATGTCTACCTTGCCAGTAGTTACTAAACAAGAAAGAAGATATCTGCAGAGAAATAATGTACTTTGAGAGAATGTAAAACGTGCAATGTTGAAGAGGGAAAGATTTGAAATCACATTTGTACATAAATCCTGTCAGGTCACAGTCCCATAGATTACCAGCATCTGCTAAGCCTAGATAGTTTATAATGGCTAAAATTGTTCTAATCTTCCTATGGAAGGCTTACCAAGGAGGTCCTGAATTACACTGGGTTAATTTTGCATAAATTAACATAGTGGCTGCTTAGTAAAATCTAGTGTTGGTGACGTATCTGAACCAGGCTGTGGCTATCAAAGATAACCTCCTGTAGGATGAGATGTTCTCAGCTGTGTAATCACCTGGAAAGCTGCCAGCCATTATTTGCCTTCACCCACTCCTGCCATCATCACTGACTTGTCATCTTCTTACCTTCAAAAAGAGAGGAGGGCCTAAAGGTTGAGTCTATAAAATGGAGGGGAAGCCACAAAAACAAAAGCACAGATAGGGCAATGAGGGAAGATGCTTGAATCTGTGGTTAGTGATGGGTGTTCTTTGCATGAAGCATCAGCTTTAAGCTGATGTCTCTGAAAGTCTCTCCCCACCCATAGTGGAACAGGAAAGAAGTCACATCACAAGATAGTTTTGTGAGCCAATGTAAAATCTCTGTGTTTTAATACATTATATTTTCATTCAAGAAATTCTGGTCTTGAAGTAATAGCCAGGGTTGGCCCAAGTAAGTCCCTTGCTCTGTATCAAGATAAAATGCATTTCATGCTTTGTACACTGAGGATAAGAAAAGGCAGGCTGAAGACTGGATTTCCAAGGAAAGCCCCTATTACAGAGGATGATTAAGAGGGGTTCATTGAGGAGGCATGTGCCTTCAGATTGAATTGTAAGAATGATGATTGTTTTTGGAGTTGGAATCAAATATCAGCCTTTAAACGAAGTTCAGGTCAATGCTGCAGCTGCCTTCTGTCACTGACACCATTATGGAAAAATTCAAAGGCACACTCAAATTTTTTTTCTAGTGCGTTTTTCAAAATGACTCAAAATTAATACAAACACCACTAAAGCAGAAAGCAAATATATTTACCTATTTGATGTCTACCTTGCCAGTAGTTACTAAACAAGAAAGAAGATATCTGCAGAGAAATAATGTACTTTGAGAGAATGTAAAACGTGCAATGTTGAAGAGGGAAAGATTTGAAATCACATTTGTACATAAATCCTGTCAGGTCACAGTCCCATAGATTACCAGCATCTGCTAAGCCTAGATAGTTTATAATGGCTAAAATTGTTCTAATCTTCCTATGGAAGGCTTACCAAGGAGGTCCTGAATTACACTGGGTTAATTTTGCATAAATTAACATAGTGGCTGCTTAGTAAAATCTAGTGTTGGTGACGTATCTGAACCAGGCTGTGGCTATCAAAGATAACCTCCTGTAGGATGAGATGTTCTCAGCTGTGTAATCACCTGGAAAGCTGCCAGCCATTATTTGCCTTCACCCACTCCTGCCATCATCACTGACTTGTCATCTTCTTACCTTCAAAAAGAGAGGAGGGCCTAAAGGTTGAGTCTATAAAATGGAGGGGAAGCCACAAAAACAAAAGCACAGATAGGGCAATGAGGGAAGATGCTTGAATCTGTGGTTAGTGATGGGTGTTCTTTGCATGAAGCATCAGCTTTAAGCTGATGTCTCTGAAAGTCTCTCTACCTCCCATACCCTGAGTGGGAACTGTACAGGGTGGCATTTAGTGCTGTGTGAATTGTGTACCGTCAGAACCTTCAAGTGACAGTTACCAAGTCCTATGAATGTGTGTGTGTTTAAGATGGACAGTACATTTACGCTTGCAGAAGATTTTATTTAGTAAATGCATAGAAACAGACTTACTCTCCACTAGATTTCCCAGGATCAAGAGAAACATTTTAATGACACAGAGGTATACACTGACAAATTATAAAACAGCTGAGCAAATTCTTGTTATAGTTTAATATGAGCAGCAGGAAAACGTGATAAGAACCAAGTAAAGTGGTTATGTTGAGTGCATTCATACATCCTTTTAGTCTGGACCTTATTTCCAAACCTCCCACTACCTGGGTCTCGTATTCCGTGGTCTCCAGTCATTCTCACAAATTCTCTGAACACCCTACTACATGTTTGCTCTTGAGTCATCTTCTGCGTATGGTGTCCCCTCTGCCCTATCTCCCTGGTGGACCTCTAGTTATCCTGCAAAACTTAATTCAAAAAGCACCCTCTGACCTTTGCTCCCAAGTCTTCCCTTCACTGCAATGCTCCAACCCTGCATTCACACCCTCTATGAGAAAGCATATAGCACTGATTCCCATTAGTAGTTTCTTGGTTTTCCTATCTCAGTGGTCTCCACACTTTTGGAGGCCAGGGACTGTATCTGTTTCTACTTTTTATTCTCAGAACAGAGTATGATTCATGTGTGCATGCTCAGTCATTCATACGTGTCTGACTCTCTGCAGCCCAATGTGCTGTGGCCCACCAGGCTTCTCTGTCCAGTGGCTTCTCCAGGCAAAATACTAGAGTAGGTTTCCATGCCCTTCTCCAGGAGTCTTTTCAACCCAGGGTGGCTTGCCCGAGCCATTATTTGCCTTCACCCACTCCTGCCATCATCACTGACTTGTCATCTTCTTACCTTCAAAAGAGAGGAGGGCCTAAAGGTTGAGTCTATAAAATGGAGGGGAAGCCACAAAAACAAAAGCACAGATAGGGCAATGAGGGAAGATGCTTGAATCTGTGGTTAGTGATGGGTGTTCTTTGCATGAAGCATCAGCTTTAAGCTGATGTCTCTGAAAGTCTCTCTACCTCCCATACCCTGAGTGGGAACTGTACAGGGTGGCATTTAGTGCTGTGTGAATTGTGTACCGTCAGAACCTTCAAGTGACAGTTACCAAGTCCTATGAATGTGTGTGTGTTTAAGATGGACAGTACATTTACGCTTGCAGAAGATTTTATTTAGTAAATGCATAGAAACAGACTTACTCTCCACTAGATTTCCCAGGATCAAGAGAAACATTTTAATGACACAGAGGTATACACTGACAAATTATAAAACAGCTGAGCAAATTCTTGTTATAGTTTAATATGAGCAGCAGGAAAACGTGATAAGAACCAAGTAAAGTGGTTATGTTGAGTGCATTCATACATCCTTTTAGTCTGGACCTTATTTCCAAACCTCCCACTACCTGGGTCTCGTATTCCGTGGTCTCCAGTCATTCTCACAAATTCTCTGAACACCCTACTACATGTTTGCTCTTGAGTCATCTTCTGCGTATGGTGTCCCCTCTGCCCTATCTCCCTGGTGGACCTCTAGTTATCCTGCAAAACTTAATTCAAAAAGCACCCTCTGACCTTTGCTCCCAAGTCTTCCCTTCACTGCATTGCTCCAACCCTGCATTCACACCCTCTATGAGAAAGCATATAGCACTGATTCCCATTAGTAGTTTCTTGGTTTTCCTATCTCAGTGGTCTCCACACTTTTGGAGGCCAGGGACTGTATCTGTTTCTACTTTTTATTCTCAGAACAGAGTATGATTCATGTGTGCATGCTCAGTCATTCATACGTGTCTGACTCTCTGCAGCCCAATGTGCTGTGGCCCACCAGGCTTCTCTGTCCAGTGGCTTCTCCAGGCAAAATACTAGAGTAGGTTTCCATGCCCTTCTCCAGGGAGTCTTTTCAACCCAGGGGTTGTACCTGTGTCTCCTGCTTGGTAGGCAGATTCTTTGCCACTGAGCCATCTGAGAAGCCCATATGGCATATGTAGGTGATTAATAGGCTTTTGTTCAATGACAGTTACCTGAAATATGCCACTGGCCTGGGCACTCTGGGCAGGGAGAGGGAATATAAGAAAAGTACAATACCAGAGACCAGCATGTCTGAAATAGCTAAATAACAAAGCTCTAAAGTTTTTTAAATGTCTTATTTTTGTTACAGTATCATTGACTTACAATATTGTGTTAGTTTAAGGTATACAGCAAAACGATTCAGTTATATATACATACAGTCTGTTTTTTTCTAGTTCTTTTCCCTTATAGGTTATTACAAACTACTGAGTACAGTTCCCTGTGCTATTCAGGTCTTTGTTGGTTATCTATTTTATTTATAGTAGTGTGTTTCTGTTAATCCCCAAATCCTAATTTATCCCTTTCAAAATCATAAACTTGTTTTCTCTGTCTTGGGTCTATTTCTGTTTTATATATAAGCTCATTTGTATCTTTTTTTTAAGATTCTGCAATATACATGATATCATATGATATTTGTCTTTCTGTCCCTGTAAAGCTCTTATCTTAACGATACCAGCAATGAAAGTTGTAGCAGTTGAAAGAAGGGAGGGTAAAATTCTGTGGGAAGGATTGGGGAAGGCTATACAGAGAAGATAAAATTTGAGATGGGCTGTGACAGAAGCATTAGGTAGAAGAAGGCAGTAGCTTCCTCTTCCTGGGAGGTCATATACTTCAGGACAGAAAAGTCAGGACGTAGAGTGGGCCAAGTATGAGGGTAGGGCCTGTGTTGAAGAGTGGGTTAAAGTCTCCCCAGTCTCCACTCTAAGTAACAGTGGGACTGTTCTTCTGTTGTCCAATGTTACATCTTCTTCCTTTGGTCTAGGAGGCAGGCCTAAAGGGATTCAGTTCTCACCAGCAGTTTATGTTCGACCCTGGAGTTCCTGTTGATTGGTGACACATAGATCTTCAAAGATGCTATCTTCTGGAAAATTGAGCCAAGACCTCTGCTTCCAATCATGCAGTGCCTGTCTCAGCCTTCAACCTTCCTATTCTTAGAATTTTATGAACAATATTTAGGGTCCCCTTTGACCTAAAGCTCAAAACTAGAACTAGGCATTCTCGTTGCGCGTCTGGTCCTAAACCATAGCTCTTTCCATTTCTGAGTTCAGAAATGTCATGCAGTCTGTAAGGGTAAAATGTCCAAGGGTGGGAGGAAATGAGTTACAGAGAGGAATGGCCGGCAGAAGCTGGGGCAGTGGAGGGGGGGGGGGGCAGGGTGCATCTGTGTTCAGCTGCAGGTGTGGAGGCGGAAGGGCGGAAGGGAGCCAGAGTCCAGGTGGTGGCAGGGTTCAGTTTAAGGTATACAGCAAAACGATTCAGTTATATATACATACAGTCTGTTTTTTCTAGTTCTTTTCCTTATAGGTTATTACAAACTACTGAGTACAGTTCCCTGTGCTATTCAGGTCTTTGTTGGTTATCTATTTTATTTATAGTAGTGTGTTTCTGTTAATCCCCAAATCCTAATTTATCCCTTTCAAAATCATAAACTTGTTTTCTCTGTCTTGGGTCTATTTCTGTTTTATATATAAGCTCATTTGTATCTTTTTTTTAAGATTCTGCAATATACATGATATCATATGATATTTGTCTTTCTGTCCCTGTAAAGCTCTTATCTTAACGATACCAGCAATGAAAGTTGTAGCAGTTGAAAGAAGGGAGGGTAAAATTCTGTGGGAAGGATTGGGGAAGGCTATACAGAGAAGATAAAATTTGAGATGGGCTGTGACAGAAGCATTAGGTAGAAGAAGGCAGTAGCTTCCTCTTCCTGGGAGGTCATATACTTCAGGACAGAAAAGTCAGGACGTAGAGTGGGCCAAGTATGAGGGTAGGGCCTGTGTTGAAGAGTGGGTTAAAGTCTCCCCAGTCTCCACTCTAAGTAACAGTGGGACTGTTCTTCTGTTGTCCAATGTTACATCTTCTTCCTTTGGTCTAGGAGGCAGGCCTAAAAGGGGATTCAGTTCTCACCAGCAGTTTATGTTCGACCCTGGAGTTCCTGTTGATTGGTGACACATAGATCTTCAAAGATGCTATCTTCTGGAAAATTGAGCCAAGACCTCTGCTTCCAATCATGCAGTGCCTGTCTCAGCCTTCAACCTTCCTATTCTTAGAATTTTATGAACAATATTTAGGGTCCCCTTTGACCTAAAGCTCAAAACTAGAACTAGGCATTCTCGTTGCGCGTCTGGTCCTAAACCATAGCTCTTTCCATTTCTGAGTTCAGAAATGTCATGCAGTCTGTAAGGGTAAAATGTCCAAGGGTGGGAGGAAATGAGTTACAGAGAGGAATGGCCGGCAGAAGCTGGGGCAGTGGAGGGGGGTGGGGGCAGGGTGCATCTGTGTTCAGCTGCAGGTGTGGAGGCGGAAGGGCGGAAGGGAGCCAGAGTCCAGGTGGTGGCAGGGTTCAGTGGGCTGGCCCGTGAGCTGCTCAAGGGCACGGTCTGCCTGCTCCTCTCTGCACAGCACTTAGCAAGGCACGGATCATTACCTCCTTTGGAGGTCCTCTCTGCAGAAGAGAAGATGATGATGTGATCAGAGGAATCATTGCCCATGTCTCATTCAGAGTGACTAACAGAGGTGATCGTAAGACCTTAGAAAGCTTGAAATGAAACAGGCAAGTAAAAATAACAGGAAGTGGAAGAGAGAGAACACTGTGACCCGTAATGTTCTGTGTCATCTGCTGGTGTCACAAAGGTCAGAAGGTCTCCATAAAGATTTGTGACTTAAGAGGATGGTCATGCTGGGGACCTAGTCACTGTGAACCAAATAATCCCCAGCATCTCAAGGGGCATAGAGTCTTCCTAGAGCATTTATTTCTGCAATGAAGTTGCTCCATTCTCAGCCCATCCCTGTTTCAACTTTGTACAAACATAAGTGGCCAATTCACTTTACTACACAAATGACTCATGATTTCATGAGCCACGTAGCTTCCTTCCCTCCTTGTATAGGAAAGGAGCACACAGAGGCATGTCTCTTGCAGGCTAGGTCTTTTCTAGGTGTATGTGGGGCAAATTCAGTGAGGGAACAGCTAGACCTGAGCTCAATTATCCAAGATCAGCTGGAGAATGAAACTGGTAATTATCTCAAAAGGCATATGATTCTTCCTGAATCCTCAGCCTCTACTTCCTAGTGGATTTGAGTTTAAAATCTTATTTCTCATAAAAGATCAAAGCTCATACATTTGGGGCATTTTTGTACAAATGTATGTGACTGAGGTTTTAAGAAGGACCAGGCAACTTTCTACAGTTTTTGGCACATATCAGCTTTTTGACAACTGCTAAAATAATAGCTGCATTTAGAGGGTAGTGTGGGTAGCCAATCTCTCAAAACTAGAACTAGGCATTCTCGTTGCGCGTCTGGTCCTAAACCATAGCTCTTTCCATTTCTGAGTTCAGAAATGTCATGCAGTCTGTAAGGGTAAAATGTCCAAGGGTGGGAGGAAATGAGTTACAGAGAGGAATGGCCGGCAGAAGCTGGGGCAGTGGAGGGGGGTGGGGGCAGGGTGCATCTGTGTTCAGCTGCAGGTGTGGAGGCGGAAGGGCGGAAGGGAGCCAGAGTCCAGGTGGTGGCAGGGTTCAGTGGGCTGGCCCGTGAGCTGCTCAAGGGCACGGTCTGCCTGCTCCTCTCTGCACAGCACTTAGCAAGGCACGGATCATTACCTCCTTTGGAGGTCCTCTCTGCAGAAGAGAAGATGATGATGTGATCAGAGGAATCATTGCCCATGTCTCATTCAGAGTGACTAACAGAGGTGATCGTAAGACCTTAGAAAGCTTGAAATGAAACAGGCAAGTAAAAATAACAGGAAGTGGAAGAGAGAGAACACTGTGACCCGTAATGTTCTGTGTCATCTGCTGGTGTCACAAAGGTCAGAAGGTCTCCATAAAGATTTGTGACTTAAGAGGATGGTCATGCTGGGGACCTAGTCACTGTGAACCAAATAATCCCCAGCATCTCAAGGGGCATAGAGTCTTCCTAGAGCATTTATTTCTGCAATGAAGTTGCTCCATTCTCAGCCCATCCCTGTTTCAACTTTGTACAAACATAAGTGGCCAATTCACTTTACTACACAAATGACTCATGATTTCATGAGCCACGTAGCTTCCTTCCCTCCTTGTATAGGAAAGGAGCACACAGAGGCATGTCTCTTGCAGGCTAGGTCTTTTCTAGGTGTATGTGGGGCAAATTCAGTGAGGGAACAGCTAGACCTGAGCTCAATTATCCAAGATCAGCTGGAGAATGAAACTGGTAATTATCTCAAAAGGCATATGATTCTTCCTGAATCCTCAGCCTCTACTTCCTAGTGGATTTGAGTTTAAAATCTTATTTCTCATAAAAGATCAAAGCTCATACATTTGGGGCATTTTTGTACAAATGTATGTGACTGAGGTTTTAAGAAGGACCAGGCAACTTTCTACAGTTTTTGGCACATATCAGCTTTTTGACAACTGCTAAAATAATAGCTGCATTTAGAGGGTAGTGTGGGTAGCCAATCTCTGCTATTCAAGATGAGAATTTTGGCCAGGGACCTAGAAGCAAGTGTACTGCATGTTCCACCTGACTATGAGCATTTCTCATCTGGAAGATAACTGCATCAACAATTCCTGGAGTTTTCTTGGTTATTTGAACCTTCTGCCTTGGAAATGAGTTCATGGCTTACCAACATCGGCAACTGTTTCCTCTTTTGTCGTAAGCTTTCACAGAAGGCTAAGGAATCCATAGGAGAAAATGAGAACAAATGATTCTGGAGACTGCATTCCTTATCACATTTAACCCCTATAAGAATCATAAAAGTTAGTATTTTTTTCCTCCATTTTATAGACCTTTTTAAAAAAAACTGAACCTCCCCCCCAAAATTAACTTGTCTGAGATCGAGATGGCTAGAAATGGAAGTGCTGGAATTAGAATATAGAATTTCTTAACTCAGAAGTCTTTGTTTTATCCACATCAGTTTACCAGAATAACCTGGGCATGGCCTCAAAAAGCCTTTGCTGGAAATGTGCCTTTTTGTGGTTATAAGGATGGATTCACTTTTTATTATTCAACTGTTTAGACTGCTTACCTATTATATTATATAGAAATTCTGAGCCTCAATAATAAATAATATTATTTATTAACAATGAATAATAAATGTCTTTACTGTGTACACACACACACACAAACATACGATCTACATTGGGGTGTGTGTGTGTGTGTGTGTGTTTACAACTGTCACTTTGTTCCAAGACTGGGAATGAAAATAATTACAATTTGCTGTTGGGCGTCTGTGTCCACTTTAACCTGATTTATTTTGTCTAACACTTCTTTGCAAAGCTCTCAAATGCATTGTTAGCCTATCTGATCCTGTTGTCTAGGGACCACAGAGTATTTCACATCTTACCAGGGGAACGGATCACTTTTAAGGAAGGGAGGGCATTCTTTACTGACTTTTTCCTAATTTAAACCCATTGAATTTTGTTTCAACTGCCATTTGGGGCATTTTGTACAAATGTATGTGACTGAGGTTTTAAGAAGGACCAGGCAACTTTCTACAGTTTTTGGCACATATCAGCTTTTTGACAACTGCTAAAATAATAGCTGCATTTAGAGGGTAGTGTGGGTAGCCAATCTCTGCTATTCAAGATGAGAATTTTGGCCAGGGACCTAGAAGCAAGTGTACTGCATGTTCCACCTGACTATGAGCATTTCTCATCTGGAAGATAACTGCATCAACAATTCCTGGAGTTTTCTTGGTTATTTGAACCTTCTGCCTTGGAAATGAGTTCATGGCTTACCAACATCGGCAACTGTTTCCTCTTTTGTCGTAAGCTTTCACAGAAGGCTAAGGAATCCATAGGAGAAAATGAGAACAAATGATTCTGGAGACTGCATTCCTTATCACATTTAACCCCTATAAGAATCATAAAAGTTAGTATTTTTTTCCTCCATTTTATAGACCTTTTTAAAAAAAACTGAACCTCCCCCCCAAAATTAACTTGTCTGAGATCGAGATGGCTAGAAATGGAAGTGCTGGAATTAGAATATAGAATTTCTTAACTCAGAAGTCTTTGTTTTATCCACATCAGTTTACCAGAATAACCTGGGCATGGCCTCAAAAAGCCTTTGCTGGAAATGTGCCTTTTCGTGGTTATAAGGATGGATTCACTTTTTATTATTCAACTGTTTAGACTGCTTACCTATTATATTATATAGAAATTCTGAGCCTCAATAATAAATAATATTATTTATTAACAATGAATAATAAATGTCTTTACTGTGTACACACACACACACAAACATACGATCTACATTGGGGTGTGTGTGTGTGTGTGTGTGTTTACAACTGTCACTTTGTTCCAAGACTGGGAATGAAAATAATTACAATTTGCTGTTGGGCGTCTGTGTCCACTTTAACCTGATTTATTTTGTCTAACACTTCTTTGCAAAGCTCTCAAATGCATTGTTAGCCTATCTGATCCTGTTGTCTAGGGACCACAGAGTATTTCACATCTTACCAGGGGAACGGATCACTTTTAAGGAAGGGAGGGCATTCTTTACTGACTTTTTCCTAATTTAAACCCATTGAATTTTGTTTCAACTGCCATTTTAAGGGCAAAGAAAAAGCAGTGCATCAAGAGCTCTGTCAGTTTTCTCCATGTGATGACTAATGGTGAGGAACTTAAAACCTTATCCTTGATATCTTTCGGAGTCCAGACAATTCAACACTCTCTTGGGATGAGTAAATATCAGCCTGTTCCCAGGAAGATTAACTGGTAAGATGATGAAGGAAACGCTGCTACTTTTTAGAGGGCTATACTTAAACTGCCATCTCTACTTCTTCAGAGAGAATCTCAGATGATTCATTTGCTATAGTTCATGGTGCTATAATTTCTAGAAAGAAAAGATATTTTATACAGTTTTAAGAATAACAGTAGTTTCTTTCCAAGATGTTAATTTTGGTCTCAAAGTTAATGTTTGTTAACGTCATATATTTCCTAATCTTTAAAAGGCATAAAATAAAGTTAAAAGTCCTGGATTCCATATACAGATAGGCAAATCCTCAAATTCTGTACATGTTGTGAAGGTAACAATCTTTATGTAGCTTCCTTCATAGCCTTACATTTATGGGAAGTGGGAATTGAAGCAGATTTAAATTCCAAGAGTCCCCGTGGGAAGCAAAGCAAGAGCTTTGTGGAGGGAAAGGCCCGAATCTGAAACTTCACTTTGCTGCATGTTACCTGTGTGAGCACATTTCCTAAACTCTTTATATATTGGCTAACTCATCTGTAAAGTGGGCCAAAAATAGTCCCTGTCGCGTAGGATACTTGTGAGAACCAGATGAACTACCCCCTTTATGATCACATGAGGAAACTAAGGCCCAGTTGGCAACCTCTTTCCCTAGTTCAGTGTCAACAAATGCTCACTGGGCTGACCCCGAGCAGTGTGCATGCCGGAATTCCAAAGCCACTGTATAAATTACCATGCCACCTCAGTTCTGAGGAAGACTTTTTTCTTTCTAATTGAGAGCTCTTTTCACTCCTTTATTTCTGGAGGCATGGTCATATTGCTGCCTCTCTCTTGTTTATGGGCTGATGACTCATTCATGAGTTATCTAAGCCTCTTGTTCCCTCTTTCTTCCTCCCCTCTGCCATCTCTATCATGGGACCATTTTCCCTCCACTAGCACTTCTCCTGGCGATTGTGAAAGAGTGGTGAACTGCAGTGAATTAACTCCTTGTTAGCAGCCCTGCCTCTTGAGAAAGAAGCCTCACCCCACTGCTACTGACTGAGAAAATGACGACAGTCTACACTTCGTAAAATGTCTCCTCCACAACTTTGGCTTTCAAATTGCCTCTTGCCTCCTTCTGCTCTAATTGCTCCTTCTTTGCTGAATCCTCTTCCTGGGCTGAACCATTCAATGTTAGTGTTCCTTGGGGATTTGCCCTTGAACTTCTTTTTTTATTCTGCTTGCTCTTCTGGGGGATCCCATACACATTCATGTCCTCACTTACAATGTCTCTGATATTGACTCTCAGGTCCATTATCTTTCACACTGAACCTCCAGATCCAGATGTCCCTTAAACATCACTGCCTGTGTGCCATAGGCATATCAAACATGTTGTGTCCAAAAATGAATTTATGTGTGCCCTCCAAACACACACACACATATGAGTTTTTAGGAGAGAACTTTAACCTCTTTCCCTTCTCTGCACTAGGTACCCTGTGAGCCATTGGCTTCCATGCATGATTAAATTGACTGCTTTTCCCCAAGCGCTTGTCGTACCAGAGACTTGTGATTTCTTCCTCAAAGGCCCCACGCATCCTTCTCATCTTCCCTTTTCTTACAGTTCCGCCTTAGGTCCCAGAAAGTGAGCCTTTAAGAAACAGTCTTTTTAAATCTACCTCCTGAATAATTATTTGTTACATCTTCTGTGTGTTCATCTCTCTTTAGTCATAACTTTATGTTATGATGTCTTTTTATTTAGCTCTCTCCAATAAGGCTTTGAGCTCATCAGATTAGATAATATTCTCTTTTTTTTTGAATTTCAAAGACCCTGTCATACTGGACAATGCCTTACTCACAGGAGGAATTTAATAAAAATGTATTGAATGAATGCACTTATGACTGTTGTTAAGACCTAAGGAACATTATTTATCATTCTATTTCCCTGGTGAAATATTTGGTTGCTGATAGTCATTTACTAAATAATTCACTTAGCACTCCACAGACTAATTAACAAGAGGGCCTTCACAAATACCTTTGCTGTCACACCGAGATATAAGAGTTTAGAGTTAGGATTTCAAAAATATTTCTGTACCCTGGCTTTCAACAACTTTCAGTTCTCCTAGAGTTTGATTTCTACTTTTAAAAAAGACTCTTTTTTCAATAGACTGACTGAGAAAATGACGACAGTCTACACTTCGTAAAATGTCTCCTCCACAACTTTGGCTTTCAAATTGCCTCTTGCCTCCTTCTGCTCTAATTGCTCCTTCTTTGCTGAATCCTCTTCCTGGGCTGAACCATTCAATGTTAGTGTTCCTTGGGGATTTGCCCTTGAACTTCTTTTTTTATTCTGCTTGCTCTTCTGGGGGATCCCATACACATTCATGTCCTCACTTACAATGTCTCTGATATTGACTCTCAGGTCCATTATCTTTCACACTGAACCTCCAGATCCAGATGTCCCTTAAACATCACTGCCTGTGTGCCATAGGCATATCAAACATGTTGTGTCCAAAAATGAATTTATGTGTGCCCTCCAAACACACACACACATATGAGTTTTTAGGAGAGAACTTTAACCTCTTTCCCTTCTCTGCACTAGGTACCCTGTGAGCCATTGGCTTCCATGCATGATTAAATTGACTGCTTTTCCCCAAGCGCTTGTCGTACCAGAGACTTGTGATTTCTTCCTCAAAGGCCCCACGCATCCTTCTCATCTTCCCTTTTCTTACAGTTCCGCCTTAGGTCCCAGAAAGTGAGCCTTTAAGAAACAGTCTTTTTAAATCTACCTCCTGAATAATTATTTGTTACATCTTCTGTGTGTTCATCTCTCTTTAGTCATAACTTTATGTTATGATGTCTTTTTATTTAGCTCTCTCCAATAAGGCTTTGAGCTCATCAGATTAGATAATATTCTCTTTTTTTTTGAATTTCAAAGACCCTGTCATACTGGACAATGCCTTACTCACAGGAGGAATTTAATAAAAATGTATTGAATGAATGCACTTATGACTGTTGTTAAGACCTAAGGAACATTATTTATCATTCTATTTCCCTGGTGAAATATTTGGTTGCTGATAGTCATTTACTAAATAATTCACTTAGCACTCCACAGACTAATTAACAAGAGGGCCTTCACAAATACCTTTGCTGTCACACCGAGATATAAGAGTTTAGAGTTAGGATTTCAAAAATATTTCTGTACCCTGGCTTTCAACAACTTTCAGTTCTCCCTAGAGTTTGTTTAACTTTAATCTACTTAAATTGTTTTAAAAAATAATTGTTACTCTTTTTTTTCATAGTCACAGATTTTTTTATTTTGCCTTTTTGATTTTACAGAGTTTTATTGTTTACAGATATGTATAATTCCAGATTAGTCATGTGTATATCCCATTCGCCACATCCCACCCCTCCAGGCCATCGCATAGACCACATGCACTATTCCCACAGCTCATTGACAATAGTTATCTCTTTCACATAAGATAGTATAGGGTTCCATGTTGCTCTTTCCATATCTCTCACCCACTCTTCCCTCTTCCCAATCTCCATAAGTCTGTTCTCCATGACTGTTTTTCCATCGATGCTCTGCGTGTATATTTATCAGTATGAAGTTACTAGATTCCATATATATGTGCTAGTATACTGTATTTGTCCTTCTCTTTTTGACTTACTTCACTTTGTATAATGGGTTCCAGATTCATCCATCTCATTAGGACTGAATCTTCTGCATTTCTGAAGAAAAGAGTAATTGTTGTTCTTAAGCTTATATAACCACAAATTTCTGATTATTATATTAAATCCAAAGATAGATGAGGACTTTAAATATAAAGGCTTTCCAATAAATGGATAGAATGAAGTCGGTGTAACAGATAGTTTGAGGAAGTGGTGCATATATGAAGCTATAAAAAAGAGACAAAGAATTCTAAAACTTAATTAAACTAATTATAATTACATATGTTACAATGTTAGTGTTAGCAGTTGAACAATATGTTGATTTTATGAAAAGTATCATGATTTGTTATTAATTGTCTAACATACCTAGAAAGAAGAAAACAAGGATAATAATTGTAATAACTGGCATTTATCAGGCACTTACTATATGCTAGATGGTGTGATAAGGACTCTACATTCATCACTTAATCCTCCCAATACCTCTTTAAGACTCATCTGTACTCCTGTTTACAGATGAATAAATGAATCTTGGGAAGGTTGAATAACGTATGAGAGGACACAACAAACACTTTAGAGCTATTTCATTATAAGTCTAACTGGTTGTTCTGTGTTATGTGAGTGAATACCTTTTAATCATCTTGATGCCATATTAATTAGTAAATAATTGGTAAATAATTTGATACATTTGTATAAACTATTTTGTCACATCTAAAATAATAAGACCTCTGGCACCGCTATACTCATTATTGAGATTCATTAAAGTTTGGTGAAGTGAGGTGAAAGTCATTCAGTCGGGTCATTTGTATAAACTATTTTGTCACATCTAACAATAATAAGACCTCTGGCACCGCTATACTCATTATTGAGTGTTATCCATTCGCACATTTTCCCACCCTCCAGGCCATCGCATAGACCACATGCACTATTCCCACAGCTCATTGACAATAGTTATCTCTTTCACATAAGATAGTATAGGGTTCCATGTTGCTCTTTCCATATCTCTCACCCACTCTTCCCTCTTCCCAATCTCCATAAGTCTGTTCTCCATGACTGTTTTTCCATCGATGCTCTGCGTGTATATTTATCAGTATGAAGTTACTAGATTCCATATATATGTGCTAGTATACTGTATTTGTCCTTCTCTTTTTGACTTACTTCACTTTGTATAATGGGTTCCAGATTCATCCATCTCATTAGGACTGAATCTTCTGCATTTCTGAAGAAAAGAGTAATTGTTGTTCTTAAGCTTATATAACCACAAATTTCTGATTATTATATTAAATCCAAAGATAGATGAGGACTTTAAATATAAAGGCTTTCCAATAAATGGATAGAATGAAGTCGGTGTAACAGATAGTTTGAGGAAGTGGTGCATATATGAAGCTATAAAAAAGAGACAAAGAATTCTAAAACTTAATTAAACTAATTATAATTACATATGTTACAATGTTAGTGTTAGCAGTTGAACAATATGTTGATTTTATGAAAAGTATCATGATTTGTTATTAATTGTCTAACATACCTAGAAAGAAGAAAACAAGGATAATAATTGTAATAACTGGCATTTATCAGGCACTTACTATATGCTAGATGGTGTGATAAGGACTCTACATTCATCACTTAATCCTCCCAATACCTCTTTAAGACTCATCTGTACTCCTGTTTACAGATGAATAAATGAATCTTGGGAAGGTTGAATAACGTATGAGAGGACACAACAAACACTTTAGAGCTATTTCATTATAAGTCTAACTGGTTGTTCTGTGTTATGTGAGTGAATACCTTTTAATCATCTTGATGCCATATTAATTAGTAAATAATTGGTAAATAATTTGATACATTTGTATAAACTATTTTGTCACATCTAAAATAATAAGACCTCTGGCACCCGCTATACTCATTATTGAGATTCATTAAAGTTTGGTGAAGTGAGGTGAAAGTCATTCAGTCGGGTCTGACTCTTTGCCACCCATGGACAAATCATGGAATCTTCCAGGCAAGAATACTGGAGTGGGTAGCCTTTGCCTTATCTAGGAGATCTTCCCAACCCAGGGATCAAATCTAGGTCTCCTGCATTGCAGGTGGATTCTTTACCATCTGAGCCACCAGGGAAGCCCAAAGTTGGGTATTGTTTGTCCAAAAATATTTGTTGTCTAAATCTACCCTATTAGCTTGCTTTGAAGTCTGCTTTCCTATAAAAGTCTTGAACATGTATATCATTTTTTTCAGATCCCACATATAAGGGATATCATACAAGTGAACTTATTTACAAAACAGAAATAGACTCAGCTTACAAAATGAACTTTTGGTTACCAGGGGAAGGGTGGTGGGGATAGTTAGGGAGTTTGGGATCAACATGTACCCTCCTCTGTATTTAAAATGGATAACCAACAAGAATCTACTCTATAGCACAGGGAACTCTGTGGCAGCCTAGATGGGAGAGAGGTTAGATACATGGATATATATGATGTTCTGCTGTGCCCCTGAAACTATCACAACATTGTTAATCAGCTACACTCCAATATACAAATAAAAGATTAAAAAAAAAGTCTTGAACATTTTCTATAAAATATGCTCATTTGTATTTCCTGAAACTATAACTCTTTTGAGGGTAGAAGTATAAAAAGAATTATTTCTTTAAATGGGACAGTGGTCAGGAATGATCACTAATATATTCTTAAAGCATAGTGGGAGATTTTCAGGTCTATTAGATAATGTTGGAAATACAGTTTCCTGCTGCAGGGTAATTTAGAAAAATATAAGTGATAGTTTTCGCAGTTCAAGTGTAAATGTTTTCAAAATAACCACAATAATAAATAATTGGGATAAAACATGGACACAACAAACACTTTAGAGCTATTTCATTATAAGTCTAACTGGTTGTTCTGTGTTATGTGAGTGAATACCTTTTAATCATCTTGATGCCATATTAATTAGTAAATAATTGGTAAATAATTTGATACATTTGTATAAACTATTTTGTCACATCTAAAATAATAAGACCTCTGGCACCCGCTATACTCATTATTGAGATTCATTAAAGTTTGGTGAAGTGAGGTGAAAGTCATTCAGTCGGGTCTGACTCTTTGCCACCCATGGACAAATCATGGAATCTTCCAGGCAAGAATACTGGAGTGGGTAGCCTTTGCCTTATCTAGGAGATCTTCCCAACCCAGGGATCAAATCTAGGTCTCCTGCATTGCAGGTGGATTCTTTACCATCTGAGCCACCAGGGAAGCCCAAAGTTGGGTATTGTTTGTCCAAAAATATTTGTTGTCTAAATCTACCCTATTAGCTTGCTTTGAAGTCTGCTTTCCTATAAAAGTCTTGAACATGTATATCATTTTTTTCAGATCCCACATATAAGGGATATCATACAAGTGAACTTATTTACAAAACAGAAATAGACTCAGCTTACAAAATGAACTTTTGGTTACCAGGGAAGGGTGGTGGGGATAGTTGGGGAGTTTGGGATCAACATGTACCCTCCTCTGTATTTAAAATGGATAACCAACAAGAATCTACTCTATAGCACAGGGAACTCTGTGGCAGCCTAGATGGGAGAGAGGTTAGATACATGGATATATATGATGTTCTGCTGTGCCCCTGAAACTATCACAACATTGTTAATCAGCTACACTCCAATATACAAATAAAAGATTAAAAAAAAAGTCTTGAACATTTTCTATAAAATATGCTCATTTGTATTTCCTGAAACTATAACTCTTTTGAGGGTAGAAGTATAAAAAGAATTATTTCTTTAAATGGGACAGTGGTCAGGAATGATCACTAATATATTCTTAAAGCATAGTGGGAGATTTTCAGGTCTATTAGATAATGTTGGAAATACAGTTTCCTGCTGCAGGGTAATTTATAAAAATATAAGTGATAGTAAGTTTTACAGGCACGGTTCAAGTGTAAATGTTTTCAAAATAACCACAAGTAAAAGAGCCTAGACTTTGTAATGCCTTTCCCCAGGTTAATTACAGTTAATTACTTTCAGAATATTTACCCATCATGCTCAGTCACTTCAGTCATATCTGACTCTTTGCAACCCCCTGGACTGTAGCTCATCAGGCTTCTCTGTCATGGGATTCTCCAGGCAAAAATACTGGAGTGGGGTGCCATACCCTTCTTCATCTACCCATCACAGTATAGTGTAAAGGCTGCCAATAAAAAATGAAAATTATTTTTCTCCATATTTGATCTCCAGAATCAAATTTATAAGTAGCAAATGAAGATAGAATTTCTTTTATTATAAGATTTGAGAGACATGGGAAAAAAATTGTCTCAAAAGATTTTGTCCATAAAACAAAAAAAGAAAAATTATGTTTTAAAGGTTTTCAAGTCTTCCATTTCTCTTAACAAGTAACTCTCCCTGGTATAGATAAGCCTGTATGTCTTTATGACACCATTAAGTAATCACCATGCACAGTTGTCAAATGCAGATTCCCAAGCCTAGTCTCAAAGATTCTGATTTTATAAGTCAAGGATGAGATATAGGAATCTGCATTTTAACAGATATTTTGCTGTTCTGATTTAGATGGTCTTCTGCACAACACTGAAAAGTCTTGACTTCGTGGGTAACTGACATACATTGAGATGTAGAAGTAAGAGTAAAAAGGAAAAAAAATTACCAAACTCAAAATTTATATCTAGCCCTCCCCACCTTGAGTCTCAGGTTAATCTGAATTTTATTACTTCAAGTATTACCAGGTGAAATAAATGAAATAAAAACTCCTTAACTGACTTTAGAAACTCAAAAGAAGGGGAAAATGACTTCTGTGCTGAAGGTTCATTTTAATAGCTCTAGAAATCAGTACTGATAAATAAAAAGTTGGAGCCAGAATGTACAAAAAATTCTTGTATTATATATATATATATATATATATATTAATTAATTAATTAATTAATTAATTTTTTATATGTACGTTCCCAGATCATTCATATGCATATCCCTGGACCCTCCCCCCACCCAGTTTCCCCCCTCCCATCCCTCCAGACCATCGCTCCAAGTGGTTGTTGTATTATATTTTATTCTTGGGTGCCAGGCATATTGGGTTTGTATCACAGAACACTGAAATAATAAAAAGCAGGTGCCTTGTCAAGGTTCTTTACTAATTGGGAAACTAAAGGTTGATATATTTTGCAAAAAACTTTGACAGAGTAACCCCAGTGGATTAATCTAGTGCCCTCAGTGTACACTGAATGAAACGGAGATTGAAGTGGGATTGAGTACTTGGAAATATATAATAGATGACAAATTAGGCTCTTAATACTTTTTATGTTTTGTGGGCAACAAATCTTTTTTTGTTTGTTTGTTTAAATTCACTGCTCTAAAATGTGGCCAGTTGTTAAGAAGAGTCTGTTCCATGTGATGGAAACTCTGAACTTGGAAGTTTAGACAAAAATCTTGCACGAGGCTAGTATAGAGAAAACAGGAAGACAACTTCCTCTCTGAACATACACCATTTCCTGGGGAGGAAGTGAGGGCTTTTCAAAAAATTGTTCTTTGTTGACTCTGTAACTCAGAGGCATCTATTTAGTGATGACTATATAAGTTTATACAAGCAGGACATAAACCGTTGAAAAAAAGAAAAAAAAAACCCAAAATCCTGAAAGTACCCTTTCTGTTTGATAATGGCAAGTTCAAAGCCCTTGGATTGGTTGGTTGGGAATTTGTTGTATTTTATCATCATCTATTTACTCACAGCCAAGCATATACTGCCTGGACAGTTTTTAAGGGACAGCAGTTCAACACCATGCTGTAAAGTGGATTTCAGCACTGCTCCTATTTTGGGCACAGTGACATAGCCTTAGACCGCCTCACTTTGCACACAGAATAGTGGAGGTGATGTGGCTATTACCCGGTATGCCAGCACCAATCCTCACAATAGACCTGCTTTGTGTGCATTGGGAAAAAGAGAGCCCCAGGCAATGATGTCAATGCATATAATCCACGATCAGTCTGGTATAGGGTATACCTTGGCTGAAATTTGTTTCTGGCCAACCTCACTTAAAGATGAAGCAATATCATTTAAGGTGACCACAACTTACCAATCAACTGAGAGAATCGTGAGCATAAACCCAAAACCAGGAGAACCTAGAGTCACTGAGTCTAAGACGGTTCTGCATATTGACTTTTAAATAATAACTTTACCATTATATTGAATGTTTGGGCAAAATTTGTCCTGTAACCTTTTAGGAACTTAAAAGATGGACCAGTGAGTAATTGAAATGACGTCCTTTACACAGCGGAAAGAGCACACAATGCTCAGAGTACCCCAAAGCCATAGATTTCCAGATTACAATAGAGAAATCTAACTGGAGCAGTTACAAGAAAACAAATCCTTTTATTGAGGACAGAGTAAATCCCTTTTGTGAAAACAAAAAAGGAAGTGGATTTAACATTTTCCCTTAAGTTACTTTGAAAGGATGGTATGGTTCAAATTCACTGTGTTTTTTCAGGAGATTGGATGGTATTTTCCCTCACCATTTTTATCCTCATAAATTTATGGTCTCTATAACTTTTGCCTGTCTAATATCCTCCAAACTTAGTATTTTAAAAGACCTTGCTGAAACCATCTGTCTTCCCAATGTCCCTTTTTATACCTCTATTATTTCCAGAAATGTCCAAAGTATTTTATAAGCAGTATTATGGAGTTTCAGAGTTGCTCCAGAGTCCACACCCAAGACAGTCTCTATTTTCTCACATAGTAATTATGTTTATATGCCGTATGTTCAGGCAAGAATAAAAAAGAATCCGCATTCTTTTTCTTTTTGTCTAAAGATGGCAAATTGAGATATATTGCCTGATGACTCTTGGCCTTCTGGCAATTTCGTTATCCCTACAATAATAAAAACTTTTCAACAAAACTATTTACTTTTCTCTTGCTTTAATACTACTCATCAGTCACCACATTTTTCCTTTTGACCTGAAATAAGCTAACTTTTAATGACATAAGCTAAAATTGTTTTATGTTCGCAAAGTTTTTGAAAAATTAAGGAACTATTTTTAGGTAATTGATCAAATTGTGTGCATTGGGAAAAAGAGAGCCCCAGGCAATGATGTCAATGCATATAATCCACGATCAGTCTGGTATAGGGTATACCTTGGCTGAAATTTGTTTCTGGCCAACCTCACTTAAAGATGAAGCAATATCATTTAAGGTGACCACAACTTACCAATCAACTGAGAGAATCGTGAGCATAAACCCAAAACCAGGAGAACCTAGAGTCACTGAGTCTAAGACGGTTCTGCATATTGACTTTTAAATAATAACTTTACCATTATATTGAATGTTTGGGCAAAATTTGTCCTGTAACCTTTTAGGAACTTAAAAGATGGACCAGTGAGTAATTGAAATGACGTCCTTTACACAGCGGAAAGAGCACACAATGCTCAGAGTACCCCAAAGCCATAGATTTCCAGATTACAATAGAGAAATCTAACTGGAGCAGTTACAAGAAAACAAATCCTTTTATTGAGGACAGAGTAAATCCCTTTTGTGAAAACAAAAAAGGAAGTGGATTTAACATTTTCCCTTAAGTTACTTTGAAAGGATGGTATGGTTCAAATTCACTGTGTTTTTTCAGGAGATTGGATGGTATTTTCCCTCACCATTTTTATCCTCATAAATTTATGGTCTCTATAACTTTTGCCTGTCTAATATCCTCCAAACTTAGTATTTTAAAAGACCTTGCTGAAACCATCTGTCTTCCCAATGTCCCTTTTTATACCTCTATTATTTCCAGAAATGTCCAAAGTATTTTATAAGCAGTATTATGGAGTTTCAGAGTTGCTCCAGAGTCCACACCCAAGACAGTCTCTATTTTCTCACATAGTAATTATGTTTATATGCCGTATGTTCAGGCAAGAATAAAAAAGAATCCGCATTCTTTTTCTTTTTGTCTAAAGATGGCAAATTGAGATATATTGCCTGATGACTCTTGGCCTTCTGGCAATTTCGTTATCCCTACAATAATAAAAACTTTTCAACAAAACTATTTACTTTTCTCTTGCTTTAATACTACTCATCAGTCACCACATTTTTCCTTTTGACCTGAAATAAGCTAACTTTTAATGACATAAGCTAAAATTGTTTTTATGTTCGCAAAGTTTTTTGAAAAAATTAAGGAACTATTTTTAGGTAATTGATCAAAACCTTTGTTGATTAGCTTGCTCAACTGTGAAAATTAATTTTTTCAAAATACAAATTAGGCAGGAATTGAGAACTAGAAACTTCATATGACATACTGTTATTGCCAAAGACATTGATTTTTCTTTCAGTATATACATAATCCTTCTATCTCCTTAAATGTATAAAAGTCTTCTGTTGAGGGCTTACGTGGATAACCCAAACAAAACACTTGAAGGATCAACAACAAAATACAATTTTTTTTTTTTTAGGGATCAAGACCTCAATGTCTAGCTGTTTTTACTTTCATCCAGAAACTGGGGAGTCTTTTAAAAGTAACAAAGAAGGATAGGGATGGAAGGAGAGAGGCAAATCTTTGACCACTTGGGAAAGAAAGGACCAAGATTCTGATGACAAGGCTACCTCCAGCCCTCAGCCTACATATTAGGAGAGAAACTGAATGCAGCCCCTACCAGAATCATACCACTATACTTACTACTATGTCTTCACCAGTGTGGTGCTTGGGCATATAGTGTAAGTCCATTAAAACTGATGAAATTGAATTAAACTTAGTGTGAACTTCTTGAAGGGAGTGATCATGTCTCACATTTAACCCCTGAAACCAGTACCTGAAATATACTAGGCACTAGACATACGTTTAATGATGAACCAAATATGAACTCCTTGGGAGTTCTTACACAGTCTTGCAGAAATGATTAAATGAAAGATATTGTGGATCTGTTGTATTAAAGTACTCGGAATAATTATTACTAACAAAACAATCAGTGATAACAAGCAGAGTGATAACAAGTAGGTCACTACAGTAATTGCTTAAGGACAGTCTGCAGATTCTAGCATTCAATTTCATGGCAACCATATGGTTATGCATCTCACCATGTTGACATCATGCTGCAAAATTCACACATTATATAAAAAGAAATCACACCAGCAAAGTACAGGCTACCACAAATAGGAGATATTTACTTTTCTCTTGCTTTAATACTACTCATCAGTCACCACATTTTTCCTTTTGACCTGAAATAAGCTAACTTTTAATGACATAAGCTAAAATTGTTTTTATGTTCGCAAAGTTTTTTGAAAAAATTAAGGAACTATTTTTAGGTAATTGATCAAAACCTTTGTTGATTAGCTTGCTCAACTGTGAAAATTAATTTTTTCAAAATACAAATTAGGCAGGAATTGAGAACTAGAAACTTCATATGACATACTGTTATTGCCAAAGACATTGATTTTTCTTTCAGTATATACATAATCCTTCTATCTCCTTAAATGTATAAAAGTCTTCTGTTGAGGGCTTACGTGGATAACCCAAACAAAACACTTGAAGGATCAACAACAAAATACAATTTTTTTTCTTTTAGGGATCAAGACCTCAATGTCTAGCTGTTTTTACTTTCATCCAGAAACTGGGGAGTCTTTTAAAAGTAACAAAGAAGGATAGGGATGGAAGGAGAGAGGCAAATCTTTGACCACTTGGGAAAGAAAGGACCAAGATTCTGATGACAAGGCTACCTCCAGCCCTCAGCCTACATATTAGGAGAGAAACTGAATGCAGCCCCTACCAGAATCATACCACTATACTTACTACTATGTCTTCACCAGTGTGGTGCTTGGGCATATAGTGTAAGTCCATTAAAACTGATGAAATTGAATTAAACTTAGTGTGAACTTCTTGAAGGGAGTGATCATGTCTCACATTTAACCCCTGAAACCAGTACCTGAAATATACTAGGCACTAGACATACGTTTAATGATGAACCAAATATGAACTCCTTGGGAGTTCTTACACAGTCTTGCAGAAATGATTAAATGAAAGATATTGTGGATCTGTTGTATTAAAGTACTCGGAATAATTATTACTAACAAAACAATCAGTGATAACAAGCAGAGTGATAACAAGTAGGTCACTACAGTAATTGCTTAAGGACAGTCTGCAGATTCTAGCATTCAATTTCATGGCAACCATATGGTTATGCATCTCACCATGTTGACATCATGCTGCAAAATTCACACATTATATAAAAAGAAATCACACCAGCAAAGTACAGGCTACCACAAATAGGAGAGTGAAAAAACACATTACTGAAGTGTACTGCTTAGTAACAGATTTTAGGGATTTGAGCTTCTGATTCTTAAGAACTTCATTGATGCCAATTTTAAGAAGCCCTCTAACCACTGTAAGATGAATGAAAGATAAAAGGAAAAGAAATGTAGTTGAGGAGGAATGAGGGGGGAAGTAAGCGACTTAATTTAGGTGTAGCTAACATGACTTCGAAAACATGTACAGCTTCTCAGTCCCACTTTGGCAGGGAGTCAGGAGACCTGGGTCCTTTCTCTCTTTCCCTTCTACTAAATAGATTAAGCAGATTTCTTCATCTGTAACATGAAGACATTGCACTATTTCTGATATGAATTGTGGTTTTTAAAAACCAAAAATACATTTAGGGTGTTGCCAAGACCTCTTAATGAGATTGCTATTATCTTTATAAACATTATCAGTAGAAATATAGGCCCATAATTCAGCAACCTCTTTATTATCCTGAAGATAATTAACTTGATATTACAGGTAATGCTGTGTCAGCCATTTCTCAATCTTGTCCCTTTGCAAAGGATAGCTCCTCTTCAATGTCCTTTGTTTTGCAACACTTTGTCCTGTTTCTGTTACAGAATCTGCCTGGAGCAATGCCTTTTACTTAGTCTGTTTGTATATTTGTCATCCATACTAGGCTCTAAATTATTTGAGGGCAAATACCATGACTTATTCATCTTCTAGAGTCCTTGCATAGTTTGGGATTGGCAATATGGCGCTAGTAATAAGAACCCAGTACCTGAAATATACTAGGCACTAGACATACGTTTAATGATGAACCAAATATGAACTCCTTGGGAGTTCTTACACAGTCTTGCAGAAATGATTAAATGAAAGATATTGTGGATCTGTTGTATTAAAGTACTCGGAATAATTATTACTAACAAAACAATCAGTGATAACAAGCAGAGTGATAACAAGTAGGTCACTACAGTAATTGCTTAAGGACAGTCTGCAGATTCTAGCATTCAATTTCATGGCAACCATATGGTTATGCATCTCACCATGTTGACATCATGCTGCAAAATTCACACATTATATAAAAAGAAATCACACCAGCAAAGTACAGGCTACCACAAATAGGAGAGAGAAAACACATTACTGAAGTGTACTGCTTAGTAACAGATTTTAGGGATTTGAGCTTCTGATTCTTAAGAACTTCATTGATGCCAATTTTAAGAAGCCCTCTAACCACTGTAAGATGAATGAAAGATAAAAGGAAAAGAAATGTAGTTGAGGAGGAATGAGGGGAAGTGCGACTTAATTTAGGTGTAGCTAACATGACTTCGAAAACATGTACAGCTTCTCAGTCCCACTTTGGCAGGGAGTCAGGAGACCTGGGTCCTTTCTCTCTTTCCCTTCTACTAAATAGATTAAGCAGATTTCTTCATCTGTAACATGAAGACATTGCACTATTTCTGATATGAATTGTGGTTTTTAAAAACCAAAAATACATTTAGGGTGTTGCCAAGACCTCTTAATGAGATTGCTATTATCTTTATAAACATTATCAGTAGAAATATAGGCCCATAATTCAGCAACCTCTTTATTATCCTGAAGATAATTAACTTGATATTACAGGTAATGCTGTGTCAGCCATTTCTCAATCTTGTCCCCTTTGCAAAGGATAGCTCCTCTTCAATGTCCTTTGTTTTGCAACACTTTGTCCTGTTTCTGTTACAGAATCTGCCTGGAGCAATGCCTTTTACTTAGTCTGTTTGTATATTTGTCATCCATACTAGGCTCTAAATTATTTGAGGGCAAATACCATGACTTATTCATCTTCTAGAGTCCTTGCATAGTGTAGGGATTGGCACATCGTTGCTGCTCAATATCGCTTCCCAGGTGGCGCTAGTAATAAAGAACCCATCTGCTAGCGCAGGAGACATAAAAGATCTGGGTCGGGAAGATCCTTTGGAAGAGAGCATGGTAATGCATACTTCGTATTCTTGCCTGGAGAATCCCATGGACAGAGGAGCCTGACAGGCTACAGTCCATGGGATTGCAAAGAGTCCAACATGACTGAAGCAGCTTAATACACACATACACACACACACACACACACACACACACACACACACACACACACACGCAGAGGTACTCAATAAATGCTGAAGGAATATTTCACAAATTTAGTTGGGCAATAGCATATTCAGGTGTGTCAGATACCTCCTATTTGTCCTTTCATTGGATTCATGTCCACTCTCTTTTGAGTTTTGAGTTTGGGTTTATTCACTAAGTCATGTCTAACTCTTTGCAACCCATGGACAAGCCATGGAATTTTCCAGGCCAGAATACTGGAATAGGTAGCCTTTCCCTTCTCCAGGGGATGTTCCCAACCCAGGGACTGAACCAAGTTCTCCCACATTGAAGTGAGATTCTTTAGTAGCTGAGCTACAAGAGATTCTTTTTTATCCTGTTCTAGCCAGAAGGTTCATCTTTCAAAGTAGCCTACTCTATAGGACTTTCTCCTACTTGGCTTCAGAAACTTCCAATCCTTCAGTCTAAAATTGCTGACCATCTCTGCCATTAGGTTTGGGTTCTACTCTAGCTCTTGGGGCTTCCCTGTACCTTACCTGCACTTCTTAACCATGCCACAAATTATCCCAATTGGAGCACACCACCTGTTGCCTATCAAGACCCTCCCTAATACAGTAGATAAGAGAAGAACATAATTTCTGTTTAAAATGTGTTTTGGTACTCATATTATTGAGAATAACCGTCCTTAATTTTGGTAAACATTTCAATAAATAAATCTTTGCAAAGACTGAGTATTTTGGTATATGGCGATTACAGAATCTGCCTGGAGCAATGCCTTTTAAGTCTGTTTGTATTTGTCATCCATACTAGGCTCTAAATTATTTGAGGGCAAATACCATGACTTATTCATCTTCTAGAGTCCTTGCATAGTGTAGGGATTGGCACATCGTTGCTGCTCAATATCGCTTCCCAGGTGGCGCTAGTAATAAAGAACCCATCTGCTAGCGCAGGAGACATAAAAGATCTGGGTCGGGAAGATCCTTTGGAAGAGAGCATGGTAATGCATACTTCGTATTCTTGCCTGGAGAATCCCATGGACAGAGGAGCCTGACAGGCTACAGTCCATGGGATTGCAAAGAGTCCAACATGACTGAAGCAGCTTAATACACACATACACACACACACACACACACACACACACACACACACACACACGCAGAGGTACTCAATAAATGCTGAAGGAATATTTCACAAATTTAGTTGGGCAATAGCATATTCAGGTGTGTCAGATACCTCCTATTTGTCCTTTCATTGGATTCATGTCCACTCTCTTTTGAGTTTTGAGTTTGGGTTTATTCACTAAGTCATGTCTAACTCTTTGCAACCCATGGACAAGCCATGGAATTTTCCAGGCCAGAATACTGGAATAGGTAGCCTTTCCCTTCTCCAGGGGATGTTCCCAACCCAGGGACTGAACCAAGTTCTCCCACATTGAAGTGAGATTCTTTAGTAGCTGAGCTACAAGAGATTCTTTTTTATCCTGTTCTAGCCAGAAGGTTCATCTTTCAAAGTAGCCTACTCTATAGGACTTTCTCCTACTTGGCTTCAGAAACTTCCAATCCTTCAGTCTAAAATTGCTGACCATCTCTGCCATTAGGTTTGGGTTCTACTCTAGCTCTTGGGGCTTCCCTGTACCTTACCTGCACTTCTTAACCATGCCACAAATTATCCCAATTGGAGCACACCACCTGTTGCCTATCAAGACCCTCCCTAATACAGTAGATAAGAGAAGAACATAATTTCTGTTTAAAATGTGTTTTGGTACTCATATTATTGAGAATAACCGTCCTTAATTTTGGTAAACATTTCAATAAATAAATCTTTGCAAAGACTGAGTATTTTGGTATATGGCCGACCCTCAATGATTCACTCATCCTCTACGTATGCTGTCATAGATTCATCTCAGTGTACACCACAAATGCATTTTGCATTTGACTTAGTAATTACTTGTGTTTACATTTGGTCATTGGTGTTTAAATATGTTTCTCTGTGTCTTTTAACCTCTTGCACTGGAACATTGTGCCTCAAGAGAAAGGCTGCCCTCTTTTTTTTAATGAAACCTCAGAGCTGGTAGTTCTATGGGTGACAAATACCTGAAAAAAAGTCCGGATATTTATGATTATGAATACAGCCTAAAAAGTGTAGAAGCCATATCCAATAAGAAATACTTTGTACATTTTTAAGGACTAATTTTATTTTACTTCATACTTTCTTTTCCAGAATCAACAATTCTTAAGGCACTATATAAACTGTTCAATTAGTATATTCATGGAAGAATAATATGAAAAATCATTAAAATGTCTATCTTCAGAGTGTTTAGGCCACATCAGTTTAGGCCATAATTAAGATAGGCAAAGCTTTTATCACTGATTTGTAAGCACCATGAACTCAGAGTTGTTTTCTATTTTGTATACTGTTGAATCTCCAGTGCCTAAAACAGAGACTGGCATTTAGTAAGTGTTCATTGTATTTGTCAGTTAAATGGATATATTGAAGTTTGGTTATATTACTGTTGTCTATTGTGTTTTTTGCAGTTGCCATGTTGTCATTCATAAATGATCAAGAAGACCATTTAGGTTCATTTTCTAAACAGATATTTATTTCATTCTTACTCTGTTTCTTTAAACACAGTTTCTTCAGGAACTTCCAATCCTTCAGTCTAAAATTGCTGACCATCTCTGCCATTAGGTTTGGGTTCTACTCTAGCTCTTGGGGCTTCCCTGTACCTTACCTGCACTTCTTAACCATGCCACAAATTATCCCAATTGGAGCACACCACCTGTTGCCTATCAAGACCCTCCCTAATACAGTAGATAAGAGAAGAACATAATTTCTGTTTAAAATGTGTTTTGGTACTCATATTATTGAGAATAACCGTCCTTAATTTTGGTAAACATTTCAATAAATAAATCTTTGCAAAGACTGAGTATTTTGGTATATGGCCGACCCTCAATGATTCACTCATCCTCTACGTATGCTGTCATAGATTCATCTCAGTGTGTACACCACAAATGCATTTTGCATTTGACTTAGTAATTACTTGTGTTTACATTTGGTCATTGGTGTTTAAATATGTTTCTCTGTGTCTTTTAACCTCTTGCACTGGAACATTGTGCCTCAAGAGAAAGGCTGCCCTCTTTTTTTTAATGAAACCTCAGAGCTGGTAGTTCTATGGGTGACAAATACCTGAAAAAAAGTCCGGATATTTATGATTATGAATACAGCCTAAAAAGTGTAGAAGCCATATCCAATAAGAAATACTTTGTACATTTTTAAGGACTAATTTTATTTTACTTCATACTTTCTTTTCCAGAATCAACAATTCTTAAGGCACTATATAAACTGTTCAATTAGTATATTCATGGAAGAATAATATGAAAAATCATTAAAATGTCTATCTTCAGAGTGTTTAGGCCACATCAGTTTAGGCCATAATTAAGATAGGCAAAGCTTTTATCACTGATTTGTAAGCACCATGAACTCAGAGTTGTTTTCTATTTTGTATACTGTTGAATCTCCAGTGCCTAAAACAGAGACTGGCATTTAGTAAGTGTTCATTGTATTTGTCAGTTAAATGGATATATTGAAGTTTGGTTATATTACTGTTGTCTATTGTGTTTTTTGCAGTTGCCATGTTGTCATTCATAAATGATCAAGAAGACCATTTAGGTTCATTTTCTAAACAGATATTTATTTCATTCTTACTCTGTTTCTTTAAACACAGTTTCTTCAGGAGCTCACGTTCTACATCTGAAAAACATTGTCGTGAACACAACAGAGTCATGGGTGGGTTCCACTCAGTGGCTTTTCTTTCACACCAAAATACCTTTGCTCATAGCAAGCCTGTACCTCTACTCTTACAACCTCTGATTTTTGCCAGCTTTGCAGAAATATATTGAAGTAATTAGCACTTTCCTCAAGAGCCCCTGATTCTATTCTGGGATTCTGTGACTGGTGACCATGTTGTGCCTTTTCATGTGGACTTGATTACTCCAATAAAACTGCCAGGAAGCTATTTTTTTCTTGCATGACTTTTTTCTACCTCGTCCACAATGGCTGAAATAGAATTTTCCTCCTTGTCTCTGATTCACATGAGGTTTGCTGGGTGTCATGATTCCATCAGAGACTTTCCAAGGTCCTTTTATTAGGCTTTTATATGACTCCAGTTGATCTATACAGGCTTTTAAATACATAGACATTTTGATTTATTCACAAATACTTTTTACTTGTTTGACTATAAATACGTCTTTGGTTGTGAGTCATTCTTCTGGAGAAGTCTTAGTACTCTCAGGACTTGAAATACACTGAATAAAACTCCAAACTTAAATTAATTGTTTCTTAATCCAAATAGATTCCTGGAGGTTACAGAGTTTATGAGGGAATTGCACATGGCAAGATAATTGTTATAATTGGGTAGTGCACCTTCTATTAGGGAATCAAATATCCTGCTTCTTTTTCTTCCCTTCCACCTTTCTCTTCCCTTCCACCTTTCTCTTTCCCCTCCTTCTTCCTACTTTTCTCCTTTTTCTCTTGAGGACCCAAAGAGCCACTTCCCTTTGTGAAGATTCACATTTACATGGAAGAGAGAAATGCTTTATAGATCCTTCAAGTAGGTACATATTGTAAGTAGTAATATACAGCAACTTAAATATATATTGCTCTGAAGAATTTGTTCATGAAAATACACTTCACTCTTGAACAACATGGGAATTAATCCACATATAATTTATATCAACTCTCTATATCCTTGTTTCCTCTACATCCTCAGATTCAGCCAACCATGGACTGTGTAGTACTGTCATGTTTATTATTGAAAAACATCCACAGAAAAGTGGACCCATGCAATTCAGACGCACATTATTCAAGGGTCAATTGTAATCCTTTGCAATGTATTTTCAGATTTCATGCCATAAATGAATAAGGCCTTTCTTTTCTTTTCTTTTTTATTAAGAAAAGGAAAAGACAAGAAAAAGCAGTCTTTTTTTCAAAAGAGGGGTGAGTCATTGTAATCTTATGAAATAGTACTTCGAAATCATAAAAGCAAAGAAGTTCATAAGTAAAACTAATCATCTTGGTTGCTTTTGTTATATGAAATCGTCTTTCCTCTTTTTTTTCCCTCCTTGGTCACCTCATTATTCCTGTTACATGAGTAAGAGATGGAGCCATTGCCCTCAGATGGCTTTAGACACTGGTGCTTTCTCTCCTGAAAGGACCATTTTCAGTCAGACTGACTCAATGCTATTTCAATATTTCTCCACCCCATCCCTGCCTCTCTCCCCACACCCCACACATACATTTTGCACTACCACAGTTGTTAACTTGTCAGAACCCAGAAGTTCCCAAGATGTGTTCAGGAAGAAATGGCAGCATGAGGCATAACCATGACCTGAAGGAAATAATAAATTGCAGGAGTGTTTCTCTGAGGAACATGCTAACTTAAGACATCTTTCTCTGATGAAATCTGTCAGGGTTTTAGTTTTCCAAATGTGGGAACTTTTGTTCTTGTTTTCCTCTTAGGCACAGGATAATTCCCAAGAGAGATTCCATTCATTCCTCATAGAGAAACAGAAGAAAAGGATTGAAGCTGAGCTAGTAGTTTGTTAGGAGAATTGTGTTTACTCTGTGATCTGATTTAAAAAAAAAAAAAAAAAAAGGGACTTGGAATCTCAGCAAATCCAAGCTAGAGCTTCTCCATTTTGTAGCTGGGGCATGTAGAGTTCAATCATGGACTCTCCTGACCAGGGAAAGTCCCAGTCACCTAGAACACTAAGCAGGCAAATGAGTGTCTACAAAGAGACAGATTGTTGGCAATGTCATTAATGAGGGTCATGTTTATGTTTTTATTGTTATTGCTGAGTCCAAGCTCATACTGCTGTCTGCATGACAGGCCAGTAAAACCAGAGATGAGTTGTTAGGGCAAGGAATAGTGATTTTATTTTCAAAGCCATAGACTGAGAAGATGGTGGACTAGTGTCCCAAAGAACCGTCTTCCCCCAAGTTAGAATTAAACCTTTTATACTGTAAGGGAATGTGTGTTGTTGCTTGTTGCAGACTTCTTGGTGTTGAAATCCTTTGTTATTGCAGCTCCCCATGTAGATCAGGTCATGGTGTTCATGTAAAATTTCAACAAGACAAACATTAGTCTCTGATCTGCAACTTTTTTGAGGGGTACAGGGGACTATTCTGGGTTTTCGCCACTGCCACAGGCCCTTCTCTAGTTGCAGGAAGTGGAGGCTACTCTCTAGTTGAGGTGAGCAGGCTTCATGTTGCAGTGACATTTCTTGTTGTGGAACTCAGGCTCTAGGGCTCGCAAGCTTCAGTAGTTGCAGCACATGGGCTCAATAGTTGCAGCTCTGAGGCTCTAGAGCAAAGTCTCAATAGTCGTGGCTCATGGGCTTAGTTGCTCTGCAGCATGTGGGATCCTCCCAGATCAGGCATTGAACTCGTGTCTTCTGAATTGGCAGGTGAACTCTTTACCACTGAGCTACCAGGGAAGTCCCTGATCTGCAACTTTTTATCTCTAGATGAATGGAAAATTTTTATACCTTTAAAGATCAGGACCTTGAGAATGGGCTATCTTGTATATTTCAGGTTATAGGCAATATTCTTTTTTTTCTTTTTAAAGATTTATTTATTTATTTATTTTGGGCGGGGATTGGGTTGGGGAGGGAGGGGAGCAGGCGGGCCACTTCTATTGGTCTTTCATTTGTCTATTTTCATTCGTCTTTGTTCTTTGGCCCGTGTGGGCCTCCCATCGCGGTGGCGTCTGTTGTTGCAGAGCGCTGGCTCTGGGGGCGTGCGCTCCAGAGATCTGGCTCAGTGATTGGACACATCAGTCCAGCCACTCCGCGGCATGTGGGATCTTCCCAGGCCAGGGATTGAACCGGCGCTCCTTGCACTGCAAGGCGGTGTCCTTACCCACTGGACCACCAGGGGAAGCCCCTATAGGCAATATTCTTGACCTGTAGCAAAAGCTATGGAATACAAAGGTTAAAAGCAACAGATCCAATGTGGAGTCAGGTTTGTTTTTTCCAAGATTGCATTGTGACTAATCTTTCATGTTTTAACTATCTTCTAGTCATAATAATGATATAACGGAATGCCTCAAATATGTGGGAAGTACTTTCATTTCTTAATTTACCTAAGTTGATTCCTGGCCATTCTTTCCCTCTTCATCTTTTAAGAAATAGTTTCAGTGAGTTCTCTTTTTGCTAATAAGTGATACTTTTCTGGATGGAGTAGAAGCTGAACCTTGCCTAATGAACTAGTTGGTCTTCATTTTGGTATTAGTCCAAACTGATGAAACACACAGGGATGTTTGCATTCAGTATTTTATACATCTTTTTTAGAAAATGTGAAGACTTCTGGTTAGGTTTGGCTTTCTGCCAATTAATGTTGCCACTGTTTTCCAGTGATGCATATTCACATGAGTCAACAGAAACCTTTTTGACTAAGCAGAGTTCGATTTAGCAATCCCAAATGCAGCAGGGTATTGGATGTGGGGGAAACTTGAATAACAGGGGTCCAGTGAGACCTCATACAGAAGCACTGACAAATAGGTTCCCAAAAGAATGGAGTCACTGTAGCCCCACAGCACCACACATCTCCCCAGAACAAGTTCTACATGATGAACAAGGAAGTGCTCAGTTTATCATCCCTTGTTCATAGACTCACAGCTCCAGAGACCTGGATCTTAGACAGGCTACAACCACCTTGAGGAATGAGGCTTTCCTGACTGAACTCTGAGCAGTGTTCTTGTCCTCCACATGGACAAAAGCCTTCTTGTTCCCCCAGCCAACATCTCCTCTCTCTTTATCAATCCTTGAAGCCAAGCCTTTCTGTGAAGATTCCTGGTGATTTTTAACATATCATTCCTATGAAGAAGCATGCAACTTAATGGCAGATCAAAAGGAAAGGGCTAAAAACCATTTCATAACTTGCCATGGTAGGGAGCAACAAATTCTTAGGCCTCATTCTTAGAAATAAATTATCTGAAATAAGGAATGTGTGTTAGTCAGTCAGCTTTAGCTTTGGTGGTGAGTGACCATAAAACACGAAAATCACAGGAAGTTAAACTGCATACATGTTTATTTCTCTCTCTTATGAAAGAAGCCCCAAGGGTTGGTCTCAAAGTGTTTAAAAGCAACAGATCCAATGTGGAGTCAGGTTTTTTTATGCTTCTATTTTTCTTTAATAATGATATAACGGAATGCCTCAAATATGTGGGAAGTACTTTCATTTCTTAATTTACCTAAGTTGATTCCTGGCCATTCTTTCCCTCTTCATCTTTTAAGAAATAGTTTCAGTGAGTTCTCTTTTTGCTAATAAGTGATACTTTTCTGGATGGAGTAGAAGCTGAACCTTGCCTAATGAACTAGTTGGTCTTCATTTTGGTATTAGTCCAAACTGATGAAACACACAGGGATGTTTGCATTCAGTATTTTATACATCTTTTTTAGAAAATGTGAAGACTTCTGGTTAGGTTTGGCTTTCTGCCAATTAATGTTGCCACTGTTTTCCAGTGATGCATATTCACATGAGTCAACAGAAACCTTTTTGACTAAGCAGAGTTCGATTTAGCAATCCCAAATGCAGCAGGGTATTGGATGTGGGGGAAACTTGAATAACAGGGGTCCAGTGAGACCTCATACAGAAGCACTGACAAATAGGTTCCCAAAAGAATGGAGTCACTGTAGCCCCACAGCACCACACATCTCCCCAGAACAAGTTCTACATGATGAACAAGGAAGTGCTCAGTTTATCATCCCTTGTTCATAGACTCACAGCTCCAGAGACCTGGATCTTAGACAGGCTACAACCACCTTGAGGAATGAGGCTTTCCTGACTGAACTCTGAGCAGTGTTCTTGTCCTCCACATGGACAAAAGCCTTCTTGTTCCCCCAGCCAACATCTCTCCTCTCTCTTTATCAATCCTTGAAGCCAAGCCTTTCTGTGAAGATTCCTGGTGATTTTTAACATATCATTCCTATGAAGAAGCATGCAACTTAATGGCAGATCAAAAGGAAAGGGCTAAAAACCATTTCATAACTTGCCATGGTAGGGAGCAACAAATTCTTAGGCCTCATTCTTAGAAATAAATTATCTGAAATAAGGAATGTGTGTTAGTCAGTCAGCTTTAGCTTTGGTGGTGAGTGACCATAAAACACGAAAATCACAGGAAGTTAAACTGCATACATGTTTATTTCTCTCTCTTATGAAAGAAGCCCCAAGGGTTGGTCTGAGAGAGGGAGATACTTCTTAGTGTCAGGTATCTACACACTCCCTCACTTGCATCAGTAAGCATGTGACTTCCATATGGGGGACCAGAAGGCTGATCAGAGCTCAGTCAGGAAGAAGGAGCAGGTGGCCACAGCAACAGCAGGGACTGCCCCTCTCTTTAAGGACTCTTTTCAGAAGTCACACACAATACTTGCATGTGAATCTTAGTCACATGGTCACCCCTAGGTGCAGGTGTGGTGGGAACATGTCACCTTTACTTGGAATAGTTATGTGGGCAGCTGAAAATCAAGGATGGTGTGACTAATGAAGGACAGGATGGATGTTCTTTCTGGAACTTTGCCAGTGCTCTTCCCACTTCCAGAGAACTACCCATCTCTCCACAGGAGGTGAAAAGCTTTTTCGACTCTTGTTTTCTTCACAGAACACTGTGGGTATGCTTTTCAGTCCCAGGACCCATCCTACAAGAGAGAGGTATATTAACAAGTAAATTCAGAGGTAGATTACCAGGATGTGTGAGGCCTGGACCCTTCATCTACCTCAGTGTTGGTTAAACAAACTGTGTCACATGAGGAAGAGGTGAAAGAACTAGTGATGTTTCACCAGGAATTTACTCCTTTCTCAGAAAAAAGAAAAACAGAGAAGACATGATACCTGAATTACAGTGTGCTCCCATCAGTGAGTCTGATTGGAGGCACCATGTCAAGGAGAATTTCTAGGTCCTCAGGGGAATCCTGAAGTTGACTGGGCTATGGCCAGAGACAGGAACTTGCTGTATTTGAAGGGGTTGAAGCAGTGCCTGTGGGGTCCATAGACAACTTTCTAACATGCCATCCTGGCTTTAGTATTTCTGTCCCTTCAGTCCATTCTCCACATTGCTGTTGGTGATCTAAATGCAGACTAGATCAGGTAGCTCCCCAGATCTCTCACTCAGTGGCTTCCCATTGCTTTCTACCACTCTAATCTGATCTTAGCTTACTCACTCTGAATCCCCAGAACAAATTTCCACTTCCCTCAGTTTGTCAAATTTCTCTCCCTTCTGGAACTTTGCCTACGTGGTTCCCTCTTCCAGAACACTCTCCTCCACTGTCCCTCTCATACTTCACCTGGCCAACTCCTACACATCCTGAATCATCACTTCCTCTCTGAAGTCTCCACTCCCACCCCCTCAAAAGGGGATTTTCCCTTAACTTCTGACACCTCTGTTAGCACAACACTTTCTACGGTTACTACAATTGCTTATTTAATGATCGGTCTTTCCAGCTGGACTGTAAGCTGTCTGTAAGTAGAGGTTGGTATCCTGGTCATCCTAGGAGACTGAAAATAATACGGAACATTATAGAAGATACTCCAGCATTAGCTGTGAGGAGATACAGGTTAAGGATGAGGAAGAAGCAGTAGAGATAGGAGTCAGGAGAAAGGGACCACATGTTATAGAGTGTCTTTTGCTCCATCCCTCCTCACATTCTTTCCAAAGTGGTGAGCTTGAGGCATGTGAAAGAAATACTTCTCTTGGGTTGCTTGGATTGCCTCCTAGCCCCCAAAGAGTCAGAGCAACTGTTACAATGGAATTTGAAATACTAGCTAAGTTAATGGAGGTCAGAGTAACCAGGTCTGGATTTACAGCTCCAAAAAACTGACCCAGATTCATTTCCTATTATTCAAAATTAGTTATGTTGAAGGAGGATCAAGGGGCTGCTTGGTATATAAACTATTGCTAATGTGTCCCTGGACTTAAATCTTGATCGGCTTTTTATCTGTTCTGGAAAACATGACTGTGGTTCTCAGTGAGTGGGGTGGCACTTGGGGGCCTGCTCACAGCAATGGCAGAATTTGCATATGGTGACCTTAGTGACCTGAGCTGGTCACTCATGTCTGCCTTTTCCTGGAGAGACTTTTACAGGCTCTGAATAAACTCTTGCCCTTAAATGCCTACTGCCATTTGCTTCTTAATGCTTAACATTCCAGGTTTAGAGATGAGGTCTCAAATTCAACCACAGGGATAACACATTGCTTTAAATTCACATAAACATGCATTGGATCCTTTTGTGATATGCTGGAGCATTGAACTGCAGGAAGTGTAGGTGAAGAATGAAAAAAAAAAAAAGAAGTTTGAGACAAGAGAAGCCAGGAATTCCAAGTAGGCTGACCAGGTAGAAGACAAATTGCATTTAATTTCTAACTTTGTTTAGCCTCATTTTGGAGAAGGAAATGGCAACCCACTCCAGTATTCTTGCTGGGATGATTCCATGGACAGAGGAGCCTAGCAGACCACAGTCCATGGGGTTAAAAAGAATCAGACATGACTTGGCATGCACACACACACATCTCCCCCAAATGTAACAATTTCTTGTTTGGCTCCGAGGGGATGGAACAGGAATAATTCCAACCCAAGAACGGACCTTCTATTTCCAGCATGGAGAGGTCGTCATCTGATATTTTAAGTAGAGGTTGGTATCCTGGTAAAGGAGACTGAAAATAATACGGAACATTATAGAAGATACTCCAGCATTAGCTGTGAGGAGATACAGGTTAAGGATGAGGAAGAAGCAGTAGAGATAGGAGTCAGGAGAAAGGGACCACATGTTATAGAGTGTCTTTTGCTCCATCCCTCCTCACATTCTTTCCAAAGTGGTGAGCTTGAGGCATGTGAAAGAAATACTTCTCTTGGGTTGCTTGGATTGCCTCCTAGCCCCCAAAGAGTCAGAGCAACTGTTACAATGGAATTTGAAATACTAGCTAAGTTAATGGAGGTCAGAGTAACCAGGTCTGGATTTACAGCTCCAAAAAACTGACCCAGATTCATTTCCTATTATTCAAAATTAGTTATGTTGAAGGAGGATCAAGGGGCTGCTTGGTATATAAACTATTGCTAATGTGTCCCTGGACTTAAATCTTGATCGGCTTTTTATCTGTTCTGGAAAACATGACTGTGGTTCTCAGTGAGTGGGGTGGCACTTGGGGGCCTGCTCACAGCAATGGCAGAATTTGCATATGGTGACCTTAGTGACCTGAGCTGGTCACTCATGTCTGCCTTTTCCTGGAGAGACTTTTACAGGCTCTGAATAAACTCTTGCCCTTAAATGCCTACTGCCATTTGCTTCTTAATGCTTAACATTCCAGGTTTAGAGATGAGGTCTCAAATTCAACCACAGGGATAACACATTGCTTTAAATTCACATAAACATGCATTGGATCCTTTTGTGATATGCTGGAGCATTGAACTGCAGGAAGTGTAGGTGAAGAATGAAAAAAAAAAAAAGAAGTTTGAGACAAGAGAAGCCAGGAATTCCAAGTAGGCTGACCAGGTAGAAGACAAATTGCATTTAATTTCTAACTTTGTTTAGCCTCATTTTGGAGAAGGAAATGGCAACCCACTCCAGTATTCTTGCTGGGATGATTCCATGGACAGAGGAGCCTAGCAGACCACAGTCCATGGGGTTAAAAAGAATCAGACATGACTTGGCATGCACACACACACATCTCCCCCAAATGTAACAATTTCTTGTTTGGCTCCGAGGGGATGGAACAGGAATAATTCCAACCCAAGAACGGACCTTCTATTTCCAGCATGGAGAGAGGTCGTCATCTGATATTCACTGGAACTGCTAAGAGATCCTCCATGTGCATTGTCTCTACATGCGTAAGGCGGTCAGCCCCACCTCTGCCTTATCAGACGTCATGGACAGCCCCTTACTGCTCTGCAGTTGCCCATGTCTCCTTTTGGTATACACATCGTCAGAAAGTAGATGAATAGGGACTTCCCTGGTCCTCCATCAGTTAAAAGTCCAACTTCCCAATGCAGGAAACCCAGGTTCAATCCCTGGTCAGGGAACTAGATCTGGCATGTCACCACTAAATAGCCCTAACAGTGCAACTAAAAAAGATCCTACACGGCACAATGAAGATCCCACATGCCAAAACCAAGACCTGGCTCAGGGAAATAAATAAATATTTTTTTAAAAAAGTAAATGAATAGGCAAACAGCACATTCCCAAGAGGAGGGATTCTATACTCATTCAGTCCAGGACAGTGGTCGTCTTAAAAATGATTTTTTAAGTCTAGTCCTTTTCTGAAGCTGATTGAAGGTAACTTTTCCTAGAATGAAAATCACCCAACTGGCATGAACTGTTTATTTTCTTGATTACTGTGAGAATACACATGAACAACGATCTTACTGTCTCTTCCAGTCTCGTTTTAAAAGGCATGCAACTGCTAATAATGTTGTGTGTACAAAGCATTAATTAACAATAGTCCCTTTTTATTTATATTTACCCTCTAAAAATGTAATTGTTGACTGCTTTAGTATTGTAAAATGTGCTGTTTGTGCCTCTTTCTGTAGATCTGCGTGCAGTGAAATTAAACATTTTAAAATGTGTCGTTGATCAGAGAGGTTTAATTCTCTTGACATATACAATGACAGTGTTTCAGTTCTATAAACAAAACCCACTGGTACAATTAATCATTAACCTACTTGCTGTAGGGATTAAGGGAGAGAGAGGGAATGTTAATTCTTTGGTGACTCACTGTAAATTGGCAAGAGAGGAAAGGTGGCAGAATATGTAGTTTTTGCTGTCTAAAAATTGACTACCATTTGATAATCAGAGTATAATTTTCCAGAAGGCTCCCAATATCCCATTTTTAAGTATACAGATCAGCACTTGTCTTTTTACGGAGTTATCTGGAATTGTCATTCACACAGTGGATTTACATGACCTCATGTAAGTTGCTTTCAATCCCATTGGCTTCTAGTAAGTTATGCCTCTGTGTTGCTCAGCTTTCTGTGAGATTAGTTATTATTTTTTGGTGAAGCAGACAGTCAGAAGACTGACATTTTATACTTAGTTTTCTGAGTCTGTGCACTGATGAAAGAATCACATTGATCTTCCTCTATTCTTTACCACTTGAGGAACTAGAGAATTCCACCATTCCTGGTCCTTCCTATAAGCTCATCTTCTGGGCCAGTTACCCTCTTAGGTGTTCTTGGGAAAATATCTTACCCCTACACTGGAGCTACCCAGCACTACTAAGTAGTGAACTTTACTTTGTATAATTCTTGGAAATGTTTCTGTAAATGTAGGTAAAATCTAAGAGAACTCTGTGGAATATTCTGTAGATTTAAATATATTAATTATATCTTTATATATTTACATTATATATTATATTTATATTATGTATTTATATTAAATATACTAATCATATTTTTCTCAGGAATGCACTGTCCTTTCACAGGTTTTTGCAAAGTGTCAGTGGCGCTCTCTCTCTCTCTCTCTGTCTCTTTCTCTCTCTCCATATCTATATATGTATTTTTTGAATGAATGATTTTTTGAATTGCATGACTTGTGGTTCTATCAGAGATCAGGTCAGTAGGGGAAAAAGCCTACAGATAAGGAAGAACATGAGGTCAAAACATTTTATACAGCTGATATGCCAACACTGTTCAGAATATTTAGCTTTTCTAATTTCATTTTGTCCACATAAAAACAATCAGGAAAAAAAACTCAGGACCTGAATATTTTTTAATCTCTTGTTTTCCAGGAAAGCATATGTGTCACAGAATTATATTTGTTCTCATTACGAATATTTAAGCATTTTCACTCTAAATATAAACCCCACCTATTTGACAGTGTTCCTTTAAATGTCAGAGAAGCTGAAGAGGTTGCAGGGCAGGGAGGGGCTGTGAACTGAACCTCTCCGAAGGATTTTAATGCATTCCCTTCCATGTCTTTTCTTCCTGAGAATAAAGGGAGGGAAAGGAGCCAATGGACTCAGCCCTATAGCAACATTTTTCCCTGAGGAATTTTGTATTTAGTTCTTGTGCCTTTGGCTAATAAAGAAGAGAGACACATTTAGTTCATCTGAACAAAAGAAAGCAACCTTTCAAAATGTGGTTCTTTTACTTGCAGTTTTTCTGGATTTTGTCTCACCCAACTCTAGGTTGTGAACTAAAGAGGACAAATTATTTACTGCAAGAAATTTATTCTCTTCTTGCAGTACACTGCTTTGTACTGAGGTCGCTCATTTCAAATCTTTTTTGACCACTTGAGGAACTAGAGAATTCCACCATTCCTGGTCCTTCCTATAAGCTCATCTTCTGGGCCAGTTACCCTCTTAGGTGTTCTTGGGAAAATATCTTACCCCTACACTGGAGCTACCCAGCACTACTAAGTAGTGAACTTTACTTTGTATAATTCTTGGAAATGTTTCTGTAAATGTAGGTAAAATCTAAGAGAACTCTGTGGAATATTCTGTAGATTTAAATATATTAATTATATCTTTATATATTTACATTATATATTATATTTATATTATGTATTTATATTAAATATACTAATCATATTTTTCTCAGGAATGCACTGTCCTTTCACAGGTTTTTGCAAAGTGTCAGTGGCGCTCTCTCTCTCTCTCTCTGTCTCTTTCTCTCTCTCCATATCTATATATGTATTTTTTGAATGAATGATTTTTTGAATTGCATGACTTGTGGTTCTATCAGAGATCAGGTCAGTAGGGGAAAAAGCCTACAGATAAGGAAGAACATGAGGTCAAAACATTTTATACAGCTGATATGCCAACACTGTTCAGAATATTTAGCTTTTCTAATTTCATTTTGTCCACATAAAAACAATCAGGAAAAAAAACTCAGGACCTGAATATTTTTTAATCTCTTGTTTTCCAGGAAAGCATATGTGTCACAGAATTATATTTGTTCTCATTACGAATATTTAAGCATTTTCACTCTAAATATAAACCCCACCTATTTGACAGTGTTCCTTTAAATGTCAGAGAAGCTGAAGAGGTTGCAGGGCAGGGAGGGGCTGTGAACTGAACCTCTCCGAAGGATTTTAATGCATTCCCTTCCATGTCTTTTCTTCCTGAGAATAAAGGGAGGGAAAGGAGCCAATGGACTCAGCCCTATAGCAACATTTTTCCCTGAGGAATTTTGTATTTAGTTCTTGTGCCTTTGGCTAATAAAGAAGAGAGACACATTTAGTTCATCTGAACAAAAGAAAGCAACCTTTCAAAATGTGGTTCTTTTACTTGCAGTTTTTCTGGATTTTGTCTCACCCAACTCTAGGTTGTGAACTAAAGAGGACAAATTATTTACTGCAAGAAATTTATTCTCTTCTTGCAGTACACTGCTTTGTACTGAGGTCGCTCATTTTTCTCTCAGACAAAATGAAGCAGCGGAAATTATCTAGTAGATTCAAGCTGAAGGAAGGGCCACACTCCATAATTTGAGCTCCTTGCTACTCTCTTTCCCAAATATGTAGAGAATTTTGTAAATTCTCACTTACACTTTGTTTATTCCACCATAGGTTTCTGCCATATATGCACAGTTACCAGTTCAGCACTGGGACTGAGTTGACCTTTAATAAAATAACTAAACTGGTCTAGTTAACTCATACCTCCCTACTGCCCCATCTTACACCGCTTCCACTCTGCCACCCTGTTGCTCCAATTCAATTGACCATTTGTTTGCATGAATGTGTTGGACTGACCACCTGGTGTGCTGTTACAGAGGCCTGGTCTTTCTTTTATTTCTGGGACCATCAGGTTTTGTTTCTTATTTTGAGGCCAGTTCTAGACTGTTTACCCTTTGATGGATAGAGATCCATGCTTTGTCTTATTCAGTTCCATTTAGATGAAGAGGGGGTCCAGATGAAAAGAGGCCTAGATTCTCTCTCCTCTGGGGACTGTCCCCTCTGCAGACACAGCTACAGTGAGAATTAGAAAGGAGTGACAAAAAGGAGAAACAGACCACATGGTGGAATTTGTCAGCTGCTTTGTTAATGTCTCTTAAAATTCAGCCCAGGGTAGTTGATGGAGATACCTAAAACAAGGCGATGGTCTGGTTAAAAGTCAAGTCTGTGTTCCTCACATTTTATAAGAAAACAGATAAAGACTGATGAAAAGTAAAGATCTTGCTTGTTGAAGATAAATTTCCATTTTGTTACAAAGGACAGTGTTTCATTTGAAATTGGTAAATATGTAGCTGCTTTGCATACATTCCAAAAAATACAGTTTGTCTTTTTGAGCCTCACAGGATTGGCTGTTATATTACTATTCTTATTTCCAGAGCTATAGATGTTATGTATAGGAGAGCTCACAAACATCTATCAACATGTCTTTAGCATGGTGTTCTGTCAAGCGAATGTTGCAGTCTGATCAAATTGATGGTGTCTTTCTAGCCAGGGAAATGCTGTGCCATGTAATTCCATTCCTGACAGCATGGTTTAATCAATGGAAGATAGCAAGTGCCAGAGAATGAACAAAATGATTCCTGAACCACTTACCCGAGTTTTAACCATGTACCTAAAGATGTCATTCCTGGAGTTCACAGTACTGTAAATTATTCTAAGGCATATGCTGCACTAGAATTTTTATCTTAAAATAATTCAATTGTGGTTCACACAAGGGAAGGGTCAGATGGCTAACAGGAAGAAAGCCAGATAAATTGCCATGATTCATGGTCACTAGGCAATGTCTAGTTCAGTTGATCATTCATACGGGCATGTGTCCCAAGTATAGGTCATCCCAGTTATGGATAACCTGACTGCTCTTAGTAAGACTAAAGAATAGTCTTACTCGGCCTCCAGATAATTTGAAGGCTGTGAGGAAGTACCTAGAAGGGATCGTTGCAGGAAATGCTAGTTTAGAGACAAAATTTTTCCTAATCTTGAAAACAATCATCTTTGAATGGTTTAGATTTGGGAGGGAGGACAAGGGATGTAATTATAAAATGACAGAATGTTCCATCATAGATTTAACCTCCATTTCTCATAAAATTTAGGTTCTCGCAATTAGAAGCCGGCTTCCCAGGTGGCTCAGTGATAAAGAATCCCCTTGCAATGTAGGAGACACAGGAAATGCGAGTCCAGTCCCTGGGTTGGGAAGATCCCTTGGAGAAGGAACTGGCAACCCACACCAGTATCTTGCCTGGGAAATCCTATGGACAGAGGGGACTGGTGGGCTACACTTCAGGGAATTGCAAAGAGTCAGACACAACTGCACACTCATACATGCACGGAGGTCTTTGAACCTTAACCATACCTGTGTTCAGGAGATATTAACTCCTAGTCCAGAGGTAAAACCCATCTTTACCTGATAGGTTCCTCCCTCCTTAGATCCAGTTAGAATAAATCTGTCACACTGTCAGTCATTGTGATTTAGGACCACAGAGGAGGACTGAAAGAACCTTGTCTTGGAGGGTCTGATGCATTTTGCATGTAACTTTTCTCAAAAGTGAGAGCAAATCCCAACCTTCAGAGAAACCATGTGGTTCCCTGACTACCTGCCTTTTAGTGTCACAGGTTCCCAACCCTGTTCCTTGGCCAACCTTGACCCCAGGCTTGATTTAGAAGCTTCTACTCTCCTCCCTTGGACTCTGCTTAGTCATGGTCTGGGCAACAGCAGAAGTGCAAACGTCATGCAGTTATTTGGATTTGTGTGAAAATCCCTTATATGTCATCCAGCTGGCTATCAGTCATGCAGGGATATCTGCCAGACCATCCCCATCTGTGGCCTTCCAACTGGGCTTCTAGACCTCTAGCAGTCTCACCAAGAGACCTCCTATTCCTGAGGCAGACCCGAGTTGGGTTCCATAACTATGTGTCCCAAGTATAGGTCATCCCAGTTATGGATAACCTGACTGCTCTTAGTAAGACTAAAGAATAGTCTTACTCGGCCTCAGATAATTTGAAGGCTGTGAGGAAGTACCTAGAAGGGATCGTTGCAGGAAATGCTAGTTTAGAGACAAAATTTTCCTAATCTTGAAAACAATCATCTTTGGATGGTTTAGATTTGGGAGGGAGGACAAGGGATGTAATTATAAAATGACAGAATGTTCCATCATAGATTTAACCTCCATTTCTCATAAAATTTAGGTTCTCGCAATTAGAAGCCGGCTTCCCAGGTGGCTCAGTGATAAAGAATCCCCTTGCAATGTAGGAGACACAGGAAATGCGAGTCCAGTCCCTGGGTTGGGAAGATCCCTTGGAGAAGGAACTGGCAACCCACACCAGTATCTTGCCTGGGAAATCCTATGGACAGAGGGGACTGGTGGGCTACACTTCAGGGAATTGCAAAGAGTCAGACACAACTGCACACTCATACATGCACGTAGAGGTCTTTGAACCTTAACCATACCTGTGTTCAGGAGATATTAACTCCTAGTCCAGAGGTAAAACCCATCTTTACCTGATAGGTTCCTCCCTCCTTAGATCCAGTTAGAATAAATCTGTCACACTGTCAGTCATTGTGATTTAGGACCACAGAGGAGGACTGAAAGAACCTTGTCTTGGAGGGTCTGATGCATTTTGCATGTAACTTTTCTCAAAAGTGAGAGCAAATCCCAACCTTCAGAGAAACCATGTGGTTCCCTGACTACCTGCCTTTTAGTGTCACAGGTTCCCAACCCTGTTCCTTGGCCAACCTTGACCCCAGGCTTGATTTAGAAGCTTCTACTCTCCTCCCTTGGACTCTGCTTAGTCATGGTCTGGGCAACAGCAGAAGTGCAAACGTCATGCAGTTATTTGGATTTGTGTGAAAATCCCTTATATGTCATCCAGCTGGCTATCAGTCATGCAGGGATATCTGCCAGACCATCCCCATCTGTGGCCTTCCAACTGGGCTTCTAGACCTCTAGCAGTCTCACCAAGAGACCTCCTATTCCCTGAGGCAGCCCATTTCCTCTGAGTTGGGTTCCTTATAACTATGAATTAATCCTAGACAAGAACTTGAATCTACATGCAATTAGTTGAACATGCTAGGACTTTAGCTAATTAAAGAGAACTCTTAAGCTTCTGCTAAGATACATCATCTATTGCTTAAATGTCCTCAGTTCTCTTTCATCTTTCTTATATCACGGTAGTTCAGATTCTCTTTCCAACTAGCTTGACATGTCCTTTAAACAATTATCAGTTTGGCCATCTCTTTTCTAAAAAGAATACCAGAAAACTGAACACCATACACCTAATGGGATCTGGCAAGAGAGGAGGTGAGAACTAACTCTATGTGTGCAATCTCAGATAGCTTTAGTTGTTTCAGCAGCAATGCTGACCCGTGTTAACTAAAACTCTCTGTACCCCATTGTCTCTTTCTGAATAAGCCCTAAGTACCATTTTGATTACTTCAATTCAGTTGAATCTTTTGTACCTATTAGCCCCTGCTAGATATCTTCTCTCCAATATTATTCATTTTATATAATTTATATTTCATGTCCACGTGCAGGGACTTAATTTTTATCCCATTAAACAACACCATTTTAGGGCCAGCTTATGGCTCTCACTTGTTGAGATATTTCTGCTCTGAATTCTGTATTGCTCTCAGCTCCATGTAATTGATAAGTTGACTAAGCATGTCTTTCCAAAATGTAACCAAGTCACCAACACATTATTAAACAAGACAGGGGGGAGGTCAGACTTCTATGGTGTTCCATAAGGGCTTTATGGGCTGTCGTTCTTCAGTGAATCAGCTCTGGGTATGGATGTTTAACTCAATACAAATCCCTCTAAAAGAGGTAGCCGGTATGATCATGAGTTCTATGGTCAAGCGTAAGTGGGTTTCAAAATCCAGACCTTTCCCTCACTAATTGTGTGGCCTTAAACACGTTCATTAAAATATCTCATCAACAGACTGCTTACCTATAATAATACTTTCTTCCTGGGTTTTGTGAGCAGACAGAATGAGGCAATGGCTGTGAATTATGGACAGTTGCTTGGCATGTGTCTGTCACTCATCAGTTTCCCCCAACTCCTTCACTGACCTAATTTGTCTACATCTTGTATTACAAAGACATCACAGACTCTAGGTTCACCATTGAACATAAAAAATTCAGTAATGTATTAAAATTGCTTCATTTATGTGGCTTTTTTATTTCCTCTTAACACATTTTTCAGTATGAAATCATTTCCTTAAGGTAGGGATTTACAAAGAATAGGAATTAAGATTTTTTTCTTTATGTCATCTAGTAACATTCACCATTAACCTCAGCCATATAGATTCCTAGTATGCTTTGGCACTGAACTTTAGAAGGAAAATTATTTAGTCATCTTTAAAATTTTATAATTATAATAGATTAAGCCAACTGATTAAAAGTATAAATATCCTAGTTCCAAATTTTTTATAAAGCAAGAGAGGAGGTGAGAACTAACTCTATGTGTGCAATCTCAGATAGCTTTAGTTGTTTCAGCAGCAATGCTGACCCGTGTTAACTAAAACTCTCTGTACCCCATTGTCTCTTTCTGAATAAGCCCTAAGTACCATTTTGATTACTTCAATTCAGTTGAATCTTTTGTACCTATTAGCCCCTGCTAGATATCTTCTCTCAATATTATTCATTTTATATAATTTATATTTCATGTCCACGTGCAGGGACTTAATTTTTATCCCATTAAACAACACCATTTTAGGGCCAGCTTATGGCTCTCACTTGTTGAGATATTTCTGCTCTGAATTCTGTATTGCTCTCAGCTCCATGTAATTGATAAGTTGACTAAGCATGTCTTTCCAAAATGTAACCAAGTCACCAACACATTATTAAACAAGACAGGGGGGAGGTCAGACTTCTATGGTGTTCCATAAGGGCTTTATGGGCTGTCGTTCTTCAGTGAATCAGCTCTGGGTATGGATGTTTAACTCAATACAAATCCCTCTAAAAGAGGTAGCCGGTATGATCATGAGTTCTATGGTCAAGCGTAAGTGGGTTTCAAAATCCAGACCTTTCCCTCACTAATTGTGTGGCCTTAAACACGTTCATTAAAATATCTCATCAACAGACTGCTTACCTATAATAATACTTTCTTCCTGGGTTTTGTGAGCAGACAGAATGAGGCAATGGCTGTGAATTATGGACAGTTGCTTGGCATGTGTCTGTCACTCATCAGTTTCCCCCAACTCCTTCACTGACCTAATTTGTCTACATCTTGTATTACAAAGACATCACAGACTCTAGGTTCACCATTGAACATAAAAAATTCAGTAATGTATTAAAATTGCTTCATTTATGTGGCTTTTTTATTTCCTCTTAACACATTTTTCAGTATGAAATCATTTCCTTAAGGTAGGGGATTTACAAAAAATAGGAATTAAGATTTTTTTCTTTATGTCATCTAGTAACATTCACCATTAACCTCAGCCATATAGATTCCTAGTATGCTTTGGCACTGAACTTTAGAAGGAAAATTATTTAGTCATCTTTAAAATTTTATAATTATAATAGATTAAGCCAACTGATTAAAAGTATAAATATCCTAGTTCCATCTTATAAAGTGATTTCTTCTTGTGATGTATTCATTTATGAATGAAGGTTTTACCTCTTACAAATGTCTCTGGATAATTGAGCAAAGACACCTGTAATCAGATTGACAACAAACAAAGTAGCATGTTGATCGGGAGTTCTAATAGTTACACTGTGTGTCTGCAGAATGAATATGATGAAACATGACATGAATTAATAAATCTGTCTGGAGAAAAACAGATTTTCTGTCACAAATTAACCAGTTTTGCCACAATTTAAGGCTGTAAATTTTCAATTACCTGAAATTAGTCATACTGGTAGGAGGCTGCTTTTCCTTCTAGTCTAGCTCACAACAGTGTTAAAGCCTGTTTCAGATATTTCAAATGGAGAATTTAAAGCATCTATTTGAAATGATTTTGTAAGCTCATGTTCCCCTAAGATTGGTAATCAAGAACACCAAGATAAAATATAAAGATAATATATTAACATATATGTTATATAATAAATTGGAGAAGAAAATAGCTAGCTCCAGTATCCCTTCCTGGAAAATTCAGTGGACAGAGGAACTTGGCAGGCCACAGTCCATGGGGTGCAAAGAGTCACACATGACTGAGCACATGTATAATATACATAATATAATTATATATAATATAAAGATTACTAAAGGTAGTAAATGAATAAGCACAAAATGTGTGCTATACAAAATGTCTACTGGTTTTTAAAAAATCTGTTTCAATAAGAAGTCTAGCTTAGGCCCTATTGGCTTTAATTGTATAATGGAAATCCATTTATATGCATTACCAAACTCTCATCAAATCATACCTCAGGGCACCAATAGGGAACTTATCTCTTCTATTAAACTAGATGTGTCAGGAGAGTAATGGGTGCAGAGGTGGTTGTTTCTATGAGTGAAACCAGATGTAGAAAAAAAAAAATCCAGTCCCTAGCATTTGAACTGGAATCTTCTCTTGGCTAATATGATGTGACTGAATTCCAGGAATGTTAGTTCAGTTCAAAGAGGAATGGTTTCTCCTCAGTGGCTCATCAGGCATTTGAAATCTTCTACTTATTTGTTTGTCGGATTCTTTTTCTTTCATGAACTAGGGCACAGCACTTTTGACGCGGCTCTGGCTGGCCCTGTAGAATGCTGCCTCATAACTTTTTCCTGTGACACTTCCTTTCAGTGATGTTTCTCATGTGCTTTTTTCCCCTCTGCCCACACTCTGTGTTCACCACCAAATTTCCATTGTCAGTCCCCGCCTACATGCAATTTCACTCACTCGTGTGCTCCTTGAGTCTTAGAGCAGTCCGACTACTGCTCACACTTTGATTACACATTATGGAGAAGAAAATTGACTTCCTCATAAAGGGCATAGAGTTCACATATAGAACTTGATATTTTCGAGGGCATTTTCCTTTGTGAGGGCTCCTCATGCCTGTTTCTTGCCCTTGCCATGGTAAGAGTATTTGCTTTCTCTTTGTCTGTGGGACCCCTAAGCCATTTTCCCCTGTTGACTGATTTTCCCATCAGAAGTTCTTCATTATGAGTCAATAAAATAATACTCTACAGTCACACCCCCAGGGAAGGAAAGGATTGCCCAAGTCTCTAGATTATTCAAGAAAGGAAGTAGTCAGGGGGAGGAGGATTCGTTTGCTTTCTATTTTCTGTGCAAGCAGAAGTAGATTTTAAAAACTGAATTAGGAAGGTAATAGGAGCTGCTTCAAGCATGTGGCAGGCCACAGTCCATGGGGTGCAAAGAGTCACACATGACTGAGCACATGTATAATATACATAATATAATTATATATAATATAAAGATTACTAAAGGTAGTAAATGAATAAGCACAAAATGTGTGCTATACAAAATGTCTACTGGTTTTTAAAAAATCTGTTTCAATAAGAAGTCTAGCTTAGGCCCTATTGGCTTTAATTGTATAATGGAAATCCATTTATATGCATTACCAAACTCTCATCAAATCATACCTCAGGGCACCAATAGGGAACTTATCTCTTCTATTAAACTAGATGTGTCAGGAGAGTAATGGGTGCAGAGGTGGTTGTTTCTATGAGTGAAACCAGATGTAGAAAAAAAAAAATCCAGTCCCTAGCATTTGAACTGGAATCTTCTCTTGGCTAATATGATGTGACTGAATTCCAGGAATGTTAGTTCAGTTCAAAGAGGAATGGTTTCTCCTCAGTGGCTCATCAGGCATTTGAAATCTTCTACTTATTTGTTTGTCGGATTCTTTTTCTTTCATGAACTAGGGCACAGCACTTTTGACGCGGCTCTGGCTGGCCCTGTAGAATGCTGCCTCATAACTTTTTCCTGTGACACTTCCTTTCAGTGATGTTTCTCATGTGCTTTTTTCCCCTCTGCCCACACTCTGTGTTCACCACCAAATTTCCATTGTCAGTCCCCGCCTACATGCAATTTCACTCACTCGTGTGCTCCTTGAGTCTTAGAGCAGTCCGACTACTGCTCACACTTTGATTACACATTATGGAGAAGAAAATTGACTTCCTCATAAAGGGCATAGAGTTCACATATAGAACTTGATATTTTCGAGGGCATTTTCCTTTGTGAGGGCTCCTCATGCCTGTTTCTTGCCCTTGCCATGGTAAGAGTATTTGCTTTCTCTTTGTCTGTGGGACCCCTAAGCCATTTTCCCCTGTTGACTGATTTTCCCATCAGAAGTTCTTCATTATGAGTCAATAAAATAATACTCTACAGTCACACCCCCAGGGAAGGAAAGGATTGCCCAAGTCTCTAGATTATTCAAGAAAGGAAGTAGTCAGGGGGAGGAGGATTCGTTTGCTTTCTATTTTCTGTGCAAGCAGAAGTAGATTTTAAAAACTGAATTAGGAAGGTAATAGGAGCTGCTTCAAGCAGACCCTCGTATCTGTGTTTATAAGCTCCAAACTCGAGAAAGTTTGAGAAAAAGAAGATTAAAGTTTCAAACTTTGTGCTTGTTTCTAAGCACTAACTTGGCAGTTTCTCACGTGGCTTTCACTAAACCTAAGAGTTCTCATACAAGTGAGGTCTGTGTTCATCACTTTCCAGCAAAGATTAAATAGCAGGGTGCTGTGGTGATGGCTCCCGTTGCTAAGACTTCATTGCCAAATCAGAAACATCAGAAGGACGACTTCATTTAACCAGAGGCCAAGGATACCTCGGCCACATGAGTGCCAGGCCAAACGCCGGCCAGATTCATCAGTATGCACAGTGCAGGAGTCAGGAGCAAACCTCCTCAGGAGGGCCCAGCCCATAGACTGGTGTGAGAAAGGAGCAGAACAGAGGACAGTAATAAGGTGCCCATTCCCAGCCGTGAATCTGACACTTAAAAAAACGTCTAGTGCCTTTGGAAAAATGGGAGTTCAACCATTTACTTCCAAGGCAGCCTGATTAGAATCAGCAGCTGCAATTTCTTACATGAAACTAAATGAATACCTTCATTCTTGCACTTATTCATTCATTCATTTAAAATATAGATATTTCTAGGACACCTAATAAATGTCAAGAAAGTTCCCAATGTACGTCTTTTGCCATAGCTAATGGGTAAATTTAAAGTTCTGAGAAAAATAGGAATCTAGAATCTATAATTGAGCAATAATAAATCAAATAAAAGTAGTTTTTTTAAACTACCTACTATGTGTACATTTCATATATATATCTTGTTTATCACACTTAACTTCTAAGAAAGACGTGGACAAGGCAATGAAAGCGGTGCTCAGGGGCAGCTTGAGTCACAGAAATGAGAAAAGCCCTTCAGAGAGTCCCTGGATACCTTGGCAGCTGGGAATTAAGTTAAAGAAACATCACTGCAGGAAGCACCAGGAAAGACAGAGGAGCAGATAGTAGTTAAGAGGTCAGGGGTTGGGGGGCAGGGTAGTTAGGGTGCTAAATCCCATTGGTTTTGTTTGAGCTATGATTTGAAAGCCGGTGCAGCCTGTTTCTTTTAATCCAGTTGGATTTATCAAGTCACATCCTGCGTGTGATATGTTGTGCTTACGGTAGCCTTTGTAAAATGTCTCCCTGTGAGCCTCCGTGAACAGTTGTTGGGGAAAGGGCTCTGAAACCCAGAGCCTATTGGGTTCCATTTGCAAGTCTGACACTCACCACTTGTGTCACCTCGGGAAGTGATTTCAAGCTCTCTGCTTCCGTTTCTTGTCTTTAAGATGAGGATGGTAACGGTTCCGACAGAGTGGAGTTGTGAAAATGCGATGATGCATGTGAGTTACTCCCAACCTTTCAGAGGAATGATTCTATTGAGTGCCAGGCCAAACGCCGGCCAGATTCATCAGTATGCACAGTGCAGGAGTCAGGAGCAAACCTCCTCAGGAGGGCCCAGCCCATAGACTGGTGTGAGAAAGGAGCAGAACAGAGGACAGTAATAAGGTGCCCATTCCCAGCCGTGAATCTGACACTTAAAAAAACGTCTAGTGCCTTTGGAAAAATGGGAGTTCAACCATTTACTTCCAAGGCAGCCTGATTAGAATCAGCAGCTGCAATTTCTTACATGAAACTAAATGAATACCTTCATTCTTGCACTTATTCATTCATTCATTTAAAATATAGATATTTCTAGGACACCTAATAAATGTCAAGAAAGTTCCCAATGTACGTCTTTTGCCATAGCTAATGGGTAAATTTAAAGTTCTGAGAAAAATAGGAATCTAGAATCTATAATTGAGCAATAATAAATCAAATAAAAGTAGTTTTTTTAAACTACCTACTATGTGTACATTTCATATATATATCTTGTTTATCACACTTAACTTCTAAGAAAGACGTGGACAAGGCAATGAAAGCGGTGCTCAGGGGCAGCTTGAGTCACAGAAATGAGAAAAGCCCTTCAGAGAGTCCCTGGATACCTTGGCAGCTGGGAATTAAGTTAAAGAAACATCACTGCAGGAAGCACCAGGAAAGACAGAGGAGCAGATAGTAGTTAAGAGGTCAGGGGTTGGGGGGCAGGGTAGTTAGGGTGCTAAATCCCATTGGTTTTGTTTGAGCTATGATTTGAAAGCCGGTGCAGCCTGTTTCTTTTAATCCAGTTGGATTTATCAAGTCACATCCTGCGTGTGATATGTTGTGCTTACGGTAGCCTTTGTAAAATGTCTCCCTGTGAGCCTCCGTGAACAGTTGTTGGGGAAAGGGCTCTGAAACCCAGAGCCTATTGGGTTCCATTTGCAAGTCTGACACTCACCACTTGTGTCACCTCGGGAAGTGATTTCAAGCTCTCTGCTTCCGTTTCTTGTCTTTAAGATGAGGATGGTAACGGTTCCGACAGAGTGGAGTTGTGAAAATGCGATGATGCATGTGAGTTACTCACCATGCTAGCTAACATTTGCAGAGGAATGATTCTATTAGTCCCTTCTACCATCCCTAGGCCACTCTTTTAATACAGTTTTGTGCATCTCTTCTTTCCAGGGACTCAAAAAGTACTGTGTTTCTCCTGTGTTTTGATAGGCAATCTGTAAAAGCTAATATATAATTCATTTAGGAGCAAAACCTCATTATGCTCTATTGCTGTATAATTTCCTCTAGTGTGTAAGTATCTGATACAGCTTATTAAAGTAAGAAAGAACACTATGCCATCTACCAGAAGGGAGAAATGTTGAGTTCTCTGCTTCTGGGCTTCTCCAACTGTAATGCGCACATGGATCCCGAGTCTCCTAGAAATGCAGATTCTGAGTCACCAAGGCTGGGGCAAAGCCTGAGAGTCCCAATTTCCAGCCCACTCCCCAGGGATGCCAGGGCTGCTGACCTGCCACCCACACTTTGATCTAGACCCCAAACCAGTAGCAGTGTTGCGATGAACAGAGCTGAGGAATTGGTGTGAACATTCCTCAGGTCCTGGGTAATTTCCTAGACAGCAGTTTTGCTGTGGAAGACCCTGTGCTCAGCCGCCATAGACATGGCCAAACCTCACTGAAAGGCACCACCTTCTTGCACAAGCACCTGTGAAAACATATTGGAAACAGGTTATAAAAAAAGAGAAACCTGCTGCCAGACACCTGGTCAGCCTGCAGCTGTTCAACCAAGAGAAAGCACCCTGGTTTCAACACTTCGCTGCTCCTTTTCTAGAAGGCCAAGTCCTCCCCATTATTTCCAAAACTCATGTGTGGCAGAAATCACCGAGGCAGGTGGACCACAGGAGGGAGCATTAGAGACTTGGCTTGACCTTTGTCACTGTAGCTCTCTGAGAGCAGCTCAACCTCTGTGGGCTCTTTCTCACTCCTACATCAAGTGGACTTTTAAAATCAGGATGTCTAAAGTCTTTATTTTGTAGAGTTGGTTGCCAGTTGAACCAATAAAATACAGAGTGGACTCTGTCTTCACATCTTCCCATGACAGTTCTGATAGAGAAAAAGGGTAAATCCTAGACACACTGGTTTTTTTTATTTATTTTATTTATTTATTTTGGGGCATTCTGGGTCTTCACTGCTGCCACAGGCTCTTCTCTAGTCTCAGGGAGTGGGGGCTACTCTCTAGTGGAGGTGAGCAGGCTTCTTGTTGTGGTGACTTCTCCTGTTGTGGAACTCGGGCTCTAGGGCACACAGGCTTCAGTAGTTGCAGCACATGGGCTCCATAGTTGCGGCTCTGAGGCTCTAGAGCACAGGTTCAATAGTTGTGGCTCGCGGGCTTAGTCGCTCCGCAGCATGTGGGATCTTCCCGGATCAGAGATTTTTTTTTTTTTTTTGAAAGATTTATTTATTTATTTATTTATTTTGGGCGACGATCGGGTTGGGGAGGGAGGGGAGCGGGCAGGCCACTTCTATTGGTCTTTCATTTCTACATTTTCATCTGTCTTTGTTCTTTGGCTCCTGTGGGCCTCCCATCGCGGTGGCCTCTGTTATCACAGAGCACCTGCTCTGGGCGCATGCGCTCCAGAGCTCCGGCTCTGTGATTGGACACATCGGTCCAGCCGCTCCGCGGCACGTGGGATCTTCCCAGGCCAGGGATCGAACCGGCACCCCTTGCACTGCAAGGCGGTGTCCTTACCCACTGGACCACCAGGGGAAGCCCCGGGATCAGAGATTGAACCTGTGTCTCCTGCATTGGCAGACGAGGTCTTTACCACTGAGCTACCAGGGAAGCCCGGCACACTTTTTTTTTTTTTGAATGTTTAAAGATCCTAGAAATGTTGGACAAATAGAAAAGTCATGACTATAGTCAGAGTCCCATATACTCCATTTGGAATTCAAGGTTTGACACAGACACTGAATTATAGTGTTGAAATCTTCTCTTTTACCATTGTTTGTACATTTTCCTCTAACGTTGCTCCTGGGGTATTGCTTGCCCTGGTCCAGTGATGAGAGATGAAGTGCTGTCCTGGCAGCATCATCCACCAATGGCTTTCCTTGCTCTGCAGATACAAATGCAACTTCTGACCTCCATGTATTCCAGATAGTTTTCCCACAGTTTGTCTGAAAAGAAGACTTACTGATTTATTTCTGAATTCCAGCTCCAGCGAAATATTGGGTAGGGAAGTTTCAGTTAAGTTAAATGACAGTGAAAGATACAACAGAGATTTATGAAAAACATGTTTATTAGGCTATGGAAATAGAGAAAAATAAAAATGCAAAGTCAGGGGAGAGGTATGTGAAACTGCATCATTTCTGTGCAGGTTTATTGTAAACCTAAAACTGCTGTAAAAAAATCAGGTCAGTTAATAAAAATAAATGCAACGCTCATGACCTTGGAAAATATAAGCAGATATGCTAGACGCAGAAGCTCTAGAAAGGATGTTTAAGAAGAAAGGGCTTCCGGAAAGTTTCTTATTGCTGTACCATCATTAACTGGGTATAATGAAAAATCCCTGCTGCTCTGGTAGAAGGTAAGGAACTCCCCCACCCTATTGCTTCTGCAGCAAGAAAGAACATTCTGGAATGAGCTTATAGTAAGGCCTGGGTTTGAATCCCAGGTCTGCCCTCCCACTAACTTTGTGACTTTGGGCAAACTACTTAACAGCTTTGACCGTAAGTTTTCTCATCTGTAAAACATGTTCGTGACAGGAGCATAATGGAGTTATTATGAGGATTAGATGAAATATTGTAAATAAAACCACTAGCCATAGTCAGTGCTTAAAGTTGAAGTTAATCAGCTTCTAGTAGCAATGCTCTGCTTTTGTTGTTTAATTCTATACATAGATATGTCCTGTCTCTTAAATGGAAAGTCACTTAGTGGGGAAAAAAACTTGGCTTTAAGCTTGCTTATATGCAGGTATGCGCCTAGAAATCTTCCAAGTGCACTGAAGGCCCCCCATAGATATTTGTCAAATGCAGAAAGCTGTGGGCCAGGAGTGGCCAGATTGACAGGTTTTATTCTCAGAAGCGTTGTTTTGAACCTCCCACTTCCCAAAGTGCATTTATACCTACTTAATAAGATAAACCGAAACCCGGGAGGAAGGTAGGACAGATCTTAGAGTCTTTTTAATAAGATGGCAGCATCATCCACCAATGGCTTTCCTTGCTCTGCAGATACAAATGCAACTTCTGACCTCCATGTATTCCAGATAGTTTTCCCACAGTTTGTCTGAAAAGAAGACTTACTGATTTATTTCTGAATTCCAGCTCCAGCGAAATATTGGGTAGGGAAGTTTCAGTTAAGTTAAATGACAGTGAAAGATACAACAGAGATTTATGAAAAACATGTTTATTAGGCTATGGAAATAGAGAAAAATAAAAATGCAAAGTCAGGGGAGAGGTATGTGAAACTGCATCATTTCTGTGCAGGTTTATTGTAAACCTAAAACTGCTGTAAAAAAATCAGGTCAGTTAATAAAAATAAATGCAACGCTCATGACCTTGGAAAATATAAGCAGATATGCTAGACGCAGAAGCTCTAGAAAGGATGTTTAAGAAGAAAGGGCTTCCGGAAAGTTTCTTATTGCTGTACCATCATTAACTGGGTATAATGAAAAATCCCTGCTGCTCTGGTAGAAGGTAAGGAACTCCCCCACCCTATTGCTTCTGCAGCAAGAAAGAACATTCTGGAATGAGCTTATAGTAAGGCCTGGGTTTGAATCCCAGGTCTGCCCTCCCACTAACTTTGTGACTTTGGGCAAACTACTTAACAGCTTTGACCGTAAGTTTTCTCATCTGTAAAACATGTTCGTGACAGGAGCATAATGGAGTTATTATGAGGATTAGATGAAATATTGTAAATAAAACCACTAGCCATAGTCAGTGCTTAAAGTTGAAGTTAATCAGCTTCTAGTAGCAATGCTCTGCTTTTGTTGTTTAATTCTATACATAGATATGTCCTGTCTCTTAAATGGAAAGTCACTTAGTGGGGAAAAAAACTTGGCTTTAAGCTTGCTTATATGCAGGTATGCGCCTAGAAATCTTCCAAGTGCACTGAAGGCCCCCCATAGATATTTGTCAAATGCAGAAAGCTGTGGGCCAGGAGTGGCCAGATTGACAGGTTTTATTCTCAGAAGCGTTGTTTTGAACCTCCCACTTCCCAAAGTGCATTTATACCTACTTAATAAGATAAACCGAAACCCGGGAGGAAGGTAGGACAGATCTTAGAGTCTATTTTATAGAAGTGGAAACTGAGGTACACAGACAATTACACCAAGAAAATCTAGCAAAATAGCAGAATTAGAACTCAGGTCTTCTAATTTAAGATCAGTTTTTCCACTGTATCTGTTGCAAGTTAGCAAGTCTGTTTCCCCTATACCCAACAGAAGGAGAAAAAAAGACATTCTAAGCACTTAAAGATACATGCGTCATAAGCCTGAGTTTGGAAATTTACAGTATAAGGAGAGATTTGCTGAGTTAAATGATGATTGCTCTTGATGTATAAAGAAAAGTTGGCTGGGGACAAATGTAGAAAAGAATTAACTGATGACCATACGTTTCACAAAAACGTCATTTTCCAAAGAGTTTGACTCTGTTTCTTTTCAGTTTGAGATTCGATGGTCACTGATGGCCATCAGCACTCATTGGCTAGTGCATAGGCCACTAGAGGTAACCTTTTTGCTTTCATAACAGTTATCTATATAGTGTCGTGTCTGTATTGACACTTGGCCAAAAGCTGTACTTTTTGCCTCTTAGGCTTGTTTTCAAATAATCTATTAATAAAGCTTGATGAGATGCAGTGGAGGGGAGTGTGGCAGGGCACAGAGAGAAGGGAGTAAAGATTTTCCTAGTAACAGAAGGTTTTCTTGGTTATTACAATAGTTGCACAAACTGTACCAGCTGATTTTTCTATAGGTATAGCAGAGAAGTAAAATTTTTTATGTTTTGGAACATATATATGACTGTGTAAATGTCATCTTGATCTGGACGTTGGCCAGCTCCCAAATATCTCCTAATAGGGGAGCAGGATAAGATGAGGTGGCAGCTAAATTACAACTTGTCACAAGTTGGTTAGTAAGGGCACCTGCATTTGAATCCTACACATACGATGTTAGAGTCTTCCCTACTGTAGGTACACTTGGGTGGAAAGGAGCAGAAGCAGAAACATGGACATTATTAGAAATTTGAAGAACGGTGCTAAAGAAGCAGAGAAGGAGATTGGAGGCTAGAGAGCTAAAAAGGAAAGACTGTGGGACCCGTCTTAAGTGAGGTTTCCCTCTTTGATACTGAGATTTGATCCTAGGTATTTTCACCATTCCCTGGCTTCTATAACATCTATGCACAGTCTTCCTTTTGGACAAGTGAACTCTGTCTCTTTCGATTGAAGGATATGTCTAGTTATAATGAGCCCAGATGAATCAGAGTTTTCATTTTAAAGGTGTTTAGAAGGTAAGGTCACAGACACAAGTTGCAGCCCTATGTTGCTGGGCAGAAATGTAATGTCAGGCAGAATAATACAGACTTGACAGACAGTCCCATAGATCTAAGCACCCAGGGACAAAGGCAGAATGAACCCTTTCTTGGGATGCTGTCTAATCAAATTCAGGCATATATACAGCCTGCCACGCTGCAAGAATGACCATTTCATTGGGCCACGATTATGAAAATTGGATTCCTTTTTTTTTTTTTTCAGAAGAGGGTCAACATTAGAATTCCACAGAGCATTATCTTCCTCCCGCAATGGTCATGTCATTTTTTATTACAGACCGTGTTGCCTAGAAATCCTCCTGCTCCTTTTGTTCTTCGTCACATCTAATCCGTGCCCAAGTCAGCAGCAAAACCGGGTACCAGACATGTCCAGAGAAGCACAAGAGACAATTAACACCTAGCTCTTGGAACACTGGTGACGGTTAATCAGAGATTGTGCCTCAGCTGTGTATGTGTTTGTGTTTACCACAGTCAGACTTGATTAAAGCTGGCTTTTGTGACATCCTCTGATTCCTCATGGTGTCCGGAGTTTTAGGAATCATTCCTGTGGCCATTTCCTGATCTATGCCAGGGATTAACTGGTATTTCTCTGTGGCTGGTAAAACAGTGTTGTTGAGGCCATCCCTGGAAGCTGAGGCGGGGGGAGGAGGGGGTTTGAACTCCAGATCAAACGTGTTTGTAGCATCCCTGGCTCTGTCTCCTGATCAGTCAGGAATGATTTCCGAGAGGTGGTCCCTCACTCAGATCCTGTACCTCTGCTTTCTCCCCACGGGTGTGAAAAACAAGCAGAGAAGGAGATTGGAGGCTAGAGAGCTAAAAAGGAAAGACTGTGGGACCCGTCTTAAGTGAGGTTTCCCTCTTTGATACTGAGATTTGATCCTAGGTATTTTCACCATTCCCTGGCTTCTATAACATCTATGCACAGTCTTCCTTTTGGACAAGTGAACTCTGTCTCTTTCGATTGAAGGATATGTCTAGTTATAATGAGCCCAGATGAATCAGAGTTTTCATTTTAAAGGTGTTTAGAAGGTAAGGTCACAGACACAAGTTGCAGCCCTATGTTGCTGGGCAGAAATGTAATGTCAGGCAGAATAATACAGACTTGACAGACAGTCCCATAGATCTAAGCACCCAGGGACAAAGGCAGAATGAACCCTTTCTTGGGATGCTGTCTAATCAAATTCAGGCATATATACAGCCTGCCACGCTGCAAGAATGACCATTTCATTGGGCCACGATTATGAAAATTGGATTCCTTTTTTTTTTTTTTCAGAAGAGGGTCAACATTAGAATTCCACAGAGCATTATCTTCCTCCCGCAATGGTCATGTCATTTTTTATTACAGACCGTGTTGCCTAGAAATCCTCCTGCTCCTTTTGTTCTTCGTCACATCTAATCCGTGCCCAAGTCAGCAGCAAAACCGGGTACCAGACATGTCCAGAGAAGCACAAGAGACAATTAACACCTAGCTCTTGGAACACTGGTGACGGTTAATCAGAGATTGTGCCTCAGCTGTGTATGTGTTTGTGTTTACCACAGTCAGACTTGATTAAAGCTGGCTTTTGTGACATCCTCTGATTCCTCATGGTGTCCGGAGTTTTAGGAATCATTCCTGTGGCCATTTCCTGATCTATGCCAGGGATTAACTGGTATTTCTCTGTGGCTGGTAAAACAGTGTTGTTGAGGCCATCCCTGGAAGCTGAGGCGGGGGGAGGAGGGGGTTTGAACTCCAGATCAAACGTGTTTGTAGCATCCCTGGCTCTGTCTCCTGATCAGTCAGGAATGATTTCCGAGAGGTGGTCCCTCACTCAGATCCTGTACCTCTGCTTTCTCCCTAAGGGTGTGAAAAACAAGCCACTGATGTGGAACCAAGTCCTCATCATGGCAGGCGACCCCTGTTTGCTGCAGAACCAAGGCCCATGTCTTTAATCCCTCCCTATAAAGCTGTCTGAGAGAGTTGTGCAGACCCTTGGATGTCTCTTATTGTTTTTCTAGTCACATTTCCCACAGTTTTTGTAAGTGTTGCCGTCTCAGCCTGGCTGTGTCAGCAAAAAGAAAAAAAAGAAAAAAAGATTTCCCTAAAGGGACACTATTTTAAGAGTTCAATTTATTGTTATTGTTTTAAATTAGAGAGGGGGCTTCAAGAGTTATAGAATATAAAACTGTAGATGTCATCAAGATTAAGACTGTATTCAAATACAAGATCTTATTTAAACACACACAGAACCAAGGTCTCAGGATATTCAGTTTTTCCCATTTCCCTCAAAAATTTCCTCAAAAACACCACTGTTGTTTTTTGTTCCTATTTTTTCCAATTCATTTTATGAAAAAATGAATTATTCCTAAGCTCTACTTTCTCTTCTGGATATTCATTTCTCCTATCTTTTATGGCTGTTCCTTTGATTAAATGTAGGCTTGTGGCTGCTAATAATTTCAGGATAAATGTTTTGGTCAAATACAAAGGTATCTGAAAACAATAGATGCCTCGGTGTTCTTGTAGCTTCCCTCTGAAGGAGGAAGTGAATATTTCTAAGTGTGCTTTATGGCTCAGAAAGACTCAGACACAAGCGAAAACCCATCCTCCACACAACTGTCAGATTTTCTGTATTAAACACTGACATAGCTTGTAATTTTGGCAGTGGGATGTCATTTGAATAGTTGTCTGCAAATGCTACTAATGTTATTTTGGATAAAACCTGTCTCATTACAGTGTAAGTTATGAAAAGAGTTGAACTCACATATCACCTGCCTTCTTTCTCCTCTTCCCATGTCACCGTGGTCCTGTTGTGATGCAGTGTAGGTCCCAGGGGACAGTAATGCCTCTGAAAATTGACACTTACATTCTAGTATAACATATTTTTCCCATTTAATAACACTGTCTAGGTAATGATTCATAATCCTCAAAGGGTCTCCCACCAGTGACAAGTGAACTCAAGAAACTGAGTACACCAGGCAGTTTGGCGGTGACTGTACATTTATAGTTCAGTCAAGAGTTAAAGCAACAATATATCTGGAGAAATTTTGGTAAAATGGTGTTCACCAAGATAGTCCCATTTCTGGTTGACAGGTGGAAGTCTTCTTCAGGCCACTGTGACCTGAAATAGGAGCACAAAGGGTATATTTGTTCCTCATGAGACAATCAGTCCTATAAAGACAGGGATATTTTCTCCTTTTCACCTTTCTATTTTTAGTGCCTACGATAGTGCTTAGGGCTTCCCTGGTGGCTCAGTCGGTAAAAAATCCACCTGCCAAAGCAGAAGATTTGGGTTTGATTCTTGGGTAAGAAAATCCACTGGAGAAGGAAATGGCAACCCACTCCAGTATTCTTGCCTGGAAAATCTCATGGACAGAGGAGCCTGGTGGGCTACCGTCCCTGGGGTTGCAAGTGTCAGACGCAACTGAGCAACTTAACGACCACCGCAATAGTGCTTGGTGTTCAGTGTGCTCAGTCATTATTTCTACTGCTTGGTGGCGTGTCATTCAAGAAAAGAACTTTTGGTTTTGAGCTCCCATCCATCAGCATCACTACATCCAAATTCCCCAAGGCCCCTTTATACTCTGGAAGGGTTAAGTGACTGGCATTATTTGTCTGACACTCAAACAACAAAGCTACTTCCTTCCCACCACCTGGTGGCCATCACCGGGAACCCTTGATGACTCTCCCTCCATCCTGCTCTGTTACAACTGGGCGACCTCACATTTTCAGTCTTCTCTTAGACCCCTCATGAGCCCAGAACTGGGCTATTTGAGTGTCAAAACTTTGTGTCCACCCAAAAAGATTCTGAGAAATGACATATTCCTGTCACACCAGTAAACAAGGATGACACAGTAATCAGCCATTCCAGCCCGCCAAATTTTTGAGCCCTGAGGACACCCAGGAAGGAAATCAATACCTGCAATCCCTTAGCCCTGAGGTTGCAGCCACTCCCTGCACTGAGCACTGAGGAATTCAGGATGTGAAAAAAAAAAAAACACCAGAGACTGGCCCCAGGTAGCTGAGATGCATATGAAAGGAATGATGTCAAGTGACCCCAGACTTTTGCATCTTCCCACACAGGGAAAAGCGCTAGAGGTATCTGGTTTCCTTTAATTCAGAAAAATACTTTTGATGTTCGGACTACCTTCCCCCTGTTGCAAACTTCTATATAGCCTGACTCTAACCCCATCCCCTCCCCTCCTCAAAGCATTTCTCCCAAGATTAATTAACTGAGATGCTGTCTCCATTGGCTTAAATCCTAAACATTTCTGCCAAATAAAACATAACTCTCAATTTTTATATTTTGACTATTGTTTAAATTGACAATTCCTTCCCACTGACCATCAACAGCAACACCCCAGAATAGATCCTGGGCACTTTGGCTCCTTCCTACGTCAAGGTGAGCCCCCTGTCTTGCTTCTAAGACAGTTTTCTCCTCAGAAACTTTGTTAAGATTTGTTGTTCCACTGATAAGTTGTGCCTGACTCTTTGTAACCCCATGGAATTAAGTATAATAAGATATATGTCCTCTAGTATAGTAGCTAGCATCAGATAGGCATTCAAGAATAGCTTATTCATTTTTATAATGAGTAAAACTTTATACTAGTTCTTCTTGTAACTGTGAATTCTAACAAATATTAAGCTCCTAATAACACAGATGTAGAGATGGCATCATGAGGTTCAGTAAGCATGAACCTGGCAGGGAGTTTAACCCTGCTTCAAGTAATGGCTCTGATGGTGACTTCCTTCATGACTCGGTATCTCTGAACCAAATCTTCATCTGTAAAATTTGGGGCACACTATCTTATATGGTAGGGACAGGGTTAAAAGAGATGGTGCCTGTGATTTTGTGTTCTACATATTAAAGCATCATGCAAATTGAGGCATCTTCTTTCTCCCAGGCAAAGATACGTTGTAGGATTGGGGGCCACTTGTATTTTGCATTTACAGTGGGTGAGTTATGGACCTGAGATTTCTGAAAACATCAGCACAGGCATTAGAAACTGACTTTCAACTTATTTACAAAACAAAAGAGTCACAGATGTAGAAACAAATTTATGGTCGCTGAGTAGGGAGGGGAGAGAAATAAATTGGGAGATAGGGATTAACACATACACTCCTATGTATAAAATAGATAATTAACTGTATATAAGATAGATAAGAACCTACTGTATAGCACAAGGAACGCTACTCAATACTCTGTAATGACCTATATAGGAAAAAGAATCTAAAAAAGAGTGGGTATGTGTATATATATAACTGATTTACTTTGCTGAACAGCAGAAATAAACACAACATTGTCAATCAACTATAACCCAATAGAAATTAATTTAAAAAAAAACAACTGACTTTCCATTCCCTTGGTGAGTTAAGGGCAAAACACATACTATAAAGTATTAAAGTAGAGGAAACTGATGAAAGCCCAGGTCTACCTTCTCTTGATCTTCCAGGGTATGATAGGATCTGTGGATTACCTCAGGGTTTTTGCAACTAGGGGCTACTCTGGCAGTTTGCTTTGTACACCATTTAAAAAAAAAATTCAATGAGAGAAGAGCCAGGGAAATTTTTGTTGGCTTGCATTTGAGATATGTTTTTAAATTGCAGAACAAAGTTTAATTTGGTTTCCATTTCCCTTGATGAGGAATAGCATCTCTACTGCAAGAAAACCTGACACTCCTTTATTCTTGCAAGGATGGTAAAATTTTTCTGGGTCACAAAGCAAGCAATAGGAGAAGAAATGAGTGTATGCAAGACGCTTAAAATAAATATTCCTCTGTGGTAATTATTAGAAGACTTGGATTAAGAAGTTGTCAGCCCCAGGAGTTTGGGCCATCCTTCCCTCTGGCTTTCCCTGGTTGCTTTGTTCCATGTAGCTCCTACACCATGTGCTAGTCACGAGCTGCTTCACCCCATGTTTCCCAAAGTGCTTGCAAATGCTGAATGGCAATTATAAAACAATGCCTTAGGGTATGTGGGCTCTTAGAGTATTACTCTAGCCAAAGGCCAAATCAAGAAAGTGCTCCTTTAAACAAATCCACTGTCAGAGGGAAATGGTAGATAGAGATTTGAATTATCCTGTGTGCCTCACAAGACATTTAATTCAGGGTATCAATAGAATGCGTTTTAGGCTTTGTGAGTATCCCACCAGCCTAGGACACAGTGCCTCTTCTGAAGGAGATTAATGTTCCACTCAGGAGAGCAGACTCACAAGGCACTTATAACAAAATGAAAGAATTGATGCCTCCATGTTTAGTGTGGAATTTCAGAGGAGGGAAATGACCCTAACCAGGCATGTCCCAGGGAAGTCTTCCTGTAGGATGTGCAGTGGTACCTATGTGCCTTCCAGGACAAAACAGGCAGACATTCCCCAATAGTGCCTTCCCATGCAGTCTTTTAGGTCCTCTGTGACTACTCAACCAGGCTTTCCAGGTGGCGCTAGTGGTGAAGAACCGACCGACCAATGCAGGGGACATAAGAGATGCAGGTTCAACCCCTGGGTTGGGAAGATCCCCAGGATAAGGGCATGGCAAACCCACTCTAGTATTCGTGCCTGGAGAATCCCATTGACAGAGAACCCTGGTGGGGTACAGCCCATAAGGTTGCAAAGAGTCAGACACGACTGAAGCAACTTAGCATGCATGCACGCACGATTGCACAACCACTGAATGAGCTAGGCGGGATTCATTCCATAGAGAAGGAAAAGAGAGGTGAGTGTGGCCCTTCCACAGTCTGGAAGGCTTGGATGGGAGACTGAGTCACCTCCCACTTGTGCCTAGTTGATTCTAGTTTCACTTTCCCTGAGTCATTGCAACTTGATTGTGTCTGTTACCATTTTGCTTCCCTTACTGCTTAGTCCATGGGAGACACTCCTCACATTTCCTTCTGTCCCCTTGTCCTCAGAAAGGCAGAAGATAAAATGGTAATATTCCTAAAAAGCACAAAATCATAATATATTAATATAACAGAGAAAACTTCTATGTCTTCTGCCTCTTTTTAAGCTGATTCTAATGGAAAAAAGGAAAGATACACTCATCTGAAGACAGAGTTTCAGAGAATAGCAAGGAGAGTTACTCTAGCCAAAGGCCAAATCAAGAAAGTGCTCCTTTAAACAAATCCACTGTCAGAGGGAAATGGTAGATAGAGATTTGAATTATCCTGTGTGCCTCACAAGACATTTAATTCAGGGTATCAATAGAATGCGTTTTAGGCTTTGTGAGTATCCCACCAGCCTAGGACACAGTGCCTCTTCTGAAGGAGATTAATGTTCCACTCAGGAGAGCAGACTCACAAGGCACTTATAACAAAATGAAAGAATTGATGCCTCCATGTTTAGTGTGGAATTTCAGAGGAGGGAAATGACCCTAACCAGGCATGTCCCAGGGAAGTCTTCCTGTAGGATGTGCAGTGGTACCTATGTGCCTTCCAGGACAAAACAGGCAGACATTCCCCAATAGTGCCTTCCCATGCAGTCTTTTAGGTCCTCTGTGACTACTCAACCAGGCTTTCCAGGTGGCGCTAGTGGTGAAGAACCGACCGACCAATGCAGGGGACATAAGAGATGCAGGTTCAACCCCTGGGTTGGGAAGATCCCCAGGATAAGGGCATGGCAAACCCACTCTAGTATTCGTGCCTGGAGAATCCCATTGACAGAGAACCCTGGTGGGGTACAGCCCATAAGGTTGCAAAGAGTCAGACACGACTGAAGCAACTTAGCATGCATGCACGCACGATTGCACAACCACTGAATGAGCTAGGCGGGATTCATTCCATAGAGAAGGAAAAGAGAGGTGAGTGTGGCCCTTCCACAGTCTGGAAGGCTTGGATGGGAGACTGAGTCACCTCCCACTTGTGCCTAGTTGATTCTAGTTTCACTTTCCCTGAGTCATTGCAACTTGATTGTGTCTGTTACCATTTTGCTTCCCTTACTGCTTAGTCCATGGGAGACACTCCTCACATTTCCTTCTGTCCCCTTGTCCTCGAGAAAGGCAGAAGATAAAATGGTAATATTCCTAAAAAGCACAAAATCATAATATATTAATATAACAGAGAAAACTTCTATGTCTTCTGCCTCTTTTTAAGCTGATTCTAATGGAAAAAAGGAAAGATACACTCATCTGAAGACAGAGTTTCAGAGAATAGCAAGGAGAGATAAGAAAGCCTTCCTAAGTGAACAATGCAAAGACACAGAGGACAGCAACAGAATGGGAAAGACTAGAGATCTCTACAAGAAAAGTAGAGGTACCAAGGGAATATTTCATGCACGATAGAGGACAGAAATTGGATGGATCTAATATAAGCAAAAGATATCAAGAAGAGGTGGAAAGAATACACAGAACTATACCAAGAAAAGACCTTAATGATCCAGATGATCACAGTGATGTGATCACTTACCTAGAACCATACATCTTTGAGTGTAAAGTCAAGTGGGCCCTAGGAAACATTACTATGAACAAACCTAGTGAAGGTGATGGAGTTCCAGCTGAGCTGTTTCAAATCCTAAAAGATAATGCTGTTGAAGTGCTGCACTCAATATGCCAACAAGTTTGGAAAACCCAGCAGTGGCCTCAGGACTGGAGAAGGTCAGTTTTCATTCCAGTCCCAGGCTCTCTCTTTCACTGTCTCCTCCAAAATCATCATCTTTTTCCAGAGAGCCTCGATTCTTACCTTCTAGAATCCTCTCCAGCCTTTGGCATTGCTGATGATCCCCATTCTTGCCTCTTAACATCCTTTCTCCCTGTTGCTTCCACAGCATCCCAGGAACCTGTCAACCTCCTCTTCTTCTTGTGAATCCTTCTGCCTCCTTCACCAAACACTTTTCTTCATGTCACCTCTTAGATGCAAGTGGCCCAGAAGGTTTAGTCTCAGCTCTAGGTCTCCCACCTTTTCCCTCCCACGTCGCTGCCCTTTTTGTGTGGATGACTCTCAACATCTTAGTTGCTCCAGCCAGGATGCATTTCTGCCCTGAGCTCTAGGCCTCTGTCTCCAGGGTTTCTCATTTCTCAACTCCGGTTGCTCAGACTCAACCTGCTACAGGTGTGATTTTGTCCACCAAAACCCTCCAACCTCCTATTTCCAAGACCATTTTCATTAGAATCCTTTTTCTTCTCTCCTGCATCCTGAATGTCATAGAACAAATATAAAAGTCTCTTCCTTGGGTGGGTAGACATTTCCTGCAAGATCTAATGGAAAAAGGATACACTCATCTGAAGACAGAGTTTCAGAGAATAGCAAGGAGAGATAAGAAAGCCTTCCTAAGTGAACAATGCAAAGACACAGAGGACAGCAACAGAATGGGAAAGACTAGAGATCTCTACAAGAAAAGTAGAGGTACCAAGGGAATATTTCATGCACGATAGAGGACAGAAATTGGATGGATCTAATATAAGCAAAAGATATCAAGAAGAGGTGGAAAGAATACACAGAACTATACCAAGAAAAGACCTTAATGATCCAGATGATCACAGTGATGTGATCACTTACCTAGAACCATACATCTTTGAGTGTAAAGTCAAGTGGGCCCTAGGAAACATTACTATGAACAAACCTAGTGAAGGTGATGGAGTTCCAGCTGAGCTGTTTCAAATCCTAAAAGATAATGCTGTTGAAGTGCTGCACTCAATATGCCAACAAGTTTGGAAAACCCAGCAGTGGCCTCAGGACTGGAGAAGGTCAGTTTTCATTCCAGTCCCAGGCTCTCTCTTTCACTGTCTCCTCCAAAATCATCATCTTTTTCCAGAGAGCCTCGATTCTTACCTTCTAGAATCCTCTCCAGCCTTTGGCATTGCTGATGATCCCCATTCTTGCCTCTTAACATCCTTTCTCCCTGTTGCTTCCACAGCATCCCAGGAACCTGTCAACCTCCTCTTCTTCTTGTGAATCCTTCTGCCTCCTTCACCAAACACTTTTCTTCATGTCACCTCTTAGATGCAAGTGGCCCAGAAGGTTTAGTCTCAGCTCTAGGTCTCCCACCTTTTCCCTCCCACGTCGCTGCCCTTTTTGTGTGGATGACTCTCAACATCTTAGTTGCTCCAGCCAGGATGCATTTCTGCCCTGAGCTCTAGGCCTCTGTCTCCAGGGTTTCTCATTTCTCAACTCCGGTTGCTCAGACTCAACCTGCTACAGGTGTGATTTTGTCCACCAAAACCCTCCAACCTCCTATTTCCAAGACCATTTTCATTAGAATCCTTTTTCTTCTCTCCTGCATCCTGAATGTCATAGAACAAATATAAAAGTCTCTTCCTTGGGTGGGTAGACATTTCCTGCAAGATGCTTTGTGGTTGTGTATGTCCAAGGGCTCTGGAACAGATCTTCCCACAGCCCCCTGCATCCAGAGCCTCTGCAAAGGGGAGGAGTGGTGGCAGGTTTGCATAGGCAAGAAGCTGGCAAGAGATGGCTTGTAAATGCCAAAAACGACTGTGCTGGTGTGTGAATGGAAGGGAAGAATGTTAGGGAGGAAATAGAATCTTAGCGTCCATGAGATTTAGCAAAAAGGATGCCCGTTTAGAAGCACAGACAGCATTGGCACTTTGGCCCCCGTTCAGTGTGTGGTGTTTTAGGTACAGAGAGCCTGGAAAACATATGAAAAGGAGTTACTTGTGTTTTTCCGTCTGTACACATGTGCTTTTGCTGGTGTTAAATTCTTGTTGCAAGAGCCTCTCATTCCGTAATGTACACACAGAAAGATATTCCCACCACTTAAAAAAATTATGATTATTAAAACCAGCTGAGTCAATTCATAGGGCATTGGACCAGGACAAGTGAAATGTAAACCCACATTCTCTGGAGCTGTAAATGCTTTTAACATATGCACTGCTTCATGTGAACTGTATTCCACTACCAGTATTATGTTTTCATGTCACTGTTCTTAAGTCTGATATTTGAGGATCAAAAAACTGCATGCCTTGAGTGGGGGAGTTTTCCCCTAAATTTTGAAATGTGGTCATTAGTGTCTAACGGATACAGAGCTTCCCTTCTAGATAACAGAACATGAGCAGAGAGCAGTTTGAGGAAAGACTCTGTCCCCTTGTTCCTATCACTTATGTGCTTCTTGAAAAGGAATTGTTTATCTGGCTTTAAAAGTGAGCACAAATGTCAAGAACCTCCAAACTGTACCAGTCAGACTTCAGATGTACTTTCTTAGGTGATATGAATGTTCCTAGGTTATGGTTTATCATCTCTTTTTGCTTTGTTGATGAGCCATGAGTTATTTTATTAAAGGTCCATTGAAAGCACTACCCCAAAAGACTACTCAACTCTGGACATGGAGACAGTGACCTCCTGTAAGCTTATAAAAATCTGTTTATTCATGCAACAGATGTTCGTGGAGCACCAATTATGTGACAAGCACAAGTCTAGACTTTTGGGATACATCACTGTACAGAAAGGACAGAGGTCTCCATTCTGTTTATCAGCACGTACTTCCCAGGCACGTCTCTCTACAAGACGCTGTGGGAAGTTCTTGCTGAAATGCCAAGGACTGGGAAGCCATGGTCCTGCCATGAAAGAAATGTCAATTTAGCCGAAGTCGTCAGATTCGGGGGTTAGTTTATCAGTTCTCTATCTTCAAATGGATAAAATTAAAGTTGGAATATGCAAGCAAGGGCCTTCCACAGAAGCCCTGTCCCCTAAAGACTCAAAAACATCATTGTTTCCTCTCTGGTGTCTTTATTGTCTTTGCATGACCCCCATCCTTTGGCATCTCCCACTCATTATTTGGTTTCTATCATTACCCTCTCTCCAGCTTTGATTTGACTCTTTTTACAAGGCTTTGGGGCACTGCTTTATCTCCCACTGTAATGTAACTTTGGACAGTACTTATTTTATGCTTTAATAATCTCATGTCTACATTGACAGTCAGAGGAGACACTACCCTTTATATGGCATTTATTTACACGTATTGTTAGTGATTCATTTTTAAAAAACATTTGTTGAACACCCATCATGTTGAGGCATTTTACTGTAGTCCTGAGCACAGAGATACTCTCATGGATTGCAGAATAGAGTGGGAAGGTCATAAAAATGAACCAGTACTTAAATGCAATACCTTGGGAACACAGAAAAGGATCACCTACTCTGATTAGGCAGAGTCTTGAAGCATAAGCAGAAATTAGTCAGGCATAGAAGCAGGAGCCGGGTCAAGGGGGATATAAATAATTGTGTGGTAAGACCATATGTTACCATCAGACAGATAAAAAGAACACTGAATATTATGTCATTTTCCTCAAACCACACACAATCTGATGTCCCACTTCACTCTTCTCTGCAGTGAGTTGTACCACCTTCTCCTCTCTGGTCCCACCATCAGTGACTTAGGGAATACAGGAAGGAGGAAGAGAAGAGACAGGTAACAAAGAGGATAGACAGGTGGAAACAGACAGTTGAAGGAGTTTGCACCAAGTCAGATGTATAGAAAGAAATAAAAACACATGGAAGTCGTGCTCCTCCCTTACCCTTTCTCTCCACAGCTTTTAGCCATGAGCTTTACCCAAAGGCTTCTCAGGTGGTGCAGTTAGTGAAGAATACACCTGCCAGTGCAGGAGATGCAAGAGATGAGGGTTTGATCCCTGAGTCAGGAAGATTCACTGGATAAGGAAATGGCAACCCACTCCAGTATTCTTGCCTGGGGAATCCCATGGACAGAGGAGCCTGATGCTCTACAGTCCATAGGGTCACAAAGAGTTGGACGCGACTGAGCAACTGACACTTTTAACCAAGAAACTCTCTGTCTTTCATCACCTGCTAATCCATGCATCCACCCTGGAACCTCTCCTTGTAAGGAAAGGAGGCATTTTCTCACCTTCCTGTCAAAATGTAGAGTTCCAGGCATCCAAGAGGTTTTGGACTTAGTCTCAGTTTTCTAAAATACTTCTTCCAAAAGCAAACTGTTTCTGTTATAAGATTGAACAAACTCACCCAGAGGCCAATTTTCTGTTTTTCCATGGAATGATAACAGTGATTCCACTGGCAGTTCAGAGAAGATGGGAAGCATTGATTAAGCATCATCTGTGTCTCTGATTAATTTTTAAATGGAAAAAATACAATAACTTAAGTAATTCAACTTGGTATCTTTTATCACATAATATGGGCCGAGGAGGGAGAAATCATTAAAGACTAGGATTTCCTTGTTTGTTACCTGCTTTAGAAAACACTAGCCAAGGAGCCATTGGCGGCGCAAGTTTGACCCAAGGGTAGAGAGTTGCACCCGCCTGCCTGCTGTGCCCTGACACGGGAGAAAGGGACTGTGTGATGCTGAAGTGAATCTACAGTGTCTCAGATTGGGTTCTCCTAAAATATACATCTGGAAGGTACTTTCACTGTAGGCCACACTTTGTATTAATATAATGTACAGCAAAATAGTTCAAGACTAAAGGCCCTACTACCTGGTAGGTTGTTGTTGTTCAGTTGCCCAGTTGTGTCTGACCCTTTGTGACCCCATGGACTATAGCATGCCAAGCTCCCTTGTTCTTCACTATCTCCCAGACTTTGCTCAAACTCATGTCCATTGAATCAGGGAGGCCATCCAGCCATCTCATCCTCTGTTGTTCCCTTCTCCTCCTGCCTTCAGTCTTTCCCAGCATAAGGGTCTTTTCCGATTGGGAATAATAAAGATTTATCTGCCATTCCTTTTTCTGTCTCCACTGATGGTTACAATTCTGATACCAGTTCCAGTGGGTAAGGGGATGGGGGGGTGAGGAGTTGGGGGGCAGCTTCCCAAACCAGTAAAGAATTCTCCAGCAAGCACTGTCTGGGTTTCCTGTCATTCAACTCAGTTCTTATATTACCTGAGATGACATTAGATCCTCTGGGTTAAGGGCTCATTCCTACAAGACTGCCCCTCTCAGATTCAGACTCCAGTTAGCTGTGCTTCCGAGTGGCTATACATTGGAAGTTCCAAACACTCACTCCTTGAATTCTACTAATTTGCTGGAGTGGCTCACAGAACCCAGAGAAACATTTTACTTGGTAGATTATCCATTTAATATAACAGAATATAACTCAGAAACAGCCAGATGGGAGAGATGCATAGGACTGAGTAGGGGGCAGAGCATGGCTTCTCCCATGACTCAGCAGGTAAAAATCTGATTAATTTGTGTCTCTGATTAATTTTTAAATGGAAAAAATACAATAACTTAAGTAATTCAACTTGGTATCTTTTATCACATAATATGGGCCGAGGAGGGAGAAATCATTAAAGACTAGGATTTCCTTGTTTGTTACCTGCTTTAGAAAACACTAGCCAAGGAGCCATTGGCGGCGCAAGTTTGACCCAAGGGTAGAGAGTTGCACCCGCCTGCCTGCTGTGCCCTGACACGGGAGAAAGGGACTGTGTGATGCTGAAGTGAATCTACAGTGTCTCAGATTGGGTTCTCCTAAAATATACATCTGGAAGGTACTTTCACTGTAGGCCACACTTTGTATTAATATAATGTACAGCAAAATAGTTCAAGACTAAAGGCCCTACTACCTGGTAGGTTGTTGTTGTTCAGTTGCCCAGTTGTGTCTGACCCTTTGTGACCCCATGGACTATAGCATGCCAAGCTCCCTTGTTCTTCACTATCTCCCAGACTTTGCTCAAACTCATGTCCATTGAATCAGGGAGGCCATCCAGCCATCTCATCCTCTGTTGTTCCCTTCTCCTCCTGCCTTCAGTCTTTCCCAGCATAAGGGTCTTTTCCGATTGGGAATAATAAAGATTTATCTGCCATTCCTTTTTCTGTCTCCACTGATGGTTACAATTCTGATACCAGTTCCAGTGGGTAAGGGGATGGGGGGGTGAGGAGTTGGGGGGCAGCTTCCCAAACCAGTAAAGAATTCTCCAGCAAGCACTGTCTGGGTTTCCTGTCATTCAACTCAGTTCTTATATTACCTGAGATGACATTAGATCCTCTGGGTTAAGGGCTCATTCCTACAAGACTGCCCCTCTCAGATTCAGACTCCAGTTAGCTGTGCTTCCGAGTGGCTATACATTGGAAGTTCCAAACACTCACTCCTTGAATTCTACTAATTTGCTGGAGTGGCTCACAGAACCCAGAGAAACATTTTACTTGGTAGATTATCCATTTAATATAACAGAATATAACTCAGAAACAGCCAGATGGGAGAGATGCATAGGACTGAGTAGGGGGCAGAGCATGGCTTCTCCCATGACTCAGCAGGTAAAAAATCTATCTGCAATGCAGGAGACTCAGGAGATGAAGAGTTGACCCCTGGGTGGAGAAGATCCCCTGGAGAAGAAAAATGGCAACCCACTCCAGTATTCTTGCCTCGGATAGAGGTGCCTGGTGGGTTACAGTCCAAAGGGTCACAAAGAGTCGGACATGACTGAGTGACTAAGCACACTGTGGGGACAGGGCACAAAGCTCTCATCTCCTTTCCATGCATGCCAAAATTTCCATGTATTCATCAACCTGGAAGCTCCCTAAACCCTGTCTCTTTCAGGTTTTATGGAGACTTCATTACAAGGGCTCGATTGACTAAATCATTGGTTGTAGGTGATGAGATTCAATCTCCAATCCTTCTCCCCTTCCAGGGTATTTGAAAGTGGAACTTTAAAGTTCCAACTCTCTAACCTCAAGTTTGGTTCCTTGGGCAACCATCCGCCATCCTCAGGTGTGGTCCAGAAGTTGCCCTAATAACATAACAAAAGACACTTTTATTGCTCTCATTTCTTAGGAAATTCAAGAGTTCTAGGAGCTCTGTGCCAGAAACAGGAATAGAGACCAAATATATATTTCTTCTTATAAATCACAATACCACAATGGCCTGACAGAAATAAAGGCCAGAATGGAAGTTGGATTTCCAGAAAAAGTCAAGGATTCTCTATAGCTAATGCAATTAGATTTCCTCTCAAGGGTGTGACCAGATGATGTCCTACCAGAGGCCTACATGAAATCCTTTAGGAAGGAATTACTCAAGCACCTGCCTCCTGGAGTGGCCATATCCAGGTCCTAAGGATGGGAGAGAAAGGCCTTTGGAGAAAGTGCTGGGTAGAGCAGCTGGCCAGGAGGGAAGAGAATGGCTCTTTGTTTCAGGTGTGCTTTTTTGTTCCTGTTTCACTGGAGCACTGGTGCAGACTGTCCAGTGGAGCTGGCTGTTTCTTCACCTTTAAAATTCAGGTGTATTGCTATCAATTGACATTTGGAAACTGTCTCTGAGTTTAATACCGAGGCAACTGTTAAGAGTTGTGAATTCTTTCAGGCTCTCAGTTGGTGGTTTGCAATTCTCAACCAAGGCATCAGAGACTAACAGTCTTGAAGAACTCTTAAAGAAACTTTAACCCAACCACTTTTCATAGAAAGAAGAGGCCCAGAAAGACAGAGTGACCTGCCAAATATCACATTGGTAGTTCATGGCAGATTAAGAATTATAAATTAACTCAATATGAAACTGATGATAAATCTCAACCCTGAACAGCAAAACATACATGCCCTAAATACCATCAATTCTGTTGCCAGTTCTTAGAAAATCACCCAAGTGGGATTACTAGGAAATTTTTCATCCACCCCCACAGTCAGCCCTGCTTTGTGACACAGATGTCCTTGTGGCAAGTCTCCACAAAGTCCATTTTATGTACTTCATTTCCCTCCTTGATTGTCTTCCACAGAAGGATCTTGTGAGATCACAGGGTGTGGGTCAGCCTGATCCTCGGGATCCCTCTAGTCTTGTGGCATGATGTGTAGTCCTGGGACCAGCAGCAGGCAAAAGAGTCTGAGATACCAGCCAGGGCTAGTAGTTCTCAAAGTATGGCCCAAGGATTATCCATGGGCACAGTGTTTATTACAAATGAGCATTCTGAGATGGACTCCAAAATGACTAAATCAGAAAGGGGACAGGAATATGAATTTTAATAGGTTCCTTGTGTGCATGTGTGTTAAGTTGCTTCTGTCACGTCCAACTCTTTCTAAGTAACTCTATGGACTGTAGCGCGCCAGGCTCCTCTGTTCATCAGATTCTCCAGGCAAGAATACTGGAGTGGGCTGTCATGTTTTCCTCCAGGTGATCTTCCCAACCCAAGGATCCAACCAAAGTCTCCTGCATTGCAGGCAGATTCCTTGCCACTGAGTCACCCACAAAGCTCCAGTAGATTCCTTGTGTGTGTGTATATTAGTTGCTTTGGTCATGTCTGACTCTTTGCAACCCCATGAACTGCAACCCACCAGGATCGTCTGTCCATGGAATTCTCCAGGCAAGAATACTGGAATTGGATTGTCATTCCCTTCTCTGGGGGATCTTTCTGACCCAGGAGTTGAACCCAGGTCTCTTGCATTGCAGGTAGATTCTTTACTGCTAAGCCACCAAGGAAGCCTAGTAGGTTCCTTAGGATTCTAAAGCACACTAAAGTTTGAAAAGACTGCCCTAGGCTGGTGGGATTACATCTGGCCTGGTCATTCTCATACCTGTGAATAAGGTAGTATGGTCTTTGAGTAAGGTAGATAAGTAAATATATAAATCTTGCCATACTTGAATAATACCCATCGACTCCTAGTCAGTTATTAAGAAGAGCTTTCTATGACTTAGCATCCTATACAATTAATAAAAATGGAGAAACTGCCATATTCTATGCAACTGCTTTCATGTATTAACTCTTTTAATCCTTACCACCCTGTGGATTACTACTCTTATGTTCATTTAGTAGAGGAACAAACCAAAGTACAGAGATTATTTTTCATTGTCTAAGGTTACAGAACTTATAAATAGTAGAGGCAGAATTTGAACCTGGGTAGTTGTCTAAGACCTAAACCACTGTGCTGAAGAGCCTCCTCAAATGGAAAGATAAGTGAAGCTCCATCATCAATGCAGCCCTTCCACCCCTAACCCAAGGAGCTCAGACTCTAGTCAGGAATCCAGACTCAATCACATTATGGTTTATTAACTGCTATCAAAATGGTATGAACAGAATGCTGTGAGGGTAAGGAGGAAATTATCATCTGCCAAAAGTGTCAAGAGAGTCTTCAAGAAAAAATTGTAACTCCACAAGAACAGAGATCCTCTCTGTTTGGCTTTCCTTAGCACATTTTTTTTTTCTTTTTTGCAATTATTAGATGCTAAAAATAATTATGTTGAATGAGTGAATGAATTGATGAATGAGGTGATTCACTGAGATGCCATTGAAGGATAGGAAGAAATTTTGTAACACATAAGAGGAAGAAGTATGCACACAACCTGGAGGAATAAATGGTTAAAAATAGCTTGTTCTGGAAACAGAGATTCCACACGACTAGAGCAAAGCATGCCAGAGTGGGCTGGTAATAGAGTGAAGTGAGGAGGGAAGAAGAGGCTGGTAGTAGACCGTCTTCAGTGCCATGCCAAATAATTTAGGTTAGTCCTCTGGGTAGCCGGGAAGTGACAGGCAAGTGACATGATCAGATTTTTTTAATGGGAAGATTTCTTTAATGGCCTTTCTGGGTGCCATTTTGAAGGCACGGAATGGATTGGACTGAAGTTACTAAAGGAAAGTCAGTGATAAGGGGTGAAGCTACTGAGGGCCAGGTTTTCAGAATGTCTGAGCTGATGCACAAGGCTAGAGGGGGACGAGGAGGACCTGACAGGAGATCCATGCCTGAGGCCAAAGGGCAGTGGCCCTTTCTATGACTTAGCATCCTATACAATTAAAAAAAATGGAGAAACTGCCATATTCTATGCAACTGCTTTCATGTATTAACTCTTTTAATCCTTACCACCCTGTGGATTACTACTCTTATGTTCATTTAGTAGAGGAACAAACCAAAGTACAGAGATTATTTTTCATTGTCTAAGGTTACAGAACTTATAAATAGTAGAGGCAGAATTTGAACCTGGGTAGTTGTCTAAGACCTAAACCACTGTGCTGAAGAGCCTCCTCAAATGGAAAGATAAGTGAAGCTCCATCATCAATGCAGCCCTTCCACCCCTAACCCAAGGAGCTCAGACTCTAGTCAGGAATCCAGACTCAATCACATTATGGTTTATTAACTGCTATCAAAATGGTATGAACAGAATGCTGTGAGGGTAAGGAGGAAATTATCATCTGCCAAAAGTGTCAAGAGAGTCTTCAAGAAAAAATTGTAACTCCACAAGAACAGAGATCCTCTCTGTTTGGCTTTCCTTAGCACATTTTTTTTTTCTTTTTTGCAATTATTAGATGCTAAAAATAATTATGTTGAATGAGTGAATGAATTGATGAATGAGGTGATTCACTGAGATGCCATTGAAGGATAGGAAGAAATTTTGTAACACATAAGAGGAAGAAGTATGCACACAACCTGGAGGAATAAATGGTTAAAAATAGCTTGTTCTGGAAACAGAGATTCCACACGACTAGAGCAAAGCATGCCAGAGTGGGCTGGTAATAGAGTGAAGTGAGGAGGGAAGAAGAGGCTGGTAGTAGACCGTCTTCAGTGCCATGCCAAATAATTTAGGTTAGTCCTCTGGGTAGCCGGGAAGTGACAGGCAAGTGACATGATCAGATTTTTTTAATGGGAAGATTTCTTTAATGGCCTTTCTGGGTGCCATTTTGAAGGCACGGAATGGATTGGACTGAAGTTACTAAAGGAAAGTCAGTGATAAGGGGTGAAGCTACTGAGGGCCAGGTTTTCAGAATGTCTGAGCTGATGCACAAGGCTAGAGGGGGAGACGAGGAGGACCTGACAGGAGATCCATGCCTGAGGCCAAAGAGGCAGGATTCAGGCACCATAAATACATACTATCTGGCTAAGACTGATGATTCTAACATAAGTGGGGAACCCACTAACTGAAATGAGGAAAATAAAAATAAAAATATGAAATAAAGGTTATAATAAATAAAAAGAAAGTTTGAGGTAGAGAATTTGTTTTTAAACAGGTTAGGTTTGCATCTTGTGTCAGCTTTCCCAATCTTTCCAGATGGCGGAGGAGTACATTTGCCAGTGAGATGTGACGTTTGGTGCCATCAGCCTTAGGATAGATGTTGAAGACATAAGAGCAAAAAACATCCTTCAGGAAAAATGTATTGAGGGAGAAGAGAAAGAGAACTAAGAAAATATTCATATAACATGAATTTTAAGAGGTAGGCAGGGCTTCCTTGGTGGTCCAGTGGGTAAAGACACCGCCTTGCAGTGCAAGGGGCGCCGGTTAGATCCCTGGCCTGGGAAGATCCCACGTGATGCAGAGTGGCTGGACGGATGTGTTCAACTGCCGAGCTGGAGCTCTGGAGCGCATGCGCCCAGAGCCAGTGCTCTGCAGCGAGAGAGACCACTGCAATGGGGGGCCCACATGGGCAAAAGAGCAAAGATAAACAAATGAAAGATCGATAGAAGTGGCCAAAAAGGAAAAAAAAAAAAAAAAAGAGGTGGGCAGTCAGTAGGGCAGACGAAGCACAGAAAGATAACTTCAAATTATGCTTTCTAGTGGAAGAGTCATTTTGTATTTGTTCAGAAGGAATTTTAGGAAAAAGAAACTTTTCTCAAAAACTGTGTATGTGTGCTCAGTCATATCTGACTCATTACAGCCCCATGGACTGTAGCCCACCAGGCTCCTCTGTCCATGGAATTTTCCAGGCAAGAATACTGGAGCAAGTTGCCATTTTACTACTCCAGGGGATCTTCCCAACCCAGGGATCAAAATTGCGTCTCCTGTATCTCCCACATTGGCAGATGGTTCTTTACTACTAGGGCCACCTGGGAAGCCCCAAAGACTATATAGACATGCTGAAACCTAGAACTTGGTGCTTTTGATAAATGGATCCCAACTCTCCTTCACCTGTGAAAATTCAGAAGCAAGAATGTCTGAGCTGATGCACAAGGCTAGAGGGGGAGACGAGGAGGACCTGACAGGAGATCCATGCCTGAGGCCAAAGAGGCAGGATTCAGGCACCATAAATACATACTATCTGGCTAAGACTGATGATTCTAACATAAGTGGGGAACCCACTAACTGAAATGAGGAAAATAAAAATAAAAATATGAAATAAAGGTTATAATAAATAAAAAGAAAGTTTGAGGTAGAGAATTTGTTTTTAAACAGGTTAGGTTTGCATCTTGTGTCAGCTTTCCCAATCTTTCCAGATGGCGGAGGAGTACATTTGCCAGTGAGATGTGACGTTTGGTGCCATCAGCCTTAGGATAGATGTTGAAGACATAAGAGCAAAAAACATCCTTCAGGAAAAATGTATTGAGGGAGAAGAGAAAGAGAACTAAGAAAATATTCATATAACATGAATTTTAAGAGGTAGGCAGGGCTTCCTTGGTGGTCCAGTGGGTAAAGACACCGCCTTGCAGTGCAAGGGGCGCCGGTTAGATCCCTGGCCTGGGAAGATCCCACGTGATGCAGAGTGGCTGGACGGATGTGTTCAACTGCCGAGCTGGAGCTCTGGAGCGCATGCGCCCAGAGCCAGTGCTCTGCAGCGAGAGAGACCACTGCAATGGGGGGCCCACATGGGCAAAAGAGCAAAGATAAACAAATGAAAGATCGATAGAAGTGGCCAAAAAGGAAAAAAAAAAAAAAAAAGAGGTGGGCAGTCAGTAGGGCAGACGAAGCACAGAAAGATAACTTCAAATTATGCTTTCTAGTGGAAGAGTCATTTTGTATTTGTTCAGAAGGAATTTTAGGAAAAAGAAACTTTTCTCAAAAACTGTGTATGTGTGCTCAGTCATATCTGACTCATTACAGCCCCATGGACTGTAGCCCACCAGGCTCCTCTGTCCATGGAATTTTCCAGGCAAGAATACTGGAGCAAGTTGCCATTTTACTACTCCAGGGGATCTTCCCAACCCAGGGATCAAAATTGCGTCTCCTGTATCTCCCACATTGGCAGATGGTTCTTTACTACTAGGGCCACCTGGGAAGCCCCAAAGACTATATAGACATGCTGAAACCTAGAACTTGGTGCTTTTGTACTGAAAACTTTGGATCCCAACTCTCCTTCACCTGTGAAAATCTAGATATGACATTTTCCACCCAGTGAATGCTGAAGTACCCAGGAATGCATGATCCTCGACCAAAGGTTTAGCTGTTGGTGTTCAACCTTAAGGCTCCCTTGATGGCAAGTTAGGAAAGTTTTCAAAGATCACTAGTTATAGCTGTCTCCCCAGACCTTCCTCCTTCCAGCTTCTACTGAGCATAGGAGCCACTGCTCCGCTGAGTTGATATACTCCTCGAGTACAGCAGAAAACAAGGAGAAAAACCTATTAAGTGAGATAGCCACCTTCTTTTAAATTTATCTCTGTAAACATGTATTACTTATCTTTTACCTCAGTTCTATTGGCTGTTTATAGTAGAACTGACTCACTGATCCGGTTCGGGGTTTTTAGGCTAGTGTGTTTTTGCCTTAGCTGAAGTTTCCCTGGGACTGCCCATAGCCTGGAGATCCTTCATAATTTGGGTTATGTGTGTGTGTGTGTGTGTCTGTGTGTGTGTGTGTGAGAGAGAGAGACAGAGAGAAAAATGAATGCTGATGTTCAAGGAGAATTGTAGGGAAACAACATTTTACATGGGCTTTGTCCTGTGTCCATTAAGATGGCTGATGTCATCATGATCTGTGCTATGCAGGATACCTGCACAAATACCCTGCTAAAGGTAAAGCAGTTCACAAAATCATAAATACTGATGCCAAATAAATATGTGGGGCAAAATGTTCAGCCTCAACTAACGTCAAAGAAATATAAATAAAAGCCACAATAAAGTACTTTTTTTCCTCCTTTCAAGTTGGTAGAGATGTTTTAAAATTTACAATACCATGAGTTGCCCAAGGAAATTAGAAAATGAGATGCTCATACTCTGCTGTGAGAATCTAATAATGTACAACCTCATTTTTTTAAAAAGAAAGTCACGTTATAGTACAACCATGGCCCTCTAAGTGTGTTCCAGACTGGCAACATCAATATCACCTGGAAACTTGTTAGAAATGCAAATTATGGATCTCTACCCTAGAGGTACTATATTATAAACTGGCAGTGGGACTAGACTCTGTCTTAACAGGCCTTCCAAGTGATTCTTATGTTCAGTAAAAAAAGTCTTGGGGGGTATATAGACATGCTGAAACCTAGAACTTGGTGCTTTTGTACTGAAAACTTTGGATCCCAACTCTCCTTCACCTGTGAAAATCTAGATATGACATTTTCCACCCAGTGAATGCTGAAGTACCCAGGAATGCATGATCCTCGACCAAAGGTTTAGCTGTTGGTGTTCAACCTTAAGGCTCCCTTGATGGCAAGTTAGGAAAGTTTTCAAAGATCACTAGTTATAGCTGTCTCCCCAGACCTTCCTCCTTCCAGCTTCTACTGAGCATAGGAGCCACTGCTCCGCTGAGTTGATATACTCCTCGAGTACAGCAGAAAACAAGGAGAAAAACCTATTAAGTGAGATAGCCACCTTCTTTTAAATTTATCTCTGTAAACATGTATTACTTATCTTTTACCTCAGTTCTATTGGCTGTTTATAGTAGAACTGACTCACTGATCCGGTTCGGGGTTTTTAGGCTAGTGTGTTTTTGCCTTAGCTGAAGTTTCCCTGGGACTGCCCATAGCCTGGAGATCCTTCATAATTTGGGTTATGTGTGTGTGTGTGTGTGTGTCTGTGTGTGTGTGTGTGAGAGAGAGAGACAGAGAGAAAAATGAATGCTGATGTTCAAGGAGAATTGTAGGGAAACAACATTTTACATGGGCTTTGTCCTGTGTCCATTAAGATGGCTGATGTCATCATGATCTGTGCTATGCAGGATACCTGCACAAATACCCTGCTAAAGGTAAAGCAGTTCACAAAATCATAAATACTGATGCCAAATAAATATGTGGGGCAAAATGTTCAGCCTCAACTAACGTCAAAGAAATATAAATAAAAGCCACAATAAAGTACTTTTTTTCCTCCTTTCAAGTTGGTAGAGATGTTTTAAAATTTACAATACCATGAGTTGCCCAAGGAAATTAGAAAATGAGATGCTCATACTCTGCTGTGAGAATCTAATAATGTACAACCTCATTTTTTTAAAAAGAAAGTCACGTTATAGTACAACCATGGCCCTCTAAGTGTGTTCCAGACTGGCAACATCAATATCACCTGGAAACTTGTTAGAAATGCAAATTATGGATCTCTACCCTAGAGGTACTATATTATAAACTGGCAGTGGGACTAGACTCTGTCTTAACAGGCCTTCCAAGTGATTCTTATGTTCAGTAAAGTTTGATGACTACTTGGAAAAAAAGCTCTTGATCAGTTGTAATGTGAAAACAAGCAGAAACAGGCTACAAAACAATATATAAGGCCAGTTTACTTGAAGAAATATCTATGTAGATGGATGCCTAAATAAAATACTGATGAGATTTTTTTTTTTTTTTTGAGGAGGAGTATTTATATTACAGATGGTAAATATACACCTCTGTTTGGTTCTCTCCTTGATGACTTTCTGTATTTCTCAAATTTACTATACTAATTATGTATAATTTTCTAGTAAAAATTGTTACTTTACAAAGCTTTTGCCCTTGAAAGTTCTGAGCATCAGACACTTAAGGAAATATATTGCACAAGTTTGGTGAAAAGGAAAACAGAAAGATGGGTAAATTTCTCCCCTAACAGTTCTCTGGGGAGTGTTACTGTTTTTAAAGTAGAAATTCACAATGTTTGTACTTGCTTTAGTTATGAAAGTGCCACACTAGCTGTCTTAAGCATTGTACATCAAAAGCTATGTGATGGACAGTGAACATCAGATTTCAGACTCTTCTTTTGAGACCATGATGGAGTGATTTTCTTTTTCTCTTTTCCTGTGTTGTGGTTTTTTTTTTTTTTTCCTTTTTTCTGTGTTGTGTCCAGGAATTTGTTGCACATTGGCGTGTCCTGGTCTTCTACTTTGAGACCAGTTTAATGGAACCCGTGGGAATTTTTCTTTTTCCGTACCAAATAAATATGTGGGGCAAAATGTTCAGCCTCAACTAACGTCAAAGAAATATAAATAAAAGCCACAATAAAGTACTTTTTCCTCCTTTCAAGTTGGTAGAGATGTTTTAAAATTTACAATACCATGAGTTGCCCAAGGAAATTAGAAAATGAGATGCTCATACTCTGCTGTGAGAATCTAATAATGTACAACCTCATTTTTAAAAAGAAAGTCACGTTATAGTACAACCATGGCCCTCTAAGTGTGTTCCAGACTGGCAACATCAATATCACCTGGAAACTTGTTAGAAATGCAAATTATGGATCTCTACCCTAGAGGTACTATATTATAAACTGGCAGTGGGACTAGACTCTGTCTTAACAGGCCTTCCAAGTGATTCTTATGTTCAGTAAAGTTTGATGACTACTTGGAAAAAAAGCTCTTGATCAGTTGTAATGTGAAAACAAGCAGAAACAGGCTACAAAACAATATATAAGGCCAGTTTACTTGAAGAAATATCTATGTAGATGGATGCCTAAATAAAATACTGATGAGATTTTTTTTTTTTTTGAGGAGGAGTATTTATATTACAGATGGTAAATATACACCTCTGTTTGGTTCTCTCCTTGATGACTTTCTGTATTTCTCAAATTTACTATACTAATTATGTATAATTTTCTAGTAAAAATTGTTACTTTACAAAGCTTTTGCCCTTGAAAGTTCTGAGCATCAGACACTTAAGGAAATATATTGCACAAGTTTGGTGAAAAGGAAAACAGAAAGATGGGTAAATTTCTCCCCTAACAGTTCTCTGGGGAGTGTTACTGTTTTTAAAGTAGAAATTCACAATGTTTGTACTTGCTTTAGTTATGAAAGTGCCACACTAGCTGTCTTAAGCATTGTACATCAAAAGCTATGTGATGGACAGTGAACATCAGATTTCAGACTCTTCTTTTGAGACCATGATGGAGTGATTTTCTTTTTCTCTTTTCCTGTGTTGTGGTTTTTTTTTTTTTTTCCTTTTTTCTGTGTTGTGTCCAGGAATTTGTTGCACATTGGCGTGTCCTGGTCTTCTACTTTGGATGAAGTCACTTTGAAGCTTTGTCACAATCTGTATTAACACAAAAAAATGAAAGCGTCTTCTCCGTTCTTGGGAATTTCTGTTAAAGAGCTCAACAGCGATAGCTTTGTTGCGTAACCACTGGATAGATCAGGTAGCCGAGGCCTTTTTTTATAGGACAACATGACAGATGGAGAAAAGACAGACCAGTTTCCTTGTAACTAGTTCTATGCCTGAGGCAAGTCTTTGGTATTTTCTGGGTCTCGCTTTCTTCACCTTTAAACTGAAGGAGTTGACAAGATGATCTCTGAAGTCCCTCCCAGCTCTGAATTTCTCTGCTTTTATGACTAGATTCACAGCGATAGAGTGACCCATAACCAGAAGGCAGTATAATCCTCTTTGATCTGATTCATGCAGTTTGGCTTTGCGAAACCCCGGTTATTTTTTCAGAAGCTGGAATTTCCTTTCAAGGGTGTCTTCCTGCTCTGATGCTGAAAATCTATTTTGAGATATTTACTTAAGCAATATTATCGATAAGAAATGGTGTTTGGCGTTCAGAAACCTTTCCATTACAGCACCAAGGAGTTGGATGGCTTATAGATAGAAAACCCCCTTTTTATAAATGTACACAGAGAAAGTGAAGCATAGAGCACTGGTCACTAGAATCTGAACTACTTATTAGAGAGGACATTGTAGTTCTTTAAAAAAAAATGAAGGACAATTACTTTACACTATTGTGTTGGTTTCTGCCACACGTCAACATGAATCAGACATAGGTATACATACGACCCCTCCCTCAGGAACCTTCCTCCCACGCAGTAGTTCCTCAGATCAGTTAAGACACTTGGATTCTAATCCTTGCTGTGCCCTTGTCTAAGCATGTTATCTCTGTCTCTCTCTCAGCTGAAGTTTCTTCGTTTGAAATATTTTGAATTGATCTTTAGTATTATTTCATTTCTGAAAATATATGTGAGTTTATGATTGAGAAAAAGAACTTTAGTAAGGCTCTTCTTTTGAGCCATGTGAGTGATTTTCTTTCTCTTTTCCTGTGTTGTGGTTTTTTTTTTTTTTTTCCTTTTTTCTGTGTTGTGTCCAGGAATTTGTTGCACATTGGCGTGTCCTGGTCTTCTACTTTGGATGAAGTCACTTTGAAGCTTTGTCACAATCTGTATTAACACAAAAAAATGAAAGCGTCTTCTCCGTTCTTGGGAATTTCTGTTAAAGAGCTCAACAGCGATAGCTTTGTTGCGTAACCACTGGATAGATCAGGTAGCCGAGGCCTTTTTTTATAGGACAACATGACAGATGGAGAAAAGACAGACCAGTTTCCTTGTAACTAGTTCTATGCCTGAGGCAAGTCTTTGGTATTTTCTGGGTCTCGCTTTCTTCACCTTTAAACTGAAGGAGTTGACAAGATGATCTCTGAAGTCCCTCCCAGCTCTGAATTTCTCTGCTTTTATGACTAGATTCACAGCGATAGAGTGACCCATAACCAGAAGGCAGTATAATCCTCTTTGATCTGATTCATGCAGTTTGGCTTTGCGAAACCCCGGTTATTTTTTCAGAAGCTGGAATTTCCTTTCAAGGGTGTCTTCCTGCTCTGATGCTGAAAATCTATTTTGAGATATTTACTTAAGCAATATTATCGATAAGAAATGGTGTTTGGCGTTCAGAAACCTTTCCATTACAGCACCAAGGAGTTGGATGGCTTATAGATAGAAAACCCCCTTTTTATAAATGTACACAGAGAAAGTGAAGCATAGAGCACTGGTCACTAGAATCTGAACTACTTATTAGAGAGGACATTGTAGTTCTTTAAAAAAAAAAATGAAGGACAATTACTTTACACTATTGTGTTGGTTTCTGCCACACGTCAACATGAATCAGACATAGGTATACATACGACCCCTCCCTCAGGAACCTTCCTCCCACGCAGTAGTTCCTCAGATCAGTTAAGACACTTGGATTCTAATCCTTGCTGTGCCCTTGTCTAAGCATGTTATCTCTGTCTCTCTCTCAGCTGAAGTTTCTTCGTTTGAAATATTTTGAATTGATCTTTAGTATTATTTCATTTCTGAAAAATATATGTGAGTTTATGATTGAGAAAAAAGGGAACTTATGGAGATAAAGACAACGACCATATCTGAGGAAGTCCTTCAGGAAGTAACTATTCTAGAAAAACAGAATTGTAGACTTGGAAGAAAGAACCCTGTCCATCCCGCTGAGGATTTGAGTCAGTTTTACAGCATCCAGCTCTTCCTTGACAGGCAACAGGAGATGAACACATATGCTGTCTGAGGTTGGCACTTGCCAGCTTTTGCTTGGGGTGCGGGAAGTGTATGCTTAAACTGCCGAGACAGCCCCAGGTTTGGGGAAGCGCTTTCCGCTCATCTTTCTGACTACAGAACGTTTGGAGTGTGCTCTCCACTGTCAAGGAAGCAAGGGAAGCTTGCTTGGCATAGGAGTAATGTGAGTAATGAAGTTTTGGCTCTAGCCAGCATTCTAAAGCTGGGGTTTTACAAAAGTTGCAAATCCCCAGAGGAAATGCTGGAGCACAGAAGGCTTGCATATCATGGATTACACTAATCCAGGCAGGAAGTGATAATGACATAGTTATACAAGCAGTGTTTTTCATGGCTAATTGGGAAGGATGGTCATTTAATTAAACTGCACCAGACTTTGCAGGGGGAGAGGGTTTGTATACGAGACAGTCTAAGAGCCCTTCCTAAATCCTCTTGTTCTGGTCACTGAAGCTCAGCTGTAAAAGGTAGAGTCTTATCTTCTTATTAATTTCTAATATATAATACCTAGTATAGTTTCTGGAACATAGCAGGTGCTAGATCTGGAAAAGAAAACTTCTGAGTATGTTGTTAGCCGTATGAAATGCTTTGTTTTAAACCAAGTAGAGATGCCAACACTTGAGTCAATCAGCTGCTTATGGATGCAAAAACAATTCTGGCCTGATTCTGCATGGATATGCTGATCACACATAAAAATAAAGTAAAATAAAATTAAAATTTTAATAAAGAGAATGCCCCCATTAAGTATTTTATATATAATATATGTATATATGAAATTTAACTCTATTTTTCTCCTCTCAGCTGAAGTTTCTTTCGTTTGAAATATTTTGAATTGATCTTTAGTATTATTTCATTTCTGAAAAATATATGTGAGTTTATGATTGAGAAAAAAGGGAACTTATGGAGATAAAGACAACGACCATATCTGAGGAAGTCCTTCAGGAAGTAACTATTCTAGAAAAACAGAATTGTAGACTTGGAAGAAAGAACCCTGTCCATCCCGCTGAGGATTTGAGTCAGTTTTACAGCATCCAGCTCTTCCTTGACAGGCAACAGGAGATGAACACATATGCTGTCTGAGGTTGGCACTTGCCAGCTTTTGCTTGGGAAGTGTATGCTTAAACTGCCGAGACAGCCCCAGGTTTGGGGAAGCGCTTTCCGCTCATCTTTCTGACTACAGAACGTTTGGAGTGTGCTCTCCACTGTCAAGGAAGCAAGGGAAGCTTGCTTGGCATAGGAGTAATGTGAGTAATGAAGTTTTGGCTCTAGCCAGCATTCTAAAGCTGGGGTTTTACAAAAGTTGCAAATCCCCAGAGGAAATGCTGGAGCACAGAAGGCTTGCATATCATGGATTACACTAATCCAGGCAGGAAGTGATAATGACATAGTTATACAAGCAGTGTTTTTCATGGCTAATTGGGAAGGATGGTCATTTAATTAAACTGCACCAGACTTTGCAGGGGGAGAGGGTTTGTATACTGAGACAGTCTAAGAGCCCTTCCTAAATCCTCTTGTTCTGGTCACTGAAGCTCAGCTGTAAAAGGTAGAGTCTTATCTTCTTATTAATTTCTAATATATAATACCTAGTATAGTTTCTGGAACATAGCAGGTGCTAGATCTGGAAAAGAAAACTTCTGAGTATGTTGTTAGCCGTATGAAATGCTTTGTTTTAAACCAAGTAGAGATGCCAACACTTGAGTCAATCAGCTGCTTATGGATGCAAAAACAATTCTGGCCTGATTCTGCATGGATATGCTGATCACACACGCAAAAATAAAGTAAAATAAAATTAAAATTTTAATAAAGAGAATGCCCCCATTAAGTATTTTATATATAATATATGTATATATGAAATTTAACTCTATTTTTCTCCTCTGTTATTAGACAGAAAGCTGGAGTTTCTAGGATATATTGTCAGGATTAAAGTGCTTTTTTAATTTAAAAAAAAAGCCTTTAAAATCTTAAAGTGAATATGATAGCTGCATAGTGTACTAGAAGGAAGTAATGTATTGATTGTCAGAAAAACTGGGTTTCAGCCCCCTGGTGAAAGATACAACTTTCCTCATTTGCAAAATGAAGGCATGTATTGCAATGGCTTTATTTCCCAAATCAAAAATTACCCCATTTTTCATCATGTGGAAGACAAAGCAAAGTGGGTGATATAATTGAGAATCTAAACTATGGCAAGTTCCTGGACATGACAATGCCATTTGAACAGTGGGATATAATATGAACGTTGTGCTTGTTGAATAAAAGTCAGGACAAGCAGATGCTAAATGCAAAACAATACAGTCTTAAATAAGTTATAATGCAGATCTTCTAATTGTGTTTTTATTGCCTTGAATTCTTCTTTCTGCATAGAAGTAGAAAATTCCAGTAACTTGAAGCTGTTTGAAGGGTCAGCTTCCCATTATCCCTTCTCAGCCTGACATGACCCTTTGTTGGTCCTCTAACCTGCTCCCGTCCCCATTTGGTGGATTCCAAGGCTCCTTTGTCTTACACAGTCCAAAAATGAGCCCATTAAGAGGCGGTAAGAGATTCAGGCTGTTCTGCTCAGGGTATCATACTAGGAGGGAATGAGATTTATGAGATGAGGTAATAGAAATACAAATAGAAATACACTCTAAAGGAACTTTTTCCTCAAATGCCTGTTTCCTTGGTGATTGATTTGTGTGGGAGAAGCGGAGGAGATTGAATTCCCTTGCTTTCCCCATAACATTCCTACTGTTTCAGCTTCGAAATGTTCCTCATCACAGGACACAGGCATCTTCTCAAAGACTGGTCCTCAGGGATGCTCCCCACTCTCAGCTCTGCAGTTTCCTTAGGCTTCTTACAGTGACATTTCTACTTTCTGTTGACGCTTGAGAAATTTTATTAAAATGGAAGAAGATTTATCCCCCCAGCAGAAATTGGGGTCACTGATACTCACAGAAAGGTGAAGTGGCTTGCAGGTTATCCTGCAGCCATTTGTCAAACCTTGTAGACTAATTTATAGGCAAGCGGGCACCAAGGGTCACCCCAGAGGGTGCAGAGCAAACTACACTGTGCACTGTCCCTCAAATTTGTGTTTATGATAAATAGCAGATGCTATTTGAGTGAGTCCCTACTGGGTAGCAGGCATAGAACTACACAGATTCTGTGCATTATTCTATTTAATCTTTAAGAAAGAACTTGTAAATTAGGAATTGTTAGATTTTACCATAGAAATGGGCAGATTGAAGCTTAAATCAATCAACTAACCATACGCCATGGGGTTGGTAAGTATTACACTTGGGTTCAGAACGAGGGCTCTCCTATTTAAAAAAAAGAAGAAGAATGGAATAAGGCCATTTGCAGCTTGTTGAATAAAAGTCAGGACAAGCAGATGCTAAATGCAAAACAATACAGTCTTAAATAAGTTATAATGCAGATCTTCTAATTGTGTTTTTATTGCCTTGAATTCTTCTTTCTGCATAGAAGTAGAAAATTCCAGTAACTTGAAGCTGTTTGAAGGGTCAGCTTCCCATTATCCCTTCTCAGCCTGACATGACCCTTTGTTGGTCCTCTAACCTGCTCCCGTCCCCATTTGGTGGATTCCAAGGCTCCTTTGTCTTACACAGTCCAAAAATGAGCCCATTAAGAGGCGGTAAGAGATTCAGGCTGTTCTGCTCAGGGTATCATACTAGGAGGGAATGAGATTTATGAGATGAGGTAATAGAAATACAAATAGAAATACACTCTAAAGGAACTTTTTCCTCAAATGCCTGTTTCCTTGGTGATTGATTTGTGTGGGAGAAGCGGAGGAGATTGAATTCCCTTGCTTTCCCCATAACATTCCTACTGTTTCAGCTTCAAATGTTCCTCATCACAGGACACAGGCATCTTCTCAAAGACTGGTCCTCAGGGATGCTCCCCACTCTCAGCTCTGCAGTTTCCTTAGGCTTCTTACAGTGACATTTCTACTTTCTGTTGACGCTTGAGAAATTTTATTAAAATGGAAGAAGATTTATCCCCCCAGCAGAAATTGGGGTCACTGATACTCACAGAAAGGTGAAGTGGCTTGCAGGTTATCCTGCAGCCATTTGTCAAACCTTGTAGACTAATTTATAGGCAAGCGGGCACCAAGGGTCACCCCAGAGGGTGCAGAGCAAACTACACTGTGCACTGTCCCTCAAATTTGTGTTTATGATAAATAGCAGATGCTATTTGAGTGAGTCCCTACTGGGTAGCAGGCATAGAACTACACAGATTCTGTGCATTATTCTATTTAATCTTTAAGAAAGAACTTGTAAATTAGGAATTGTTAGATTTTACCATAGAAATGGGCAGATTGAAGCTTAAATCAATCAACTAACCATACGCCATGGGGTTGGTAAGTATTACACTTGGGTTCAGAACGAGGGCTCTCCTATTTAAAAAAAAGAAGAAGAATGGAATAAGGCCATTTGCAGCAACATGGATCGACCTGGATATTATCATCCTCATGAAGTAAGACAGAGAAAGACAAATATCATATGACATCACTTATACATGGAATCTTAAAAAAAAAAAAAAGGGACAAACTAATTTATTTACAAAGTAGATGCAGACATAGGAAATAAATTTATGGGTACCAAAAGGAAAAAGTGGAGAGGGGTGGGGATAAATTAGGAGATTGGGATTAACATAAACACACTACTCTGTGTAAAATAGATAACTAACCGTATAGCTTAGGGAACTCTACTCATTACTCTGTAATGACCAACAGGACACAAGAATCTGAAAAAGAATGGACACATGCATATGTATGGGAAAAGAAATGGCAGCCCACCCCAGTATTCTTGCCTGAAAAATTCCATGGACAGAGGATCCTGGTGGGCTACAGTCCATGGGGTCACAAAAGAGTCGAACATGACTTAGTATGTATAACTGTATACATACTATATGCATATGTGTGACTCACATATGTATAACTGAATCACTTTGCTGTACACCTGAAACAAACACAATATTAAAAATTAATACACTCTAGTATAAAATAACAATTAAATAAAAAAATAGAGGGTTTTCTGACTCCTTACTGTCAACCAAGCTCAAATGACAAGAATATTTGTAATGGGAAGTCAGATGTAGATGGCCACCTGAAGGAAGAGTTAGGTGGCCACATGGAAGCGGAAGGACCCAGGGGCTCCTCCCTTTGATGCAAATAGCTCTGTGCATTCTGTAATCATAAGCATCTCAGGGCTTTCTGGGCACCAAGGGTCACCCCAGAGGGTGCAGAGCAAACTACACTGTGCACTGTCCCTCAAATTTGTGTTTATGATAAATAGCAGATGCTATTTGAGTGAGTCCCTACTGGGTAGCAGGCATAGAACTACACAGATTCTGTGCATTATTCTATTTAATCTTTAAGAAAGAACTTGTAAATTAGGAATTGTTAGATTTTACCATAGAAATGGGCAGATTGAAGCTTAAATCAATCAACTAACCATACGCCATGGGGTTGGTAAGTATTACACTTGGGTTCAGAACGAGGGCTCTCCTATTTAAAAAAAAGAAGAAGAATGGAATAAGGCCATTTGCAGCAACATGGATCGACCTGGATATTATCATCCTCATGAAGTAAGACAGAGAAAGACAAATATCATATGACATCACTTATACATGGAATCTTAAAAAAAAAAAAAAGGGACAAACTAATTTATTTACAAAGTAGATGCAGACATAGGAAATAAATTTATGGGTACCAAAAGGAAAAAGTGGAGAGGGGTGGGGATAAATTAGGAGATTGGGATTAACATAAACACACTACTCTGTGTAAAATAGATAACTAACCGTATAGCTTAGGGAACTCTACTCATTACTCTGTAATGACCAACAGGACACAAGAATCTGAAAAAGAATGGACACATGCATATGTATGGGAAAAAGAAATGGCAGCCCACCCCAGTATTCTTGCCTGAAAAATTCCATGGACAGAGGATCCTGGTGGGCTACAGTCCATGGGGTCACAAAAGAGTCGAACATGACTTAGTATGTATAACTGTATACATACTATATGCATATGTGTGACTCACATATGTATAACTGAATCACTTTGCTGTACACCTGAAACAAACACAATATTAAAAATTAATACACTCTAGTATAAAATAACAATTAAATAAAAAAATAGAGGGTTTTCTGACTCCTTACTGTCAACCAAGCTCAAATGACAAGAATATTTGTAATGGGAAGTCAGATGTAGATGGCCACCTGAAGGAAGAGTTAGGTGGCCACATGGAAGCGGAAGGACCCAGGGGCTCCTCCCTTTGATGCAAATAGCTCTGTGCATTCTGTAATCATAAGCATCTCAGGGCTTTCTGTAGGCTCAGAAGACAGTCATTTCTGTCTGGTTTGCCCCTGACTTAACAACAAATGCTTATTGATCTCTTTCTACAGTGAAAAATCCTTGCAGTAGGCAAGAATGTCACAAAGCTTAGATTAGAACATATACTGTTTCCTAATTCAAGACCATAAACACGACAGTGCAGAACATGCCAACTAGCTATAATAAATTCAGAAAGTGATATTATTTTACATAAAGTGGAATGGGCATATGGAGTACAGGCAATGAGTCTGTGGCTTTTTCAAATGTGATCCCCGGACCAGCAGTGTCAGGTCACCATCACCTGGGAATTATTACCCATACAAATTCTCAGACATTACTCTAGGGGCAGGGTCTAGCAGTCTGTTTGTTTTTGTTTTTTTTTCACTAAAGTTTGAGAAACACTGGTTAGAAGTTTGGCTGGTCATTGAATTTGGCTTGCTAGGAGATAGGGTAAAGGATTGATAACAAATTATTCTGGATATAGGTAATTCAGAGCTGCTGGTTTAAAGGCATTGAACTTCTTGCTTTGAGGACCTCAGCAAGTGGATGAAGTGTATGGCAAGCCTTTTAAAGACGTTTCCATTATAGGAAGATTCCTGATTCACAGTAAGATTCAAAGGACTTTAACACTCTGAACTAAAACTGACCACAAATTTCTCCTCTTCTCTCTGCCTTTGCTGTTCTTATCATTCAAGTTTCTGTGACAACAGTTCTAATACAATTTGTAGTTATGAAAATCACAATAATTTCATTAGAGCCCCAGGGATTCTTACAAATCAATATTTTTCACATCTGTGGATCATAAGGAAGAGCACCTCCCTTCGCCCACTAGTCAACAGGAAACAGAAGGAGAGCTGTTCTCTCGTGTTAATTAGGAAGGCTCAAAGTCACAACTTTGGGAATTTTCACGTTTTTCCTCTACCATTTATTCTTTCCTCCAAAGAAGGCTTTATTCTCCTAACACAGCAAATCTTGTTTCCTTTCCCAAAAGGTAAGACTGAGAAAAGGATGCCTTACCCATATCCTGTTACCAAATTCCATCTACCTGGGCATTTGAATGATACTTGTTTTAAATGAGAATTTTAACAGGAGCTGGAGGATCATGGAGGAGTAATGCCTCTGGCTAATTCTCTGCAGGGTCGTCTCAATCCTGATCATTCTTCCTCGAACCTGGTGACAGCTTCTCTGTGAAATTAGAAAATAGGCTTCATACATAAATTAGGACTTGCCAGTTACAGCCTTTGCCCTGCAAAAGAAATCTGTTCTGATTTCAAGACGACTCTTGTTGACCTATTGTCAGTCTTTGCCACAGTTTTAGGAGCAGCCATTCCTGCCAGCTCTGCACTGTCTCCAGCCATTCCTGCCAGCTCTGCACTGTCTCCTGAGCAGCTCCTCATGTGCTGACCTTTGAGAGCGTTCACCATCACTCCTGACTTCCCCCATGTCATACAGGAAAACCTAGACAGATGGTCAACCTGGGCAGCATCTTGCTTTCAGAGCCTGTCTCTGTGTGTGGGCCTGGTCACCCCAGGACCAACAAAACAAAGCCGGAGGACAACTGGGTGGTCCACCATGTTAGGAAACCCAACACATGTCAACAAACTATGAGAATTAAGACTCTTTTCTTTGTAAGTAAAATGTAAGTGTTCACTAAATTTTGGAGTCTGTGGGACTCTGTAGTACCTCTTATCCATGTAATTCATTTTAGCAATAATCATATCTTCTCAGACAAACATGTTTTCTGTTTAGCCTTGTCCCCCCTACAGGACTTGAAATACCTTGAGAATAGGAAATGTGACTTATACTTCTTTTGAACACTAGAGTCATAGCCCTGGAAACACAATAGATAATTTTCCTTGAACTGAATTAAAACAGAATGAAGTACAAGAATTTGGGACCTTCTCTTGAAGTTTGAAATCCATTCTTCAGGGGTTAAATATGAAAGGAAAGAAAAAGCAAAGAGCAATCTTAAATGATCAGGCAGTACTTGAAAAGGGGTTTGGAAGATCCATTCGTTCAGGGGTTAAATATGAAAGGAAAGACTGAGAAAAGGATGCCTTACCCATATCCTGTTACCAAATTCCATCTACCTGGGCATTTGAATGATACTTGTTTTAAATGAGAATTTTAACAGGAGCTGGAGGATCATGGAGGAGTAATGCCTCTGGCTAATTCTCTGCAGGGTCGTCTCAATCCTGATCATTCTTCCTCGAACCTGGTGACAGCTTCTCTGTGAAATTAGAAAATAGGCTTCATACATAAATTAGGACTTGCCAGTTACAGCCTTTGCCCTGCAAAAGAAATCTGTTCTGATTTCAAGACGACTCTTGTTGACCTATTGTCAGTCTTTGCCACAGTTTTAGGAGCAGCCATTCCTGCCAGCTCTGCACTGTCTCCAGCCATTCCTGCCAGCTCTGCACTGTCTCCTGAGCAGCTCCTCATGTGCTGACCTTTGAGAGCGTTCACCATCACTCCTGACTTCCCCCATGTCATACAGGAAAACCTAGACAGATGGTCAACCTGGGCAGCATCTTGCTTTCAGAGCCTGTCTCTGTGTGTGGGCCTGGTCACCCCAGGACCAACAAAACAAAGCCGGAGGACAACTGGGTGGTCCACCATGTTAGGAAACCCAACACATGTCAACAAACTATGAGAATTAAGACTCTTTTCTTTGTAAGTAAAATGTAAGTGTTCACTAAATTTTGGAGTCTGTGGGACTCTGTAGTACCTCTTATCCATGTAATTCATTTTAGCAATAATCATATCTTCTCAGACAAACATGTTTTCTGTTTAGCCTTGTCCCCCCTACAGGACTTGAAATACCTTGAGAATAGGAAATGTGACTTATACTTCTTTTGAACACTAGAGTCATAGCCCTGGAAACACAATAGATAATTTTCCTTGAACTGAATTAAAACAGAATGAAGTACAAGAATTTGGGACCTTCTCTTGAAGTTTGAAATCCATTCTTCAGGGGTTAAATATGAAAGGAAAGAAAAAGCAAAGAGCAATCTTAAATGATCAGGCAGTACGTTTACAGAAGTTATTATCCATAGAGGTGATACAAGGAATAGGGTCTAAGATTTTTCCTTATTTGGATTCTTGGAAATATTTGTAAACCATGTATGTGAGCATTATATCTACCTATCTACATTAATATTAAAGTAGATAGGTTAGTGATAGATCATAGGTATAGATAAGTAAAATAGTTGGCTACTTGCAGGAGTCAAATTTCATATAGCACGCGATAACTTAAAAGGTAATTATCTCTAATGATTTTCATTTCCCTTGTATAAGCATGTCATTCTCATCAGTCGATCAAACAGTGGTGGTGGAAGAGCTAACATTTAGCTCAAAAGAAGGCTAATGAGAAGTTGCCAAAGTCTGCAGAAGGTTCACGATTCATATTACGTTCCTACAGCAGTACCTGCCGTTCTTCCACAAACCATTAGTGGTTAGACATGCAACTGTACTCAGTCACTCAGGTGTGTCCAACTCTTCACGACCCTACAGACTGTAGTGTCCATGGGATATTCCTAGCAAGAATACTGGAGGGGGTTGCCATTTCCTCCTCCAGGTGGGACACAGACAGATAAACGAGGTGTTCTGTATTTTCTGTGATTTCACGGACAAAGGTCTATGATGTTTGTGTCAAGATGTTTTAGGGAAAGTCCTTCGCTCTGGACATTGAAATATCGAGTGGGATTGCCCCTTTCTTAGCCAGAGACCATGCCCTGTCAGAAATGAACTTGTGCAGTATAGATCCGATCCATTCCTACATGCATCTTTGCTTCTGGAGCTTAGAAACATCACTACATTCTCCAGATGCCAGCATTAAGAGATGTACAGAACACAGTGTGTTCATCAGTCTCTTCTTGTAGTGTCTGTCTTTCTGGTGCTTTCCTCCTCTGCTGCATCATGATGATGCTACCAGAGAAACATGGAATGGCTCTCCCCATGACTGCCATGGCTAATTCAGTGCTGAATCTGCTCTGCCCGCCCAACTGACACATGACTGGGGACTTCACAGCCACTGTAATTACAGAGTCCACCCACCACTGCAAGAAAGATAGGGCCAAGAGAACCCTGAGTATAGGATTCCGTTGTGTTTTGTTTTTATTGCCTCATAATACTAAAGTTCCAACTTGGAGATGAAACATTACATAAAGGGACCTCCGTTTGCTTTCAACAGTAATTTGTTTTTCAGTCCCAACAAAGTAGGTAGAGTTGTTTGTTGTAGTTGTTATTTAATCTCAGTGCTTCTGGTTGAACAGTGACTGTTCTTCACCTCCTCTGGTCAAACTCTTTAGATGGCTTTTAGAAATTGGTTAATATGTCCTCAAATCACCCCTGTGAGGAAGTTAAGTGTCCTTGTTTTTCTAGTTGGAAAAAATGAAGCACAAAAAGCTGCTTAGGCAATTGGCTTGGCCTGTCAGGGGTGGAAGCCTGCGCTGTCACTGGGAAACTCTGGGGGTCTTGGAGGGAGGGCGCTCTTGCCTTCTTGTTGGAGGGCAGTTGCATACATGTGCGGTTCAGGGGCAGCAACATGGTGAGAGCAACCCTCCCATGTAAGGAGAAGATGGCTCTGAAAGAAGCTTCCCCCAGAGATGCCTCTTCGTTGGCTGACTGTTACAGCAAGTGACCTTCAGCTCAACTGTGGAAAGTCCAAGTGACTAATTTAATGAACCTTTGTTTTGTGGGGGGTGAAGGGAGAGGCAGCTGTCTGGGCCCAAGGCCAGTGTGAGCTATCTTCAGTCCATGCAGGGGGTTGACGGAGAGATGAGAGCAGAAGGAGTCAGAAGAAAACAGGCTCCTCTACGTGGTCAGGGGAGAGATCTGACCATGTGGACAGATGGAGGCCCTGGGTTACGGAGGTGAAGCATGTCAGCAAACCAGGAGCACTTCCTGTCTGCAGGCAGGCAAAGGGCCAGTTCTTCGATGAGCTGGAAATAGGAAGCGGTGGGGGGTGGTCAGCAGAACCCTTGTGCTCTGTGTTTCATTACCTAGCGAAATGAAAGACCTTGTTATGTCAGTGATCCAGGGAGCTTGTTTTTGTACTGTGTTTTCTTTTATGTTTCCTCTTGTAATACTTGATAGTACTCAATCCACAGAGGGCACCACATCAGCCAGGAGCCATTGTTCAGGCTGCAGTTTTGCCCAGCCATGTGGCTGGATATGTTTAGATCATGAGTTCACTTATCTTTGTTTAAAACCCCCTCAAGAGAACCCTGAGTATAGGATTCCGTTGTGTTTTGTTTTTATTGCCTCATAATACTAAAGTTCCAACTTGGAGATGAAACATTACATAAAGGGACCTCCGTTTGCTTTCAACAGTAATTTGTTTTTCAGTCCCAACAAAGTAGGTAGAGTTGTTTGTTGTAGTTGTTATTTAATCTCAGTGCTTCTGGTTGAACAGTGACTGTTCTTCACCTCCTCTGGTCAAACTCTTTAGATGGCTTTTAGAAATTGGTTAATATGTCCTCAAATCACCCCTGTGAGGAAGTTAAGTGTCCTTGTTTTTCTAGTTGGAAAAAATGAAGCACAAAAAGCTGCTTAGGCAATTGGCTTGGCCTGTCAGGGGTGGAAGCCTGCGCTGTCACTGGGAAACTCTGGGGGTCTTGGAGGGAGGGCGCTCTTGCCTTCTTGTTGGAGGGCAGTTGCATACATGTGCGGTTCAGGGGCAGCAACATGGTGAGAGCAACCCTCCCATGTAAGGAGAAGATGGCTCTGAAAGAAGCTTCCCCCAGAGATGCCTCTTCGTTGGCTGACTGTTACAGCAAGTGACCTTCAGCTCAACTGTGGAAAGTCCAAGTGACTAATTTAATGAACCTTTGTTTTGTGGGGGGTGAAGGGAGAGGCAGCTGTCTGGGCCCAAGGCCAGTGTGAGCTATCTTCAGTCCATGCAGGGGGTTGACGGAGAGATGAGAGCAGAAGGAGTCAGAAGAAAACAGGCTCCTCTACGTGGTCAGGGGAGAGATCTGACCATGTGGACAGATGGAGGCCCTGGGTTACGGAGGTGAAGCATGTCAGCAAACCAGGAGCACTTCCTGTCTGCAGGCAGGCAAAGGGCCAGTTCTTCGATGAGCTGGAAATAGGAAGCGGTGGGGGGTGGTCAGCAGAACCCTTGTGCTCTGTGTTTCATTACCTAGCGAAATGAAAGACCTTGTTATGTCAGTGATCCAGGGAGCTTGTTTTTGTACTGTGTTTTCTTTTATGTTTCCTCTTGTAATACTTGATAGTACTCAATCCACAGAGGGCCCAATGCCCGTTATCTCACAGACATACATCAGCCAGGAGCCATTGTTCAGGCTGCAGCCCTTTTGCCCAGCCATGTGGCTGGATATGTTTAGATCATGAGTTCACTTATCTTTGCTTTCTCGAAAGCAGGAGGGGGCAGGGCAGGGAAGGTTCCTTCTGTCACCCTTTCTCTAAAGAAGTGACGGTGCCTCCCAGGCATTCTTACAGCACAAAGCCTTGTTCTAAGTGATGTGGAGGTAATTACTGAATGTGGGCCCAGGGCATTCTGTTGAGCCAGAGATTTTCCTCCTAGGTTTTCTTAGTGAATTGGTACAACCCTGTCAGGTGGGCGGTATTGTTTGGAGGAAAATGAGACTCAGAGAAATGCATGAGGTCTCCTAATAGACAGTCTGACTCTGCCCTCAAGGGCCTTTTGAAGAACTGCAACCAGGAAAGAGACTGGTGGAGCTCAGATCACTCCGCGCCTCGTCAGAATTCCCAGGACAGCTGCCTTTACAAGAATCCAGTTCTACTACCCTCTAGTTACCTTTTCTTCTTCTTCTTTTAATATTTATTTATTTTGTTTTTATCTGTGGCTGTGTTGGCTCTCAGGCTTTTTCATGCAGTGCACAGGCTTAGTTGCCCCACGATGTGAGATCTTAGTACCCCACTGGGGACCTAACCCACATCCCCTGCATTGGAGGGTGGATTTTTAAACCACTGGACTACCAGGAAAGTCCCCTGATCAGCTTTTCTGACTTAATTTGGCTACTAATCTCTGCTGGAGTTTCTGAGGGAGCTAAAGACAGCATCCCTCTCTCCCACTTGAGTCCCAAATAAACTGAGAAGCATTACCATTATTTTTTAAATTTAATTATTTTCTATTGGATTATAGGTGGTTCAGATGGTAAGGAATTTGCCTGAAATGCAGGAGACCTGGGTATGATCCATGGGTTAGGACAAACTCCTTGAGAAAGGGAGAAGGAATGGCTAGCCCGATCTATGAATAGACCTTGTTATGTCAGTGATCCAGGGAGCTTGTTTTTGTACTGTGTTTTCTTTTATGTTTCCTCTTGTAATACTTGATAGTACTCAATCCACAGAGGGCCCAATGCCCGTTATCTCACAGACATACATCAGCCAGGAGCCATTGTTCAGGCTGCAGCCCTTTTGCCCAGCCATGTGGCTGGATATGTTTAGATCATGAGTTCACTTATCTTTGCTTTCTCGAAAGCAGGAGGGGGCAGGGCAGGGAAGGTTCCTTCTGTCACCCTTTCTCTAAAGAAGTGACGGTGCCTCCCAGGCATTCTTACAGCACAAAGCCTTGTTCTAAGTGATGTGGAGGTAATTACTGAATGTGGGCCCAGGGCATTCTGTTGAGCCAGAGATTTTCCTCCTAGGTTTTCTTAGTGAATTGGTACAACCCTGTCAGGTGGGCGGTATTGTTTGGAGGAAAATGAGACTCAGAGAAATGCATGAGGTCTCCTAATAGACAGTCTGACTCTGCCCTCAAGGGCCTTTTGAAGAACTGCAACCAGGAAAGAGACTGGTGGAGCTCAGATCACTCCGCGCCTCGTCAGAATTCCCAGGACAGCTGCCTTTACAAGAATCCAGTTCTACTACCCTCTAGTTACCTTTTCTTCTTCTTCTTTTAATATTTATTTATTTTGTTTTTATCTGTGGCTGTGTTGGCTCTCAGGCTTTTTGATGCAGTGCACAGGCTTAGTTGCCCCACGATGTGAGATCTTAGTACCCCACTGGGGACCTAACCCACATCCCCTGCATTGGAGGGTGGATTTTTAAACCACTGGACTACCAGGAAAGTCCCCTGATCAGCTTTTCTGACTTAATTTGGCTACTAATCTCTGCTGGAGTTTCTGAGGGAGCTAAAGACAGCATCCCTCTCTCCCACTTGAGTCCCAAATAAACTGAGAAGCATTACCATTATTTTTTAAATTTAATTATTTTCTATTGGATTATAGGTGGTTCAGATGGTAAGGAATTTGCCTGAAATGCAGGAGACCTGGGTATGATCCATGGGTTAGGACAAACTCCTTGAGAAAGGGAGAAGGGAATGGCTAGCCACTCCAGTATCTTGCCTGGAGAATCCATGAACAGAGCAGCCTGGTGGGCTACAATCCATGGGGTCACAGAAGAGTCAGACACAACTAAGCACCTAACACTTTCAGAGTTGATTTGTACTGTTGTGTTAGTTTCATGTGTACAGCAAAGTGATTCAGTTATACCCACTTTTTTTTTCAGATTCTTTTCCCATATAGGTTACAACAGAATACTGAGTAAAGTTGTAATGCAGAATGAAATATCACCATTATTAGTTTTTTAAAAAAGGACTGTGATGGGACTGTGATTTTGAGCCTAGTGCATTGACTAGGTTCAAAATTTAGGCAGACCTCTCTCTCAAGGCTTGGGTACAAAGGAGAGCCTGCTGGGCGAGATTTACTTTGTGGAGAAGCTGAGAACCACTCTCTGCATGCTTGCACCTCCCAAAAAAGCAGAATAGCAGAGTTCGCCCACCCCTTGCAGAGGAAATTGAGGGCCTGAAGACCAGTGTTACAACCTGTGGTGCTTCCCAGAAACACTTGGTCACAGTCTTCAGAAAGTGAAGTCACTTTAGCTGACTCCTCCTCTAGGGTGTCGATCTGGAGCGTTTAGACTAGGCTACGGTGCCGTCTCTGCTCCCCACAGCCCTCCCTGCAAATGGCTGTCTTGTCACATGTCTTTCTGAATTATGACTACTGTTCACCTGCCTCTCTCCCCCCAAGTATTGTACAATCTAATGAATATCCTGGGTCCTTTCATCTTTCTTTCTCCAGTGCCTGGCACTTAGCAGGTTCTTTTTGTGAGTGATAATTGGAGGGTTGGATTTTTAAACCACTGGACTACCAGGAAAGTCCCCTGATCAGCTTTTCTGACTTAATTTGGCTACTAATCTCTGCTGGAGTTTCTGAGGGAGCTAAAGACAGCATCCCTCTCTCCCACTTGAGTCCCAAATAAACTGAGAAGCATTACCATTATTTTTTAAATTTAATTATTTTCTATTGGATTATAGGTGGTTCAGATGGTAAGGAATTTGCCTGAAATGCAGGAGACCTGGGTATGATCCATGGGTTAGGACAAACTCCTTGAGAAAGGGAGAAGGGAATGGCTAGCCACTCCAGTATCTTGCCTGGAGAATCCATGAACAGAGCAGCCTGGTGGGCTACAATCCATGGGGTCACAGAAGAGTCAGACACAACTAAGCACCTAACACTTTCAGAGTTGATTTGTACTGTTGTGTTAGTTTCATGTGTACAGCAAAGTGATTCAGTTATACCCACTTTTTTTTTCAGATTCTTTTCCCATATAGGTTACAACAGAATACTGAGTAAAGTTGTAATGCAGAATGAAATATCACCATTATTAGTTTTTTAAAAAAGGACTGTGATGGGACTGTGATTTTGAGCCTAGTGCATTGACTAGGTTCAAAATTTAGGCAGACCTCTCTCTCAAGGCTTGGGTACAAAGGAGAGCCTGCTGGGCGAGATTTACTTTGTGGAGAAGCTGAGAACCACTCTCTGCATGCTTGCACCTCCCAAAAAAGCAGAATAGCAGAGTTCGCCCACCCCTTGCAGAGGAAATTGAGGGCCTGAAGACCAGTGTTACAACCTGTGGTGCTTCCCAGAAACACTTGGTCACAGTCTTCAGAAAGTGAAGTCACTTTAGCTGACTCCTCCTCTAGGGTGTCGTATCTGGAGCGTGTAGACTAGGCTAAGGTGCCGTCTCTGCTCCCCACAGCCCTCCCTGCAAATGGCTGTCTTGTCACATGTCTTTCTGAATTATGACTACTGTTCACCTGCCTCTCTCCCCCCAAGTATTGTACAATCTAATGAATATCCTGGGTCCTTTCATCTTTCTGTCTCCAGTGCCTGGCACTTAGCAGGTTCTGGTGAGTGATGATTGAATGGCTCTGAACCTGGGTACTGAATTTCTTTTCCAATCCTAGAAAGACTTTGTTGTTGGGTGGTCTCAGAAACTTTTGAGATATTTTTCTAAGTGTTCATTTACAAAGTTAGGATAAGCACTGATAAGACTGTAGCTCTAGAAGTTCTAAAGGAAAGCAAAAACTATAATATGTAGATAAAAACTACAGAGGCTGTTGGCAGCCAATTCTGTTTATCAATGTGAACCTGTACAGAGGACGTTTGTGTGAGCGGCCCGACTGAGAGGTAGTGTATGTGCCGGTGATTAATTACAAACATGTTGCTGATGAGGGATCAATCCAAGATTTAATAGGGAGCCTCCAGTTACATTGCCTGTAGTGAGGTACAGTTGATCCTGAACAACATGGGGTTGAATAGCACAGGTCCACTTATATACAGATGTTTTTTCAATAAGTAAATACTACAGTGCTACATGATCTGATGTTGGTTGGATGCACAGGTGCAAGGATATGAAGGAAAGGTGTATATGGAAGAACCAAGTATATGAAGGGCTGACTACCCACAGCAACACCAGCACCTGAAGACTTGTTAGAAATGCATCCCCCACCCCACCCCTAATAGTCAAGATTTTTGTGAACAGTGTCCAGGGATCTGTGTTTTAACAAGCCTCTTGGTGATTCTTGGCCTGATAAAGTTCAAGAAGCATCATTGCAATGTGCTTCGTGCAGTGTTGGAAGAACAGATTCGCAGCAGCAAAATGATAGAGTTCATGTTCAGGGGGTTAAACACTTTAAGGTTCCCAGAAACACTTGGTCACAGTCTTCAGAAAGTGAAGTCACTTTAGCTGACTCCTCCTCTAGGGTGTCGATCTGGAGCGTGTAGACTAGGCTAAGGTGCCGTCTCTGCTCCCCACAGCCCTCCCTGCAAATGGCTGTCTTGTCACATGTCTTTCTGAATTATGACTACTGTTCACCTGCCTCTCTCCCCCCAAGTATTGTACAATCTAATGAATATCCTGGGTCCTTTCATCTTTCTGTCTCCAGTGCCTGGCACTTAGCAGGTTCTGGTGAGTGATGATTGAATGGCTCTGAACCTGGGTACTGAATTTCTTTTCCAATCCTAGAAAGACTTTGTTGTTGGGTGGTCTCAGAAACTTTTGAGATATTTTTCTAAGTGTTCATTTACAAAGTTAGGATAAGCACTGATAAGACTGTAGCTCTAGAAGTTCTAAAGGAAAGCAAAAACTATAATATGTAGATAAAAACTACAGAGGCTGTTGGCAGCCAATTCTGTTTATCAATGTGAACCTGTACAGAGGACGTTTGTGTGAGCGGCCCGACTGAGAGGTAGTGTATGTGCCGGTGATTAATTACAAACATGTTGCTGATGAGGGATCAATCCAAGATTTAATAGGGAGCCTCCAGTTACATTGCCTGTAGTGAGGTACAGTTGATCCTGAACAACATGGGGTTGAATAGCACAGGTCCACTTATATACAGATGTTTTTTCAATAAGTAAATACTACAGTGCTACATGATCTGATGTTGGTTGGATGCACAGGTGCAAGGATATGAAGGAAAGGTGTATATGGAAGAACCAAGTATATGAAGGGCTGACTACCCACAGCAACACCAGCACCTGAAGACTTGTTAGAAATGCATCCCCCACCCCACCCCTAATAGTCAAGATTTTTGTGAACAGTGTCCAGGGATCTGTGTTTTAACAAGCCTCTTGGTGATTCTTGGCCTGATAAAGTTCAAGAAGCATCATTGCAATGTGCTTCGTGCAGTGTTGGAAGAACAGATTCGCAGCAGCAAAAAAATGATAGAGTTCATGTCGTTGGCAAGGTGGTGTTCTAAACACTTTAAGTGTATTATCTCCATTATTCTTTGCATCTATCCAATGAAATGGTTACTATGTTCACTTGATTGTATAAATAAGCAAACCGAGACACAAACCCAGGATAAGGCAAGGGAGGTACTCTCCTCTTAGGAAGAGAAATTTAAGAGGGTGCCCCAAACTCAGTAATCAAGGTTAATAATATTTTAATGTACTATTTTTAAAAATCAAAAAGAATGCTAATAAATTAATGATGACTAGACTATCAAAGATCCAACAGGCATAATAGTTACAATTACTTGTCAGAATGATAATGGTTAGTAAGAAGCAGAGTAAAGATGTGATTCCAGGCTGGTTGACTCCAGACACTGCTTACTCAATGGAGATGCCATGGACCACCTATCAACTTATACTGCCATGTGCTGATGGAGAATGGGAGGGTCCAGACCTAAGAGCGTGCAACATTTAAGTCACAGGGATGCCTCATAGTTCTGAACTCATTGGGTCCTCAGACAAAAAAAAAAAAAAACCAACCCGCAGAACCAACACCTAAAAATAGAAGCAGAAAACTCAGATGGGCCCTCAGTTTCACAGCATGGCCATCTCTGAGCTTAACTGTGAGGAAGGAAGATGATTTCTAAAGCTTCCTCCCAGTTTTTCTTCTGGCTGGCTCCTGCTGGGAAAATCAGTGGGGAGAGCTACCCTGCATTCTGGCTGTGGGAATGTGATAATTAGAATCACTTAATATAACCACAGTGCCCTCCTTGGTCTGTCCACCTTTGGAGAGAGAGTGAGAGATGCAGCATTTCCCTTGCTTCTAATCTGTGAGATTCTGGCAGACAGGCGGGCGACTTGTCTTGAGTGCTTGTCATCTGTGAGATTCTGGCAGACCCCGGCACCTGAAGACTTGTTAGAAATGCATCCCCCACCCCACCCCTAATAGTCAAGATTTTTGTGAACAGTGTCCAGGGATCTGTGTTTTAACAAGCCTCTTGGTGATTCTTGGCCTGATAAAGTTCAAGAAGCATCATTGCAATGTGCTTCGTGCAGTGTTGGAAGAACAGATTCGCAGCAGCAAAAAAATGATAGAGTTCATGTCGTTGGCAAGGTGGTGTTCTAAACACTTTAAGTGTATTATCTCCATTATTCTTTGCATCTATCCAATGAAATGGTTACTATGTTCACTTGATTGTATAAATAAGCAAACCGAGACACAAACCCAGGATAAGGCAAGGGAGGTACTCTCCTCTTAGGAAGAGAAATTTAAGAGGGTGCCCCAAACTCAGTAATCAAGGTTAATAATATTTTAATGTACTATTTTTAAAAATCAAAAAGAATGCTAATAAATTAATGATGACTAGACTATCAAAGATCCAACAGGCATAATAGTTACAATTACTTGTCAGAATGATAATGGTTAGTAAGAAGCAGAGTAAAGATGTGATTCCAGGCTGGTTGACTCCAGACACTGCTTACTCAATGGAGATGCCATGGACCACCTATCAACTTATACTGCCATGTGCTGATGGAGAATGGGAGGGTCCAGACCTAAGAGCGTGCAACATTTAAGTCACAGGGATGCCTCATAGTTCTGAACTCATTGGGTCCTCAGACAAAAAAAAAAAAAAACCAACCCGCAGAACCAACACCTAAAAATAGAAGCAGAAAACTCAGATGGGCCCTCAGTTTCACAGCATGGCCATCTCTGAGCTTAACTGTGAGGAAGGAAGATGATTTCTAAAGCTTCCTCCCAGTTTTTCTTCTGGCTGGCTCCTGCTGGGAAAATCAGTGGGGAGAGCTACCCTGCATTCTGGCTGTGGGAATGTGATAATTAGAATCACTTAATATAACCACAGTGCCCTCCTTGGTCTGTCCACCTTTGGAGAGAGAGTGAGAGATGCAGCATTTCCCTTGCTTCTAATCTGTGAGATTCTGGCAGACAGGCGGGCGACTTGTCTTGAGTGCTTGTCATTGAGAGCTGGTCACCTAGAATGCCCCAACATGTTTGGGCTGTATTGTTAGACTCCATTGGTATTCTCCCAGCAAAGCTTCTCTCCTTCTTTGTCCAAATCAGCATTCTGTGAATGTGGTCTTTCCTAACCTGAAAACATTGCACGTTTCTGCTGCACTTGCCATGATTTTTCCTTGCTTTATATAAATTGACTCAAAGGAATATTTGTGGTAAATGTGTTCATGTGTCAGGAGACTGAAACATAGTTAGCTACAAGTTGTACAGGATGCATTGAAGAAGATCAAAGGACTTATGGCTAGCTTCCACTTTCCCTGTCTCTAGTGGGATAGAGGAGAAGATATTGTATTTTTAAAAAAATTTTTAGCCTCTTTTATTGGTTTTTCATTTATTTATTTTCATCCATCTTTATTCTTTGGCCTCTGTGGGCCTCCCATTACAGTGGGCCCTCTCTTGCAGAGCACCGGCTCTGGGTGCGTGTGCTCCAGAGTGCTGGCTCATAATTGGACCCACCAGTCCAGCCACTCCACAGCATGGGGGATCTTCCTGGGCCAGGGATCAAACTGATGCCCCTTGCACTGCAAGACAGACTCTTTACCCACTGACTGGACCATCAGGGAAGCCCAAAAATGTTGTATTAACCTAGAAATCTTGCCAGCCATGTACTCTATGATATTTAAGCTAAATGAAAGGCACAAAATTTGAAATGTAGACATTTGGACAGAACTTCTAATATCTGGTCAGTGTGTCTGTCCACTGTCTTTTTGAAAAACTATAATATTTGGGGATAAGTTGTTTCTCAGATGGGTGATTTCAAGCCAATGGAGGTCATTTCCTGGATGCTGCAAACTGAGTGCTGAATGGGTTTACACTTTTCTTGCTATTGATAGAAATACTTGTCTACTGTTTTTCACCCTTTGCATACAAACATTTTCTTTCAGTAATTTATTCTAGAAATATGTATGTTAAGTCACTTCAATTGTGTCCAACTCTTTGAAACCTCATGCAAGCCCACCAGGCTCCTCTTTCTGTGGTATTCTCCAAGGCAAGAATACTGGAGTGGGTTGCCATGCCCTCCTCCAGGGGATCTTCCTGACCCATGGATTGACCCCACTTCTCTTATGTCTCCTGCATTGGCAGGTGAGTTCTCTTACCACTAGTGCCACCTTGGAAGCCCAGAAATATGTATAGAGCCTATTAACTAAAATCATGAGGAACAGTTATATGGAGAAGCTGTGGTCTCTGCTTTTCAGGAATTTATAGATATCTAACATTCAGGAAATTTCACTGGTAACTCTTCTGCAAGACAGGACAGACTAAGAAGAAATAGCCTATGTACTTTGGACATTCAGAGATTAGAGACACACACCTGGGAAGGATCTAAGAGGAGATAGCTCAGCCCAGTGGATCAAAAGGGTTTGATAAGTGAAAGAGGGCTCCAAGTGAAGAGAACAGGAGTGAAAGCAAAAGTATAGAGGGATAAGGATGGAGCGTGTTCAAGAACAGGAAAGTGTCCTATCAAGCTGGAAAGAAGTAGAAATTAGATGAGGGGTTTTGCGCTATATTCATTAGGTATGAGGGAACTAGTGAAGGTTTTCTTTTTTGTTAGTGGTGGAATATCCGTAAAGCTATGCTTTTGAGCAATGTCTTTCAGACTTCACTGTGCATTCACATCACCAAGGGATTTTGTCATAATGAAGATTCAGGTTCAGGCAGGGGCTTGAGAGTGTGCATTTCTCAGAAACTCCCAGGTGATGTCCTTGCTCCTGGACTACAAAGCAAGCTTTTTGTAAGGAGGCTTTAAAAAGATGTTTCAAAGGGAGATCAGAAAAACTGGAGTGGAAGAAGGCTTTGAGACCCTGAAAACAGGGCTTAGAACCCTGGGCCAACAGGATGTAAAGCAGATCTGAACTAGAGTGGAGGACTGCTTGGTGGAAGAGAAGTATATAAGGCCCGGCAGCTACCTTACAGAGAATGAGGGAGAGTGGGAGTTGCCACATGTGACCCTGAGACCCCTAACTGTTGGCACGGGTGCTGTGAGCCTGCCCCTTCCCTCAGATTTGTGCTTGGTCATCCAGAACGACACACAGTTCTTTGGATTTGCCTGACGTCCAACTCTTTGAAACCTCATGCAAGCCCACCAGGCTCCTCTTTCTGTGGTATTCTCCAAGGAAAACAGTGGGTTGCCATGCCCTCCTCCAGGGGATCTTCCTGACCCATGGATTGACCCCACTTCTCTTATGTCTCCTGCATTGGCAGGTGAGTTCTCTTACCACTAGTGCCACCTTGGAAGCCCAGAAATATGTATAGAGCCTATTAACTAAAATCATGAGGAACAGTTATATGGAGAAGCTGTGGTCTCTGCTTTTCAGGAATTTATAGATATCTAACATTCAGGAAATTTCACTGGTAACTCTTCTGCAAGACAGGACAGACTAAGAAGAAATAGCCTATGTACTTTGGACATTCAGAGATTAGAGACACACACCTGGGAAGGATCTAAGAGGAGATAGCTCAGCCCAGTGGATCAAAAGGGTTTGATAAGTGAAAGAGGGCTCCAAGTGAAGAGAACAGGAGTGAAAGCAAAAGTATAGAGGGATAAGGATGGAGCGTGTTCAAGAACAGGAAAGTGTCCTATCAAGCTGGAAAGAAGTAGAAATTAGATGAGGGGTTTTGCGCTATATTCATTAGGTATGAGGGAACTAGTGAAGGTTTTCTTTTTTGTTAGTGGTGGAATATCCGTAAAGCTATGCTTTTGAGCAATGTCTTTCAGACTTCACTGTGCATTCACATCACCAAGGGATTTTGTCATAATGAAGATTCAGGTTCAGGCAGGGGCTTGAGAGTGTGCATTTCTCAGAAACTCCCAGGTGATGTCCTTGCTCCTGGACTACAAAGCAAGCTTTTTGTAAGGAGGCTTTAAAAAGATGTTTCAAAGGGAGATCAGAAAAACTGGAGTGGAAGAAGGCTTTGAGACCCTGAAAACAGGGCTTAGAACCCTGGGCCAACAGGATGTAAAGCAGATCTGAACTAGAGTGGAGGACTGCTTGGTGGAAGAGAAGTATATAAGGCCCGGCAGCTACCTTACAGAGAATGAGGGAGAGTGGGAGTTGCCACATGTGACCCTGAGACCCCTAACTGTTGGCACGGGTGCTGTGAGCCTGCCCCTTCCCTCAGATTTGTGCTTGGTCATCCAGAACGACACACAGTTCTTTGGATTTGCCTGACTATCTGAACTTGTGTTATGCTGCTGGTTCTGAAAGAAATGCTAGTGTCTTTCTCCAGCCCCTCATTAGAAGAACTCCTACAGAACCCATAAAATTCATGTCAGGTGCCACATCTTCTTGGATGCCTTCCTAGTACGCTTGACTCCCACCTTTCCCCAGACCGGATTACGTATTGCTCCCATGTGCTCTCATGCCATCTTGTGAGTTCTCATATGAAACCCCTGTGTAGTCAGATGACATACCAGTCTTTGACCCTGTGCTTCTAGAGTGTATGTTTTATCTTTTTCAGTTCTGTGACTTCAATGTCCTAATAAGATAGAGACTCCACAGTGGGTTGACTGGATGAGTCATGAGGAAGAGTAGAGATTAACTTGCCAGGAGGCAGTGGTGTTTGCTTTCATCATTTCTGGTGAGAAAGTTGTTTATATATTGAATTGAATCTAGTTTGAGACGTGAGAATTGTGAGGTGCCAAAGATCCAGGTAAAGATATTCAACAAATAGACAGATAGTCCGGAATACAATGTAGCAGACATTCAGATCTGAGTACAGTGGCTTAGAAATCATGTGCATGGAGGTGACAGTTAAGAATGCAGAAGAAGATCAAGTTAAGACAGATAAGAGGAGAGGCAAAGGGAGAGAGACAGCCTGCAGAGAAAAAGATCACAGAATGAGAGAGCAGACAGGGACAGATAGAGGTAGATGGAAGACCACAACTTTATGTCTCATTTCTCAAGCCCTTTCTTCTGTGACATCCAATGTGAGGGACACAGCTGGGTCACAGGTCACTGTGTAAGGGCAATGTTAGCCCTGTTCAGGAACTGGGGACTGGGGGTGCACCCTGGGGACCCCTAATTTGTTGGAAAAACGGGTGGAAGAAGGCTTTGAGACCCTGAAAACAGGGCTTAGAACCCTGGGCCAACAGGATGTAAAGCAGATCTGAACTAGAGTGGAGGACTGCTTGGTGGAAGAGAAGTATATAAGGCCCGGCAGCTACCTTACAGAGAATGAGGGAGAGTGGGAGTTGCCACATGTGACCCTGAGACCCCTAACTGTTGGCACGGGTGCTGTGAGCCTGCCCCTTCCCTCAGATTTGTGCTTGGTCATCCAGAACGACACACAGTTCTTTGGATTTGCCTGACTATCTGAACTTGTGTTATGCTGCTGGTTCTGAAAGAAATGCTAGTGTCTTTCTCCAGCCCCTCATTAGAAGAACTCCTACAGAACCCATAAAATTCATGTCAGGTGCCACATCTTCTTGGATGCCTTCCTAGTACGCTTGACTCCCACCTTTCCCCAGACCGGATTACGTATTGCTCCCATGTGCTCTCATGCCATCTTGTGAGTTCTCATATGAAACCCCTGTGTAGTCAGATGACATACCAGTCTTTGACCCTGTGCTTCTAGAGTGTATGTTTTATCTTTTTCAGTTCTGTGACTTCAATGTCCTAATAAGATAGAGACTCCACAGTGGGTTGACTGGATGAGTCATGAGGAAGAGTAGAGATTAACTTGCCAGGAGGCAGTGGTGTTTGCTTTCATCATTTCTGGTGAGAAAGTTGTTTATATATTGAATTGAATCTAGTTTGAGACGTGAGAATTGTGAGGTGCCAAAGATCCAGGTAAAGATATTCAACAAATAGACAGATAGTCCGGAATACAATGTAGCAGACATTCAGATCTGAGTACAGTGGCTTAGAAATCATGTGCATGGAGGTGACAGTTAAGAATGCAGAAGAAGATCAAGTTAAGACAGATAAGAGGAGAGGCAAAGGGAGAGAGACAGCCTGCAGAGAAAAAGATCACAGAATGAGAGAGCAGACAGGGACAGATAGAGGTAGATGGAAGACCACAACTTTATGTCTCATTTCTCAAGCCCTTTCTTCTGTGACATCCAATGTGAGGGACACAGCTGGGTCACAGGTCACTGTGTAAGGGCAATGTTAGCCCTAGAAGACTTCAGGAACTGACAGGAGAGAGATACTGTAGGGAAATAGGCTTAGAGGACGAGGGCAAGATTCCAAAAGCAACTTTACATCCAGGTTATACACGCATGTTTCATGCCTGTCTACCTTCCTGAGTGTGTTATAGTCACTTCAGTCATGTCTGACTCTTTGCGACCCCATGAACTGTACCCCGCCAGCCTCCTCTGTCCATGGAATTCTCTGGGCAAGAATACTGGAGTGGGGGTTTCCCTGGTGGTCTGGTGGGTAAAGAGTCTGCCTTGCAGTGCGAGGGGCACCGGTTCAATCTCTGGCCTGGGAAGATCCTATGTGCCACGGAGAGGCTGGACTGGTGTGTCCAATTGTGGGCCAGCGCTTTGGAGTGCATGTGCCCAGAGCCAGTGTTCTGCAATGAGAGTGGCTACTGCAATGGGAGGCCCACACAGGCCAGAGAATGAGGATGGATGAGAAAAATGAATAAATTTTTTAAAAAGCAATAAAAAAGGCCAAAATTAAAAAAACAAAAGGAATACAGGAGTGGGTTTCCATGCCCTCCTCCAGGGGATCTTCCCAACCCAGGTGTCAAACCCCTGTCTCCTGTTTCGTGCATCAGCAGGCAGATTCTTTACCACTAGTGCAACCTGGGAATCCCCACTACCTTCCTACCTGAGTGGAATTTCATTCATCAAAATGTAGGTGAACTTAAAGCTTGGTCCCAACTTTTCTGCCCTTTGCTTTCCAAATCACTTGATGAGATCATCTAATCAGCTCGTGCGCACGCGCGTGCACACACACACACACTACAATGTTCTACTTTTTATCTGGTAGTCTTTGGTACCTATAAGAATAAGACTTTTCAGGCTAGAAGGCCATTTTCTGCAAGGAAAATCCCCCCAAAGTTTGTCCAGAGCAGTACACTCCATAGAAGAAATGTCCAAATGTAGTCTGGGGCGTGTGTGTGTGTGAAGTCATTTCAGTCACGTCCATTTTTTCAACCCGATGGACTGTAGCCCGCCAGGCTCTTCTGTCCATAGGCTGGTGGGTGCCCCTCAAATCATCGTCTGTGTCGGCACCTAGGAGGCCTTCAGAAAGAATGATCACATAGGGCTTTTTTCCTCTTCTTGCCCAAAGCAGCATTTTAACAGACTTTTATTGTGTTTTCTCCATTCAATTCACTTACAGGGTGACATTTTGCCCTCAAATTCGTATGCATATTTGCTCTTAGAGACTTTCCAGAGCTACATTCCTAACAAAATCAGACCCTCTGTTTTATCTGAAACAACTCCCCAAAGAAAATCATCAGATCTGAATGAACAGAACAATTCTTTATGTCCACGGGAGACAGGCAGACAAAACCCAATAAAACTGAAGAAAGAAAAAGACATGGCAGTGATTTGTTTTTCATAATTACTTATTCAAAGTAGAAAGGAACAAGGGAAGAACGTTTCTTTTAACATGTCTTGACGTGACGGATGAGGTGTGCTCGTCATGTGGCTGCAGGAGAGATGAATGCAGGGCAGTCTTGTTAAAGGCGATGTTTCATGTTGGGCGGAGATATATTTCTATCTGCAACACTGGAGATAAACACCCGGCGTTTTATTCCTCATTTTCATTGTGCTTAAAGCCCCTCACTGTTCGCTCAGAGTGGCAGGTGTTGTGACAAGCCCGCATCAGACCTTTCTTTTCTAAGTCCCATCACAAAAGCAGTCCCCTTCAAGACATGAAATAGAAGCACCCCAAACACATGTTCTTCTCCTAACAATACCTCCAAACGTGTGTGTGATAGATTTAGAAATCATACTGGAGGGTAAAAGCCTCCATCATCTCTGAGTTTATTTTCCCTGTAACTCAGTCACACAGTTGTCTTTGGGTGCAAACCTCGTCCCAGCCAGAAATCATGGGAGAGAAAGAGAAAAGGAAAGTCTGAACTAAATTGACTTTGTTTCTTCAATTATGCACAAAGGGTAAACAAACTTCTATCTAAAATGCACAGCCTTTACTTATGGAAGAGTCACATCCAGAAGATCCTAATTTGAACCATAGAAGCTGAATCTGTGATTCAGAAGGCAAGAAATTAGCCATACAGTTTTTACATTTCTAATTAAAGGAGAGAGTTGGTGCATTTTTGAACCATTTTCTAAGGCTTTCATGAGTTCTAGGATAAAAAAAAATTTAAGTAGGTGCAGGGAGTGTCAAAATAAGTTTGTCGTAACATTTATGCCTCCATGATACAGTCATGTGAGGCCCAAGGTTATATGCTAAACTGTATAAGTGTGTATACCTTTTTTTTTCAATGCACTTACAGGGTGACATTTTGCCCTCAAATTCGTATGCATATTTGCTCTTAGAGACTTTCCAGAGCTACATTCCTAACAAAATCAGACCCTCTGTTTTATCTGAAACAACTCCCCAAAGAAAATCATCAGATCTGAATGAACAGAACAATTCTTTATGTCCACGGGAGACAGGCAGACAAAACCCAATAAAACTGAAGAAAGAAAAAGACATGGCAGTGATTTGTTTTTCATAATTACTTATTCAAAGTAGAAAGGAACAAGGGAAGAACGTTTCTTTTAACATGTCTTGACGTGACGGATGAGGTGTGCTCGTCATGTGGCTGCAGGAGAGATGAATGCAGGGCAGTCTTGTTAAAGGCGATGTTTCATGTTGGGCGGAGATATATTTCTATCTGCAACACTGGAGATAAACACCCGGCGTTTTATTCCTCATTTTCATTGTGCTTAAAGCCCCTCACTGTTCGCTCAGAGTGGCAGGTGTTGTGACAAGCCCGCATCAGACCTTTCTTTTCTAAGTCCCATCACAAAAGCAGTCCCCTTCAAGACATGAAATAGAAGCACCCCAAACACATGTTCTTCTCCTAACAATACCTCCAAACGTGTGTGTGATAGATTTAGAAATCATACTGGAGGGTAAAAGCCTCCATCATCTCTGAGTTTATTTTCCCTGTAACTCAGTCACACAGTTGTCTTTGGGTGCAAACCTCGTCCCAGCCAGAAATCATGGGAGAGAAAGAGAAAAGGAAAGTCTGAACTAAATTGACTTTGTTTCTTCAATTATGCACAAAGGGTAAACAAACTTCTATCTAAAATGCACAGCCTTTACTTATGGAAGAGTCACATCCAGAAGATCCTAATTTGAACCATAGAAGCTGAATCTGTGATTCAGAAGGCAAGAAATTAGCCATACAGTTTTTACATTTCTAATTAAAGGAGAGAGTTGGTGCATTTTTGAACCATTTTCTAAGGCTTTCATGAGTTCTAGGATAAAAAAAAATTTAAGTAGGTGCAGGGAGTGTCAAAATAAGTTTGTCGTAACATTTATGCCTCCATGATACAGTCATGTGAGGCCCAAGGTTATATGCTAAACTGTATAAGTGTGTATGTGTTCGTTGCTCAGTCGTGTCCGACTCTTGTCTTTGTCCGTGAAATTCTACAGGCAAGAATACGGGAGTGGGTAGTCATTCCCTTCTCCAGGGAATCCTTTAGACCCAAGGATCAAACCCAGGTCTTCTGCACTGCAGGCAGATTCAGGCACTGTCTGAACCACCAGGGAAACACAAGCCATGTAAATACATAAATAATCTGGAATTTGAGGGAACCCAGGCGATTATCGTACACATCACTCATGTTATAGGAAAGGAAGCGTTGGCCAAGAAATTACCTGTGAAGTATATATATTATCCTTTATTCAGTTGTAAATATAATTACTTACTTATTAAAGTCATTATAGTCTTCAAATTTTTAAAAATATCTTTATTTTAATTTTCTTCTTTCATTTTGTACTTGCAATGAGGGAGTTTGACACTAACTCATAAATATGCTCATTCTATAAATGTGTCCTCAACTGTGTCCAGCTCTTTCCAACCCCATTGCCTGTAGTCCATCAGGCTCCTCTGTCTATGGAATTATCCAGGGAAGAATACTGGAGTGGATTTGCCATTTCCTTCTCCAGGGGATCTTCCCGACCCAGGGATTGAACCTATGTCTCTTGCATTTCCTACACCGGCAAGCACATTCTTTACCACTTTACTACATTGGAAGTCCATAATATAAATGGGTTTTAGGTAAATAAAGGATGGATGGGACATGATCCCTACCCTAAAGTACCTTGGTGAATGAATTCGCATCTGATGGTCTCCAGGAGACTTCAGGGTCTTTTATTGTCCTTATCGACTGCTAACTGCATCTTTTAACCTGTAAATTATGCACAAAGGGTAAACAAACTTCTATCTAAAATGCACAGCCTTTACTTATGGAAGAGTCACATCCAGAAGATCCTAATTTGAACCATAGAAGCTGAATCTGTGATTCAGAAGGCAAGAAATTAGCCATACAGTTTTTACATTTCTAATTAAAGGAGAGAGTTGGTGCATTTTGAACCATTTTCTAAGGCTTTCATGAGTTCTAGGATAAAAAAAAATTTAAGTAGGTGCAGGGAGTGTCAAAATAAGTTTGTCGTAACATTTATGCCTCCATGATACAGTCATGTGAGGCCCAAGGTTATATGCTAAACTGTATAAGTGTGTATGTGTTCGTTGCTCAGTCGTGTCCGACTCTTGTCTTTGTCCGTGAAATTCTACAGGCAAGAATACGGGAGTGGGTAGTCATTCCCTTCTCCAGGGAATCCTTTAGACCCAAGGATCAAACCCAGGTCTTCTGCACTGCAGGCAGATTCAGGCACTGTCTGAACCACCAGGGAAACACAAGCCATGTAAATACATAAATAATCTGGAATTTGAGGGAACCCAGGCGATTATCGTACACATCACTCATGTTATAGGAAAGGAAGCGTTGGCCAAGAAATTACCTGTGAAGTATATATATTATCCTTTATTCAGTTGTAAATATAATTACTTACTTATTAAAGTCATTATAGTCTTCAAATTTTTAAAAATATCTTTATTTTAATTTTCTTCTTTCATTTTGTACTTGCAATGAGGGAGTTTGACACTAACTCATAAATATGCTCATTCTATAAATGTGTCCTCAACTGTGTCCAGCTCTTTCCAACCCCATTGCCTGTAGTCCATCAGGCTCCTCTGTCTATGGAATTATCCAGGGAAGAATACTGGAGTGGATTTGCCATTTCCTTCTCCAGGGGATCTTCCCGACCCAGGGATTGAACCTATGTCTCTTGCATTTCCTACACCGGCAAGCACATTCTTTACCACTTTACTACATTGGAAGTCCATAATATAAATGGGTTTTAGGTAAATAAAGGATGGATGGGACATGATCCCTACCCTAAAGTACCTTGGTGAATGAATTCGCATCTGATGGTCTCCAGGAGACTTCAGGGTCTTTGTTTTGAGTAAAAAGTGTGTCAAAACAGGATAGCCTGGCACCATTTTTCTTAGAATCTCTGCATCTAAAGAGCTGCTAACTGCATCTTTTAACCTGTAAAGACTCGGGAAAAATAAGTGGCCAAAAGCATGTCCAATGTGGAACTATCTCTTATAAATGAAATCAACAGCCAGGGAGTTAACTTCACCTTTGGATTACCACAGTTTTTGTATGCAGCAGATGATGGCACTCAGAACCCACACACACAGGGTATGACAAAGTGTGTGTGGGTTCTGAGTGCCATCATCTGCTGAGGACCTATCTCATGACACATACTTGTTTGAGGTGCTTTGTACATGCGTCTAGTCTGATCCTCAAAATAGCCCTAGGCTGTTTTCTTCACTGCATAATTGAAGGCCCTGAGAGTCAGAGAGGTGAAGAGATAGAACCACATAGCTGGTGGTGATAACAACTTGAATTTGAACTCAGTCCTGTCAGTCTCCAAATTCCTTGGTTTGGTCCCGATTCTACTTCCTAGATTCAGTGCTAATAGCAGTGGGTGTGGGTGTGGGTGTGGGTGTGTGCATGTGCATGTGTGTGTGCATGCTCAGTCATGTCTTTACAACCTCATGGGCTGTAACCTGCCAGGTAGCTCTGTCCATGGAATTTTCAGGCAAGAATACTGGAGTAGGTTGCCGTTTCCTACTCCAGGGCATCTTTCCCACCCAGAGATTGAACCCATGTCTCTTGCTTCTCCTGCACTGGCAGGTGGGTTCTTTACCACTAAGAGCAATACTGTATCCAATTCTTGAAAGTAATTTTAACTACAAGCCAGTAGTAAGCACGTAAAACCAGACTGACCTAGAGCATAGTTTCTCATTTTTTTCTCACCAAAACCTATCAGATCTTATAGCCTTAGGGTTCCAAGAGATAGAATTTTCTATAAGAAACGACTTCCTTCAAAATGAAGCTTCTGCTACCAATATCTTCAATATAAATGGGTTTTAGGTAAATAAAGGATGGATGGGACATGATCCCTACCCTAAAGTACCTTGGTGAATGAATTCGCATCTGATGGTCTCCAGGAGACTTCAGGGTCTTTGTTTTGAGTAAAAAGTGTGTCAAAACAGGATAGCCTGGCACCATTTTTCTTAGAATCTCTGCATCTAAAGAGCTGCTAACTGCATCTTTTAACCTGTAAAGACTCGGGAAAAATAAGTGGCCAAAAGCATGTCCAATGTGGAACTATCTCTTATAAATGAAATCAACAGCCAGGGAGTTAACTTCACCTTTGGATTACCACAGTTTTTGTATGCAGCAGATGATGGCACTCAGAACCCACACACACAGGGTATGACAAAGTGTGTGTGGGTTCTGAGTGCCATCATCTGCTGAGGACCTATCTCATGACACATACTTGTTTGAGGTGCTTTGTACATGCGTCTAGTCTGATCCTCAAAATAGCCCTAGGCTGTTTTCTTCACTGCATAATTGAAGGCCCTGAGAGTCAGAGAGGTGAAGAGATAGAACCACATAGCTGGTGGTGATAACAACTTGAATTTGAACTCAGTCCTGTCAGTCTCCAAATTCCTTGGTTTGGTCCCGATTCTACTTCCTAGATTCAGTGCTAATAGCAGTGGGTGTGGGTGTGGGTGTGGGTGTGAATGTGCATGTGTGTGTGCATGCTCAGTCATGTCTTTACAACCTCATGGGCTGTAACCTGCCAGGTAGCTCTGTCCATGGAATTTTCAGGCAAGAATACTGGAGTAGGTTGCCGTTTCCTACTCCAGGGCATCTTTCCCACCCAGAGATTGAACCCATGTCTCTTGCTTCTCCTGCACTGGCAGGTGGGTTCTTTACCACTAAGAGCAATACTGTATCCAATTCTTGAAAGTAATTTTAACTACAAGCCAGTAGTAAGCACGTAAAACCAGACTGACCTAGAGCATAGTTTCTCATTTTTTTCTCACCAAAACCTATCAGATCTTATAGCCTTAGGGTTCCAAGAGATAGAATTTTCTATAAGAAACGACTTCCTTCAAATCATGAAGCTTCTGCTACCAATATCTTTAAAGATATATCCCAAAGGTGGGCCTATATAAGACAGGACCCTAGCACAGTACTTTCAACATGTAAACCTGTCCCTTCACCTTGTGGTGTTGGAAGTGGATGGAAAAGTCATCCATATTTTATGTGATCATACTGCATGTCACCATGTTAGTGTGACATATTGCTCTGATTGCAGTCTGTCACATCTATATGTAAGTGTACCATTTTTTAAGGACTTCCCAGGTGGCTCAGTGGTAAAGAATTCACCTGCCAATGCAGTAGATGCAGGAAAGAAGGGTTCAATCCCTGGGTGGGAAAGATCCCCTGGAGGTGGAAATGGCAACCCACTCCAGTATTTTTGCCTGGAAAATTCCATGGACAGAGGTGCCTGGCAGACCACAATCCATAGGGTGACAAAGAATCGGACATGACTGCGCACTCACACCTACCATTATTTAAAACCTTTATGTGTCACAATTTTATTAGGACAGTCTCTTTTATGGAGACTGAATCCTAGCAGGTTTAAAGAGACAGGTCACGCAGCTAATTCACAGAAGAGACTGAGAGCTCACACGCTTAAGGCCTGGACCAGCATCCCTTTTACTTTACTAGGTTGTTGAAAGTTCCCAGCCTTATCATGTGCTTGTCATCTTTTCCCTGAAAAATCACAAGACAGCACGATGTTATCTGGCCTATCACTGTAAATATTTTAGCATTTAAATGAGGCGGAGGAGAAAAATGAGAAAAGGAGAAAAATGTTTCTGTAGAGATTTTTGACAGAGATAGAAGGGCTCTTGGGCTCCATCCAGAGATCATGAGTGTTTAATGAGACCATTGTCCACAGATCGGTGCAGGGTTAACAATGAGTGGGTAGCTGTTTGGTGGTTCTCGGTCTCCCTCAAGGTCTCCAGAGGGAAAACAGGAAGCAGGGTTAGTACTGACAGAAGCTGCCACTGGTCCTGGCCTTGAGGAAAGCAGCTCTCTCTCCGAGCCTCACTGTTACCTTCTTTAAAATGAGGACAGTAGTTCCTGTTTTGCTCTTATAGCCTTAGGGTTCCAAGAGATAGAATTTTCTATAAGAAACGACTTCCTTCAAATCATGAAGCTTCTGCTACCAATATCTTTAAAGATATATCCCAAAGGTGGGCCTATATAAGACAGGACCCTAGCACAGTACTTTCAACATGTAAACCTGTCCCTTCACCTTGTGGTGTTGGAAGTGGATGGAAAAGTCATCCATATTTTATGTGATCATACTGCATGTCACCATGTTAGTGTGACATATTGCTCTGATTGCAGTCTGTCACATCTATATGTAAGTGTACCATTTTTTAAGGACTTCCCAGGTGGCTCAGTGGTAAAGAATTCACCTGCCAATGCAGTAGATGCAGGAAAGAAGGGTTCAATCCCTGGGTGGGAAAGATCCCCTGGAGGTGGAAATGGCAACCCACTCCAGTATTTTTGCCTGGAAAATTCCATGGACAGAGGTGCCTGGCAGACCACAATCCATAGGGTGACAAAGAATCGGACATGACTGCGCACTCACACCTACCATTATTTAAAACCTTTATGTGTCACAATTTTATTAGGACAGTCTCTTTTATGGAGACTGAATCCTAGCAGGTTTAAAGAGACAGGTCACGCAGCTAATTCACAGAAGAGACTGAGAGCTCACACGCTTAAGGCCTGGACCAGCATCCCTTTTACTTTACTAGGTTGTTGAAAGTTCCCAGCCTTATCATGTGCTTGTCATCTTTTCCCTGAAAAATCACAAGACAGCACGATGTTATCTGGCCTATCACTGTAAATATTTTAGCATTTAAATGAGGCGGAGGAGAAAAATGAGAAAAGGAGAAAAATGTTTCTGTAGAGATTTTTGACAGAGATAGAAGGGCTCTTGGGCTCCATCCAGAGATCATGAGTGTTTAATGAGACCATTGTCCACAGATCGGTGCAGGGTTAACAATGAGTGGGTAGCTGTTTGGTGGTTCTCGGTCTCCCTCAAGGTCTCCAGAGGGAAAACAGGAAGCAGGGTTAGTACTGACAGAAGCTGCCACTGGTCCTGGCCTTGAGGAAAGCAGCTCTCTCTCCGAGCCTCACTGTTACCTTCTTTAAAATGAGGACAGTAGTTCCTGTTTTGCTCAGTCCACAGAGTTGTTTTTGAGAATTCACTAAGGTAATGCATTACAAATTCCTGGAAGACCATTCACATTCCATGCCATGCACATGTAAGGGATGCTTTTGAATATTATTAATGGATCTCAGAGATTCCACTGCACTGAGAAAACAGTGGAATTAAAAGAATGCAATACTCTTCACTCTGGATCACATTTCTTTCCATCTTGAATCAAAAATAGGGAAAATAATATTTATTCCACAGGGTTTGTATAAGAATAAAAGGACATAGAGAACGGACATGTGGATGTGGGCTAGGGCGGGGATGGGGGCGGGAGCTGTGTGGCAGGGAAGGGTGGAGGAATTGGGAGATTAGGGTTGACATATATAAATGTGTGTTTGTGTGCTCAGTTGTGTCTCACTCTTTTCAACACAATGGACTGTAGCCCGCCAGGCTCCTTTGTCCATGGGATTCTCCAAGCAGGAATACTGGTGTGGGTTTTCATGCCCTCCTCCAGGGGATCTTCCCGACCCAGGAATTGAACATTCATCTCTTATGTCTCCTCCATTGGCAGGTGGTTTCTTTACCACTACCACCACCTCAGAACCATACTACATATATCTGTATCTATCTCTCTCTATATATATGTATATATTTATATATATATGTATACACTACAATGTGTAAAATAGGTAGCTAGTGGGAAGCTGCTGTATAACCCAGGGGACTCAGTTCAGCACTCTGTAACAACCTAGAAGGGTGGGATGCGGGGAGGTTCAAGAGGGAGAGGATATATGTATACATACAGCTAATTTACCTAGTCATACAGCAGAAATAAATACAACATTGTAAACCCATTATGCTCTAATTAAAAGAAAAAAAAAGAGGAAATGTCTGTAAGGACTTGGAGTAGTACTTCGTACACATTTAGCATCTTCTCCAAAGCTTCCAGGGATGAAACCTACCTCATCAGATAACCTGACAGATGACCCCAAATAGGGGTATATTCGTATTTGTTACTATTTCTGTCATTCTCAGTTTACTGCACTTCCTATAGTTCCACAATAAAAATAGAGCTATTCATCAGATAGTGAGCTCAGGGCTCCCTGTCTTCTAAGGTCAGTGGCATGGAGGTTGCCACCTAAATATCTGGGGGATTATTTGGTGATTCAACCTCGGGAGCTGAGCTGATGAGCTCCTACCCATTTCCACATAACTCCCTGCTCCCATGTGCTTTTCTGGTCCCAACTGCCCTCCTCCTGGAGTTTTTCAAAGATTTACCCATGACTAAGTATGCCAACTAGCCCTAGGGTTAGACACTGATTTTCTTCTTCTTCTCAATATACATTCTTTCCTGACCATGTTATGAGAATTCTCTAGATGTATTTATTTGGTTTGTGTCCCTGGAGGCCCTAAGTGATGTTACTCAGCATCCACCTGGCTGTATGCTTTCAGTTGTTAATTGCTTTACCTGGTTAGAAAAAAAAGCCTAGTCAGTTAGGCAGCAGAATTTGGAAGAGGCCTCTAAGCCCTGAAGGGAATGCCCAGTGCTCATTTCTTTACCTATCTGCCTGCCTGCCCGTGAAGTTATTAGGACCCCATAAGCCCATCATTTGAAAAGCTGTCCTCTTCCTGTATAATCTCCAGTTCTCTCCAGCGAGAACTCCAGCCTGATCTTCAGTCCTGTGGGGCTAACATCCTCAGACACTGCAGTTAGGTGTTTTGAAATAAAATGTATAATTATGGTAGTGGAAAGCTCCATCTGATTCCAAACAAATCTCGTGTTCCCCCGGTTCGCCCGGCTATAATTAGAGAGCAAGCTTTGCAGCCCACAGTCTCCCAGCAAAGCCAGTTCAAGTGAGGCTTCTGTTCTTTCAGGGAGCCTCCGGGAGGTGCAGATGGTAACAGAATGATTGGACATTGGTCCCGCTTCCCCATTCTAAACAGGTTGTCCTTCGTCAATCATAGAGACTAAAAAAAGCACCAGGTATGCGTAAGGAATTAGTGTTTTGAGTTTTGGAGAATAGTCTTCCTGTGTAACTGTCTCTGAACAGGAACAAATTAGAACAAGGAAGGAAAATTACAGACACCCACATACATCCATAGACCAACGTGTACAGAAGTAAAAACTGTCTCTTAAATACCTCCAGAGCCTTGACGCTTTGGATAAAATCAGATACTGCTTGGAACCATCTCACAGGTCTCTGCAACCTAAAAGTCATACTATTAGAAGCATGAACAGAGTACCCAAAGGCTCAAGAGTTTTCCTGTTTTCTATTCGAGAACTGTTCCTGTGAATCTTCTCCTAAGTGTACATTTTCCTACTGTCCATGTAGGGATTTAGCAATTAGGCATAGTTAGCTGTACCATGTTATACTGCTACAGGAAGAATCTCATTTGTCAGCAGTTTTAAACTTTGCCAAATAAAGGCTTATTGGCAAACAGCTGTGAACACCCTGATAATGACCCAACTTTAGAAAACACACACCCTGCTGTGTTGTATTCAAGCCACAGTTCTATTGAAATCAAAAAAGAGAGACAATGCCTGCTTTCAGACACTAGAGATCCTTTGTATTCCAATAAAAGTCTAAATTAATGTTTTAAAAGGTTATTGCTATTTTTTCCCATTTAGCTGGCATCATTTATAACTCTTATTTAGACAAGGTCCTCGTTATTTTACTATTTCTTTTTTGCACAAAAGCTAGTATTTGATTGTGTTAGATCATCAGTGTCTGGTTTTCATTAGACAAACCTGAAATACCCTATTATTAAGATTAAACAAAAAAATAGTTGTTTTCTTATTCTGAAACCTATTATTTTGAGGCTACTCGGACTAGAGGAAAAGAAGTCAGCTTTGCAGAACCTCAAACAAATCTCGTGTTCCCCGGTTCGCGGCTATAATTAGAGAGCAAGCTTTGCAGCCCACAGTCTCCCAGCAAAGCCAGTTCAAGTGAGGCTTCTGTTCTTTCAGGGAGCCTCCGGGAGGTGCAGATGGTAACAGAATGATTGGACATTGGTCCCGCTTCCCCATTCTAAACAGGTTGTCCTTCGTCAATCATAGAGACTAAAAAAAGCACCAGGTATGCGTAAGGAATTAGTGTTTTGAGTTTTGGAGAATAGTCTTCCTGTGTAACTGTCTCTGAACAGGAACAAATTAGAACAAGGAAGGAAAATTACAGACACCCACATACATCCATAGACCAACGTGTACAGAAGTAAAAACTGTCTCTTAAATACCTCCAGAGCCTTGACGCTTTGGATAAAATCAGATACTGCTTGGAACCATCTCACAGGTCTCTGCAACCTAAAAGTCATACTATTAGAAGCATGAACAGAGTACCCAAAGGCTCAAGAGTTTTCCTGTTTTCTATTCGAGAACTGTTCCTGTGAATCTTCTCCTAAGTGTACATTTTCCTACTGTCCATGTAGGGATTTAGCAATTAGGCATAGTTAGCTGTACCATGTTATACTGCTACAGGAAGAATCTCATTTGTCAGCAGTTTTAAACTTTGCCAAATAAAGGCTTATTGGCAAACAGCTGTGAACACCCTGATAATGACCCAACTTTAGAAAACACACACCCTGCTGTGTTGTATTCAAGCCACAGTTCTATTGAAATCAAAAAAGAGAGACAATGCCTGCTTTCAGACACTAGAGATCCTTTGTATTCCAATAAAAGTCTAAATTAATGTTTTAAAAGGTTATTGCTATTTTTTCCCATTTAGCTGGCATCATTTATAACTCTTATTTAGACAAGGTCCTACGTTATTTTACTATTTCTTTTTTGCACAAAAGCTAGTATTTGATTGTGTTAGATCATCAGTTTCTGGTTTTCATTAGACAAACCTGAAATACCCTATTATTAAGATTAAACAAAAAAATAGTTGTTTTCTTATTCTGAAACCTATTATTTTGAGGCTACTCTGACCAGAGGAAAAGAAGTCAGCTTTGCAGAACCTGACAGACTTCAAGAGAAGCAGTGCAACCTCTTCGATGACTGCATTTGGGTCGCTTTTGTATATGGGTGTTTTTCTAGTACTGACTGTGGCAAAGAGGGATAAGTTAATTCCTTGACATTTGCAATCCTTTCTTTATTAAGAAAGAACTTTTAGAGTGCAGCATATACTGGAAAAATGTACCGTTTGACTGTAATGCCTACATCTCTGTGAGGTACTCCCAAAAATCTACAGTTAAATGGCACTTGGATCTAAGGGTTCTCAGGGTCTTCTATTTCTGTATTATTTACACGTACTGGTTTTTATTCCACATAAGTATCAGACTGAGCCCCTAGTAAGTGAGGGACAGCCACAGTAGCCTAACAGGAAAGGGAGGTCATGATAACATGCACAGATCAGTTCATTTGCTCAGTCATGTCTGACTCTTTGTGACCCCATGGACTTCAGCACTCCAGACTTCCCTTTCCTTCACCATCTCCTGAAGTTTGCTCAAACTCATGTTCCATAAGTTGTTGATGCCATACAACCATTCAACCATCACATGGTAAATGCAATACCATGCACAAATCAGGACTCTCATAACTCTCCCACCCATTCACATGGGAACTCTAGTCCACTCAATCTCTCCCTAATGGATCAGAGATTCTCTAGGGACATCTCTTATGGAGGAAGAGATGTATAGTGTGTATGCTTTATATAGCAAGTACGTCTCTTCCTCCTGACTGATTCTTCCTGGTCTCCTGGACCTCAGTCAGAAGCCATCTCTCTAAGACACCTACCTCAGCTGACCAATGAGGAATTAGGTGTCCTCCCATGAGCAGGCACACCTCTATAGCTCTAACCACACCATCATGTGATCATCACAAACTTGTTGGTTTCCCACACTGGACTATGAGCAACAAGATGAGAGGGAGCATATCTTTTCAATGTTAGATTTGCTACATCTAGCCACAATGTGCCACATAGTAGGAGTCTGCTGGAGGTTGATTAGTGTCTCCTCAGACTAGCTTTCTTGAGTGTCCCCTCACCTTTACCAGTTTCGTCTAGTTTTTCCGCAGACTTCCATAATGATGACAGGCCCCACTGGTGATGTCGGCCAGGGTTCGGGCATTGCCGCCATGGTGCCCATGGAAACAGCATCTAGGTGGGTCATGCTTCTCTATCGACGCACAGATCTTGATTCAAATGCTGCATCATTTTGTTTTCTTATCTCACTCCCTGTGTCTTTGCACCACCACTCCCATTTTTAGGACATTCTAGGAAGAGTCCTGAGGAGGTGATAAGGAAAGCAGTCTGACAACCAGAGATCTGCCGTGCTCAGAATCATCACTTTCTCTGTGATGGTAGTTCAAACTCATGTACCTTGGTTTTCACTTCTGAGAATGAGATTTCCTCAGGATACTGTCTGGTTCCTTATCTAAATGGACTTTCGTGGGATGTCCCTTCTCTGTGTCTATTTGATGTACTCAAATATGCCTCACTCTGAGGGCAAGCACAATGGCATATCCCATCAGAACCTCTCCTTCTCTGAAGAACTGTCAGTATATCAGCAAACTTTTGCTCCTATGCATTTCAGGAGAGGTGTCAAGGGTCCTGATGGGGTAAAATACAGGGCACTCAGTTAAAATTGAATATCTGATAAACAACAGATACATTTTCAAAGTATAAGTGTATCTCAAATATTGCATGGTATATACTTATACTTAAGAAGTGCTGCCCTTGAGCACCAGAATTGATAACGGTATTGTCACGTCATCCTTTATCCACACCTGTTTGAGTTTATTGTAAGTCTTTGAGTATTGGACAACTAATCAGAAAAATATAAATGTTTAGCAAGGTTGTGGAATAAGACAAGATGTTTTATGAACGTAAAGTCGCTCATTGTCCAACTCTTTGCGACCCATCAATGAGCCATGGAATTCTCCAGGTAAGAATACTGGAATGGGTAGGGCTTCCCTGATTGTCCAGTGGGTAAAGAGTCTGCCTTGCAGGGCAAAGGGCACTGGTTCAATCCCTGGCCCAGGAGGATTACACGTGCCACAGAGGAGCTGGAATTGTGTCATATCTTTTCAATGTTAGATTTGCTACATCTAGCCACAATGTGCCACATAGTAGGAGTCTGCTGGAGGTTGATTAGTGTCTCCTCAGACTAGCTTTCTTGAGTGTCCCCTCACCTTTACCAGTTTCGTCTAGTTTTTCCGCAGACTTCCATAATGATGACAGGCCCCACTGGTGATGTCGGCCAGGGTTCGGGCATTGCCGCCATGGTGCCCATGGAAACAGCATCTAGGTGGGTCATGCTTCTCTATCGACGCACAGATCTTGATTCAAATGCTGCATCATTTTGTTTTCTTATCTCACTCCCTGTGTCTTTGCACCACCACTCCCATTTTTAGGACATTCTAGGAAGAGTCCTGAGGAGGTGATAAGGAAAGCAGTCTGACAACCAGAGATCTGCCGTGCTCAGAATCATCACTTTCTCTGTGATGGTAGTTCAAACTCATGTACCTTGGTTTTCACTTCTGAGAATGAGATTTCCTCAGGATACTGTCTGGTTCCTTATCTAAATGGACTTTCGTGGGATGTCCCTTCTCTGTGTCTATTTGATGTACTCAAATATGCCTCACTCTGAGGGCAAGCACAATGGCATATCCCATCAGAACCTCTCCTTCTCTGAAGAACTGTCAGTATATCAGCAAACTTTTGCTCCTATGCATTTCAGGAGAGGTGTCAAGGGTCCTGATGGGGTAAAATACAGGGCACTCAGTTAAAATTGAATATCTGATAAACAACAGATACATTTTCAAAGTATAAGTGTATCTCAAATATTGCATGGTATATACTTATACTTAAGAAGTGCTGCCCTTGAGCACCAGAATTGATAACGGTATTGTCACGTCATCCTTTATCCACACCTGTTTGAGTTTATTGTAAGTCTTTGAGTATTGGACAACTAATCAGAAAAATATAAATGTTTAGCAAGGTTGTGGAATAAGACAAGATGTTTTATGAACGTAAAGTCGCTCATTGTCCAACTCTTTGCGACCCATCAATGAGCCATGGAATTCTCCAGGTAAGAATACTGGAATGGGTAGGGCTTCCCTGATTGTCCAGTGGGTAAAGAGTCTGCCTTGCAGGGCAAAGGGCACTGGTTCAATCCCTGGCCCAGGAGGATTACACGTGCCACAGAGGAGCTGGACCGATGCATTCAATTAAGGGCCAGCGCCCTGGAGTGTTTGCACTCAGAGCCAGTGCCGTGCCACGAGAAAGGCCACTGCAGTGGGAAGCCCACATGAGCCAAAGAGTAGAGATGAATGAAAATAAATAAATAAAACCAATAAAAAAGGCCAAAATTAAAAAAAAAAAAAAGAATACCAGAGTGAGTAGCCTTTTCTTCTCCAGGGTATCTTCCCAACTCAGCAATCCAACCCAGGTCTCCCAATTTATAGGCAGAGTCTTTACCATCAGAGCCACAAAGGGAAACCCTGTAGTACTAGAACGGGTAGCCTGTCCATTCTCCAGGGGATCTTCCTGACCCAGGAATCATGCATTGCAGGTAGATTCTTTACCAACTGAGCTACAAGGGAATCCTAGGATGTTGTATGAGACATACTAAAAAAATGACATTTGATGTTTACATGAAATTCACATTTAATTGGATGTCCTGTGTTTCTGTTTACTACATCTGCAACCCTGCATCATACAGCCATTTGAAGGACAGGGACAGTAGTATTCCCTGTAGGTCCCTGAAATGACAGCTCATAGGGCAACACTTGATTGAACAGATGAAGTTGTCAATTGTCCTTGACCTCCTGACCCACATTCTTACCCAAGTTCAGATGGCCTTCCAGATTCTGAAGGGAGGACATGGCACCCCATAGCAAGTTCTAGACTATGGATATGTCTCACTTGTTGTTTCCTCAATGGTGAAAAGTCTTCGGGGGATTTCCCTGGTGATCCAGTCATTAAGAATCTGCCCTGCAATGCAGGGGATGAGGGTTCAATCCCAAATAAGATCCCACATGTCATGGAGCAACAAAGTCCATGCACCACAACTATGAGCCTACAGATCACAACTAAGAAGTCCATGAGGCACAACAAAAGATCTCACATGACACAACTAAGACCTGATGCAGCCAATTAAGTAAATAAAATTATAATATATGTATATGTGTATATATATTATATATACATATACATATGTATATATATGTATACATGTATGTATATGTGTATACATGTATACATGTATACATATATGCATATATGTATACACATACATATGTATATAAAAATATATGTATATGTGTATATATGTTATATATATGTTATATATATATATATACACACATATATATACACATACATACATACACACACACACGCACATGCATATATTTAAAATGGGGCTTCCCCAGTGGCTGAGATGAGATGGTAAAGAATAGGCCTGCAATGCAGGAGATTCAGGTTCGATCTCTGAATTGAGAAGATCACTAGAGAAGGAAATGGCAAAGAAAAGTCTTTGGGGAAGAGAGAGGGGGATTCTAGAGGCCATACCTCTGACTGCACTGCTTCAGCCTGCATCTTATGGAGTAGCTTCTGAGACTTTAGTCAGAGAGTGTCGTGTAAACTGCTAGCCATACTACCCTGGGGAATAGCTGCGATTCATCTCAGCCTGCTTATGCTCTGCCTGTAAAACTAAGTGGCTCAGAAGAGGTGATAATGGCGTTTTCTTGTCTTCCTTTATTTCTCATCTACCTGGGCTTACTTTAAGCCTTTGAGGATTGAATAACTAACAAGAAAAATATAATTTGTCAACAGTATGATGAAATCAGGCCAAGGCAAGAAATGTGAAAATGAATTACCATGAGCAAGGTAGACTTTTAATTTTCTTCCCTCAGTCCTGGCTTTTGTGCTTGCCACAAGTCTAACGGAGGCCAGGATGAGCCATGCCAATGCCCGGGCACTTGTAACAAAACAAGAGGAGATAAAGAGGGATGAAATCATCCATGGAAGCAGGAAGCAATTAACCACATAAAGAAAGTGAAACATCATCAGTGATAAGCCTTGACAGTAATTTACTCAGGTTTGGGAACTTTTTGTTCAGAAGGTTTTCAATAAGTTTTCCTAGTTTTCTGCAGCTTCCTTAATTCAATAGCTTTTTATTTTTCAAAAAGACAAAATTATGCAGTCACTACTGCCCACATACCCATATCTTTATTGTATCACAGTGATTAGATGTGGGTGGAAAGAGTGGAAATAGGGAACAGAGATGGAAACTTCAAAGGTCCTTAATGTTTGCCTTTGCATGAGTATTCTGTATGATAGATCTTCCTCGACCTAAGATAGGTTTCATCCTGATAAGCCCATCATAAGTCGAAAATATCTTAATTGAAAATGTATTTAATACGCCCAACTGACTGAACATCATAGCTTAGCCTAGCCTACCTTAAACATGGTCAGAACACTTATATTAGACTACAGTTGGGCTAAATCATCTAATGCAAAGCATATTTTATAATAAAGTAGTGAATAGTAGTCCATTGGACTCTGTACTAAAGTGAAAAATAGAATGATTAGGCAGTCACTTCAGTCGTGTTCAACTATTTGCAACCCCATGGAGTGTAGCCTGCTAGGTTGCAATGCAGAGACTCAGGTTAAATCCCTGGGTGGGGAAGATCCCCTGGAGGAGGGCATGGCAACCTGTTCCAGTATTCTTGCCTGGAAAATCCCTGCTAGCCATACTACCCTGGGGAATAGCTGCGATTCATCTCAGCCTGCTTATGCTCTGCCTGTAAAACTAAGTGGCTCAGAAGAGGTGATAATGGCGTTTTCTTGTCTTCCTTTATTTCTCATCTACCTGGGCTTACTTTAAGCCTTTGAGGATTGAATAACTAACAAGAAAAATATAATTTGTCAACAGTATGATGAAATCAGGCCAAGGCAAGAAATGTGAAAATGAATTACCATGAGCAAGGTAGACTTTTAATTTTCTTCCCTCAGTCCTGGCTTTTGTGCTTGCCACAAGTCTAACGGAGGCCAGGATGAGCCATGCCAATGCCCGGGCACTTGTAACAAAACAAGAGGAGATAAAGAGGGATGAAATCATCCATGGAAGCAGGAAGCAATTAACCACATAAAGAAAGTGAAACATCATCAGTGATAAGCCTTGACAGTAATTTACTCAGGTTTGGGAACTTTTTGTTCAGAAGGTTTTCAATAAGTTTTCCTAGTTTTCTGCAGCTTCCTTAATTCAATAGCTTTTTATTTTTCAAAAAGACAAAATTATGCAGTCACTACTGCCCACATACCCATATCTTTATTGTATCACAGTGATTAGATGTGGGTGGAAAGAGTGGAAATAGGGAACAGAGATGGAAACTTCAAAGGTCCTTAATGTTTGCCTTTGCATGAGTATTCTGTATGATAGATCTTCCTCGACCTAAGATAGGTTTCATCCTGATAAGCCCATCATAAGTCGAAAATATCTTAATTGAAAATGTATTTAATACGTCTAACTGACTGAACATCATAGCTTAGCCTAGCCTACCTTAAACATGGTCAGAACACTTATATTAGACTACAGTTGGGCTAAATCATCTAATGCAAAGCATATTTTATAATAAAGTAGTGAATAGTAGTCCATTGGACTCTGTACTAAAGTGAAAAATAGAATGATTAGGCAGTCACTTCAGTCGTGTTCAACTATTTGCAACCCCATGGAGTGTAGCCTGCTAGGTTGCAATGCAGAGACTCAGGTTAAATCCCTGGGTGGGGAAGATCCCCTGGAGGAGGGCATGGCAACTCACTCCAGTATTCTTGCCTGGAGAATCCCATGGACAGAGGAGCCTAACAGGTTCCAAAGAGTTGGACACAACTGAGGGACTAGCACTTTCATTTTTTTTCACTTTATATCAATTATAGTTATTATAAAATATATTTACCATATGAGTACAATATATTTTTGTAGTTTATTTTATACCTAAAACCTTAATCCTCTGCCCCTGTGTTACCCTTCCCTGCTTCCTTCTTCTTAATGGCAACCACTAGTTTGTTCTCTATGTCTGTAAGCCTACTTTTTTGTTTTATTCACTCATTGATTGCACTTTCTAGATCTGACATATAAGTGGTACCATGTAGCATTTATCTTTCTCTGTCTGATTTATTTCACTTAACCTAATGCCTTCCAAATCCATCCATGTTGCTGCAGATGGAAAAATTTCCTCTTTTTTTAATGGCTGAGTAGTGTTCCACTGTATATATGTACCACATCTTCTTCATCCATTCATTTGTTGATGGGCACTTAGATTGCTTCCATATCTTGGCTATTGTAAATACTGCTGCTGTGAACATTAGGATGCATATATCTTTTCAAATTAGTGTTTTGGATCTTTTTTTTCTTCTTCTTTTTATATACCCAGCAGTGGAATTGCTGTGTCCAATGGTAGTTCTATTTTTAGTTTTTGAGAAACCTCCATACTGTTTTTCACAATGGCTGCACCAGTTTACATTTCCACCAACAATACCACTGTCTTTTACACTTGCCTTTGCATGATACTATTTTGACTGAACATCATACCCTTAGCGAAAATATCTTAATTGAAAATGTATTTAATACGTCTAACTGACTGAACATCATAGCTTAGCCTAGCCTACCTTAAACATGGTCAGAACACTTATATTAGACTACAGTTGGGCTAAATCATCTAATGCAAAGCATATTTTATAATAAAGTAGTGAATAGTAGTCCATTGGACTCTGTACTAAAGTGAAAAATAGAATGATTAGGCAGTCACTTCAGTCGTGTTCAACTATTTGCAACCCCATGGAGTGTAGCCTGCTAGGTTGCAATGCAGAGACTCAGGTTAAATCCCTGGGTGGGGAAGATCCCCTGGAGGAGGGCATGGCAACTCACTCCAGTATTCTTGCCTGGAGAATCCCATGGACAGAGGAGCCTAACAGGTTCCAAAGAGTTGGACACAACTGAGGGACTAGCACTTTCATTTTTTTTCACTTTATATCAATTATAGTTATTATAAAATATATTTACCATATGAGTACAATATATTTTTGTAGTTTATTTTATACCTAAAACCTTAATCCTCTGCCCCTGTGTTACCCTTCCCTGCTTCCTTCTTCTTAATGGCAACCACTAGTTTGTTCTCTATGTCTGTAAGCCTACTTTTTTGTTTTATTCACTCATTGATTGCACTTTCTAGATCTGACATATAAGTGGTACCATGTAGCATTTATCTTTCTCTGTCTGATTTATTTCACTTAACCTAATGCCTTCCAAATCCATCCATGTTGCTGCAGATGGAAAAATTTCCTCTTTTTTTAATGGCTGAGTAGTGTTCCACTGTATATATGTACCACATCTTCTTCATCCATTCATTTGTTGATGGGCACTTAGATTGCTTCCATATCTTGGCTATTGTAAATACTGCTGCTGTGAACATTAGGATGCATATATCTTTTCAAATTAGTGTTTTGGATCTTTTTTTTCTTTTTCTTCTTTTTATATACCCAGCAGTGGAATTGCTGTGTCCAATGGTAGTTCTATTTTTAGTTTTTGAGAAACCTCCATACTGTTTTTCACAATGGCTGCACCAGTTTACATTTCCACCAACAATACCACTGTCTTTTTACACAGATAGTGGAGATAAGCCTAATAGATCTGATTTGTGTACAGATTTGTGTTAGGACAGCTAATTTGATCAATGGTACGTTATGAGTATATATGGGGAAAGGTTTTGGTAGAACATGGTTCTGGCATATTTCAGGCTTCTCTGGTGACTCAAACAATAAAGTATCTATTTGCAATGTGGGAGACCTGGGTTCAATCCTTGGGTTGGGACGACCCCCTGGAGGAGGTAATGACAACCCACTCCTACTGAAGAATTCCCATAAGGCAGAGAATCCCCATGGACAGAGAAACCTGACATGCTACAGTCCACAGGGTCCCAAAGAGTCAGACACTACTGAACAACTAAGCATGGCATGGCACTGGCATATTTTAAGGAATTGCAAGCATCAAATGACTTATTCTAGGCAACAAAAGTTGCAGGATGGGACTTCCCTGGTGGTCCAGTGGATAGAGAGTCCTCCTTGCAGTGCAAGGGGCACCGTTTCGATCTCTGGCCAAGGAAGAACCCCCGTGCCATGGAGCAACTGGACTGGTGTGTCCAATTATGAGCCAGAGCTCTGGAATGCATGCACCCAGAGCCCATGCTCTGCAACAAGAGAGGCTACTGCAGTGGGAGGTTCACACAGGCCAAATAAAGATGAACAAAAATAAATAAACAAAACAATAAAAAAGAGACCAAAATTTAAAAAAAAAAAAAAAGTTGCAGGATGCTTAAGTAACTATTTTCAAGAGTGCTGTAAGTTACTGTGTGAAAAAATTATAGCCAACAATTTTTCACCTTCTGGGTAGAAGGAAGAGAAAACAATTTAAATTTTAGAATGGGCTGTGAAGTTGCTCTCATTAGCATTTTATAGGAGAGGACAGGACTCTTCCTCAAGTGTTCCAGAAAGATAAGGAAGGGACTCAGCAGCCTAGAACAATGTTAACAAGATTCACGAGTTTGGTTGGGTCATAGAAACCCACTGGTCTCTAACTAGGAAGCTTCTCCACCCGCTTCGGTGCCGTGGTTCACATGTTTTTCCACCTCGGGCATTCCTAAGTGAGGATACATTATCAAAGCCAGCCTGTGGTGGTCTGTTCACCCAGCAGCATTATTCACAACTCCTCCATCTTTCTCACCTTCTCCTAAACACGGGCCTGACCACTAGGGGGTAAGGAAAACAGGAAGATGAAATAAGATCTCCCATTAGCAGCCATTAGGAGCTCAACATTCATAGCTCGGCAGCCACTGAAATAGATTTTTCATAAATTTCCTGAGTAGCCTTCTGGAACCCAAGATAAAGAGGGTTCAATCCTTGGGTTGGGACGACCCCCTGGAGGAGGTAATGACAACCCACTCCTACTGAAGAATTCCCATAAGGCAGAGAATCCCCATGGACAGAGAAACCTGACATGCTACAGTCCACAGGGTCCCAAAGAGTCAGACACTACTGAACAACTAAGCATGGCATGGCACTGGCATATTTTAAGGAATTGCAAGCATCAAATGACTTATTCTAGGCAACAAAAGTTGCAGGATGGGATTTCCCCTGGTGGTCCAGTGGATAGAGAGTCCTCCTTGCAGTGCAAGGGGCACCGTTTCGATCTCTGGCCAAGGAAGAACCCCCGTGCCATGGAGCAACTGGACTGGTGTGTCCAATTATGAGCCAGAGCTCTGGAATGCATGCACCCAGAGCCCATGCTCTGCAACAAGAGAGGCTACTGCAGTGGGAGGTTCACACAGGCCAAATAAAGATGAACAAAAATAAATAAACAAAACAATAAAAAAGAGACCAAAATTTTAAAAAAAAAAAAAAGTTGCAGGATGCTTAAGTAACTATTTTCAAGAGTGCTGTAAGTTACTGTGTGAAAAAATTATAGCCAACAATTTTTCACCTTCTGGGTAGAAGGAAGAGAAAACAATTTAAATTTTAGAATGGGCTGTGAAGTTGCTCTCATTAGCATTTTATAGGAGAGGACAGGACTCTTCCTCAAGTGTTCCAGAAAGATAAGGAAGGGACTCAGCAGCCTAGAACAATGTTAACAAGATTCACGAGTTTGGTTGGGTCATAGAAACCCACTGGTCTCTAACTAGGAAGCTTCTCCACCCGCTTCGGTGCCGTGGTTCACATGTTTTTCCACCTCGGGCATTCCTAAGTGAGGATACATTATCAAAGCCAGCCTGTGGTGGTCTGTTCACCCAGCAGCATTATTCACAACTCCTCCATCTTTCTCACCTTCTCCTAAACACGGGCCTGACCACTAGGGGGTAAGGAAAACAGGAAGATGAAATAAGATCTCCCATTAGCAGCCATTAGGAGCTCAACATTCATAGCTCGGCAGCCACTGAAATAGATTTTTCATAAATTTCCTGAGTAGCCTTCTGGAACCCAAGATAAAGAGCAGTTCTTTGCTCCTTCTTTTACAGATTGCATAAATAACTTCCTTTGGCCACAAACCTTTAGAGCTGGGAATGAAACAAAGATCTCCAAGTCCAGGGACAGTAACATGAGCTCAGGTGGCTGTCTGGAAATAAGCACTTGAGGAGGGTGACTGAGGAGGAGGCTTCAGCAGAGATAGCGAACTAATATGGGTATCAGCATGGAATACAGGAAAACATGTTTTTCTTCATTTTCTCATAGTCACTTTGCTTCACTTCACCATTTTTGATGTTCCATTTTTTTTTATTACAATAGAGGAATCTTAAGTCAAATAAAAAGAAGACTCTTGTATTTTTATCAGCCTAGACATATTAAGGCTTCTTTTGGCCCTAATAACTCCAAGTTGAGTAATATTTACCGTGGCCATTTCTGAATGATGCTTTTCCAAACTGGAATAACAGAGGCCAAAGAACAGTTTATAACACAATGCCTTAATATATATAGAAATATTGTGGGGAACAGTAGGGATAGGGAATTTATTTGTTGGAAAGAGACTGCCTTTTTAATTTGTACGTTGAAAGGGTTGTTAAAAATAAAGGAGCTGGGCTTCCCTGGTGGTCCAGTGGGTAAGGACACCGCCTTGCAGTGCAAGGGGCGCCAGTTCGATCCCTGGCCTGGGAAGATCCCACGTGCCGTGGAGCGGCTGGACGGATATGTCCAAGTACGGAGCCAGAGCTCTGGAGTGCATGCGCCCAGAGTCAGTGCTCTGCAACGAGAGAGGCCACTGCAATGGGAGGTCCATACAGGCCAAAGAACAAAGATGGATGAAAACAGATAAATGAATGACCAATAGAAGTGGCCAAAAAAAAAAAATTAAAAATAAAGGAGTCACGTATTAAAGGCCAATACATTTCATGATTTTCAGGTTTAGCCCAATTCTAATTTTCTGATTTACTCCTAATAATACACATTAGCCAAAGAATTAATATTGGCCATAAACACCCATATAGTTTCCTTCTTTCTCTCCCTTCCCCTTCCTCTCCCTCCTCCCCTCACACACACACACACACACACACACAGTACGTGTAGTGTGTTAGGCTGGAGACTGAATGGTCAGTAAGTTTGTGGACAGTACAATGCTAGTTATTCTTCTTCTCTCTGAGAGTCAAGAAACAAAGGAATTCCACAGCTTAGATCATGTGAGGAAACTCTTTCTGGCTCCCAGTAAATGTGTCGTCCAGTTCTCAAAATGCACAGGCTAAAGTAAACTTAGACTCTTATCCAAAGTCTTTGCTAAGAAAACAAAAGGAGTTAGGTTTTCCCTAAAGATTTTCCTAAACCATTCAGATTTGCTTCTTTTGATCCAAGCGTATTAAAGACAGTAAAGAGAAATTTCGTCTTGGGAATTACTATTTTAAACAAAGGCCCAAAACAGTGGTGTCTATTTTTAAAGCCTCCTCATTTCTCTCCAGTAACCAAACACAAGGTAATTTGAATTCTGTTTCCAGTTAAGACAGTTATCTTGATTCTACTCTACAATTTAGTGGTCTCTCCTTTGTACTTGATTTCTATGATATTAAATACATACAACATTTCCTTTCCTTTTAACCCGGTTTCCACTTACACTTTTCTGTGTATCTGAGATCTGTACTGTGACCTGCCTGAACTCATGGAAAGTTGAAGACGCTGAAAGAGAATTGTTGTAGTTAAACTTCCTGATGGCACTTTTTAAAAACAGCAGTGGGAAAAAAAAAGAGAGAGAGAGAACAGGGAACTCATCAGACGTGATTTTTGGCAGATGTTTCTCTTGGACTGCTCAGGGTATCCCCAGAAATTATAAACCCTCCTAGGTGGTTCATAGTACAGTAAATCAAGCAAGATAAATTATTTTAATGTTCAGCTTATTGATTCAGTTCCTTTCTCTGCAAGTTTTTAGTAACATGAATTTCAATCTAAGTGAAAGGTCAGCTTTGAAGTAAGTGTAAAGAAATTTACAGGAAATGAAGCAGAAAGTGAGCTTTCATGCATTTTCAAATGTCTCTCTTATTCAGGAGAAAATTAACTGTGTCATCAGTCAAAAGAACAACAGATGCCTACTTTCTTATGTTAAAGTAAAATGAATACCTACCCTACCAGTAGTATGCTATTAACTCTGAAATTTGAAATTCACTTAAGGTATGTTTTCCCCAGTTTTGCCTGTGAAAATAGGAAATAAACAATCGTGAATTAAGGTTCTAAGTAAACATGTAGCAGTTGTAGTTTGGTGGGGGAGATGAGGAAGACAGCCAACATGAAATCATCATGGTGGGTTTTTTCTCCAGTGTAGGATGCTAACTAGACATTTGTGACAACGACATAATCAACAACATCTTTCAATATTTAATTTCTTGTCAGTTGTTATCTAAATTGACTTCAACTCATGTTTATGTAAGTGTGTGTGTATTATGTACATACGTATAACTCGATCTGTCAGAGGGAAGTGGCCAATTGCAGCAATTATGTGGCTCATTCTACAGGGTAAGAAGAGGAAGAGAAGAAGCGTGATGGTGAGGAAAAAGACAATTTAGAAAAATTTAACTTATTATATAGATTTATATGTAGGTATAGTTTGGACTGCCTCCAACAATATGTCTACCTATAAATCTTGGATGCCTTCCGATGCTAGGTTATCAGATTGAGTCCTGGATGTGCTTAGATGACACACATATAAGTGAGCTCACTGGTACATTAGTGCAAGACTCTTTAGTGCCATGTTGATCCTCAAAGCTTAGTTCAGCAGTAATTTGGTTCAATTAGTATTTACAAAGTAATTCCAGGCCCTTAGCTTGGTGCAGGGGCTACAGTTTATTTATTTTTTTTTTTATAATCTATGAAGTGTTTTGTTGCTTCTGTTAAAATGATCCCCTGGTCTGATGCCCAAAAGAAAAACAGAAAAGATGCCATACAGGACCTCTGGCTTACACATTCCATTGTCTGAAACCAGGGTCTTCTGAAGTCAGATGGGCATGATGGGATTGATTTGGCCAAGAGACCTAAGGCACATGATCCTCCAAGATCCTGCGGCAGAGAGAAGAGCCAGTGGAATACAGCCCGTGGAGGTTGAATATTCAAGTGTTGAGATCAGGATGATGGGTTACATCCCTCATCCCTTCTTCCCCAAACCCAAGTGCTGGACTCCTAGAAGGAGAATCATTTTGTTCGTAAAATGAATACCTACCCTACCAGTAGTATGCTATTAACTCTGAAATTTGAAATTCACTTAAGGTATGTTTTCCCAGTTTTGCCTGTGAAAATAGGAAATAAACAATCGTGAATTAAGGTTCTAAGTAAACATGTAGCAGTTGTAGTTTGGTGGGGGAGATGAGGAAGACAGCCAACATGAAATCATCATGGTGGGTTTTTTCTCCAGTGTAGGATGCTAACTAGACATTTGTGACAACGACATAATCAACAACATCTTTCAATATTTAATTTCTTGTCAGTTGTTATCTAAATTGACTTCAACTCATGTTTATGTAAGTGTGTGTGTATTATGTACATACGTATAACTCGATCTGTCAGAGGGAAGTGGCCAATTGCAGCAATTATGTGGCTCATTCTACAGGGTAAGAAGAGGAAGAGAAGAAGCGTGATGGTGAGGAAAAAAGACAATTTAGAAAAATTTAACTTATTATATAGATTTATATGTAGGTATAGTTTGGACTGCCTCCAACAATATGTCTACCTATAAATCTTGGATGCCTTCCGATGCTAGGTTATCAGATTGAGTCCTGGATGTGCTTAGATGACACACATATAAGTGAGCTCACTGGTACATTAGTGCAAGACTCTTTAGTGCCATGTTGATCCTCAAAGCTTAGTTCAGCAGTAATTTGGTTCAATTAGTATTTACAAAGTAATTCCAGGCCCTTAGCTTGGTGCAGGGGCTACAGTTTATTTATTTTTTTTTTTATAATCTATGAAGTGTTTTGTTGCTTCTGTTAAAATGATCCCCTGGTCTGATGCCCAAAAGAAAAACAGAAAAGATGCCATACAGGACCTCTGGCTTACACATTCCATTGTCTGAAACCAGGGTCTTCTGAAGTCAGATGGGCATGATGGGATTGATTTGGCCAAGAGACCTAAGGCACATGATCCTCCAAGATCCTGCGGCAGAGAGAAGAGCCAGTGGAATACAGCCCCGTGGAGGTTGAATATTCAAGTGTTGAGATCAGGATGATGGGTTACATCCCTCATCCCTTCTTCCCCAAACCCAAGTGCTGGACTCCCTAGAAGGAGAATCATTTTGTTCAAAGGATGGGTGCTCTCCCTCAGAGATGTGTGTCAGTATCAGGGATTAAGAGCACCTCCCTGAGCAGTGAACCAGTAGAATCCCTCTTCCAGAGGTGAGAGATAACATGCCATTCTTATTCAGGAAATAAATTTGCATAAATTATAAGAAAAATCTATCTTTACTTTGAGTAAGTACTCAGTTACTTTTCTACCTTCAGCACAAAAACCCCATAAAATCATTACCACAATTTAGAAAAAAATTTAAAAACCTGGATTAGGACCTCAATTCTGCCACCTGGTAGCTAAGTGAGCTTGAAAGAATTGTTTAACCTGTCTCAATAGCACATTCTTTCTCTGTAAAGGTACAGTAATAATAAGACCTAACTCATAGGCTTGATGTGTGGTTGCAATGAGGTAGTGTAGAGAAAGTTTTGGTACCATAGCTAGCATTGGGCAAAGGTTCAGGAAATACCCCTTGTTATTACCATCCCTCTTTCTATTATGACTGGGCAGCCTGAGGGGCTTCAGACCCTGTGGACCTAATGCTTGGTACATGTCTGAAGCCAAAATATTAGAAAGAACCCTTGCTTTTTCATGTAATACATGACATCGTGGCAAATAAGCAAAAAGCAGTCAGTGGTATTTATGTCTTTCCATGGCAACCATTTCCATCTACCTCTCTTAGCTGGAGGAAATGAAGGCAATAACAGCTGAATTGTGGGAACCTGCCATTCACTTCTACCACAGTGTGGTAAGAATAGAGAATTCATTATAAAATATCTAGGTATCAAGTCATTGACAATGTCAAAATTTGGTGGAAAATGAAGATAGATTAATTTACATATAGTAAAACTCCATTGACTTATTCTTTTATTTCAATATACTATTTGGACAAGTCGTTGTTAGTTGCTTCAGTCGTGTCAGACTCTTTGCGACCCTATTGACTGTAGCCCCCAGGCTCCTCTGTCCATGGGTTTCTCCAGGCAAGAGAGAAGAGCCAGTGGAATACAGCCGTGATGAATATTCAAGTGTTGAGATCAGGATGATGGGTTACATCCCTCATCCCTTCTTCCCCAAACCCAAGTGCTGGACTCCTAGAAGGAGAATCATTTTGTTCAAAGGATGGGTGCTCTCCCTCAGAGATGTGTGTCAGTATCAGGGATTAAGAGCACCTCCCTGAGCAGTGAACCAGTAGAATCCCTCTTCCAGAGGTGAGAGATAACATGCCATTCTTATTCAGGAAATAAATTTGCATAAATTATAAGAAAAATCTATCTTTACTTTGAGTAAGTACTCAGTTACTTTTCTACCTTCAGCACAAAAACCCCATAAAATCATTACCACAATTTAGAAAAAAATTTAAAAACCTGGATTAGGACCTCAATTCTGCCACCTGGTAGCTAAGTGAGCTTGAAAGAATTGTTTAACCTGTCTCAATAGCACATTCTTTCTCTGTAAAGGTACAGTAATAATAAGACCTAACTCATAGGCTTGATGTGTGGTTGCAATGAGGTAGTGTAGAGAAAGTTTTGGTACCATAGCTAGCATTGGGCAAAGGTTCAGGAAATACCCCTTGTTATTACCATCCCTCTTTCTATTATGACTGGGCAGCCTGAGGGGCTTCAGACCCTGTGGACCTAATGCTTGGTACATGTCTGAAGCCAAAATATTAGAAAGAACCCTTGCTTTTTCATGTAATACATGACATCGTGGCAAATAAGCAAAAAGCAGTCAGTGGTATTTATGTCTTTCCATGGCAACCATTTCCATCTACCTCTCTTAGCTGGAGGAAATGAAGGCAATAACAGCTGAATTCGTGGGAACCTGCCATTCACTTCTACCACAGTGTGGTAAGAATAGAGAATTCATTATAAAATATCTAGGTATCAAGTCATTGACAATGTCAAAATTTGGTGGAAAATGAAGATAGATTAATTTACATATAGTAAAACTCCATTGACTTATTCTTTTATTTCAATATACTATTTGGACAAGTCGTTGTTAGTTGCTTCAGTCGTGTCAGACTCTTTGCGACCCTATTGACTGTAGCCCCCAGGCTCCTCTGTCCATGGGTTTCTCCAGGCAAGAATACTAGAGTGGGTTGCCATTTTCTCCTCCAGGGGATCTTCTTGACCCGGGGATCAAACTCAGGTCTCCCACATTTCAGGTAGATTCTTTATAATCTGGGCCACCAGGGAAGATTTCAAATATGTAAGAAGCATGATCTTCTAAGCAAATAAGTAATTTCAGAATCTTAAAAGTACTTGGAAACTTTCATTTGTTAGGGGAGAAAGATAATGAACAAGTAAATAAATAAATAAACTAAGGATTTCTAGCTTGTAATAAAGGCTCTAAAGGAAACAAATAGGATTCTGTGTCCTATACTTACTAGCATTATGACCTTGAGTAAGTCACCAATCCATGGAATAATAGAATTTGAAGGCATCTTAGAGATCATTACAAAGGCTTTATGAACTATAAGGCTCTAAACATATACAAAGAAAGATTATCAGTAGTTCCTAATTGTAAGTCACCCCTACCTAGTAATATAGAAAGTCATTAAGACTGTTACTGAGAGCCCATATTCCTCCTTTAAAGTAAGTATGTTTCTTAAAAACACAAAACCCAGTGTCATTCAATATTCCATATTTCAATATATTCACTGTTTTAAACTAGTTTCCTGCCAAGTGGTCTGACCTAGAGAAGGGTGAATGCTTACATCATCTTTCAGAGGAAAGAAAACCAAGGTGTGTAATGATTATATGGATTGCCATGAGTATGCCTGGAGACATAGCATGGCCCAGAAATAACAGATCTAGGTGCTTATGAAGCTTTTTCAAATCAAAAATAATAAGGAAAAATCAAAAAAATAAGAGCAATTGTATTTAGCTACTTTTTACCTGATGATGTTCAATAGCAACTGAAATCTGAATATAGACTTAGAAAAACAACAGTGTATTTATTTCCTATTAATAGAATCATTATTTATAACGATTCTCTAATTTTTATGTGTTTAATATTGAACTTAAAAGTATTTCCATTTAATAGGAAACATTCCATTAAATATCAAATGAATTCATATCCTCACTCATTTTCATTTAAAATTCTGAGTGTAATGGGATATTCACAGAAGTGCTATAAGTACTTTGAATAAAGGTTATCGATAAATACGGTTACCCCAGGAGTGCCCACTTGAGGTTTTTTGTCTTATATTTTGTATCTCAGCTACCTCCAAGCAGAGTTATCACATGTATAGAAGGCACTCACTGTATACTATTGAATGATATGTAACACTGAAATAGTGTTACTCTCATGTTTTTTTCCATAGGCTTCATAGAGTAGCAGTATCTTAGGTGTGATCATTATGTTCCAGGATTTAATATAAACCTTACCAGGCTTCCAGATAGTTCACTCTACCCAACACAGATAAGATTGATGTGTAAGCCCAAATACCAATTTAGACCTTTCCAGTGAGAACCATAACACACAGCAGACCAGAACACCCCAATGCACAGAGGGATTCACTCTTCCCCATGGGTAAAGTAGACAAACTACAAAGGCTTTATGAACTAAAAGGGAAAAAAAAAATTATCAGTAGTTCCTAATTGTAAGTCACCCTACCTAGTAATATAGAAAGTCATTAAGACTGTTACTGAGAGCCCATATTCCTCCTTTAAAGTAAGTATGTTTCTTAAAAACACAAAACCCAGTGTCATTCAATATTCCATATTTCAATATATTCACTGTTTTAAACTAGTTTCCTGCCAAGTGGTCTGACCTAGAGAAGGGTGAATGCTTACATCATCTTTCAGAGGAAAGAAAACCAAGGTGTGTAATGATTATATGGATTGCCATGAGTATGCCTGGAGACATAGCATGGCCCAGAAATAACAGATCTAGGTGCTTATGAAGCTTTTTCAAATCAAAAATAATAAGGAAAAATCAAAAAAATAAGAGCAATTGTATTTAGCTACTTTTTACCTGATGATGTTCAATAGCAACTGAAATCTGAATATAGACTTAGAAAAACAACAGTGTATTTATTTCCTATTAATAGAATCATTATTTATAACGATTCTCTAATTTTTATGTGTTTAATATTGAACTTAAAAGTATTTCCATTTAATAGGAAACATTCCATTAAATATCAAATGAATTCATATCCTCACTCATTTTCATTTAAAATTCTGAGTGTAATGGGATATTCACAGAAGTGCTATAAGTACTTTGAATAAAGGTTATCGATAAATACGGTTACCCCAGGAGTGCCCACTTGAGGTTTTTTGTCTTATATTTTGTATCTCAGCTACCTCCAAGCAGAGTTATCACATGTATAGAAGGCACTCACTGTATACTATTGAATGATATGTAACACTGAAATAGTGTTACTCTCATGTTTTTTTCCATAGGCTTCATAGAGTAGCAGTATCTTAGGTGTGATCATTATGTTCCAGGATTTAATATAAACCTTACCAGGCTTCCAGATAGTTCACTCTACCCAACACAGATAAGATTGATGTGTAAGCCCAAATACCAATTTAGACCTTTCCAGTGAGAACCATAACACACAGCAGACCAGAACACCCCAATGCACAGAGGGATTCACTCTTCCCCATGGGTAAAGTAGACAAACTACAAGGTAAGGTCATTATTGGCTATGGAATCAGAACCATAATATTTGGTAGGAACATTGCTGTGCTATTATCAGAAAGCTAAGAGCATGTATGTCTCCCACAGGTTTATGTTTGCAGAAGACTCATATTTCTATCTATATGAGACACACTGTTCTTTGAGATTCCTTCTTTGTTATTGTTGTTATGCTGGCCATCATTCATTATGGAGCTGTTTCTTCAACTCCATAAAATCAAAAACTTATAAGTTTCATTAGGTCCCATTTGTTTACTTTTGGTTTTCTTTTGATTACTGTAGGAGGTGAGTCAACAAGGATCTTGCTGTGGTTTATGTCAAAGAGTGTGCTGCCTATGTTTTCCTCTAGGAGTTTTATAGTGTATTTTGCCCTACATTTAGCTCTTTAGTCCATTTTAAGTTTATTTTAGTGTATGGTGTTAGGAAATATTCTAATTTCATTCTTTGGCATGTAGCTGTCCACTTTTCCTGGCACCACTTAATAAAGAGGCTGTCTTTTTTCCATTGTGTATTCTTGCATTCTTTGTCAGAGATGCGATGTTCATAGATGTGTGGGTTTATCTCTGCTTTTTATCCTGTTCCATATATTCCTGATTCTGTGCCAGTACCACACTGTCTTGTTTCCTGTAGCTTTGTAGGATAGTCTGAAGTCATGGAGCTTGATTTTTTCAGCTCTGTTTTTCTTTCTAATGGCAGGGGGAGGGGTGATGAGGAGATAAGAGGGAGGCTCAAGAGAAAAGGAGTATGTGTACACTTATAACTGATTCATGTTTTTGTACAGCAGCAACTAACACGAAATTGTAAAGCAATTATACTCCAATTAAAAATAACTTAGAAAACTGTTCATAAAATCAGATGATTATGCTATAGCTTTATAAATGCAAAAATAACTATACTCTCCTCCTTTGATCTCTACACTGATTCTAATGTAGACTCAGTAAAGCCTAGGCTATGGCAAATTATTCTCTGTCTTATTCTCCTCTGAATCCTTAGTGCCTTATGGAAGCCCAAATACCAATTTAGACCTTTCCAGTGAGAACCATAACACACAGCAGACCAGAACACCCCAATGCACAGAGGGATTCACTCTTCCCCATGGGTAAAGTAGACAAACTACAAGGTAAGGTCATTATTGGCTATGGAATCAGAACCATAATATTTGGTAGGAACATTGCTGTGCTATTATCAGAAAGCTAAGAGCATGTATGTCTCCCACAGGTTTATGTTTGCAGAAGACTCATATTTCTATCTATATGAGACACACTGTTCTTTGAGATTCCTTCTTTGTTATTGTTGTTATGCTGGCCATCATTCATTATGGAGCTGTTTCTTCAACTCCATAAAATCAAAAACTTATAAGTTTCATTAGGTCCCATTTGTTTACTTTTGGTTTTCTTTTGATTACTGTAGGAGGTGAGTCAACAAGGATCTTGCTGTGGTTTATGTCAAAGAGTGTGCTGCCTATGTTTTCCTCTAGGAGTTTTATAGTGTATTTTGCCCTACATTTAGCTCTTTAGTCCATTTTAAGTTTATTTTAGTGTATGGTGTTAGGAAATATTCTAATTTCATTCTTTGGCATGTAGCTGTCCACTTTTCCTGGCACCACTTAATAAAGAGGCTGTCTTTTTTCCATTGTGTATTCTTGCATTCTTTGTCAGAGATGCGATGTTCATAGATGTGTGGGTTTATCTCTGCTTTTTATCCTGTTCCATATATTCCTGATTCTGTGCCAGTACCACACTGTCTTGTTTCCTGTAGCTTTGTAGGATAGTCTGAAGTCATGGAGCTTGATTTTTTCAGCTCTGTTTTTCTTTCTAATGGCAGGGGGAGGGGTGATGAGGAGATAAGAGGGAGGCTCAAGAGAAAAGGAGTATGTGTACACTTATAACTGATTCATGTTTTTGTACAGCAGCAACTAACACGAAATTGTAAAGCAATTATACTCCAATTAAAAATAACTTAGAAAACTGTTCATAAAATCAGATGATTATGCTATAGCTTTATAAATGCAAAAATAACTATACTCTCCTCCTTTGATCTCTACACTGATTCTAATGTAGACTCAGTAAAGCCTAGGCTATGGCAAATTATTCTCTGTCTTATTCTCCTCTGAATCCTTAGTGCCTTATGGAAGACTTTTCACGGCATAGGTCCTGAATACATTTTTGTAGAAGGAATGACTAGATGGATAAGTTGTCACAAATGTCTGACATCATTCTGTATATGTATTTTTTTTTCCTAATTTCCTGCTCAGAGAATAATTTTTCAGAAATCTTTTTCTATATGTGGTATAGCTGAGAGCAAAATATGTATATGTACACACTAACTATGTATTCTGTTCCTTTGCCAAATACATGATCCTGGCCTACCAGAAAACTTAAAATGTAAAATGCATTATTTTTCAGTATATTTTAAAAATTATATTTAGAATATTAAAAATTAAATATCAATTAATTATTAATATTATAAATATTATACTGTTATAACATTATTTGAATATATTTCATTTATATATAATATATATGATGTATAATAATGTATAGTGTAATATATCCTATGTATAATATATATTATATATATTTATATGTCATATATAATATGTATGATATGTTATATATTATATGAATGTTGCATGTGATATGATAGATTGTATTATATATTATGAATTATATTATGTACAATCTATATTATATATATCATATATCTTATTATATAATAGATGATATACAATATATCACATATCATGTATTATATATCATATTGTATATGATAGATTATATATCATAAAGTTATATACATAATATATAATATATTTTACATATAATATATAGTATGTAATATTTAATATTACATATGATATTGCATACATGATGTTATATATTATATATAATGTATCATATAAGGTATGTAATATAGATCATATAGTATACATCATATATAATATCTATATACTATATAATCTATATTATATATACAGATATTATGTATTATATAAATATATAGAGATATTAATATTATATATAGATTATGTATTATATATTAGATAGTATATATCATATATATACTATGTATTAGATATCTTATAATTTTATTATATATTATATAATCTATTATATATACTACATATTATGTATTATATAATTATATCATATGTGTTATATATTTATTATATATACCTATAATTACATTGCATTTTGTTATATATTATTATATTATATGTTAAATAATTATAATTATATTATAATTATATTATAATTACATATAATATATTATTTTATATAATAATATGTATATTGATATACCATTATATTACATATTATATATAATATAATGATATGTATATCAATATATTATTATATGTTCTTATATTATAAATAGTAATAATATTATTATTACAAATATTGATTAATTATTTAAAATATACTAAATTAAACATAGTATTTTAAAAATTATGCAACCATCATCATTATGTAATCCCAAAACCTATTTATTCTGTCATTCCCATTAAAAGCCCCTCACCATTGCCCCCTTATCTCAGTTCTTGGACCACTAAGCTACTTTCTGTCTCTATGAATTTGCCTATTCTGGCATTTCATATAAATGGAATTCTAAATATGTAATCCATCTTGAAGAATGCTCCATGCACACTTGAGAAGAATATGTATTCTGTTGTTGTATGGAGTACTCTATAATATCAGGTTTTGTTGGTTTATAAGGTTGTTCAAATCTTCTTTTACTGATGGTCTATCTAGTTATCCCTTCCATTATTGAAAGTAGAGTGTACAGTACCTTACTAATAATAGTTGAAAGCCAATAACTATTATAGTTACCTATCCCTTCTGACAGTTTTTCCTTCGTGTGTTTTGAAACTGTTTTCAGGTGCAAATATGTTTCTCATTGTTTTGTCTTTTAGAGAGATTAAGTTTTTCATCATTCTTTGACTTTATTATGCTGCTCCCGTTCCTCAAGAATGTCTTCTTACACCTACTCTGCTAAAATTTTATGCATTCAGGACACGTCTTTAATGCTATCTATTCTGAAGTAGTTTTCAGTCTTTCTGCTAGTTCTGCTCACTCCTACTTTTGTGTATCTATATCTCTGCTACATAATTTGTGTTTTTGTCTTTCTGCTCCTAGTTAAAGATACAGTCTCATCTTTGTAGCCATTCCATATGTAGTATGATCAATTCAATAAAAAATTCTAACATCAAAAAGGTTAGCCCTGTTTTGAGTGATCCTAGATGACTGATTTAAGACAATGGATAGAAATTTCAAAGGGGGGTAACTTGGAGTTATGGAGACTTCAGATTTTTTCCCTTATAAAGAAATCTTAAGCCTTGGATGTAGGAATGGCAGATGATCTAACTATAGCAAATTATTCTTGCAGCGAAAATCCAAGTTATAGATCTGACTTCATCTTTCATGTCCCTGGATTGGATCCTTTCTTCAAGATTAAAACAGCAACCATGGTACATATCATGGCTTGGCAAACTTAGAGCATTTTGGAATCTTCTTTTCCCTCTCTAACTTCTTGCCAACTGGAAGACTGTGATGAGGCATGAGGTAGGGAAAGCTGTTGAGTGAGAATGAGGGGAAAATGTCACATATCCCCTTTGGGTTTCTGAACCATATTATAATTTCACTAGAAAAATGACATTCTTTTGGAAGCCATCTTGAAGAAGATTCTGTGGCTCGGTATTGTAGGTGTCTCCTCTGGGTTAACCTTCTGCACAAGAAGCCCTGCATAGGTGGATTGGCAGTCAACTTCCTGCTTGGAGTCCAAGTGCCAAACACACAGTCGTGTGTGTGTGTACATGGACATACACACACGCGCGCGCGTGCACACACACACACACACACACACACACACACAGAGTAAATGCTGGGAAAATAATCTTCAAATCAGGTGATAAAATTGCAGTGTTCCACAGGCTTTTTCTGTAGTCACAGGACATTTTATCTGTTTTTCATCATTTTGCTCAATTTTGCTCTTAGAATCATTATAAACTGGAACCATGGGCTTGAGATAATCATTTTGTATATCTCAGCCACAAGAAAACTTTTCCTTTACACCTAAATTGCAGTGGTTCTACAGTTTTTCGTGTAAGTTTCTGACTTTCCTCAAGAATGTCTTCTTACACCTACTCTGCTAAAATTTTATGCATTCAGGACACGTCTTTAATGCTATCTATTCTGAAGTAGTTTTCAGTCTTTCTGCTAGTTCTGCTCACTCCTACTTTTGTGTATCTATATCTCTGCTACATAATTTGTGTTTTTGTCTTTCTGCTCCTAGTTAAAGATACAGTCTCATCTTTGTAGCCATTCCATATGTAGTATGATCAATTCAATAAAAAATTCTAACATCAAAAAGGTTAGCCCTGTTTTGAGTGATCCTAGATGACTGATTTAAGACAATGGATAGAAATTTCAAAGGGGTGTAACTTGGAGTTATGGAGACTTCAGATTTTTTCCCTTATAAAGAAATCTTAAGCCTTGGATGTAGGAATGGCAGATGATCTAACTATAGCAAATTATTCTTGCAGCGAAAATCCAAGTTATAGATCTGACTTCATCTTTCATGTCCCTGGATTGGATCCTTTCTTCAAGATTAAAACAGCAACCATGGTACATATCATGGCTTGGCAAACTTAGAGCATTTTGGAATCTTCTTTTCCCTCTCTAACTTCTTGCCAACTGGAAGACTGTGATGAGGCATGAGGTAGGGAAAGCTGTTGAGTGAGAATGAGGGGAAAATGTCACATATCCCCTTTGGGTTTCTGAACCATATTATAATTTCACTAGAAAAATGACATTCTTTTGGAAGCCATCTTGAAGAAGATTCTGTGGCTCGGTATTGTAGGTGTCTCCTCTGGGTTAACCTTCTGCACAAGAAGCCCTGCATAGGTGGATTGGCAGTCAACTTCCTGCTTGGAGTCCAAGTGCCAAACACACAGTCGTGTGTGTGTGTACATGGACATACACACACGCGCGCGCGTGCACACACACACACACACACACACACACACACAGAGTAAATGCTGGGAAAATAATCTTCAAATCAGGTGATAAAATTGCAGTGTTCCACAGGCTTTTTCTGTAGTCACAGGACATTTTATCTGTTTTTTCATCATTTTGCTCAATTTTGCTCTTAGAATCATTATAAACTGGAACCATGGGCTTGAGATAATCATTTTGTATATCTCAGCCACAAGAAAACTTTTCCTTTACACCTAGTAGGTCTTAGCCTTAGCTAAACAGTGGGGCCATCTAGGGAACTTTAAAAATTGCTTGTATGTTTTCTCAGTGTTAAGTTGTCTGAGCTGCTTGTATATTTTGGAAATTAATTCTTTAGAGAAACAGACATAGAGAGCATAGACATTGCGGGGAGGGAAGGGTGGGTGAGAGGTATGGAAAACATAACATTACACTATCATATGTAAATGAGATAGCCATTGTAAATATGCTGTGAGATTAAGGGAATTTATATGGGAGCTATACAGCAACCTGGAGGGGTAGGATCTGTGTGTCATGTGGGACACTGTGTGGTGTGGTGGCACTTTAGAGATGATGTCTATGATGATTCTAACAAGCAAGTGATGAAGCAGACCAGGACTGTGCTATTTAAGATCGGGTCTATGGGCCAGCATTGCTGGTGTCACCTGGAAAATCTTTAGAAGCACAACTCTCAGGCCCCACTCCATACCTGCTGACTCAGAATCTACAAGTTCACAAGCTCTCCAGGTGATTTCTAACCGTGTTAACATTTGAGAAACACTGAGCTAAAGATTATTTCACCAAACCATGTCTGTTTTCTTCTCCTTGGTCTACTGGAAAGGAAACGTGCTACTTATGAAGCAAGCAGCCTGTATTCCTCTCTATTCTGACATTTCCAATGGAAACAATAGGCTCAACTAGGATGGAAATCAGCAAGAATAGCTGACCAAGAAAGGAAGTTTAGATTGAACAAAGGTTTGGTTCATTTTTATAGCCCCTAGAGGAAGAACAATACTGTACAGAAGCTGTTAATGATGGGCTGGATTGGAAGGCAGTCATCTGTGCCAAAATTCAAATGTGTTTCTACTCTAAACTTCCCTCCAGATGTCCAGTTAGACTGTAGAGTTTCCAGCTGGTAAGAACCCCACAGAAATGGCTGGTCACTAAAGTGTACTTCCATATATAGTAGATCCATATTAACTTTATTTTCAAGTTTGTCTGCTCTTTTAGTAATTTCATTAACTTGCATTAGGCAGCAAATGATTTGGTGCTGATTGAAAATGTCTTGTTGACCTTGATGGAGAGATTTTTAGCGGAGATTGTGCTCTGTTTAACGGCTCACAGGTAACTATGGCAACTCTCCATTTCAGTTATGAACATGTCATACAAACCCTAAGTGAAAACAGCTTCAACCTACCAGCCCTCTTTAATAAGTAATCCAATAATAGTGGACCATTCAATCCAGAGGAAAGGCTTTCTCTTTAACTGAGCAATAATTGAAATGGCACCAAGCAGGGAGAGCTGTAGTCTTAACACATTGGCCAACCTCTTAGCATGATTCCCTATGTACCCTTCAACAGGTCACCCGTCCACTTTGAACAGATGAAGAGAAACCCAGATTGTTCAGATAGTTTCGTCCATACTTATTCTGTTCCTCTCAGGGTGAGCTTTATACAAGGTTTCAAGAAACAGTGGCTGTGGTTTAACTCATTTAAAGGGAAACACTGAGTCAGAAAGAGATCAGGGGACCACGTGTCCTGTGTATTCTGCACAGCTATGCCTGAAATTATGGCCCTGTCCTTGCAGATCCAGCTTTTTAAGATCCATTTGCTTTCCCACACCTGGTCCTCTGCGCACTGTCATCAAGCTCAGTGGCCTGCTCAGACACTCAGTGGCTCCCTATTATCTACAGTCTGAGCTCCACACGGCATTCATGGCACGGTCTGCCCTCTGCCTACCTCATCCCATGGTCTAGGGACCACTCACCACAGTGTCCAGAGTCACTGATCCTCAAGTGTGACCACTACTGCGAGTCCTTCCTAACTTTGCTCGCGCCCATCCTTTCCCCCTTCCTGCTCTTCATCTCTCATTTTTCATATTAGAATCCTTCAAACTCAGCTCAAATCATCTCTCTCCTAGCAAGTGCTTCCTAATCACCCTAAACAGAATTGTGTGCATCCTTTCTACTCCAGGGACATCTGGCTTTCACCTCTGTTGTAGCTTGGACTCTGAGCTGACTCCTGTTACACCCCATCAGGGTAGGGGGCATGTCTGTGTTGTGTCATTTACAGCTACGTCCTCAGGACCAAACACAGTGCCCAGCCCAGGGAAGCACTCCATCAGTATTTGTGGAAAGAATGAGTAGGTACATTAGGTTTCTGTAGTATAATCTGACATGATTGACTTTCTCTCCACTTTCCAAGAACATCCCCATCTCCAAGGTCCAACTCAAGTACCACATGTTTGTGGACAGCTTCTCTAATTTTCAAAGCCCATCTCTCTCTCTGAACCCTGATCCAGCACTTGCTTTCTCTATTACTCCTTTGGGCCCTGTCTTTTTCTCTTACAAATGTTTACCTTTCTGTTTCCCTACAGTGTGTCTTTTCAACTAGACTCTATGCATCTGGTAACTAGGGATGATGTCCCATATCTCTCAGACCTCCTAGCATAAATTCACATCATGGATGCTTACTCTGTAAGTTATCACTGCAGAGTTAGGATACAAAATTACTAAGTTAGGATCAGCAAAGTACTAAGTTAGGATCAGCAAAAGTACTGAGTTAGGATCAGCAAAAATACTCCTGTCAGAAGGAAAGCTTTTCCCAGGCATCTCTGAAGCTGGGTTCCTGCTCTGCAGGTGAATGAGCAGTCTCCTCAACTGGAGACCACTGTGAGCCTCTTCCAGAACCCCTCTAACTGTCCAGTCACAACCAGAACCTATGCCCTTGCTTCCTGGCAAGTAAGCATCCTCTAAAGAAGGCTATGATCCCTCATTTTCTCCTTCATCTTTCCAGCCTGACCCACATGACTGCCTGGCCTAGCATAGCACCAGAAAAGCCATTCTAGAGAATGGCAAGGAAAGGAAAGAGGAGATGAGTAAGGGCCTCATTGGATGTTGGTCTCAGTAAAGAACCTTTATTCACTGCCTTTCACTTCACTATTAGTAATGTCAAGGGCTGCTGGGGGTCATAAATAACACAAACTATTCATGACCCAGAGAACAGGCAGATAGTACAGATTCATTCAGAGTTTCATAAAGCGTGTGCCAGGGACTTCCCCAGTGGCTCAGCAGTAAAGAATCTGCCTGCAATGCAGGAAGCGCAGGAGATGCAGGTTGAATCCCTGGGTCGGGAAGGTCCCCTAGAGGAGCAAATGGCAACCCGCTCCAGTATTCTTGCCTGGAGAATCCCATGGACAGAGGAGCCTGACAGGCTACAGATCATGGGGTCGCAAAGCATAAGATGTGACTGAAGTGACTGAGCACAACAATAACAATGCATGTGCCCACATAGCACACGCACTCTGGAACCTCATCCCCGTCTGCAGCCCAGACCTAGAGAGATGGCACCCACAGGTGTGAGCTCACACTTGTGCAACATGGGCATTGTTGCAGTTGGAGTCAGAACCTGCCTCCCAGCAGCCTCCTGTCATGTTTCCGGTGTCACCACCCCCGCCTCCGGCCTAAAAGCTCTCTTTCCCCTTCTGCTGACAACTCCCAGAGGCTGAGACTCAGAGATAGGAGGTGTTTCCATACCATCCCTGGGCAGCGTAGCTCAGGGACCTCACGTCTCAGTCTGTACGAGGCAAAGTGCTTCCGCATCAGAAACCATAAACGGCCGCTGTTCAGTGTCTGCCTCTTCTTTCTGGTCGTTTGCTCCCCGCCCTCCACCACCAGGAATCTGCATAAATCATGAACTTTTCAGGTCACTCAAGGGCAGCTCATTAGTCCCCACTTAGGAAAAGCCAGCAGTGTCATCTCTTCCTAAGTGGTGGCTTAATGGCCGCAAGCAGATAATGCTTTATCAGGAGGCAATAATAAAATAATAAAAGGTGGCTCATGAGACAGGTAATAAATGGTCCAAATTAGGGGATAAGTGCCAATTAATGTGGCCACCACCTATTCTCACCAGTGGATGACCTAAGGGGAAAGAAAGGAGCTAAATAAGAAGCCCTGGGTTGGGAATTATTTTGAGAAAAGATGCATTTGAGCTTAATACATAAGCAGCTTCTTTTCAGCAAACCATAGAAGATTTAGTATTTGATTTCTGGATCCACATTTACTCTTTTAAGAATTCCTGTGATATGCGACCTTCTTTTCTCTCTGTCTCATGCCTTTTGACTGGGTATATAAATGTATATGCCTCCCCACACACATGTTTAAAAAAAGCATGGTGATGAGACGACTTGTATGTATAGGATTTTATCCCTTTAACTATGCTTTCCAGGGATTATCTCAGTAAATATTTAAAATAACCATTAAAGGTAGGTAAGGCAGGTATTATGATGCACATTTTACTGGAAAGATTGATCTGCTAAAGATAATAAGAGAGCCCGGTAAAGGCTTCCTTTCCAGGCTCTGACTCAGGTGGTTCTCCTGCCTACCCCACTGGAGCACAACAATAACAATGCATGTGCCCACATAGCACACGCACTCTGGAACCTCATCCCCGTCTGCAGCCCAGACCTAGAGAGATGGCACCCACAGGTGTGAGCTCACACTTGTGCAACATGGGCATTGTTGCAGTTGGAGTCAGAACCTGCCTCCCAGCAGCCTCCTGTCATGTTTCCGGTGTCACCACCCCCGCCTCCGGCCTAAAAGCTCTCTTTCCCCTTCTGCTGACAACTCCCAGAGGCTGAGACTCAGAGATAGGAGGTGTTTCCATACCATCCCTGGGCAGCGTAGCTCAGGGACCTCACGTCTCAGTCTGTACGAGGCAAAGTGCTTCCGCATCAGAAACCATAAACGGCCGCTGTTCAGTGTCTGCCTCTTCTTTCTGGTCGTTTGCTCCCCGCCCTCCACCACCAGGAATCTGCATAAATCATGAACTTTTCAGGTCACTCAAGGGCAGCTCATTAGTCCCCACTTAGGAAAAGCCAGCAGTGTCATCTCTTCCTAAGTGGTGGCTTAATGGCCGCAAGCAGATAATGCTTTATCAGGAGGCAATAATAAAATAATAAAAGGTGGCTCATGAGACAGGTAATAAATGGTCCAAATTAGGGGATAAGTGCCAATTAATGTGGCCACCACCTATTCTCACCAGTGGATGACCTAAGGGGAAAGAAAGGAGCTAAATAAGAAGCCCTGGGTTGGGAATTATTTTGAGAAAAGATGCATTTGAGCTTAATACATAAGCAGCTTCTTTTCAGCAAACCATAGAAGATTTAGTATTTGATTTCTGGATCCACATTTACTCTTTTAAGAATTCCTGTGATATGCGACCTTCTTTTCTCTCTGTCTCATGCCTTTTGACTGGGTATATAAATGTATATGCCCCTCCCCCCACACACATGTTTAAAAAAAGCATGGTGATGAGACGACTTGTATGTATAGGATTTTATCCCTTTAACTATGCTTTCCAGGGATTATCTCAGTAAATATTTAAAATAACCATTAAAGGTAGGTAAGGCAGGTATTATGATGCACATTTTACTGATGAGGAACCCAGGATTGATCTGCTAAAAGATAATAAGAGAGCCCGGGTAAAGGCTTCCTTTCCAGGCTCTGACTCAGGTGGTTCTCCTGCCTACCCCACTGGAGTCACGCCGTAGAACACATAGTGTTACAATGATCATCTTACCCCTTCTGCCAGCTGCAAGCACTCAGACAGGAATAGGTCTTATTCATGACCATTTCGGGCTCAGTGCCTGACAGAGGAGTACTGTGGGTGGAGGGGAGCGAGGAGGATGAATGTCCTCAGGAACACTCGCAGAAGCAGCCCCTCAAGAGGATAGGAAGGGGATCTGCGGCCAGCAGAATTGGAGCATTTCTAAATCATCCCTACCCGCAAAGCCTGCGTCACCCTTTGCCTTCTTCCCCATCTTTGGGTACTCTTCCTCGGTTCCCATAGTCCTCTGGTTCATAAAGGCTAGAGTGGCTGCTGCTTCCCTCACTTGCCAGCCCAGCTCCTGGTGATTCCAGAGAAAACCCTGGGCGACTATAACAGGCTCTTAGAACCAGCTCTAAAAATGTTACGTATCTGAGTTCAGTCTTCCCTCGACAGGACCAGTGTCCCCTAGCACGTACAGGGAAACTGCACGAAACCATGAAACCAAGTGCGTGTGGATTGCTATGCATGTCCAGGGTAAATGGTAAACTGCCATCTCTATTCAACAAGCATTATTGAGCTTTGGTTAGGTGCCAGACACTGCACGCAGTGCCGGGGACACAGGGAACCACCAGACAAACTTCCTGGACTGGAGGAGCTCAGCCAAGTATAGAGATGAGCCATTGTGTGATTACCAGGAAAAACAGACTTTAAATGTCTCTCAGGCACACCTTGCCCAGGTAAATTATAGTGATATCTTTTGGAGGCTTTGTCCCTGCCTTCAGGAAGCTCCCTGGGAGCTGGCTACAAGGCTGTCATGGGCATGGAGAGGGTGGGAAACAAGAGAGAGAATGCTTAGAACAGTAAGAATGGTAATTGATCATGAGAGAGACAGAGACGGGCATCTCACCACCTTGGATCTCAGCTCCTCCTTGACTGTCTTGCGCACAGATGTCTCCAAGAGGAGAAGCCTCCAGCACTGGAAGGTTTCGAATGGATGAATTCAGCCAGCCCATGGCTCATCTTAAGTCCCTGAAATGGTCCATGACATCATTCACTTGCCAATCAAGCCCATCAGGCAAGTAGCTATTAGACCTGTCGTTTCAGCACCAGCACCATAAAGGGCACTTAGTACGCATAACCCAGCTTTGCAGCTTACATTTCCTCTGCCCAGGCCAGCACCGTGGCTCACATTTCACTTACATGGGGCTTTCTGAGTGCGAGACTGGGCATGTAAAGAATGGGATAATTGATTTTTTCCCTCCTGGCTGGAATCTGTGGTTGCATTCCCTCTAAACCGCACAGAATTCCGATTTGCTGCCTTGGATTTTACAGGGTCCTCTGCGAGAAATAAAAGCCTACAGGTGTGATGTTTTACTGCAGCCGTGGAGATAGAATTTCTTATGACTAAATGGCTTATAGTTTCTCGGAAAAACACACGCACACCAGCCTAAAAGATCCGCCTTCCTCCGATCTCGTTTCTTATGTAATTGTCTCCTTTGTCTGGTTTTCTCTCCCCCTCTTCGTGGCTGCTCCCACAGACCCATTTACTGTGGGGCACTTAAGCAGACTGGAGAAGCTTCTGCAACTGGGGAGGAGGCAGAAGAGTTTTGAATGGCACCCATGGGGGAAAAGAAAGGTTTTCTTTCCCATTAATAGGGAATCAGGCCTTAGAAATTCAGAGATTATCTGCAAGTCAGGAGGCCAAACCTGGCTGTATCTACACGTCTGGAGAAATGTCTAGTGGATTTGTGCTGTCGCCCGAAGGCAACACTATCAAGTTAGTTATCAGGGCAATTAAAACCCTTGCAGACAGGATTACGGAATGGGCACAAAAGTAAGAGTGTCTTGGTTACCCAGCTCTCGTTTTTCAGTCTGCTTTCCTCCCTTCTTTACTCGCTGTGGTGATGCCAAAGCTGCCAGGACACTCACCCATTAACCACAACAATTATATGTTAATCCTGGATGATTTTATTATGATGAAAAAGGAACAGTTTGAGAAGTTGAAATTTAGATTTGAAGTCATGAAAAAAAGAATACAGTGCTTCTTTGGAACATGTTGTTTGAAGGTTTATACACACTGCACCCTTGTTCGTGTCTGTTAAATGCTTTTTGCCATCAGCTAATAATACACATCAGACAAACAAGACTTTCCTTCCTAGTAACAAGGAGTCACATCCACATGTGTGAATAGTCTTCTCCTCTGTAGCAGGAAGTTCAATTCATAGTTGAGCAAGAACTGATCGTCACCTGTGTTATCAATGGGACACACTGTCATGAAGATTTCTTATACCCCAGGAAGTCTGCTCAGTTCTAAGATCTGAGATCACTGAGGCTATTGAGGTAATTCAGCTGAGATCATTCTCTCATGATCTGGGAGCCTCTTGGCAAGCCAGGCTGTCCCAAGGTGAAAGAAAGTACATGTGGGTTCTCTCTGCAGACTGGCCTAGAGGAGCAAGGGCTCTGTGGGCTCCAGCTTGCAATCAGTGGCTTCAGGAATCCTCCCTGCTCTCTTGGTTTCTAGAAATGAGCCAGGACCTGGCTTAGCATCTGAGTTTTCCTTCACTTTTCCTGACTCTGGCGGTCCTCAGATGAGTATTTTATTCCACAGTGATGGATACTAGCTACCTGCCTGGGAGGATTTCCCTTTGCACCATTTTCCCCTCCTTATAGACTGAGAATCACAGCAGTGGCCCTGGAATGACTGAAAAAAAGCATGGCTATCCATTGAGCAACTTGGAAGAAAGAACCAAAGTAAACATAGAAAGCTTGTAATTTAATTTCATTCTTCAGTTTCTCCTTTAGTCTCCGAGGATGCTGTTCTTCCAGGTCAGTGGTTTCCATCCCGCACTGACCATCATAATCGCCCAGAGATGCTTTAAAGTCTCCACGCTTGGGCCCCACTTGGCTGAGATTCTAATTCAGAAGGTCAGAGAGAGGAGGGGCATGAGAGGGAATAGACAGGAAGAAGGGAGGGATGAGACGGAGTTGTCAAACGGAGCTGAAAATGGCTCATCCGGGCCTCTTGCCAGGACACTCACCCATTAACCACAACAATTATATGTTAATCCTGGATGATTTTATTATGATGAAAAGGAACAGTTTGAGAAGTTGAAATTTAGATTTGAAGTCATGAAAAAGAATACAGTGCTTCTTTGGAACATGTTGTTTGAAGGTTTATACACACTGCACCCTTGTTCGTGTCTGTTAAATGCTTTTTGCCATCAGCTAATAATACACATCAGACAAACAAGACTTTCCTTCCTAGTAACAAGGAGTCACATCCACATGTGTGAATAGTCTTCTCCTCTGTAGCAGGAAGTTCAATTCATAGTTGAGCAAGAACTGATCGTCACCTGTGTTATCAATGGGACACACTGTCATGAAGATTTCTTATACCCCAGGAAGTCTGCTCAGTTCTAAGATCTGAGATCACTGAGGCTATTGAGGTAATTCAGCTGAGATCATTCTCTCATGATCTGGGAGCCTCTTGGCAAGCCAGGCTGTCCCAAGGTGAAAGAAAGTACATGTGGGTTCTCTCTGCAGACTGGCCTAGAGGAGCAAGGGCTCTGTGGGCTCCAGCTTGCAATCAGTGGCTTCAGGAATCCTCCCTGCTCTCTTGGTTTCTAGAAATGAGCCAGGACCTGGCTTAGCATCTGAGTTTTCCTTCACTTTTCCTGACTCTGGCGGTCCTCAGATGAGTATTTTATTCCACAGTGATGGATACTAGCTACCTGCCTGGGAGGATTTCCCTTTGCACCATTTTCCCGTCTTATAGACTGAGAATCACAGCAGTGGCCCTGGAATGACTGAAAAAAAGCATGGCTATCCATTGAGCAACTTGGAAGAAAGAACCAAAGTAAACATAGAAAGCTTGTAATTTAATTTCATTCTTCAGTTTCTCCTTTAGTCTCCGAGGATGCTGATCTCCCAGGTCAGTGGTTTCCATCCCTCACTGACCATCATAATCACCCAGAGATGCTTTAAAAATCTCCACGCTTGGGCCCCACTTGGCTGAGATTCTAATTCAGAAGGTCAGAGAGAGGAGGGGAATGAGAGGGAATAGACAGGAAGAAGGGAGGGATGAGACGGGAGTTGTCAAACGGAGCTGAAAATGGCTCATCCGGGCCTCTTGCCCCACGGCCCTACACAAACTCGATCTATTTTTTATTATTCATTTCCAAGAGTTAATGATACAATTATCCAAAAGCAATTAGGTGCAGGGTGAAAACAAAGTGCTTAGGGGACTGGGAGACAGGCTTATTGATGAGAAGAGCGGAAGCATATAATGTTGCCAGCACGGGATCTCTTTGAACCTGCTTTTCTGGCCCCACCCTTGGGGATCTGGAGGGAACTCTGCTAGGACCCTTGAGGGCCACACAGGTTCCCTCTTGTTTCCCAAGAAGCCAGTCACTCCTGATCCTTCAACTGTGCACTGACATTGAACCACCATCTCAGCCCCTAAGGCCTGTTGTCTAGATCGAGGGCTGACTTTTCCAACAAATATGTCCTGAGCACTGGGTGTTTCCCAAACACCATTGCAGACATGAGGGACTCCAGGGTGAACAGACTGAAGGCCTAAGTCCTCTCCTGGAGCTTACATTCTGGTCGGAGGAGAGATACACAAACTCTTACTTAAAGAAAAGTCTTACAAATTATAATAGTGGTTTAAAGGAAGCAACGAGGTTGCCAAGGGAGAGTAATTAGAGTAAATACAGTAACTCCAGGAAAGACAGAGTCAGGTGGTAGACAGAGCCTAGCTATTCACAGCTCTGATAGCCATGGGCTACGTGAGACCTTCTTGCCTGTGTTAGTTTCTACTGCTGCCCTAAGAAATTACCACAAACTTGGGGGCTTAAATTTTAAAACACAGAATTTATTACATTACAGCTTTAGAAGGCAGAAGTCCAAGATGGGTCTTACTGGGCTAAAAGTCACTGTGTTGGTACGGCTGTGAGCCTTAAGTCTCTAGGAGAGCATGCATTCCCTGGTCTTTCCAGCTTCTATAGGTTGCCTGTGTATCTTGATTCATGGCTCCCTTCTACCTCCAAAACCAGTAGTGCAGCATCCTCCTATCTAACTCTGATTCTGCGGTCACTCACTTTACTTATAAAGACTGATGTGATGATATTGAGTCCTCCTAGATCATCCAAACTAATCTCCCCAGCTCAAGAGCCTGAATGAATCACGCCTGCAAAGCTGCTTGTACCAAGTATTCAAAGGTCCTAGGGATCAGAGCATGGACATCTCTGGGGGACTAGGGTTCTGTCTACTACAATCCCATGCCTACCTACCAGGCTTTTTATAACAGGAACATTGTTACTTTCTCAACCCACCTCATAAGGTTACTGTTAAAAAAAAAAAACAAATATGGTAATGGACATAGAAGTGGTTTTTTACTTTAATATGTATATGCTTTTACTTTTACTTTAATATGGAGAAACTGTGAGTAGATTCAGAGAAAAAGTAGAAACAGGAAGTGAAATAATGGGCGAAACCGTATGAAACAGGAAAATTAAAGAAGGAGGGTATGTTTTCCTGGAGGAAACAAACCAAAAAGGTGTAACTTTTTTGTTGTCCTTAGTGATACAGAAACATTATAAAGACAATGCTTGTCAGAAATACTGATTTCACAAAAGAACCAGCAAGAGGCAAGATTTCTTACATTGCCTCTTGACTTGTTTTGCTCCTTTCTAATCTTCAAGATTAAATCAGACCCAGGAGACTGCTCCAGCTGCATTACTGTGAATCCATCTTTCCATGTTGTTTTCTTTTAGTTTCTTGCATGTCTTTCTCAGTTTAACAAACATTTATTGAGAAATGACTGTATGCTGGGCATAGTGCCATGCTCCAGGGACTTACTGGTCAAAAAGTTAGTCTTCCCTCAAGGAGCTTGTAGCTTAGCAGCATGTCACTGTCTGCCTTGGGTTCAAGTCCTCTGTGTGCATGCTTGCATTTTCTACTAGAGAATGAAATCCCTGGACACAGCATCGCTACTGCTGTAGCCCAGCCCTAATGACTTACAATTGTAGGTTTAACAGATGTTGGTTGAATTAAATAGAGGACATTTTCTTACCCATCAAAATGATGTCTTTCAGAGTGAGGGTGGTTGTGGAAGTCTTTGATCTGTCTAGATTTAAGAAGAGAGTAGAAGTTTCTCTGGGATGGTTCGGACCAAATTATTTCTTAGGTTCTTTACAAACTTATTATTATACCCCTTTTTGTTCCTTGGTTGCATGAGTTTATTCATTGTCAGTTAAATATGATTATTTTAAGCATTTTCTCATTTGGGGTGTGGTGGACTTTCATCAGATTATAGAACACTTTTGTTCTAAGATGCTTCTAGTCTTTCTATTCAGAAGATGATCTATTGTCTAGGCAGTGATGGGTTAGATATTTCAGGTCACTTATTTGCCCATTCCATTCTTGCTGTGATACTCCAGAGTGCTTTTCTCTATACCAGAGCTCGCTGAGAATGCTTATGCAGTATGACAGGTACTGAGCCCATCAAGGAGCCCAAGGCCACATCACTTTCTGAAGTTAATTCAATTATGGAAGGACAAGGCCAGTCTGGTACCCATGCTTTGTTAACTTGCAGGCTTTATTGTTTATCTTCTCCCCACATTTACTCATCAGATTCTCATCCCTTGTAATGTCCTCTCACATCACTTACCCAGATTTCATCCATCTTAAATTGTCGCTGCTTAGACCCATGAGTAGAGGTTGTACTTTACCTTTATGGGTCACTCTGATTCATTCAGATACCTAAACTCATGACTATCAATTCAGTTCACCATTTGTGAATGGTGTATTTATTAATCACATAGTTATTAACTGTTTTGCCTTTGTTCTTAAAATATATATATATATATATATATATATATATATATATATATATATAACTTAGCTTTTGCTTTGTTATCATTTCTTTTAATGGGCTCTGTATTTTATTTTTGTGTATCTTTTTATGGCTACCCACAGTCCCTTGCATTTAGTAGGGAGTACTCAATAGAGTCACTATTTAGTGATTCCCTCAATGAACTGAATATTGAAGTCCTCAGTCTCTTTGCCACACACAGGAATCAGCATGATGTTCCACTTAGGGGAGCACATTCAAGCTCGAGGAATCATTTGTTGGGGAAAAGCACTTTGGAAACCTGTTTCATTTTTCTACCTTCTTCCTCCCACCCCTGCAGAGACGGAGAGAGCTCAGCTCCATGTGGTCCAGTGGCTGAACACCAGAAAGCTTAGCAGCTGAGCACAAAACCTGTTTCTAAATTCCACACAAAAGCCAGCACCTCCTATTTGCCATGTTGTCACACCAGAGAGCATGTAGAAGTTTGTCTGGGATGGTTCGGACCAAATTATTTCTTAGGTTCTTTACAAACTTATTATTATACCCCTTTTTGTTCCTTGGTTGCATGAGTTTATTCATTGTCAGTTAAATATGATTATTTTAAGCATTTTCTCATTTGGGGTGTGGTGGACTTTCATCAGATTATAGAACACTTTTGTTCTAAGATGCTTCTAGTCTTTCTATTCAGAAGATGATCTATTGTCTAGGCAGTGATGGGTTAGATATTTCAGGTCACTTATTTGCCCATTCCATTCTTGCTGTGATACTCCAGAGTGCTTTTCTCTATACCAGAGCTCGCTGAGAATGCTTATGCAGTATGACAGGTACTGAGCCCATCAAGGAGCCCAAGGCCACATCACTTTCTGAAGTTAATTCAATTATGGAAGGACAAGGCCAGTCTGGTACCCATGCTTTGTTAACTTGCAGGCTTTATTGTTTATCTTCTCCCCACATTTACTCATCAGATTCTCATCCCTTGTAATGTCCTCTCACATCACTTACCCAGATTTCATCCATCTTAAATTGTCGCTGCTTAGACCCATGAGTAGAGGTTGTACTTTACCTTTATGGGTCACTCTGATTCATTCAGATACCTAAACTCATGACTATCAATTCAGTTCACCATTTGTGAATGGTGTATTTATTAATCACATAGTTATTAACTGTTTTGCCTTTGTTCTTAAAATATATATATATATATATATATATATATATAACTTAGCTTTTGCTTTGTTATCATTTCTTTTAATGGGCTCTGTATTTTATTTTTGTGTATCTTTTTATGGCTACCCACAGTCCCTTGCATTTAGTAGGGAGTACTCAATAGAGTCACTATTTAGTGATTCCCTCAATGAACTGAATATTGAAGTCCTCAGTCTCTTTGCCACACACAGGAATCAGCATGATGTTCCACTTAGGGGAGCACATTCAAGCTCGAGGAATCATTTGTTGGGGAAAAGCACTTTGGAAACCTGTTTCATTTTTCTACCTTCTTCCTCCCACCCCTGCAGAGACGGAGAGAGCTCAGCTCCATGTGGTCCAGTGGCTGAACACCAGAAAGCTTAGCAGCTGAGCACAAAACCTGTTTCTAAATTCCACACAAAAGCCAGCACCTCCTATTTGCCATGTTGTCACACCAGAGAGCATGAACACAGACAAGGTACATGGTGCTACAGGCTGACTCTGTTCGGGTCACACTGCATTCCAGGGGTGGCCAACTGATTCAGAATCTTCAGAGTCACAAGATGGTCCTCTTGCAGTTCAGGTGAAAATATCTGAGCCATGTCTCTGTCTCCCTGGTCTGTCATCCCCGAGGGTGAAGCATATAGTCCCTCAAGTCCCCTTTATGAACCCATCCGGTGAGGAGGGACATGTGCGCATTTACGTGGATGATGTGAGTCATACCAAGAATGAAAAGTACATAGATTTCAGGCAGCAGTACGTCATTCACTCTTTCTTTTTTTTTGAACCATTTCTGTTGATCTTTCATTTATTTATTTATTTTCATCCATCTTTGTTCTTTGGCCTGTGTAGGCCTCCCATCTCAGTGACCTCTCTCGTCACAGAGCACCGGCTATCAGCGTATGCACTCCTGAGCTCCGGCTCAGCAGTTGGACACATCTGTCCAGCTGCTCCATGGCACGTGGGATCTTCCCAGGCCAGGGATCGAACCGGCATCCCTTGCATTGCAAGGCGGTGTCCTTACCCACTGGACCACCAGGGAAGCCCATCATTCATTCTTAATAGCAGTGTAAAGGGAGACAAAAGATCACTACCTTGTCTCCAGCTGAGAAAGCATATGTTATTTACAGGTGCTTGGAAGCCCAATGAGGCAGGAGACATGGTAGAGGCGAGTTTGATCCCTGGGTCAGGAAGATTCCCCTGGAGTAGGAAATGGCAACCCACCCCAGTATTCTTGCCTGGAAAATTCCATGGATAGAAGAGCCTGGTGGCTATAGTCCCCGAGGTCACAAAGAGTTGGACACAACTGATCGAGTAACCACCTCTGCTTCATCTCCTTTCTTGGTGTGCGAGTCTCTTTGCCACACACAGGAATCAGCATGATGTTCCACTTAGGGAGCACATTCAAGCTCGAGGAATCATTTGTTGGGGAAAAGCACTTTGGAAACCTGTTTCATTTTTCTACCTTCTTCCTCCCACCCCTGCAGAGACGGAGAGAGCTCAGCTCCATGTGGTCCAGTGGCTGAACACCAGAAAGCTTAGCAGCTGAGCACAAAACCTGTTTCTAAATTCCACACAAAAGCCAGCACCTCCTATTTGCCATGTTGTCACACCAGAGAGCATGAACACAGACAAGGTACATGGTGCTACAGGCTGACTCTGTTCGGGTCACACTGCATTCCAGGGGTGGCCAACTGATTCAGAATCTTCAGAGTCACAAGATGGTCCTCTTGCAGTTCAGGTGAAAATATCTGAGCCATGTCTCTGTCTCCCTGGTCTGTCATCCCCGAGGGTGAAGCATATAGTCCCTCAAGTCCCCTTTATGAACCCATCCGGTGAGGAGGGACATGTGCGCATTTACGTGGATGATGTGAGTCATACCAAGAATGAAAAGTACATAGATTTCAGGCAGCAGTACGTCATTCACTCTTTCTTTTTTTTTGAACCATTTCTGTTGATCTTTCATTTATTTATTTATTTTCATCCATCTTTGTTCTTTGGCCTGTGTAGGCCTCCCATCTCAGTGACCTCTCTCGTCACAGAGCACCGGCTATCAGCGTATGCACTCCTGAGCTCCGGCTCAGCAGTTGGACACATCTGTCCAGCTGCTCCATGGCACGTGGGATCTTCCCAGGCCAGGGATCGAACCGGCATCCCTTGCATTGCAAGGCGGTGTCCTTACCCACTGGACCACCAGGGAAGCCCATCATTCATTCTTAATAGCAGTGTAAAGGGAGACAAAAGATCACTACCTTGTCTCCAGCTGAGAAAGCATATGTTATTTACAGGTGCTTGGAAGCCCAATGAGGCAGGAGACATGGTAGAGGCGAGTTTGATCCCTGGGTCAGGAAGATTCCCCTGGAGTAGGAAATGGCAACCCACCCCAGTATTCTTGCCTGGAAAATTCCATGGATAGAAGAGCCTGGTGGCTATAGTCCCCGAGGTCACAAAGAGTTGGACACAACTGATCGAGTAACCACCTCTGCTTCATCTCCTTTCTTGGTGTGCGAAGCTCCCAGTGAGGCTTCAGGCAACATGGGAACCTGCTGGTCTTCTCCTGCCTCTGTCTGTCCTGGTTCAGAACCTCAACAGAAACATAACTCCGACCACTGGGGTTTCTAATGATGCCTGCCGTTCACCGTCTCTGCTTCACTTGGACAGCCTTGGTTGAGGTGTTTTTAACCCCAACCTGCTTACCTTTTCCTGCCTCCACCGTCCCCACTCCTGTTTACCTCTTTGTCTGTTGGGACTGGAGTTCTTGGCTCTGTGTCACATTCCAGCTCTGCCTATTGCTAGCCATGAGAGCCCAGCCGATGGGACCTGAGACCCTTCTTCTGACAAGGACACCTAAGTGCGCATCCTTCAAATCTGCTTTTGAACAAGTTCTCAAGGGAGTCCAGGAAAGAGAGAGACTTTTCAGTATTCACAATTTCCTTTTATGGTGGGGGCCTCTCTGTTGGGTGAAATTTTAGATGCTGCTTCTTTATTTCTGAAAATATTTCAGGCTTTCCCATCCACAGAGCCAGCAATAGAAGTCAATAGATGTGTAGGGAGGGTGTGAGCAAATGAGATCACAGCCGAAGAAGCCAGAACATCGAGGGTGGGACTTGAAAAGCCAGGACTACTTGGAGCCGATTGCAGGAGTTCATTTAAAACTTAGAGGAGGGAAGGGGGAGTGAAAAGGAACGGGAGTTGAAACATTAGGATAAAACAGTGACCCTGAGACAGAAGTTAAAATTGGGCTGTTGTTTACTTCAGTCATGTCTGGCTCTTTATGACCTAATGGACTGTAGCCCACCAGGCTCCTCTGTCCAAGCATTTTCCAGACAAGAGTACTAGAGTGGGTTTCCATGTCCTTCTCCAGGGGATCTCTGGACCCAGGAATCATATTCATGTCTCTTGCATCTCCTACATTGTCAAGCAGGTTCTTTACTGCTCATGCCACCTGGGAAACCCCAGATCCCTCACCAGGAATCATCATAGTACATGTCTCAGTCTGGACAATCTTTTTGCCCTGGGGCCACGCACGTCTGGGCAATCAAAGAATGAATGGTCTGGATTTTCCTCAGAAGATTCTTTTCTTTTTTTTCAAAAACCCTCAACGCTGATGATGGCATGTCAGTTTCCTGGAGCAGGACTTCACCTCATGTTTCAGTTTTATTTTTAATTTTTTCAGAAGGTGCCTCTAAACACACCCTCTGTAAGTGACTCCAAATACTTTCTCCTATGAATAAGTGAAGCATTATGTACTCAGCTATATCATTGCCTTCATGAGCTTCCAGTGTTTTCTAGGCATCAGCAGAACTTAAAAATGTATAGCCCTCCATCCTCCTTTAGGGAGCCATAGAGACTGAGAGAGAGGAATCTGTGCTCCCTCAGGGCCAAACACCCAATTTAAGCCTCTATTTTTCCCCTCTTTAGTAACCATTTCAAAGGACACCTAAGTGCGCATCCTTCAAATCTGCTTTTGAACAAGTTCTCAAGGGAGTCCAGGAAAGAGAGAGACTTTTCAGTATTCACAATTTCCTTTTATGGTGGGGGCCTCTCTGTTGGGTGAAATTTTAGATGCTGCTTCTTTATTTCTGAAAATATTTCAGGCTTTCCCATCCACAGAGCCAGCAATAGAAGTCAATAGATGTGTAGGGAGGGTGTGAGCAAATGAGATCACAGCCGAAGAAGCCAGAACATCGAGGGTGGGACTTGAAAAGCCAGGACTACTTGGAGCCGATTGCAGGAGTTCATTTAAAACTTAGAGGAGGGAAGGGGGAGTGAAAAGGAACGGGAGTTGAAACATTAGGATAAAACAGTGACCCTGAGACAGAAGTTAAAATTGGGCTGTTGTTTACTTCAGTCATGTCTGGCTCTTTATGACCTAATGGACTGTAGCCCACCAGGCTCCTCTGTCCAAGCATTTTCCAGACAAGAGTACTAGAGTGGGTTTCCATGTCCTTCTCCAGGGGATCTCTGGACCCAGGAATCATATTCATGTCTCTTGCATCTCCTACATTGTCAAGCAGGTTCTTTACTGCTCATGCCACCTGGGAAACCCCAGATCCCTCACCAGGAATCATCATAGTACATGTCTCAGTCTGGACAATCTTTTTGCCCTGGGGCCACGCACGTCTGGGCAATCAAAGAATGAATGGTCTGGATTTTCCTCAGAAGATTCTTTTCTTTTTTTTCAAAAACCCTCAACGCTGATGATGGCATGTCAGTTTCCTGGAGCAGGACTTCACCTCATGTTTCATTTTTATTTTTAATTTTTCCAGAAGGTGCCTCTAAACACACCCTCTGTAAGTGACTCCAAATACTTTCTCCTATGAATAAGTGAAGCATTATGTACTCAGCTATATCATTGCCTTCATGAGCTTCCAGTGTTTTCTAGGCATCAGCAGAACTTAAAAATGTATAGCCCTCCATCCTCCTTTAGGGAGCCATAGAGACTGAGAGAGAGGAATCTGTGCTCCCTCAGGGCCAAACACCCCGAATTTAAGCCTCTATTTTTTCCCCCTCTTTAGTAACCATTTCAAATGCAAACCCATAGAGGAACACATTCTCTTTATTCACACAACAAGGAGGGGAAACATTAGGAGCAGGGTAAAAGCTGTTCAGTTGTGCCTGGATGACTCAGTCTAAAATAGTATTATAACTTGGCAGCCAACCCACTTCAGGGAAGCTGGTGGGAGACTAAAATAAAAGTTAAATTGAGGGGGTAAATCATTTTATCAGGCTTAGGATTTTTACTTGATGTAATGAGATTCTCAATATAAAATGAGATAATATATCTGCCCAAGGGCATAGATGTTTGAAGAAAGAATTTGAAAATACAGACTCAAATTAGCTAGCAGTCTGAAGTAAAACAATGCAGGGCAGGCAAATTCTCCTCCTATAAATTTTGTCCCCCATCATGTTTCTTGTTGAGCGGCATGATTCAATGTGAATATCCCTTGCTTGTCATTAGGAAGGTGAACAAACAACCTACAAAGTGTGTTTTTTTTCTTTAAAAGACTTTTCTATTCGATTTTCCTTCTCTTCTGCCTCTTCCTCATGTATCTACTAGAAGACCTAGGCCTGTTTTTTTGCACTGCACAATGTAGGCTGGATTCTGATCGTTTGTAGAAGATGAAGCTAGCCACGTTTCTGCATTCTTGCCTGTTACTCTCTGACTGTGCATGACTCAGACACAGAGTGGGCCCAGAGAGCGAAGGGCAGAGGCTTTGCTGACAAATCCACAAGGGAAAATCTTGGCTTTTCTCTCAGCACTTGACTCAGTGGCTTTCACACTTTCTCCCTTGGCTTCCTCTTTTCCACTTCTTTCGGAGGACACTTGTCTTTAGACTAGGTATGTTCCTTATTCCACAGAACAGAGCGAGCAGGTCAAGTCTTGGGAATGTATTGCCAGTTTTCCTTCAAATGAATTCAGTTATGCAGGGAAGGGATGGCTAATGCATAAGAGTCGTATACATAATGATGAAGGGTGAAACCGGGGTGAGGATGGAAGGTCAGAGGCCTCCAGGCCTCCCCTCTTGCCTAGGAAGTAGAAGGACAGAGGAGAGAGAAGGGTGAAAGAATGGTCTCCTTTGGGCTGTACAGATGACTTGATACCCCACTGGTCTTTCAGAAACTGTAATGAACTCAGCACGCATACTACTGGTAAAACTTGATGTAAGTTAAGGAGTACACTGCATAAATTGGCCTTGTTTGTTTTCTTAATTGAAGTATAATTGATTTACAGTGTTGTGTTAATTTTTGCTCTGCAGCAAAGTGATTCAGTTATATTTATATATATTTATATATTTGCTTTTTTAAAATATTCTTTTCCATTATGGCTTATCACAGGGTATTAAATACCATTCCTATACTATACAGTAGGACCTTGTTGTTTATCCATTCTATATATATTAATTTGCATCTGTTAACCCCAAACACTCACTCCATCCCTCCCTACCACCTTGACAAGTCTGTTCTCTGTGCCAATGGGTCAACTTAGTCCAGCTGCTCCTGCCACAGCATGTCAGCCGGGTGCATAGAGAATAGCGGGTACAGCGAGACATTAAGAAATACACACACACATACAGACAGAGAGAAAAAACAGGAATGGAGGGCTCAAGATCTCTTGGGTCAAGGCCCAGAACACACTCACACAGTCTGCTTGTATTGAGAGCTTAAGCATCCAGGTGTTTTCAGGGAATGATACTAACACCGACTGGGAGTCACTCACAGCCTTGGTCAGTAATTACTCTCGTTACTCTAAGAATGGAAAGGGCATGCTGGAGCTGGAGGGCTATTAGACCAGCAAGAAGTTAAGGAGTCAGTCCTGTGTACACACATAGCGTTCTCACGTGCACTGACCCAGCGTTTCAGAGTTCACAGCAGATCTCCCACCTGTTGCTGATCAGTATGATCCCAGCCACTGAGCCCATGTGAATCAAATCAACTTGTTTTCATCTTAGTTCTTTCATTTCCAAGCTGTTTGTCTCCTGGCTCAGCGAAAGCTGCAAAAACCTTCACTGTTTTGTTTCCCCACATATCCCCACAAGAGGGAAGGGGATGTACCAGTTTAGGCAGAACTCTGCTCTCACCCCAGGACCAAGCCCATTCAAGATGGACATTCCTTCAGGTCATCTTTTTTTTTAAAAAAAAAATATTTATTTTTTTTATTTTGGGGGGGTGGGGTGGGGAGGGAGGGGAGCAGGCGGGCCACTTCTATTGGTCTTTCATTTGTTTATTTTCATTCATATTTGTTCTTTGGCCCATGTGGACCTCCCATCGCGGTGGCCTCTGTTGTCCCAGAGCACTGGCTCTGGGCACATGCGCTCCAGAGCTCTGGCTCGGCAATTGGACACATGGGTCCAGCTGCTCCGCAGCACGTGGGATCTTCCCAGGCCAAGGATCAAACTGGCACCCCTTGCACTGCAAGGTGGTGTCCCCACCCACTGGACCACCAGGGAAGCCCCCTTCAGGTCATCTTGCAAACCGTGAACATGAAGTCAGAGCTCCAGCTCTGTTTGGCAATGGCCTGAGTCCCATTTCCTCTTTATGATCTCCCTCAAGACTCTTGGAGCCTACTCATCAAGTAAATGTTGACTGAGATTGTTGTTGTAGAGAAATGATCATCTGTATGGGGTACTCTATCTGATCAGTGGATGTGTCCATTGCCATTTCAAAAAACTGTTTATTCTCACCATCTAGTATATCTTTTCCATTTGACGTGCTTATGTTTCTCCCTGGCCTTCCATGTGGCATAGGGATCAACTTGTTTAACAGGCAGCATTTAGAGTACTCAAGGAAGAACCCTGTGTTGGGTGGTGGTTGCTATAGCAACTTATTCTGACGAGGAAAGAAAAACTAACCTTGAAAATGGACACATAAGAAATCATAAGAAATTAAAATTTCTCCCTCAGAGAATAATGAAACTAGAATGCCGAGGACTCTCTCGACCCCATGAAAAGATTTGTATGAACCTTTTCCACCCGCTGGATTGCACATAGCAAGCTGTGGGCTCTGAATTCCCAGAATAATCTTTCAGTGTGAAAATCAAACAGCTCCATTCTTTTTCAAAGCATTTCTTTAATTATGGAGGAGATGGCCAACATGTGGGGCAGTGTCACTGTTGAGCACCTCAAGGCCATGCGTATGCAATATCTTACTTTGAAAAACGCCCATTCATATCTTTTCACAGGTCCCACCAATAAAAAAGTGCTATTTCCTTTTCAGAGCTGTGGTGGTCCTGGCAACTTGATGTCAGCGTTTTCAGCTCCCACAGCAGGGAAATTCAGGTGAATTCCAAACTGTGATTACAGAGATCTGAGTGGAGTTAAAAAGGAGTCAAACAATAGAAGCATACTGAACAGACACATGCACTCAGATCAACTGCTTGCAAAGATAAATTGCATCTGCGTATGACCGTGTTTGCTCTTACTATACAGCAATGAATTTGCTAGGAATAAGTAAAGGTCAGTGGGAAAGAGGGGAAAAAATTTTTCTTTCCTACTGGCACCCCTTGCACTGCAAGGTGGTGTCCCACCCACTGGACCACCAGGAAGCCCCTTCAGGTCATCTTGCAAACCGTGAACATGAAGTCAGAGCTCCAGCTCTGTTTGGCAATGGCCTGAGTCCCATTTCCTCTTTATGATCTCCCTCAAGACTCTTGGAGCCTACTCATCAAGTAAATGTTGACTGAGATTGTTGTTGTAGAGAAATGATCATCTGTATGGGGTACTCTATCTGATCAGTGGATGTGTCCATTGCCATTTCAAAAAACTGTTTATTCTCACCATCTAGTATATCTTTTCCATTTGACGTGCTTATGTTTCTCCCTGGCCTTCCATGTGGCATAGGGATCAACTTGTTTAACAGGCAGCATTTAGAGTACTCAAGGAAGAACCCTGTGTTGGGTGGTGGTTGCTATAGCAACTTATTCTGACGAGGAAAGAAAAACTAACCTTGAAAATGGACACATAAGAAATCATAAGAAATTAAAATTTCTCCCTCAGAGAATAATGAAACTAGAATGCCGAGGACTCTCTCGACCCCATGAAAAGATTTGTATGAACCTTTTCCACCCGCTGGATTGCACATAGCAAGCTGTGGGCTCTGAATTCCCAGAATAATCTTTCAGTGTGAAAATCAAACAGCTCCATTCTTTTTCAAAGCATTTCTTTAATTATGGAGGAGATGGCCAACATGTGGGGCAGTGTCACTGTTGAGCACCTCAAGGCCATGCGTATGCAATATCTTACTTTGAAAAACGCCCATTCATATCTTTTCACAGGTCCCACCAATAAAAAAGTGCTATTTCCTTTTCAGAGCTGTGGTGGTCCTGGCAACTTGATGTCAGCGTTTTCAGCTCCCACAGCAGGGAAATTCAGGTGAATTCCAAACTGTGATTACAGAGATCTGAGTGGAGTTAAAAAGGAGTCAAACAATAGAAGCATACTGAACAGACACATGCACTCAGATCAACTGCTTGCAAAGATAAATTGCATCTGCGTATGACCGTGTTTGCTCTTACTATACAGCAATGAATTTGCTAGGAATAAGTAAAGGTCAGTGGGAAAGAGGGGGAAAAAAATCTCTTTCTACTGCCAAAAGTAATAAAGAGAAAGAAAAAGGCACCTGTGACACTAGTTATCCTGGAGTAAAAGGGAATGTTACTAAATGATATTGAAAGTTTAGAAATATGATGAGACACCAAAGCAAGAAATGAAATGATGTGTGGTTGTTCAGTGAACACGGAATAGAGAATAGTCTGAATTGATGCATAAATGGATCGAGATTGTTGGATTGTTCTCTCTCCCCTCTTCCCCTTGTTCTCTGACTGTATTTCTTTGATGGAGAAAATGATGGGCTTGATAATGCATGATGATAGGCACCCAGAGATCAGACTTCATTAGATCTTTCATGTTTTGTAGCAGGAAACTGTCTGGTCAAAAGTAATTTCATATGTGACCTTAATTTAACACCCGATTAGACCCAGTGCCAGTGTTTTGAACTATTTTTTGTTATCAAGATCAAGTAGGATCCCATTTTAAATAGGTTTTTAGTGTCCTTGGTTTTCCTTGTGGCTCAGATTGTAAAGAATCTTCCTGCAATGCAGGAGACCCAGGTTCACTTCCTGGATCAGGAAGATCCCCCGGAGAAGGGACTAGCAGAGTTGTCTGAAGAATTCCATGGACAGAGGAGCTTGGTGGGCTACAGTCCATGGGGTCACAAAGAGTCAGACATGAGTGAGCAACTAACGCTTTCACTTTCATACTTAGTATCCTTAGATTTCCAGAAAATCTGTTACTGGAATTTTCCCTGAAGCCACCCAGTGCCATCCATGTTCCTTTAGGTAGTTTTCTTCTTCTTCTTGTTCCTCAAACAGGATTTTCCTATATATATTTATGTATTTGGACACAAAGCCCAATGAAAAGAATATGTGGATGGAACACTTGTTTTCTCAGTGATACCTATGGTTCCTGGGGCCTGACTTCTCGTGTTTCTTGGCTGACTTCAAATGCATACAGAATTTCCTTGTGCCTGAAACCTGTTTAACTACTCGTGGACAAACAAGCAAACTCTATATAGTATTTGAACAAGGCCTCACTACCTCCCTTAGTAGAGAAGAGGAGAAAATATAGGAGATGACGAAGATAAGTGAAGGATTAGACAAAATGACAGAATCATCCCTTCAAAAATGTCTAACTGCATCCTTACAAAATTTGGTACCAACTGCTGTGAAGGTTGTAAGAAATGCTAAGGCAAGTAACTTCTCCTAGCTGCTGCCCATCTCTCCTTTCAGTCAAGCTTTTAGGAAAAATCCTATACTCACTTTGCTTCCTTCTGTGACTTCCCTTTCTATCCTCAGCCCATGGTGATTTAGCTCATGCTCCAACCACCATTAAGTGTCAGATGCTGTGAGTACAGCTCTGCTTGTTTTCTTTACATTTTATTTCATTTTTAAAAGATTTATTTATTTATTTATTTTGGGGGGTGGGGTGGGGAGGGAGGGGAGCAGGCGGGCTACTTCTATTGGTCTTTCATTTGTCTATTTTCATCCATCTTTGTTCCTTGGCCCATGTGGGCCTCCCATCGCGGTGGCGTCTGTTGTCGCAGAGCACTGGCTCTGGTGCATGCACTCCAGAGCTCCGGCTCGGTAATTGGACACATTGGTCTAGCCGCTCCACGGCATGTGGGATCTTCCCAGGCCAGGGATCGAACCGGCGCCCCTTGCACTGCAAGGCGGTGTCCTTACCCACTGGACCACCAGGGGAAGCCCCTTATTTCATTTTAATTGAAGCAAAATTACTTTACAATATTGTGATGACTGGGCTTTCCAAGTGGCACTAGTGGTACAGAACTTGCCTGCCAGTGCAGCAGACAGAAAAGGTGCTTATGTGGGGAAGGAACAGTGGGTGAGAGGTGTAAAGGAAGTAGCTTGAAGGCCTGTACTATCATATGTGAAGAAAATAGCTATAGTCAGAGCATAGACATATGGACATTGTGGGGAAGAAATACGGAGGGGGAGGCATAGAGACAGTAACATGGAAACCTATACTGTCATGTGTGGAAAAGATAGCTATTGTCATTGTGCTAAGGGAATAGGAGTACCTATAATCACTTGGGGCGATGGTCTGGAGGTAGACTTCAAATGCATAGATGTGAACGAAGAAAAAGCAAACTCTATATAGTATTTGAACAAGGCCTCACTACCTCCCTTAGTAGAGAAGAGGAGAAAATATAGGAGATGACGAAGATAAGTGAAGGATTAGACAAAATGACAGAATCATCCCTTCAAAAATGTCTAACTGCATCCTTACAAAATTTGGTACCAACTGCTGTGAAGGTTGTAAGAAATGCTAAGGCAAGTAACTTCTCCTAGCTGCTGCCCATCTCTCCTTTCAGTCAAGCTTTTAGGAAAAATCCTATACTCACTTTGCTTCCTTCTGTGACTTCCCTTTCTATCCTCAGCCCATGGTGATTTAGCTCATGCTCCAACCACCATTAAGTGTCAGATGCTGTGAGTACAGCTCTGCTTGTTTTCTTTACATTTTATTTCATTTTTTTAAAAGATTTATTTATTTATTTATTTTGGGGGGTGGGGTGGGGAGGGAGGGGAGCAGGCGGGCTACTTCTATTGGTCTTTCATTTGTCTATTTTCATCCATCTTTGTTCCTTGGCCCATGTGGGCCTCCCATCGCGGTGGCGTCTGTTGTCGCAGAGCACTGGCTCTGGTGCATGCACTCCAGAGCTCCGGCTCGGTAATTGGACACATTGGTCTAGCCGCTCCACGGCATGTGGGATCTTCCCAGGCCAGGGATCGAACCGGCGCCCCTTGCACTGCAAGGCGGTGTCCTTACCCACTGGACCACCAGGGGAAGCCCCTTATTTCATTTTTAATTGAAGCAAAATTACTTTACAATATTGTGATGACTGGGCTTTCCAAGTGGCACTAGTGGTACAGAACTTGCCTGCCAGTGCAGCAGACAGAAAAGGTGCTTATGTGGGGAAGGAACAGTGGGTGAGAGGTGTAAAGGAAGTAGCTTGAAGGCCTGTACTATCATATGTGAAGAAAATAGCTATAGTCAGAGCATAGACATATGGACATTGTGGGGAAGAAATACGGAGGGGGAGGCATAGAGACAGTAACATGGAAACCTATACTGTCATGTGTGGAAAAGATAGCTATTGTCATTGTGCTAAGGGAATAGGAGTACCTATAATCACTTGGGGCGATGGTCTGGAGGGGTAGGAGGGGGGGAGCTGGGTTGGGGGAGAGTCCAGGGATATGCATATGAATGATCTGGGAACATACATGTTGGTGAACAACAAAACTCTGTAAAATCTTTAAAATAAAGAATAAAAAAAGAGTAAACAACAAAACTGTAAAAGTAAAATAAAAATTAATTAAAAATACAAAAAAATAGCTATAGTCATTGCTCTGTGAGAAAAGCAAATCCTTCATGGGTGCTGTATGACGGTTTGGAGGGGTGGGATGGGGGGAATATACATATAACTAATCTGAGAACATACATATCTGTAAACAACAAAACTCTATAAAAGTTAAAGGTAAAATAAACGTTTAAAAAAAAAGAAAGAAAGAAAGAAAAGGTGTTTGTTTGATCCCTAGGTCCGGAGGATCCCCTGGAAGACAGTATGGCAACTCACTCTAGTATTCTTGCCTGGAGGATCCCATGGATGGAGGAGCCTGGTGGACTAGGGTCCAAGGAGCCTAGAAAGAGTCACAAAGAGTCAGACACGACTGAAGTGACTCAGCACACACACACACACATTGTGGTGGTTTCTACCATACGTCAACATGAACCAGCCACAGGTGTACAGATGGCCCCTCTCACAGCTCTGCTTTTGTGCCACGTAGCCTGTGTATCTTTCAGTGAGCTTGCTCTCTCCCTCTGTTAAGTCCTCTTCTTCCTTGAACTCTTCCCCTCTTCCGCCTCATTCCTCAACCGCTCTATCCTTACATTTTGATGTTACGCAGAGCTCCATTCCAGTCTCTCTTCTCTCCTCACTCCAACCTCTCTATTTGAACTTACGATGATGTTCATTCCTTTGACTGATAGTCAGATGCGTTTTGACCCAAGCTCTGTAGACAACCAAGTGATCTCTCCTTATCTATAGTCTTGAATACCTAGCCAGTAAAGAGACATCTCCACTCACATGACCTACATCATCTCCAATCCAGCCTGTGGCGAATTTGAACCTAGCATTGTCCTTCCACCCCCATCATGAAACATACTCCTCTCCCTACAGTCTTTTCTCTCAGCAAATGACTCCATCATCTACTCAGTCACTGACCCAGGGATCTGGATTTGTCCTTTCTGTCTCTCACATTTCCGTGTCTTTTCCTTTCTCCCATGGGTTGAGGAGAGTCCAGGGATATGCATATGAATGATCTGGGAACATACATGTTGGTGAACAACAAAACTCTGTAAAATCTTTAAAATAAAGAATAAAAAAAGAGTAAACAACAAAACTGTAAAAGTAAAATAAAAATTAATTAAAAATACAAAAAAATAGCTATAGTCATTGCTCTGTGAGAAAAGCAAATCCTTCATGGGTGCTGTATGACGGTTTGGAGGGGTGGGATGGGGGGAATATACATATAACTAATCTGAGAACATACATATCTGTAAACAACAAAACTCTATAAAAGTTAAAGGTAAAATAAACGTTTAAAAAAAAAGAAAGAAAGAAAGAAAAGGTGTTTGTTTGATCCCTAGGTCCGGAGGATCCCCTGGAAGACAGTATGGCAACTCACTCTAGTATTCTTGCCTGGAGGATCCCATGGATGGAGGAGCCTGGTGGACTAGGGTCCAAGGAGCCTAGAAAGAGTCACAAAGAGTCAGACACGACTGAAGTGACTCAGCACACACACACACACATTGTGGTGGTTTCTACCATACGTCAACATGAACCAGCCACAGGTGTACAGATGGCCCCTCTCACAGCTCTGCTTTTGTGCCACGTAGCCTGTGTATCTTTCAGTGAGCTTGCTCTCTCCCTCTGTTAAGTCCTCTTCTTCCTTGAACTCTTCCCCTCTTCCGCCTCATTCCTCAACCGCTCTATCCTTACATTTTGATGTTACGCAGAGCTCCATTCCAGTCTCTCTTCTCTCCTCACTCCAACCTCTCTATTTGAACTTACGATGATGTTCATTCCTTTGACTGATAGTCAGATGCGTTTTGACCCAAGCTCTGTAGACAACCAAGTGATCTCTCCTTATCTATAGTCTTGAATACCTAGCCAGTAAAGAGACATCTCCACTCACATGACCTACATCATCTCCAATCCAGCCTGTGGCGAATTTGAACCTAGCATTGTCCTTCCACCCCCATCATGAAACATACTCCTCTCCCTACAGTCTTTTCTCTCAGCAAATGACTCCATCATCTACTCAGTCACTGACCCAGGGATCTGGATTTGTCCTTTCTGTCTCTCACATTTCCGTGTCTTTTCCTTTCTCCCATGTATCTCACATGAATTAATTCACAAAGTCCATTTTGTTTCTGGTTCCTAAGTTCTTTCTCATCACCTCCATTGCTACTGCCCCACCTTAGCTCAAGTCCAGTTCTCACCGTCTCTTACAGCTGGGACATTCTCACTAGTTTTCTAGCTTAAGCTCTCCTGTCTCCAATCCACCCACAAATATTTGGTTGATAGAGTACTTCTTCTAAAATACTTTACAGGTCATAATGCTCCCCCTGCTTTAGTCCTTTGATGCCTAGTTATGGGCTTCATAATTAAGCTCATCTCTCTCTGCATAGTGTCCAAGCTAAGGCGGTCATCCCCTGCATCTCAATGAGCCTCATCTCTTACCCACCCTGCAGGCCTGACTCCTTGTCAGCCTTACCTGCAATGGACAGTTCCCTGAGGACCTTGTTGTCATTCTAGTGCTTCACTGGAATAATTTCCTAGCATGAAATGGAAGTTTATCCAGTGAATGCATTTCATAAACAGCATGGATTTTCACAGTCAGGTGATTGTGATTCAGTTATTAACTGGAAACCTTGGTCAAGTTGCTTAAATTTTTGTAGCCTCATTTTTCTCATCTGTAAAATGAGTTTCCTTCTATCACCTCTCAAGGTTGTTTTAAGAATTTAATAGTAATAATATAATAAGAATAGTTGGTATTATTGGCCATTTTCTGAATGTCAGGGCTGCTTTAAGCACTCTACAAATTAAAGCGCCTCTATTTACTTTGATGTTCACCCTTTTTTTTTTTGACTGATGATGTTCATTCCTTTGACTGATAGTCAGATGCGTTTTGACCCAAGCTCTGTAGACAACCAAGTGATCTCTCCTTATCTATAGTCTTGAATACCTAGCCAGTAAAGAGACATCTCCACTCACATGACCTACATCATCTCCAATCCAGCCTGTGGGAATTTGAACCTAGCATTGTCCTTCCACCCCCATCATGAAACATACTCCTCTCCCTACAGTCTTTTCTCTCAGCAAATGACTCCATCATCTACTCAGTCACTGACCCAGGGATCTGGATTTGTCCTTTCTGTCTCTCACATTTCCGTGTCTTTTCCTTTCTCCCATGTATCTCACATGAATTAATTCACAAAGTCCATTTTGTTTCTGGTTCCTAAGTTCTTTCTCATCACCTCCATTGCTACTGCCCCACCTTAGCTCAAGTCCAGTTCTCACCGTCTCTTACAGCTGGGACATTCTCACTAGTTTTCTAGCTTAAGCTCTCCTGTCTCCAATCCACCCACAAATATTTGGTTGATAGAGTACTTCTTCTAAAATACTTTACAGGTCATAATGCTCCCCCTGCTTTAGTCCTTTGATGCCTAGTTATGGGCTTCATAATTAAGCTCATCTCTCTCTGCATAGTGTCCAAGCTAAGGCGGTCATCCCCTGCATCTCAATGAGCCTCATCTCTTACCCACCCTGCAGGCCTGACTCCTTGTCAGCCTTACCTGCAATGGACAGTTCCCTGAGGACCTTGTTGTCATTCTAGTGCTTCACTGGAATAATTTCCTAGCATGAAATGGAAGTTTATCCAGTGAATGCATTTCATAAACAGCATGGATTTTCACAGTCAGGTGATTGTGATTCAGTTATTAACTGGAAACCTTGGTCAAGTTGCTTAAATTTTTGTAGCCTCATTTTTCTCATCTGTAAAATGAGTTTCCTTCTATCACCTCTCAAGGTTGTTTTAAGAATTTAATAGTAATAATATAATAAGAATAGTTGGTATTATTGGCCATTTTCTGAATGTCAGGGCTGCTTTAAGCACTCTACATAAATTTATTTAACCTTTGCCTTAGCTTATAAGTGTCATTATTACATATCATTTACAGATGAAAAAACCTAGGTACAGAAGTTATGTGGCTCGCTCATGGTCACAGTGATTGTAGGTCAGGAAGCTGGAATTCAATGAAATGATCTGTGAAAGGTACTTGAGTAGTCACTTGGTGAACGCTATTGACTCCTCCCTTTTTATGCTGTTGAATACTCATCCAAATTTTATTGAAAAGTGCAGAAAAGTAGATGAAAATAAGAGCTGGTATTTATTAAGCTTTAATTATTTGCCACATTTTGAACAGAATTTACAGACATTATCTCATTTGAGACTCATTGTAACTACTGAGTTGGGCTTTCCTGGAGACTCAGATGGTAAAGAATCTGCCTGCAGTGTGGAAGACCCAGGTTCATTCTCTGGGTCAGGAAGATCCTCTGGAGAAGGGAATGACTACCTACTCTGGTATTTTCGCCTGGAGAAACCCATGGACAGAGGAGCCTGGAGAACTACAATCCCCCAGGCTCCTCTCTCCATGGAATTCTCCAGGTGAGAATACTGAAGTGGGTTGTCATTCCCTTTTCCAGGATAGCCGACAGAGCCAGGATGTAAATCCAGGTGTCTGATGTCAAAGCTTGGATTCCTAACCATCACAACATATTATTACCTCAAAAGACATTAGAAGACAAAAAACAGGGTTTAAAGTCTTTTGGAAGGCATGGAAAAAGATATAATAATAGTTATAAGACAAAAGCCTTAAATACACGAAGAAAGCAAACCATGGATAGAGTAGCTTACTGGGGACCAAAATAATAGAGCAGTGATTGTAATTAGGCTCTGAGAAGGGGTGAGTTTTGAGCTGGAATTTGAGGACAGTGGAAGAAATACACTGGTTGAAAAGAAAACACCCTCTCAGAGATGGGAATGATGTGTATGGAGGCATGACAAATGCAGAGAACCGGTCATGGGGAAAGAAGTACTATATCTTCTAGAAATCCAACTAGTAGATGCAAGATATTAATCACAAGCCAGGTACCGGGAAGAAATGTGTGTTTGGAGGTAGGGGCTCAAGTCCCAGAGGCATCAGTCCTGCTGACATCCTGAATTAAAAGCAATTTACAAGGTTGCAGTTGGTGAACTTTCCCAGTTTAAATCTGTCCAGCATTGTATCTAAAAGGCAAATGAAATAAACAGTAGTGATATTTGGAGGATTAGGAGCTTTCTGACTTAAGACTGTGCTTTTAATATTTTAAGCAGACTCAAGCACCACAGCAACAGCACTGTGCTTTTAATCATCTTTAAGGGGAGAAAAGTAGATGAAAATAAGAGCTTATTTATTAAGCTTTCATTATTTGCCACATTTTGAACAGAATTTACAGACATTATCTCATTTGAGACTCATTGTAACTACTGAGTTGGGCTTTCCTGGAGACTCAGATGGTAAAGAATCTGCCTGCAGTGTGGAAGACCCAGGTTCATTCTCTGGGTCAGGAAGATCCTCTGGAGAAGGGAATGACTACCTACTCTGGTATTTTCGCCTGGAGAAACCCATGGACAGAGGAGCCTGGAGAACTACAATCCCCCAGGCTCCTCTCTCCATGGAATTCTCCAGGTGAGAATACTGAAGTGGGTTGTCATTCCCTTTTCCAGGATAGCCGACAGAGCCAGGATGTAAATCCAGGTGTCTGATGTCAAAGCTTGGATTCCTAACCATCACAACATATTATTACCTCAAAAGACATTAGAAGACAAAAAACAGGGTTTAAAGTCTTTTGGAAGGCATGGAAAAAGATATAATAATAGTTATAAGACAAAAGCCTTAAATACACGAAGAAAGCAAACCATGGATAGAGTAGCTTACTGGGGACCAAAATAATAGAGCAGTGATTGTAATTAGGCTCTGAGAAGGGGTGAGTTTTGAGCTGGAATTTGAGGACAGTGGAAGAAATACACTGGTTGAAAAGAAAACACCCTCTCAGAGATGGGAATGATGTGTATGGAGGCATGACAAATGCAGAGAACCGGTCATGGGGAAAGAAGTACTATATCTTCTAGAAATCCAACTAGTAGATGCAAGATATTAATCACAAGCCAGGTACCGGGAAGAAATGTGTGTTTGGAGGTAGGGGCTCAAGTCCCAGAGGCATCAGTCCTGCTGACATCCTGAATTAAAAGCAATTTACAAGGTTGCAGTTGGTGAACTTTCCCAGTTTAAATCTGTCCAGCATTGTATCTAAAAGGCAAATGAAATAAACAGTAGTGATATTTGGAGGATTAGGAGCTTTCTGACTTAAGACTGTGCTTTTAATATTTTAAGCAGACTCAAGCAACACAGCAAACAGTTTTCTTTACACAATGGTGTGAAATGAGCTCTTTTACTTGTCTGATTTATCCCACTGCCATTCATAATGGGGTGGACAGGTTTTTGTTGTTGTTGTTGTTTTTCTTTCATCAGACAGCAGTCAGTTAGCAGTCTATCCAAGACCCAGGTTAGTACATCCTGCTGTCATTTTTTTTAATGATGAGTGTTGATTTATCATGAAATGAATTCACAGAAAGGAAGCATAACATATTTCTGTCTAAAGATGAATTTCAAGAACATAAGCCTGCCCTGGGAAACAGAGGTTCTTATCATCTGGGAAATGCTTTCTGCTCAGCCGACTGCTTTGACACAGGGAATTACTGTTGATTCACAATTCTGACTTGTTTAAAGTTTTATTTTCCAATCTAGGTGGGTTTATTTTCCCTCTTCAAAGAATATGGCCACACATGAAGAACTGGAATCTGTCAGGTGGAGAATTCATCTCAGTCATATAATTACTGGGCTGAGCAGGTTAGATCAAAGTGAGGGCATTGTGTTGCTATAGGACATTGCTTCAAAGAGCAGTTAAAGTGCAAACAATATAAGGCTTTATTGTCCCCCATTTCATTACATATAAATCATCAAGAATCATTTCCCATGAATATATGGCAAATAATGGGATTCTGATTCCTGCTTGAAAAAAAATCTGCATTTAGACCTTCCTCGAAAGCAAAGGAAGTTTTCTATCTGCCATTATACATTCTCATTTCCGGGCATGAAAGGTTTAAATTGCCTGAAGTGTAGGTTCTGGTTTTGTTTTATTTTTTTCAATTATAACCAAATATTTCTGTAAACCTCTTCGTGTTTCATAGAGTCAGTTAAGTAATTTCCCCTTAGATGTGTCTTTGATGTGAAAATAAATATACACCAGAGTGAAAGCTGAAGTCTCCTTAAAGGAACATCTCTCTGTATGGTTCATAGTTACTCGGGTTAATGTTAGACCAGAGAAAACATACATCAACACCCTGCATTGAACTTAGATACAGTTGCTATAAGAAAAATATTTCTTCAAAAGTTTCAAAAGAATGATGACATCAATGCCACAAACATCAAAGCTGCTGTTTGGTGCTTTCAGGTACTTTGCCAAACTACCTTCTAAATGCTGCTTAACATTCCTTTGTAATGGAGTTAAAGATGAGCCTGAAATTGCTGGGACCTCTTAAAAGGTCCGCTTGTCCCTCCTACCTCTGTCTCCAGGTGATTGCATCCAAACCAGTTAACGCATTGCAGACCTGGGTTGTCTAAACATGATTCAGATGGAAGTCTTGTGTTCAGGATGTTCTTGTGCATTGAGGGGAGAATTGGTGGAGATACCATCTCTGGACCTCCCCTGGGTTAGGCCCTGTGGAGCTCTGTGCAGACAAAGGGAACCCTGTTAGACTCTTGTTGTCATGGAGCAGCCGCCCTCATTCTTAATCATAATGCTCTCCTTTCATAAAGGCTGTAGAAGAGCTGGGTTAATGACCACACGTGGAAAGCTGAAAGAGAAACGAAAATAAATGTGTGCATTTAGCCTCTGCTCAGCTTTTCAATTTTAATCAATCAAGAAAAATATGCATTTACCTTATGAAAACTCTAATCAGAACGTAATTATTGACTTTATTACATCTTTATTTTAGTTGAGAATCATTTGTTGTATGTAACAGAAGGCCTTGAAGTATCACAAGGGAAAAAATAAAAGCTGTATGGGTGTGTGTGTGTGTGTGTGTGTGTGTTGGGGGGAGATTTATTGGGAGTTTATAGGATGTCTCAATTATGGGAAATATAACTGAGTTGCCCAAAGAGCTAGAACCAGGAACTGGAAAGTTTCAGGAATCTCCCTCTGTCTCTCCCCCTCTTCTTCCTCCTCCCCCTCTCTTTCAGCACAGTTTCTCATCCTGACTTTATTTTGGGCATTGGTTTCATTCTCCCATACCTGTAGACTTGCTTTCTCTACCTGACGATGATTCCAATACAGGCAGCCCTTCCTCTCTCCCATTTCAAGTACATAGAGACTGTTGAGAAGCTCTTGTTTCCACTTCTGATTACTGAAAAATCATTAAAATGGCTCAGTTTGAATCAAATATTCACCTTTATCCAGGCCGCTTGGAATCTGGGGAGGTGGGAAGTCCCGCCATCAGAAGCAAGTCCTCTCCTAGATTCTCTGAGGACGGTGGTTCTTTAGCAGGGCAGCCATACTGAATAGAATGTTCACTTCTGTCTTAATTACATAGATAAAAAAAAGTTCCATGTAGAAAAATTAGAAAACACAAGACACATGAGCAAAGTAGTGGTGGTGGTGGAGGGGTGGGAGTGGGGGTGGGGAATCATCATCCCACCACCAGAAAGTACTTCAGAATCTTGAAGTGTTTTCTCCTAGACATTTTCACTTGCTTTAAATATATTTTTTTTAATCTCCTGTTTGTTTGGGTTACACTAGAGATGAACTACAGTGGACACCAAGATGAACATGGCTCAAGCCTCCCTCCCTGGGGCTTATTATAACATAGGAGACAGACTTTAAAAATGGAAACAAATGAACACAAATATATCAGAATTGTAATAAGCACTGTAAAGGAAACAATCAAGAGGTTAAGATAGAAGAGAACCATGAGAGCATATTTTAGGTCAGTGGTCATGGAGAACCTCTCCTGGGGTTGCTTTGGATGAAAAGAAGGAGCTAGCTATGATAAAAGTGGGAAGGGATAGAGGAAATGGAGAATTACAGAGCAGTATACATGGAAGACCTGAAGCTGAGGTCACCTTTTATGTTTAGGGGAATTTTAAAAACGTAATATGGGGCTTCCCCTGGTGGTCCAGTGGGTAAGGACACCGCCTTGCAGTGCAAGGGGCGCTGGTTCGATCCCTGGCCTGGGAAGATCCCACGTGCTGCGGAGCAGCTGGACTGACGTGTACAATCACCGAGCTGGAGCTCTGGAGCACATGCGCCCAGAGCCGGTGCTCTGCAACAACAGACGCCGCCGCAATGGGAGGCCCACAGGAGCCAAAGAATGAAGATGAATGAAAATAGAGAGATGGGAGACCAATAGAAGTGGCCCGCCCACTCCCCTCCCTCCCCAACCTGACCCCCACCCAAAGTAAATAAATAAATAAATCTAAAAAAAAAAAACGTAATATGGCTGGAGCCTACATGTGAGAGGGACATCCCTTTTGTTGCTATGGGAACATACTGGGTGGAGTGGCATTTATGTGCAGAATAGATTGGGGTAGGGAAACACTAAAGGTAGGGTCAGATCTCAGGATGTGGTTAAGAAAAACTTGGTACTTCACTGAGACTAAATAGAAGGAGGTTCGAGGAAGAAGGAAAAATGTAGTCAAAGACAACAAGACTGGGAATAATAGAGACCCTTAGTACCTAAATAAGTTGGACAAGCCACTGAGAATGTGGGAGAAATGCTGCCATGGAATTAGGAGTTGCTGAATTGGGTTTTTTTTTTTTTCCTTTTTGTTTTACAAAAAGGTAGGAGCTCTTTAGTACCCACGTTCAAACCCCCAAATAATGAATTAACCAGCAACCTCGGGATGGTATGAAGGCATTCTCTCTGCCACCTGGGTTTTCCTGATGTTCATGCTGAAAAATGTTTTGGAAAAAAATCCAAATTCCCACCAGCATATTGAAAGAAAAGCAAGCTCTTAGAACCCCGACGCTCTTCCTGTTACTCCAGTACTCTCCGCTCTGCCCAAGTGCCTGCTCTGCCATTGGACAAAGAACAGCTAAGAAGCAGCCTTATGATTTACAAAGGGAGTGTGGTTCATGGCCAATGGCAGAGAATCATAGACGTCCCATAAACTGATTCATCTAATATTCCCAGACCACTGACTGCCCAGTAAGTCAAATCATCCACCAGTCAGTGAGCTAGTGTTGGACTGGACTTGTGTGAGCACATGAAATGCACAAATGCTCTGTCTTCCACTGATTTTCTGGAACTGCACTGAAGTGAAAAACACACAGACCTGAATCGATGACCGAAGATGATAGTAGACAGAAAGTGCTAAAATCATTAGAGCAAGAAGAAAGGACATGTGAAAAAGCAGCAGGGAAAGGCCTCTCAGAGGAGATGCACTAACCTTGAGCTGGGCCTCTTAGAATGAAAGATTCCAGACTGGGGCCTCCAACTAGGGCGGAGAGAAGCCTCTTGATTGATGGTGCTTAATACGTGGTACATTCTGCTGAGGAGGACATTTAGAGATTTGCAGTGAACTGCCAACACTGTAGACAAAGCATTTGCTTTGGTTTTTCCTTCAGTATATTTTGGGCAAAGAAGTGAGTCATGATTTCATGTACAAAAGTGTTGGGTTTTTCAGGCTTTATAGACTATTATGTTCATTCTCTTTCCAACACAGATTGTCTGTCTCTGAAAGGCGACCCTGCAGGCCTCTGCTTTATGACGATTGTAAAAACTAGTTAGGATGATCAAGAAGATAGTCAGCAGGATAATCACACTGGTTACCAATAAATGGATCTGGAGTGACAATGTTTAAACTAGTAGACAAAATGGCAGAATTTGTTATTCTGTCACTCAGTGACGTACAGCCCTTGGTGACCCCATGGACTGCAGCATGCCAGGCTTCCCTGTTCTTCACCATCTCCCAGAGTTTGCTCAAACTCATGTCTATTGAGTCAGTGATGCCATCCAACCATCTCACCCTCTGTTGCTCCCTTCTCCTTCTGCTTTCTATTTTTCCCAGCATCAAGATCTTTTCCAATGAGTCGTCTCTTCGCATAAGGTGGCCAAATTATTGGAGCTTCAGGTTCAGCATCAGTCCTTCTAATGACAACTCAGGGTATATTTACTTTAGAATTGATGGTTTGATCTCCTTTCAATCCAAATGACTCTCAAGAGTCTTCTCCAACACCACAGTTCAACAGCATCAATTCTTCAGTGCTCAGCCTTCTTAATGGCAAAATAGTCTGCGCCAGTAAGTCAAATCATCCACCAGTCAGTGAGCTAGTGTTGGACTGGACTTGTGTGAGCACATGAAATGCACAAATGCTCTGTCTTCCACTGATTTTCTGGAACTGCACTGAAGGGAAGGAACACACAGACCTGAATCGATGACCGAAGATGATAGTAGACAGAAAGTGCTAAAATCATTAGAGCAAGAAGAAAGGACATGTGAAAAAGCAGCAGGGAAAGGCCTCTCAGAGGAGATGCACTAACCTTGAGCTGGGCCTCTTAGAATGAAAGATTCCAGACTGGGGCCTCCAACTAGGGCGGAGAGAAGCCTCTTGATTGATGGTGCTTAATACGTGGTACATTCTGCTGAGGAGGACATTTAGAGATTTGCAGTGAACTGCCAACACTGTAGACAAAGCATTTGCTTTGGTTTTTCCTTCAGTATATTTTGGGCAAAGAAGTGAGTCATGATTTCATGTACAAAAGTGTTGGGTTTTTCAGGCTTTATAGACTATTATGTTCATTCTCTTTCCAACACAGATTGTCTGTCTCTGAAAGGCGACCCTGCAGGCCTCTGCTTTATGACGATTGTAAAAACTAGTTAGGATGATCAAGAAGATAGTCAGCAGGATAATCACACTGGTTACCAATAAATGGATCTGGAGTGACAATGTTTAAACTAGTAGACAAAATGGCAGAATTTGTTATTCTGTCACTCAGTGACGTACAGCCCTTGGTGACCCCATGGACTGCAGCATGCCAGGCTTCCCTGTTCTTCACCATCTCCCAGAGTTTGCTCAAACTCATGTCTATTGAGTCAGTGATGCCATCCAACCATCTCACCCTCTGTTGCTCCCTTCTCCTTCTGCTTTCTATTTTTCCCAGCATCAAGATCTTTTCCAATGAGTCGTCTCTTCGCATAAGGTGGCCAAATTATTGGAGCTTCAGGTTCAGCATCAGTCCTTCTAATGACAACTCAGGGTATATTTACTTTAGAATTGATGGTTTGATCTCCTTTCAATCCAAATGACTCTCAAGAGTCTTCTCCAACACCACAGTTCAACAGCATCAATTCTTCAGTGCTCAGCCTTCTTAATGGCAAAATAGTTCTACCTTGTACTTTTTGATTCCATTTGAACTTTGCCTAGTTGTTAGACAAGTTTTGATGAAACCATCACTAACAGTAGCAGAATATCATAAAGCAATCATCTTATTTGCATATCTGGGGGGGGGCACTTCTTTGGAAGGGAGAGCGATTCCTTTTCCTTCTTTCTGGCAGAAAGGCCACTCCCCTCCACCGCTGCAATCCCTAGTACACCTCTGCAGAGTAGTCATCAAATTGCACTGTTACTTTCCATTTTATTTCTAGACAGACTGTTACCTTCCTTTTTGTTTGTTTGTTTTTATCAGTTCTCAAATTTATTGAGCACTATGTCCAAAGACCAATTTTGCACGCTCTTTTTGTACTCTAAACAACAACCCATAGTCACCCATAGTCTCACAGAATATATACTTGGTTCTAGATAAGTATCTGTTGAATGGATGAGTAAACAAATGCAGGTTTACACATGAGGGAAAGTTCATCCTTTTACTAGGATGCTGTTTGCCTTTATCTAGCACATGCCTGGCATATAACAGTCAGGGCATCAGGAAGCATCTCACAGGCTCGGATTCAAGTTCTACCTCTTCTTCTGAAACAGAACCACCATGATGGACCACTGTCCTGAGCTAGGAGCCCTGCTGGTGCTTTGCAAGGTTCCTCATCGCCCTGAAATCCCATCCTACAGTGAGGGAAGTGACTGGTTCATGCTTAGTATATATAGGAGGAGAGCAACATTTGTATCCCAGGTTCACTTGCAGCTGAATTCATCCTCCTTTGAGATCCTACAGCCTTACAGTCTCTTAGATAAAACAAGATGTCTGGGGCTTCCCTGGTGATCCAGTGGTTAGAGTCTGCTTTGCAGTGTAGGGGCACTGGTTCGATCCTGGCCGGGAAAATCTGGGCCAGATTTTCCGTGGAGCAGCTGGACCAGTGTGTCCAATAGCGAGTCAGCGCTCTGGAGTGCATATGCCCAGAGCTGGTGCTCTGCCATGAGAGAGGCCACTGCGATGGGAGTCCCCCAACTCAGGGTATATTTACTTTAGAATTGATGGTTTGATCTCCTTTCAATCCAAATGACTCTCTAGGGTCTTCTCCAACACCACAGTTCAACAGCATCAATTCTTCAGTGCTCAGCCTTCTTAATGGCAAAATAGTTCTACCTTGTACTTTTGATTCCATTTGAACTTTGCCTAGTTGTTAGACAAGTTTTGATGAAACCATCACTAACAGTAGCAGAATATCATAAAGCAATCATCTTATTTGCATATCTGGGGGGGGGCACTTCTTTGGAAGGGAGAGCGATTCCTTTTCCTTCTTTCTGGCAGAAAGGCCACTCCCCTCCACCGCTGCAATCCCTAGTACACCTCTGCAGAGTAGTCATCAAATTGCACTGTTACTTTCCATTTTATTTCTAGACAGACTGTTACCTTCCTTTTTGTTTGTTTGTTTTTATCAGTTCTCAAATTTATTGAGCACTATGTCCAAAGACCAATTTTGCACGCTCTTTTTGTACTCTAAACAACAACCCATAGTCACCCATAGTCTCACAGAATATATACTTGGTTCTAGATAAGTATCTGTTGAATGGATGAGTAAACAAATGCAGGTTTACACATGAGGGAAAGTTCATCCTTTTACTAGGATGCTGTTTGCCTTTATCTAGCACATGCCTGGCATATAACAGTCAGGGCATCAGGAAGCATCTCACAGGCTCGGATTCAAGTTCTACCTCTTCTTCTGAAACAGAACCACCATGATGGACCACTGTCCTGAGCTAGGAGCCCTGCTGGTGCTTTGCAAGGTTCCTCATCGCCCTGAAATCCCATCCTACAGTGAGGGAAGTGACTGGTTCATGCTTAGTATATATAGGAGGAGAGCAACATTTGTATCCCAGGTTCACTTGCAGCTGAATTCATCCTCCTTTGAGATCCTACAGCCTTACAGTCTCTTAGATAAAACAAGATGTCTGGGGCTTCCCTGGTGATCCAGTGGTTAGAGTCTGCTTTGCAGTGTAGGGGGCACTGGTTCGATCCCTGGCCCGGGAAAATCTGGGCCAGATTTTCCGTGGAGCAGCTGGACCAGTGTGTCCAATAGCGAGTCAGCGCTCTGGAGTGCATATGCCCAGAGCTGGTGCTCTGCCATGAGAGAGGCCACTGCGATGGGAGTCCCACACATGCCAAAGAATAAAAAGATGGATGAAAACAAATATAAATTAAAAAAAGAAGAGGCATGATGGGGAAAAGAAAAAAATTAAATTAAAAATAAAAAACCCAGAAAGTCTGAAATGTCGCATGTCACTAATATGTAGAATCTTTAAAAAATGATGCAAATGAACTTATTTATGACACAGACATAGACTCGCAGACACAGGAAACAAACTCATGGCTATCAGAAAGTAAGAGAAGAGGGATAAATTAAGGAGCTTGGCATTAACATATACACACTACAGAATATAAAATAGGTAAAAAATAAGGACCCACTGTATAGCACAGGAAACAATATCCAGTGTCTTGTAATAACCTATAATGGAAAAGAATCTGTGAAAGAATAGATACAAATGTGTGTGTAATTGAATCACTTTGCTCTACACCTGAAACTAACACAACATTGTAAATCAACTGTATTTCCATTAAAAAAAGAGAGAGAGAGAGAGAAAGTGATGTCTTATCTCTGGGGCAGTGTTGCATGGGTTCTTATCCCTCTTCCCTCAGTAAATGTTTTATGAATTAATGATAAACTTGGAACATTCTCCAAGGGCAAGAGACAGAAGTATGCAAACTGAAAAATTCTGCAATGAAACACCCTCCCCCCACCCTGTAATGAGGAGTATGTTTCTGAGACAATTTCCAGCTCTTCTGGTTACTCTTTTATAAGTAGCCATGATGATAAGAAGCAAGTGAGGGAGGCATTAAAGAAGTTTTGAATGTGGGACACTTTAGCGTTTACCATCTTTAGAAGGACTACATGTTGACTTGCTTTCTCTACAAAAAGAAAACTTGTACTTCTCTGGCTTCTATATAAAACTTTATCTTTGGTTTCATTTAAAAAAGAAAGCAGCTATTTTATTGACGTAAGAAGTCACATTTCTCAAAGTTCAGACATTAGGGAACAAATTTATGGAATTTTCCAGATAGATCTAGCATGCCTTCTCTGATACACTCCACCCCCCCAAAAAAAGAAAACTTTATTTTGAAGAAGTAAAAATGGAAATTCCTGAAAATCGTATATGAAGATCCCCAACTTCCTTTCAGGTACAGTGGTTTCATTCACATGGGACATAGAGCCTGAGATGGGGCCTAGAATGACATTCCAGCTTTGGCATCCCTTCAGAAGGCTCTGAACCCACTGGAATCCATCACGGAGCTTCACACACACCTTCATGTTTGGTTGAACATGGTTTTGGTTCTCAGGACTTCTCAATCCTTGACTTCAGGGTTCCGAGGAAAGTGATCACTAAAGCACAACCCTAGTGGAACCACTAAATTGCTTGTGAATTGGGTAAGAAAGTAACTGCCACAGCCTTCTTACCATTGTTTTACTGCTCAGTAATTAGAAGGGTCCAACTACCCAAGTACTGAGATCATCCAACAAACTACTCTTTGAACTCCCATATTATGTCCAGCATTATGGTTAGGACTGAAACCAGGCAAGTACACAGTGTGTGTGTGTGTGTGCTAAGTTGCTGCAGTCATGTCCAGCTCTTTGTAACCCTAGGAACTGTAGGCCACCAGGCTCTCTGTCCGTGGGATTCTCCCAGCAAGAATATTGAAATGGGTTTCCATGCCCTCCTCTAGGGGATCTTCCCAACCTAGGGATCAAACGCATGCCTCCTACATCTCTCACATTGGCAAGCAGGTTCTTTAGCACTAGTGCTACCTGGAAAGCCACAGGACACCATGCCCGCACTCAAAGAGCTTCAAATCTACCTGGGCAGATATCATTACCACATGGACATAAAACAATATCTCACAATACAGGGAAGCACTACAGAGAAGCTTAGAACTCAACAAAGGCCAGATAAGAAGTAGGAACTTTTTGATGTCTTCAGCAAAAGTCTTAAAGCCCCATCTCATTTGTTTGGGAACAGGAGAGCCAGGGAAGGATCAGTCTTAACTTCAAGTACTAGGATGAGCTGAAATTGACTGTTTCAGGATATCAGACATTTTTACTTCAAGAATCAAATCAAGAGCCTTAAATTATTGAGGCAGCAAGTAGATCTTCTTATGTTGTCTACCCTCAACCCTGTCTCTCATAAGCCATGAGTAAAATGATCTGAGGAAAGTTTACAGGTGATGGGACAAAGATACACCCTTAAGTACCTAGGCAGTGGTACATTTGGTTCTTTTATTTCTTTGGGTTGAGAAAGACAGACTGAATTGTTACCTTTGTGTGGACCCGTTTCTAGGGCAGCATGGGAGACAAAGAAGGCCACTTCAGAAGGCTCAACCACTGGAATCCATTCACACACACCTTCATGTTTGGTTGAACATGGTTTTGGTTCTCAGGACTTCTCAATCCTTGACTTCAGGGTTCCGAGGAAAGTGATCACTAAAGCACAACCCTAGTGGAACCACTAAATTGCTTGTGAATTGGGTAAGAAAGTAACTGCCACAGCCTTCTTACCATTGTTTTACTGCTCAGTAATTAGAAGGGTCCAACTACCCAAGTACTGAGATCATCCAACAAACTACTCTTTGAACTCCCATATTATGTCCAGCATTATGGTTAGGACTGAAACCAGGCAAGTACACAGTGTGTGTGTGTGTGTGCTAAGTTGCTGCAGTCATGTCCAGCTCTTTGTAACCCTAGGAACTGTAGGCCACCAGGCTCTCTGTCCGTGGGATTCTCCCAGCAAGAATATTGAAATGGGTTTCCATGCCCTCCTCTAGGGGATCTTCCCAACCTAGGGATCAAACGCATGCCTCCTACATCTCTCACATTGGCAAGCAGGTTCTTTAGCACTAGTGCTACCTGGAAAGCCACAGGACACCATGCCCGCACTCAAAGAGCTTCAAATCTACCTGGGCAGATATCATTACCACATGGACATAAAACAATATCTCACAATACAGGGAAGCACTACAGAGAAGCTTAGAACTCAACAAAGGCCAGATAAGAAGTAGGAACTTTTTGATGTCTTCAGCAAAAGTCTTAAAGCCCCATCTCATTTGTTTGGGAACAGGAGAGCCAGGGAAGGATCAGTCTTAACTTCAAGTACTAGGATGAGCTGAAATTGACTGTTTCAGGATATCAGACATTTTTACTTCAAGAATCAAATCAAGAGCCTTAAATTATTGAGGCAGCAAGTAGATCTTCTTATGTTGTCTACCCTCAACCCTGTCTCTCATAAGCCATGAGTAAAATGATCTGAGGAAAGTTTACAGGTGATGGGACAAAGATACACCCTTAAGTACCTAGGCAGTGGTACATTTGGTTCTTTTATTTCTTGTTGAGAAAGACAGAAATCTACTTGAGAGAAAAAAAAATGTGATCTATGGACTGAATTGTTACCTTTGTGTGGCACAGTCCCTGTTTCTAGGGCAGCATGGGAGACAAAGAATGCATTTATTTTGTGGAAAGGGATAGGGGGCAGGGAAAGAAACAGAAGCCAGAGGATTGTGCAATCGTGGAGCTCTTAAATCCCTGCAGGAAGTTTATGTTTCAAGTCCTTTGGAAGAGTGAAGCACAGCTGTTCAAAAAGGAGAGTTTATCAGAGGCCTGCAGCCCCGATTCCACTGTGCATTGGATTGTCTTCGCCTATATGCTTCTCTCAGCACCTCCATCCATAGCCCTTGGGGAAGGCAGGCCACTGTGTCTGGGCCCTGCCCTGAGCAGGCCTACCCTTTCCCCTAGTAGAGACCACAGGCCTCAAATAGCATCGAGGTGTTCAGGCAGAAGAGTCACAACAAGGAAGAGAGTAAAAGGAAACAGTCTGCTAGATCTCAGCAGAGGAAAGTTCAGTGATTCCTATGTTGTAAGCAAACCAGACGAGACTCGCTGTGTTGAAATCCTTCTCCATAGAAGTCCCTTTCTTGGGTGGCTAGTGAAAGGGTTGATACAGTATGCATAATCTCACAAATTAAATGTAATAATTTGGGGTGCAGGTTTATTGTACAAAACAAAAAGTGCCTCTCAGTCCATCTAGAAAAAGTATAAATGTTGGAATGGAGTACCCGCTTGAAGCCTTTATATTCTGCCACGAGCTTCGTCATCTGAAGTATCTCTCTTGGCAGAGATCATTGGATAGGGTATGGTTCAGAACCCTCTTTGCATGCTCAGTAAATCTTTTTTGACCAACTGAGTGACCCTTTGTCTCTTCGCTTTCTTCTCTTGGAGCCTCGAGGGTGATATTCTTAGCTTGCACCATCAGCCTCCAAACAATGCATTCTTGCACCAAGTAGATCTTCTTATGTTGTCTACCCTCAACCCTGTCTCTCATAAGCCATGAGTAAAATGATCTGAGGAAAGTTTACAGGTGATGGGACAAAGATACACCCTTAAGTACCTAGGCAGTGGTACATTTGGTTCTTTTATTTCTTGTTGAGAAAGACAGAAATCTACTTGAGAGAAAAAAAAATGTGATCTATGGACTGAATTGTTACCTTTGTGTGGCACAGTCCCTGTTTCTAGGGCAGCATGGGAGACAAAGAATGCATTTATTTTGTGGAAAGGGATAGGGGGCAGGGAAAGAAACAGAAGCCAGAGGATTGTGCAATCGTGGAGCTCTTAAATCCCTGCAGGAAGTTTATGTTTCAAGTCCTTTGGAAGAGTGAAGCACAGCTGTTCAAAAAGGAGAGTTTATCAGAGGCCTGCAGCCCCGATTCCACTGTGCATTGGATTGTCTTCGCCTATATGCTTCTCTCAGCACCTCCATCCATAGCCCTTGGGGAAGGCAGGCCACTGTGTCTGGGCCCTGCCCTGAGCAGGCCTACCCTTTCCCCTAGTAGAGACCACAGGCCTCAAATAGCATCGAGGTGTTCAGGCAGAAGAGTCACAACAAGGAAGAGAGTAAAAGGAAACAGTCTGCTAGATCTCAGCAGAGGAAAGTTCAGTGATTCCTATGTTGTAAGCAAACCAGACGAGACTCGCTGTGTTGAAATCCTTCTCCATAGAAGTCCCTTTCTTGGGTGGCTAGTGAAAGGGTTGATACAGTATGCATAATCTCACAAATTAAATGTAATAATTTGGGGTGCAGGTTTATTGTACAAAACAAAAAGTGCCTCTCAGTCCATCTAGAAAAAGTATAAATGTTGGAATGGAGTACCCGCTTGAAGCCTTTATATTCTGCCACGAGCTTCGTCATCTGAAGTATCTCTCTTGGCAGAGATCATTGGATAGGGTATGGTTCAGAACCCTCTTTGCATGCTCAGTAAATCTTTTTTGACCAACTGAGTGACCCTTTGTCTCTTCGCTTTCTTCTCTTGGAGCCTCGAGGGTGATATTCTGAGCTTTCACCATCAGCCTCCAAACAATGACGTCACCATTCTCTCCCCAGCATCCATCCCTATGAGTCCCGAATGCACTTACCCTTGCCCTGTGCCTGCCATGCATCTTCAGTCTGTCATCCCTTTGTCTTAGCTCTCTGTGTCCACGTTATGGAGAATAGTGTTGGCATGTGGCAAATTAAAGGCAGAAAGGAAAGTGAGCAGTAAGAAGGAGGACTTCAGAACCAGACCCAGGTTGGCAACCTGCCTCCATATCACTCTGTAATCTTCAAGTCAGGAGCTGCAGTTTCTTCATGTATAAAACAAAGATCAGAATACATGTGCAGAGAGATTAAATGGGACTCTACACAACTCTTGTTTGAAGAGCACCTGTCTCGAAGTGATCATTGAGAATGCAATAGTTATCAGGTGACAGTCTCAGGGGTGCCTTGGTCAGTCTGGCTTTTGAAGGCTCTTCTTCCTTATAAAAATTTTAAAAATTATATTTTGTAAATGTTTTGACATCAAGATAAAGATATTACTGGGACTTCCCAGGTAGTGCAATGGGTAAAGGACCTGCCTGCCAAGGAAGGAGACACAAGAAACACAAGTTTGGTCCCTGGGTCAGGAAGATCCCCTGAAGGAGGCAATGGCAACCTATTCCAGTATTCTTGCCTGGGAAATCCCATAGACAGAGGAGCCTAGTCGGCCACACTCTCACTAGGAGTCAGGAAGTTCATTTTCCCACTGAAAAGTATTTCATCTTATTTTCATGGCAAGCTACTGTGGAAAGCGAGTTTAATCCCGAAGTCCCTTTCTTGGGTGGCTAGTGAAAGGGTTGATACAGTATGCATAATCTCACAAATTAAATGTAATAATTTGGGGTGCAGGTTTATTGTACAAAACAAAAAGTGCCTCTCAGTCCATCTAGAAAAAGTATAAATGTTGGAATGGAGTACCCGCTTGAAGCCTTTATATTCTGCCACGAGCTTCGTCATCTGAAGTATCTCTCTTGGCAGAGATCATTGGATAGGGTATGGTTCAGAACCCTCTTTGCATGCTCAGTAAATCTTTTTTGACCAACTGAGTGACCCTTTGTCTCTTCGCTTTCTTCTCTTGGAGCCTCGAGGGTGATATTCTGAGCTTTCACCATCAGCCTCCAAACAATGACGTCACCATTCTCTCCCCAGCATCCATCCCTATGAGTCCCGAATGCACTTACCCTTGCCCTGTGCCTGCCATGCATCTTCAGTCTGTCATCCCTTTGTCTTAGCTCTCTGTGTCCACGTTATGGAGAATAGTGTTGGCATGTGGCAAATTAAAGGCAGAAAGGAAAGTGAGCAGTAAGAAGGAGGACTTCAGAACCAGACCCAGGTTGGCAACCTGCCTCCATATCACTCTGTAATCTTCAAGTCAGGAGCTGCAGTTTCTTCATGTATAAAACAAAGATCAGAATACATGTGCAGAGAGATTAAATGGGACTCTACACAACTCTTGTTTGAAGAGCACCTGTCTCGAAGTGATCATTGAGAATGCAATAGTTATCAGGTGACAGTCTCAGGGGTGCCTTGGTCAGTCTGGCTTTTGAAGGCTCTTCTTCCTTATAAAAATTTTAAAAATTATATTTTGTAAATGTTTTGACATCAAGATAAAGATATTACTGGGACTTCCCAGGTAGTGCAATGGGTAAAGGACCTGCCTGCCAAGGAAGGAGACACAAGAAACACAAGTTTGGTCCCTGGGTCAGGAAGATCCCCTGAAGGAGGCAATGGCAACCTATTCCAGTATTCTTGCCTGGGAAATCCCATAGACAGAGGAGCCTAGTCGGCCACAGTCTCACAGAGTCAGACACAACTGAGTACAGCACAGCACATTATGTTATAACATTTCTTCAGACTGAAAGTTCAATTTGTATTTCATCTTATTTTCATGGGCCCCTAAGGCTACTGTGGTCCCTCGGCACTGTGGCTACCTAGCTTAAGGTCATCGCTGGCTAAGAGATTTGTTTTGAAACTTCTTTCCTCTGTTCTCTCAGTTCTATTAACTGCTTTCTGGAAATCACCTAGCCCCTCTGGTCTTCAGGATATACGCCCTGCCCTTTTACTTCTACCTCCCTTGTCCCAGCTTCTCCCACCGCCTGGAAGGTCTACACTGCGGATTTCCAACACTACACTCCCAATTTCCTTAGTCCAGCCACCATCTTTCTCAATATATACACATGTCTTCACTCCTCTGATTGAATCCCATTCCTTTAGGATTATTCCTGACCTAGTGAGGTGGCACGGAACTTTCTTGAAAACTAGATCTCACTGAGGTAGCCATGATATGACTCTCTGTGTCCCTTCTCTGCTCCTTTTAGAATATTTGCATTTTGTCACAGAACTTTTTGAGACTCTGTATCAAAGGCATATATCTGATAGAGACATTTTAGTCCAGCAAAGGAAACATTTCAAGAACAAATACTGAACTTTGAGAATCACCAAGATTGCACTGTGCCACTACCTCTGTGAATTCATCAGGCCTTGGTAACATAATTTTACCTTCTCATTTGTGTGTATATCATCTGTCAGAGTTTGTTTCTGATGCTGTCCCAGTAGCATTTTGGGTCTATTTTGAGGGGCCAGCTGTGGGTGGTGCTGCCCACACTGGGCCTCTGTGCATCTCCTGTCTACACGCTGCACCGGACCTCTGCGTCTCCTCTCTGCGTTGTGCACTGGGCCTCTCTTAGTAACATAATTTTAATGAGAAACTTCTATAAGGCAGTACATAGACTGTCTCCCATATTCTCTTGGTAGAGTATCATGCCTGATGAAGTCCTCATGGACTCCCTTTATCCATGGGGATCTCTTCCACATGTCACTGGGGAGGACTTCTGTTCCCCAGTTTTTCAGCCGTCCAGCTATGCCTGGTTGTGAGCTTACACCATGATACATATGCCTAAAAACCTGTTCTTACTCCCTCAGTGTCTGTTATTTTCTGAGTTCAGTCAGGAAAGTGTTCTCAGAGATAACATTATTTATAAAGGGGGGAACTATGGTCCATAGAAGAGAAAATACCTAAAATAGCAAAACAAGTTAATGCCAGAATCAGGAATAGACCCTGGGCCAGCCTCCTCGATACCTATGTGTGGGTGCCACTTCCCTCTTCAGGACCTGGGTACCATGTACTACCCAGCACAGGCTCCGCAGTGGAAAAGTGGAAATGCTTGATTTGATTCCTGGCTTTATGTTTGTCTGTTTTTAAGAAATGCATTTATTTATTTATTTATTTATTTATTTATGTCTATTCTGAGTTTCACTGCTGCTGCAGACTCTTCTCTAGTTGCAGGAGTCAGGGTTACTCTCTAGTTGAGGTGAGCAGACTTCTTGTTGTGGTGCCTTCGCTGCTCCTTTTAGAATATTTGCATTTTGTCACAGAACTTTTTGAGACTCTGTATCAAAGGCATATATCTGATAGAGACATTTTAGTCCAGCAAAGGAAACATTTCAAGAACAAATACTGAACTTTGAGAATCACCAAGATTGCACTGTGCCACTACCTCTGTGAATTCATCAGGCCTTGGTAACATAATTTTACCTTCTCATTTGTGTGTATATCATCTGTCAGAGTTTGTTTCTGATGCTGTCCCAGTAGCATTTTGGGTCTATTTTGAGGGGCCAGCTGTGGGTGGTGCTGCCCACACTGGGCCTCTGTGCATCTCCTGTCTACACGCTGCACCGGACCTCTGCGTCTCCTCTCTGCGTTGTGCACTGGGCCTCTCTTAGTAACATAATTTTAATGAGAAACTTCTATAAGGCAGTACATAGACTGTCTCCCATATTCTCTTGGTAGAGTATCATGCCTGATGAAGTCCTCATGGACTCCCTTTATCCATGGGGATCTCTTCCACATGTCACTGGGGAGGACTTCTGTTCCCCAGTTTTTCAGCCGTCCAGCTATGCCTGGTTGTGAGCTTACACCATGATACATATGCCTAAAAACCTGTTCTTACTCCCTCAGTGTCTGTTATTTTCTGAGTTCAGTCAGGAAAGTGTTCTCAGAGATAACATTATTTATAAAGGGGGGAACTATGGTCCATAGAAGAGAAAATACCTAAAATAGCAAAACAAGTTAATGCCAGAATCAGGAATAGACCCTGGGCCAGCCTCCTCGATACCTATGTGTGGGTGCCACTTCCCTCTTCAGGACCTGGGTACCATGTACTACCCAGCACAGGCTCCGCAGTGGAAAAGTGGAAATGCTTGATTTGATTCCTGGCTTTATGTTTGTCTGTTTTTAAGAAATGCATTTATTTATTTATTTATTTATTTATTTATGTCTATTCTGAGTTTCACTGCTGCTGCAGACTCTTCTCTAGTTGCAGGGAGTCAGGGTTACTCTCTAGTTGAGGTGAGCAGACTTCTTGTTGTGGTGCCTTCTCTTGTTGTGGAACTCAGGCTCTAGGTCACATGGGCTTCAATAGTTGCAGCATGTGGGCTCAATAGTTATGGCACTGAGGCTCTAGAGCACAGGTTCAATAGTTGTGGCTCACGGGCTTAATTGTTTCACAGCATGTGGGATCTTCCCAGCTCAGGGATTGAACCCAGATCTCCTGCATCAGCAGGTGAACTCTTTACCACTGAGCTACCTGGGAAGCCCTGTTGTTTGGTATTTATGTGACCTTGAAGAGTCTATCAGTCTCCCACCCTCAGCTGTCTCCCTGGTAAAAGGGAGGGGAGAGCGTAGAAATAGGATCAGCTTTATCGAGTTGTTGTTGTAAGGATTCTTAGAGCTGTTTGTGAGAATTAAATGATATTATCCACACAGAGAGTTTAGCATAATGCCTAGCACACAAGTCCTCAATTAATGACTTTATTGTTGTTATTATTGTTAGTGGGCTTCCCCAGTGGCTCAGTGGGTAAAGAATCTGCCTGCAGTGCAGGAGACAAAAGAGACATGGGCTCATTTCTGGGTTGGGAAAATCCCCTGGAGGAGGAAATGGCAACCCACTTCAGCAGGATAATGCCTAGCACAGGAGCCCTCGATAAATGACTTTGTTGTTGTTGTTATCACTACTGCTGCTGCTACCACCACGACAAATTCTATCATGCCTCTCCAACTTGGTAACTTAGAGAAAGTGCTGGCACTGCTTCCTGGAGTATGAACTGAACTGCCCAGGGAGTGGCCTAAGCAGTAGGAGAATCTGGCAGAACAGGTTTTTTGAAAGCAGTGGAAAATAAATCAAAAGCAATAACCCAAACCTGGAAAAAGAATGTTTTCCTTTGTTTGTTCTTTACTCAATGTGAAAAAAAAAAAAATACCCTTCAAAACGTAACTTATGCTGAAATAAATCAGCGTGGCCACTTTTGAGGTAGCGAGGCTGACTCTCTGTGGTTTGTGCACTTTCTGACCCCCTGGGGACAAACAGGGACCATTTCAGGCTGCGCCAAATGTAGTGATGACCGACAGTGTTCTGTGATAATGTTGGCCTCCATCAGGGAATAGATGACATTAGGAGTCAGGGAAACATGGAGAGACAGAAAAGATGGGGAGAATAAAAACTTCACAACCAGGTACAAAGAGGAGCCTACGCCTTGTTGCAAACTGCTCATCACCAAGTGTTTGGGATGGGACTTTGTTCAGGCTGTAGGTTGAAACTAACAGAAGCCCAACTCATATTAGCTTAAGCAAAAAGGAGACTTTAATATAAAGATCCCACAGTGTATCAAGGAAAACAAGGAAAGATGTAGGGCTGGCCTAGTGTTGAAATCAGGCCCTCAGATGCAGTCAAAATTTGTGTTATTTTTGTCTGCATCATTCTCTTTCTTTCCACAGACTTTCTTCCTCTATGGCTCTGATTGGTTTAATAGAACAACACTGCACAAGTTTTATAAATGATTATGGTGGTGGTTTAGTCGCTAAATCATGTCTGATTCTTACAGCCCCGTAGACTATAGCCTGCCAGGCTTCTCTGTCCGTAGGATTCTCCAGGCAAGAATACTGGAGTAGGTTGTCATTTCCGTCTCCAGGGGAATCTTCCTGACCCAAGAATTGAACCCAGGTCTCCTAAATTGTGGGCAGATTCTTTACTGACTGAGCTACAGGAGAAGCCCATAAATGATTATGCACTCTCTCAAAGAGAGCCTAGTTTCAGTTTCTCCAATTTCGGAATGCTGCTGCTACCCCCGACAAATTCTATCATGCCTCTCAACTTGGTAACTTAGAGAAAGTGCTGGCACTGCTTCCTGGAGTATGAACTGAACTGCCCAGGGAGTGGCCTAAGCAGTAGGAGAATCTGGCAGAACAGGTTTTTTGAAAGCAGTGGAAAATAAATCAAAAGCAATAACCCAAACCTGGAAAAAGAATGTTTTCCTTTGTTTGTTCTTTACTCAATGTGAAAAAAAAAAAAATACCCTTCAAAACGTAACTTATGCTGAAATAAATCAGCGTGGCCACTTTTGAGGTAGCGAGGCTGACTCTCTGTGGTTTGTGCACTTTCTGACCCCCTGGGGACAAACAGGGACCATTTCAGGCTGCGCCAAATGTAGTGATGACCGACAGTGTTCTGTGATAATGTTGGCCTCCATCAGGGAATAGATGACATTAGGAGTCAGGGAAACATGGAGAGACAGAAAAGATGGGGAGAATAAAAACTTCACAACCAGGTACAAAGAGGAGCCTACGCCTTGTTGCAAACTGCTCATCACCAAGTGTTTGGGATGGGACTTTGTTCAGGCTGTAGGTTGAAACTAACAGAAGCCCAACTCATATTAGCTTAAGCAAAAAGGAGACTTTAATATAAAGATCCCACAGTGTATCAAGGAAAACAAGGAAAGATGTAGGGCTGGCCTAGTGTTGAAATCAGGCCCTCAGATGCAGTCAAAATTTGTGTTATTTTTGTCTGCATCATTCTCTTTCTTTCCACAGACTTTCTTCCTCTATGACTCTGATTGGTTTAATAGAACAACACTGCACAAGTTTTATAAATGATTATGGTGGTGGTTTAGTCGCTAAATCATGTCTGATTCTTACAGCCCCGTAGACTATAGCCTGCCAGGCTTCTCTGTCCGTAGGATTCTCCAGGCAAGAATACTGGAGTAGGTTGTCATTTCCGTCTCCAGGGGAATCTTCCTGACCCAAGAATTGAACCCAGGTCTCCTAAATTGTGGGCAGATTCTTTACTGACTGAGCTACAGGAGAAGCCCATAAATGATTATGCACTCTCTCAAAGAGAGCCTAGTTTCAGTTTCTCCAATTTCGGAATCCTCATGGAAGGAATGGCTGGCTCAGCTTGGGTCAGGTTCCTTTTCCTGATGGCCCATTAGCAATGGGAAAAGGTAAACACTGGTTATACCAACATGGTACACCCACCATGACTATACACACTCATGGGAGGTGGGGGGCAAACCTGTAGCGGATGGATTATTGAGACAGGTATTGCTGAATTACATGGCAAGAAACACATTGTTCACATTCATCCCTGGTCTGTATCTCCACCGGTCTCCAAGTCCTTGTTATGGGACCAGAAACTCACACTGTCTCTGCTCATTGCCCCCGCCCTCCCCATGCAAGGCAGACCCTATCCCTAAACACGCTGACTCCAGCATCAACGAGTGGAAATGACACAAGCTTTGAACAGCACAGACCTCAAGTTAAAGCCCAAGTTGATCACTTACAAGCTGTGTGACAATGGGCAAGTTAGTTAGCCTCTCTGAGCCTTGGTTTCTTTACCTATAAAGTAAAACATATTTAGTAGGGTTGTTGTAAAGAGTAAGAAAATAAAATAACCATACTTAAAACTCTTGGCATATAATAGATGCTCAGTTACATTAATTTCACTTTCTAATTGGGTTACCTGGAAATCTTCAGGAGAGTGGGGGAGTGATGGTAAGAGAAAAGGGGGGACAGGAGAAGAGACAGAACTTTATGTCTGGGAAGTATCCTTCTGCCTCAGGTAATTTACACTTATCCTGAGCGAACATTACATAAATGAAGTGGGTCAGCTGCACTGGGAGAGCCACACTTTGCTACATAGAGCCTCTGGCTTTGAGGCAAAGCAGCAAGGATCTCAATGGTATATATTTTATGTTTCTTATTAATTTACTGGTGTGATTGTATGGTCCTTAAATCTCTCTGTATCATGTCTGAAGTTAATAGAATACTGTCTAATCCCTGAGGCAGTGGTTGAGTCCTTTAATATTTTGTTTCTGTTTAGAGAGATGCTCCTTTTTGAGAATGTAGTAAGCCATATTTTTGAAAAAAAAGTATACTTTATTGAGTTCTTACCTTCAGTAAGCCCTGTGCTAAACATTTACATGCTTCATGTTTTTCTTTTTTGTAATGGTTCTGGTTTTTTGTTTAAATTTGTTCATTCTTAATTGGAGGATAATTGCTTTACAATATTCTGTTGGTTTCTGCCAAACATCAGCATGAGTATACAGATGTCCCCTCCCTCTTGAACCTCCGTTCCACCCCTCACCCCATCCCACCCCTCTGGGTTGTCACAGAGCACTGGATTTGAGCTTCCTATACAAACTTGTGAACACGTGGGAGGGAAGCAAAGGGTGGGAAGAACTGAGATAGTAGCGCTGAAATATATACAATACCATATGTAAAATAGGTAGCCACTGTTTCGTGTCTTTCTATGAGTTATGTGCTGTTGTGCCCATTTTCCAGATTAGGAATTTGAAGCTTGGACAAGTCAAGAGGGAGGATCACCTAGCACTCAGTGACAGATTGGAGTTTGAGCTCAGTTTAACTGGTTTCAGAGTCTGAGTACTTAACCATGATGCTGTACTGTGTCTCTACAGGGCTTCCCAGCCTCTCTACACCTTGGTTTTGGCTAAAAGATTTAGAGACAGGTCACTTTGACAAGAGTGCTTTTATCCCAGCAATCTCTAGCAACCTTGGCATGCTCAGTTACATTAATTTCACTTTCTAATTGGGTTACCTGGAAATCTTCAGGAGAGTGGGAGTGATGGTAAGAGAAAGGGGGACAGGAGAAGAGACAGAACTTTATGTCTGGGAAGTATCCTTCTGCCTCAGGTAATTTACACTTATCCTGAGCGAACATTACATAAATGAAGTGGGTCAGCTGCACTGGGAGAGCCACACTTTGCTACATAGAGCCTCTGGCTTTGAGGCAAAGCAGCAAGGATCTCAATGGTATATATTTTATGTTTCTTATTAATTTACTGGTGTGATTGTATGGTCCTTAAATCTCTCTGTATCATGTCTGAAGTTAATAGAATACTGTCTAATCCCTGAGGCAGTGGTTGAGTCCTTTAATATTTTGTTTCTGTTTAGAGAGATGCTCCTTTTTGAGAATGTAGTAAGCCATATTTTTGAAAAAAAAGTATACTTTATTGAGTTCTTACCTTCAGTAAGCCCTGTGCTAAACATTTACATGCTTCATGTTTTTCTTTTTTGTAATGGTTCTGGTTTTTTGTTTAAATTTGTTCATTCTTAATTGGAGGATAATTGCTTTACAATATTCTGTTGGTTTCTGCCAAACATCAGCATGAGTATACAGATGTCCCCTCCCTCTTGAACCTCCGTTCCACCCCTCACCCCATCCCACGCCTCTGGGTTGTCACAGAGCACTGGATTTGAGCTTCCTATACAAACTTGTGAACACGTGGGAGGGAAGCAAAGGGTGGGAAGAACTGAGATAGTAGCGCTGAAATATATACAATACCATATGTAAAATAGGTAGCCACTGTTTCGTGTCTTTCTATGAGTTATGTGCTGTTGTGCCCATTTTCCAGATTAGGAATTTGAAGCTTGGACAAGTCAAGAGGGAGGATCACCTAGCACTCAGTGACAGATTGGAGTTTGAGCTCAGTTTAACTGGTTTCAGAGTCTGAGTACTTAACCATGATGCTGTACTGTGTCTCTACAGGGCTTCCCAGCCTCTCTACACCTTGGTTTTGGCTAAAAGATTTAGAGACAGGTCACTTGAAAAATGAATCCCCAAGAAAATCTGTGCATAGAGTGTCTCATATGATGATGATAATCCCATGGCTTCTGCTTGCCCACGTGATGTTCTTACAAGGACTTAAATGCAAAGCCATGGGAACATAGGAAGAAGAATAGTTAATACATGCATGCTCAGTTGATTCATTAGTGCCTGACTCTGTGACTCTATGGACTGTAAGCCTCCAGGCTCCTCTGTCCATGAGATTCTTCAGGCAAGCATTCCGAAGTGGGTTGCCATGCCCTCCTCCAGGGGATCTTCCCAACTCAGGGATCAAACACACATCTCTTAAGTCTCCTGCATTGACAGGCAGGTTCTTTGCCAATAGATAACTCCTTAGACAGGACCACTGCTCTATTCACTTAGAGGAAAAGAGTGATGAAAGGGTGGAATCTGTACAAAAGAAACTGGATGTTGGGTCCCAGCGTTAGAGTCTGCACTGTTTCCCACCTTGGTCAAAACTGTGCCCAGTCCAGTGGCCTGTGCCTGAGTGGGTTGTATGTGCATGCACGTGGGGTGGTTCAGCCTGATGCAGAAAACACCACCACTTTCGTGACTGATCTTAGGTGTTATCAATAGCTCCCAATGACATGTGAGGGATTCTTTGTGCACTGACCAGGGTACCAGTCATAGGAACCTCTGAGACCTCTCACCTCTCATTGACCTGTTCCTCCGGAAGCATTTTGCTCTGTCTGTGCTGCTGTAAGTTTCCTTACCCTCCAGACAGGGCTTCATTTGTGCCTTTTCTTTTTGAATTCAGGGGTACAAACTTGTGAACACGGGGAGGAAGCAAAGGGTGGGAAGAACTGAGATAGTAGCGCTGAAATATATACAATACCATATGTAAAATAGGTAGCCACTGTTTCGTGTCTTTCTATGAGTTATGTGCTGTTGTGCCCATTTTCCAGATTAGGAATTTGAAGCTTGGACAAGTCAAGAGGGAGGATCACCTAGCACTCAGTGACAGATTGGAGTTTGAGCTCAGTTTAACTGGTTTCAGAGTCTGAGTACTTAACCATGATGCTGTACTGTGTCTCTACAGGGCTTCCCAGCCTCTCTACACCTTGGTTTTGGCTAAAAGATTTAGAGACAGGTCACTTGAAAAATGAATCCCCAAGAAAATCTGTGCATAGAGTGTCTCATATGATGATGATAATCCCATGGCTTCTGCTTGCCCACGTGATGTTCTTACAAGGACTTAAATGCAAAGCCATGGGAACATAGGAAGAAGAATAGTTAATACATGCATGCTCAGTTGATTCATTAGTGCCTGACTCTGTGACTCTATGGACTGTAAGCCTCCAGGCTCCTCTGTCCATGAGATTCTTCAGGCAAGCATTCCGAAGTGGGTTGCCATGCCCTCCTCCAGGGGATCTTCCCAACTCAGGGATCAAACACACATCTCTTAAGTCTCCTGCATTGACAGGCAGGTTCTTTGCCAATAGATAACTCCTTAGACAGGACCACTGCTCTATTCACTTAGAGGAAAAGAGTGATGAAAGGGTGGAATCTGTACAAAAGAAACTGGATGTTGGGTCCCAGCGTTAGAGTCTGCACTGTTTCCCACCTTGGTCAAAACTGTGCCCAGTCCAGTGGCCTGTGCCTGAGTGGGTTGTATGTGCATGCACGTGGGGTGGTTCAGCCTGATGCAGAAAACACCACCACTTTCGTGACTGATCTTAGGTGTTATCAATAGCTCCCAATGACATGTGAGGGATTCTTTGTGCACTGACCAGGGTACCAGTCATAGGAACCTCTGAGACCTCTCACCTCTCATTGACCTGTTCCTCCGGAAGCATTTTGCTCTGTCTGTGCTGCTGTAAGTTTCCTTACCCTCCAGACAGGGCTTCATTTGTGCCTTTTCTTTTTTGAATTCATCCCAAATGTAAATGAAAGAACATTTAAATATTCTGTCTCCTTTGACCAAATGCATATCTGGATTAATATCTCATGTTCTGTTTTTTAATTCCCCATCTGTCTTTCAGCTTCAAGGTTCCTTGAAAAGAAAACAGATCGTTAACCTGTCTCCTGCCAATAGCAAGAGGCCCAATGGCTTCGTGGACAACTCATTCCTTGATATCAAAAGAATCCGTGTTGGGGAGAACCTCGCTGCAGGACCAGGGGGCCTCCCAGTAAATAATGGACAAAGTCAGATGATGTCGGGGACCTTGCCCATGAGCCAAGCACCCCTGAGAAAGACTGCAACGCTGCCGCCCCCTCCTACACACTCTCCTGGAAATGGTCTCTTCAACATGGGTTTGAAGGAAGTGAAGAAGGAACCCGGAGAGGCGCTCTCTTGCAGCAAGCACGTGGATGGCCAAGTGAGCCAGGAGAATATTTTTTCTAACAGGTACGGAGATGATCCTGGAGAGCAGCTGATGGATCCCGAGCTGCAGGAGCTATTTAATGAACTGACCAATATATCTGTGCCTCCCATGAGTGACCTAGAACTGGAGAACATGATCAATGCCACCATAAAGCAGGATGACCCGTTTAATATTGATTTGGGTCAGCAGAGCCAGAGGAGCACTCCCAGGCCATCTTTGCCCATGGAGAAGACAGTGATCAAAAGCGAATACTCCCCTGGCTTGACCCAGGGCCCCTCGGGCTCACCTCAGTTGAGGCCCTCCTCCGCTGGCCCTGTGTTCTCCATAGGTAACTCGGGCCTCTCTGCTTCATCCCCGATCCCTTCGGTCCCTCAGAGCCAGTCTCAGTCCCAGACGGCCTCAGGAGCAAGCCGGGCCCTGCCAAGCTGGCAGGAAGTGTCCCACGCCCAGCAGCTCAAACAGATTGCCGCCAATCGTCAGCAGCACGTCCGGATGCAGCAGCACCAGCAGCAGCAGCAGCAGCACCAGGCCACCAGCTGGCCAGCCTTGCCCTCTTCGGCAGGGCCCTCCCAGCTGCTGTAAGTTTCCTTACCCTCCAGACAGGGCTTCATTTGTGCCTTTTCTTTTTTGAATTCATCCCAAATGTAAATGAAAGAACATTTAAATATTCTGTCTCCTTTGACCAAATGCATATCTGGATTAATATCTCATGTTCTGTTTTTTAATTCCCCATCTGTCTTTCAGCTTCAAGGTTCCTTGAAAAGAAAACAGATCGTTAACCTGTCTCCTGCCAATAGCAAGAGGCCCAATGGCTTCGTGGACAACTCATTCCTTGATATCAAAAGAATCCGTGTTGGGGAGAACCTCGCTGCAGGACCAGGGGGCCTCCCAGTAAATAATGGACAAAGTCAGATGATGTCGGGGACCTTGCCCATGAGCCAAGCACCCCTGAGAAAGACTGCAACGCTGCCGCCCCCTCCTACACACTCTCCTGGAAATGGTCTCTTCAACATGGGTTTGAAGGAAGTGAAGAAGGAACCCGGAGAGACGCTCTCTTGCAGCAAGCACGTGGATGGCCAAGTGAGCCAGGAGAATATTTTTTCTAACAGGTACGGAGATGATCCTGGAGAGCAGCTGATGGATCCCGAGCTGCAGGAGCTATTTAATGAACTGACCAATATATCTGTGCCTCCCATGAGTGACCTAGAACTGGAGAACATGATCAATGCCACCATAAAGCAGGATGACCCGTTTAATATTGATTTGGGTCAGCAGAGCCAGAGGAGCACTCCCAGGCCATCTTTGCCCATGGAGAAGACAGTGATCAAAAGCGAATACTCCCCTGGCTTGACCCAGGGCCCCTCGGGCTCACCTCAGTTGAGGCCCTCCTCCGCTGGCCCTGTGTTCTCCATAGGTAACTCGGGCCTCTCTGCTTCATCCCCGATCCCTTCGGTCCCTCAGAGCCAGTCTCAGTCCCAGACGGCCTCAGGAGCAAGCCGGGCCCTGCCAAGCTGGCAGGAAGTGTCCCACGCCCAGCAGCTCAAACAGATTGCCGCCAATCGTCAGCAGCACGTCCGGATGCAGCAGCACCAGCAGCAGCAGCAGCAGCACCAGGCCACCAGCTGGCCAGCCTTGCCCTCTTCGGCAGGGCCCTCCCCAGGCCCTTTTGGGCAGGAGAAAATCCCCAGCCCTTCTTTCGGCCAGCAGCCATTCAGCCCCCAGAGCACCCCTATGCCAGGGGTCTCGGGAGGCGGTGGCCAGTCGAAGGTCATGGCGAACTACGTGTACAAGGCTAGCCCCTCAGCCCAGGGAGGGCCCCTGGATGTGCTTCTGCAGCAGAAGCCTCAGGACCTCAGTCGGGGCTTTATGAACAACCCGCACACGGCCATGGAGCCCCGGCATGGCAGCACCAAGCCTTTGTTTCATTTTAACTCAGATCAAGCCAATCAGCAGATGCCTTCTGTTTTGCCTTCCCAGAGCAAGCCTTCTCTCTTACATTACACCCAGCAGCAGCCACAGCCGAGCTCGATCACAGCTCAGCAGCAGCAGCAGCAACAACAACAGCAACAACAACAGCCGTCACAGCCACAGCCGCAGCAACAACAGCCGTCACAGCCACAGCCGCAGCCGCAGCAGCCAACAGCCCAGCCCACCCAACCCCTCTCCAGCCAGCCCTTGCTGAGGTCACCCTTACCACTTCAGCAAAAGATCCTGCTGCAGAAGATGCAGAATCAGCCCCTCACAGGACTGGGGTACCAAGTCTCCCAACAACACAGACAGGTAAGGGCTCTGCGCCTCCTACCCCAGAGTCCCCTGACAGCTTGTAGCCCTCTCACGATGCTTTGGTTCCTGTTATGTTTGTGTGGGGACAGAATCAAAGACAGCAGTGGTCCTGACAGATTCCTCTGAAGACCTCCTGAGGGTTCATTCGAGGCATCTGGAGACAAGAGCATCTTCCTTGTTGGGCATCACTGTCTTTGGGGTCTGTCGTGATCCAAGGCTCTTGCTTGTTAAGAAGGCTGCCTTAGGATCCATAGCTTCAGTGACACATCCAGTTGTCAGTAATATTCTGATATGCCCATGACTGGTGCTTATTCGTTCAGTCAGTAAATCAGCCATTAAGTTGATGTGCGTGTCCTGAATACCTACTATGTGCATGGTGTGATTGTGCTGAATACCAAAATAGAACCAGACATGACATTAAGGTTGTTTAAGAACAAATATCCACCCACACCAACCCACTGAAATGTCTAAAGGTCCAACCCATCGTAGTACATCCTGCTGTGACTCTTTGCTAGTGGATAAGGCTTTCGTATCCACCTTAAATAAGACATGTTCTCTGTCTGCAAGTTCGGTCTGGAGAGGGCGACAGGCTTTAAAAACAATCATTTGAATACTGAGTTGGAAAGGATAAGGGCATGAAAGAAGGTATTTACTGAGCAAGAAGGAAATCAGGGAAGGCTGCTGAAGAAAGTGATGTGTGAGTTAAGTGTTAAAGAATGAAATTGTCATGACTGCAAACAGAAAAGAAAAAATGTGGTTACCTTATATCCTGTGGTTAACATAAAGCAGAGGTCTTATTCTGCCCTAAACAGGAATTGTATGAGGAGGTAGTTCTATGTCTCCAAAGCACACACTGGTGAATCAGTGCTGATCCCCAGGGAACTTGAAAATTCCTTCCTGGACTAAGTGAAGTGAGGAAGGAAGGCAGGCAGGCAGGAAGGAAGACTGAATGTTGCTTTGTGCATGTAATTTGACAGGTCTGTGTTAGTGTCCAAGCACAAAGACAGCACGTTGCATGTCAAAACAATATGTCAGGACAATATGACGGCACAGAGCCTAATTCCAATCGCATTCCTCGAGTAGTTTGTATGGCTGCTGCCCAGAAAAGAATGCCACCAGCACCACGGACTGTGGCCAAGCTAACAGTTGGGGAAAGGGGCTCTGCGCCTACCCCAGAGTCCCCTGACAGCTTGTAGCCCTCTCACGATGCTTTGGTTCCTGTTATGTTTGTGTGGGGACAGAATCAAAGACAGCAGTGGTCCTGACAGATTCCTCTGAAGACCTCCTGAGGGTTCATTCGAGGCATCTGGAGACAAGAGCATCTTCCTTGTTGGGCATCACTGTCTTTGGGGTCTGTCGTGATCCAAGGCTCTTGCTTGTTAAGAAGGCTGCCTTAGGATCCATAGCTTCAGTGACACATCCAGTTGTCAGTAATATTCTGATATGCCCATGACTGGTGCTTATTCGTTCAGTCAGTAAATCAGCCATTAAGTTGATGTGCGTGTCCTGAATACCTACTATGTGCATGGTGTGATTGTGCTGAATACCAAAATAGAACCAGACATGACATTAAGGTTGTTTAAGAACAAATATCCACCCACACCAACCCACTGAAATGTCTAAAGGTCCAACCCATCGTAGTACATCCTGCTGTGACTCTTTGCTAGTGGATAAGGCTTTCGTATCCACCTTAAATAAGACATGTTCTCTGTCTGCAAGTTCGGTCTGGAGAGGGCGACAGGCTTTAAAAACAATCATTTGAATACTGAGTTGGAAAGGATAAGGGCATGAAAGAAGGTATTTACTGAGCAAGAAGGAAATCAGGGAAGGCTGCTGAAGAAAGTGATGTGTGAGTTAAGTGTTAAAGAATGAAATTGTCATGACTGCAAACAGAAAAGAAAAAATGTGGTTACCTTATATCCTGTGGTTAACATAAAGCAGAGGTCTTATTCTGCCCTAAACAGGAATTGTATGAGGAGGTAGTTCTATGTCTCCAAAGCACACACTGGTGAATCAGTGCTGATCCCCAGGGAACTTGAAAATTCCTTCCTGGACTAAGTGAAGTGAGGAAGGAAGGCAGGCAGGCAGGAAGGAAGACTGAATGTTGCTTTGTGCATGTAATTTGACAGGTCTGTGTTAGTGTCCAAGCACAAAGACAGCACGTTGCATGTCAAAACAATATGTCAGGACAATATGACGGCACAGAGCCTAATTCCAATCGCATTCCTCGAGTAGTTTGTATGGCTGCTGCCCAGAAAAGAATGCCACCAGCACCACGGACTGTGGCCAAGCTAACTTTTGCCCTAGATCTATGCCAGGAGAAAAGCAGACTCAACTAGGATTCAAGAGCTGTGTCCCAAGTAAAGCTTTCAGCTCTTGACTGCTTACAACATGTGTTTTTCTAAATCGTAGATGGTGAAGAACGGACTTGGAGTAGAGTCAAGTGTATATTTTACAAAGTTCCATTTTTAACACAGGTAATTTTGAGATCATTTGAAAACAAACAGTATTGTGGAATTACTTTCTAATATTATGTGTGGCCATTTTGCCACACATAATGAATCTGGCTTTAAATTTTTACTCTGACATTCTAGCTGTATGAACCTCAAGCAAACTAGTGAGCCTCTGGAGCCTTAGTTTTCTCACCTGTAAATTAGGGTGATAATGTATATACTAGGATTTGGGGAGAATAAGTGGTGTATTACTCAAGCCAGAGTCTAGAATAAAGTTGTCTATTATTGTGATTATCATGGAAAAGGCTTTATATCATATCAGAATATTTTTAACAAGCATTAATTTTACGTAGAAGATCCACTGAAGTCTCGTATTTTAACATAAACAGTACCAGAGGAAATAAGAGAGAACTAACCTTACTTCTTTTTGGAGGGGGTGAGGGTTGGTTGGGGAGGGAGGGGGGCCTGCGGGTGGGCCACTTTTATTGGTCTTTCATTTATCTAGTTTCATCCACCTTTGTTCTTTGGCCCGCGTGGGCCTCCCATCGCGGTGGCCTCTGTCGTCGCAGAGCACCGGCTCTGGACGCATGCGCTCCAGAGCTCCGGCTCGGCAATTGGACACATCGGTCCAGCCGCTCTGCGGCACATGGGATCTTCCCAGGCCAGGGATCGAACCAGCGCCCCTTGCACTGTAAGATGGTGTCCTTACCCACTGGATCACCAGGGAAGCCCCCCTAACCTTACTTCTGTCCAGCACTATAGTGAGTGGGTAGTGATTTACATTTCCTGGGCCCAGATTTCTGACCATAAAAATGAAAATAATAAATAATGAGATATTACTAAAAGGTATGACTTATTGACCATTTATAGCTGGCATGACTTCTCTCTCCTCTGCTTGTATCTCATTTTATTTGTATAAAGTAATCACTGTTATTCTCATCTCGCAGGTGAGGCAATTGAGGCACAGAGAAGTTAAGTAACTTTTCCAAAGTTACACAGATAAGTAGCAGAGGCAAGATTCTGATGGTCTGCTTTGAAGATTGTACTTTCAGTTATGAGGCTATACTGCTCACAAGTAGGATTTGCTGGAAAGTGAGTTTGTAGATCATTGTGAAATTCTCAAAAGACATATTTCTTATAAAACTGAGCCATATTTACATCATCTACATAATAAATTAAGTTGGGGGGCGGATAAAGTCTCAAATCTCAATAACCTTCAGAGTTGTTAAAGAAAAGAATCAAAAAATACTTGTGTGACCTTTGACCTTCCTGAGAATGAATATTATGAAGCTTAACCAAAATAAACAATTTACAACAGGTAACCCATCTACCCCTCTTGGGGAACCTTCCTGTCACTTCCAACATCCTCCATCCTGTTTCCACCTCCACTGCGCATATCAACAAATATCTACCTCATTTCTGATCCCTGAGATTTCTGATCCCTGAGTCTCCACCCCAGCTTCCAGGACCCAAACACACCAATAGGTGTTAATGGCTAAACTGACGAACATATTCCAGTGTGTTAGATTATTTTTTACCTCATCCAGTGCATATGACAGTTATGATGCCAAGATAAGTTTTATCTTTTTAAAAAGGATCTGAAGTGGTAAAAATGGCATTGGCTGGCAGGCAATGGCCCCCATTCAAAGCCTCATCTCAGGCTTGTCAATGGAACTTATTGTCCCTTCCGACCCACCAGTTCTATGAAATATGACTGAAGTGTCCTGTGTCTGAGTTGTGAGAAAGTGGATCAGAGCTCTGGAGTCAAATGAATGTTACTCATTCGAAAGCAGTCACCTTCCAAGGGGTTGGACCCATTCTAATAATGATGCTATTGGTCAATATACTTGCAGTGTAGTTCTCTAGGGATTGTCTTCAGAGCTTTTAGCACATCAAGTAGGTTGCTATCAATACAGTAATAGTCATCTCATCAGGGTTATTTTTGAAAACAGTCAAGCTGAGTAATGCTCTGTTGGGTCAAAAAAAAAAAAAAAACAACAAAGAATAATCATAATGAGATGGAACTGCATTTCAAGTTTTGTTTGTGAACTTTCTCTGAAGACAATAAAGAAAGTAAATGAGATGCTTCCCAAGATGATTATTTTGAGAAGTAATTTTCATTTGGGTGTACATATTTCTAGGTTTTTCCATTTTTGTTGTCTCATCTGGTATGTTGCTATGTATTCTCAACTCAGGGTAGTTTGAACTCTACCATTCATAGTAGAGAGCACAGATCTGTCTTCTAATTTCAGATTAGGCACATCTCTGATACTCATGACCAAAGCCATGAGCAAGGAAGAACTGGAAATTATGTAATTCTTAAATTTATCAGCTAAAGAATCCTGAATGAAAATAGTACTCATGAATTTTCTTTCTGCTTGTCATACTCACTTTGTGTCAAACACAAGATTTGCTAATGGAATATGCTAATTGGGACACTCTAGCTTTGGGAATGGTGGAAATCTTGGCTCTCTGCTACAAAATGGTAGATTGAATTTGTTAATCAGTTGTTTAGAAGTTACCCATTAGATTGGGCAGAGATGGCCTTCTCTTCACCTTTCAGAACTCTGAACTCAGACAGGGCTTTGTGCTTGGGCAGAGGCTGAAACTGAGGGGTTCGTATGTCTTTTTCTCTTTACTGAGTACCCTTCTGCCTCTGTCCTCCTAGATGTGAACGATACCCTAGAGTTGGATGCAGCATAATTGAATTGTTGGGGACATCTTTATCATTCCATGCCTGGAGTGGTTTTAAGTAATCCATTCCCTCGAGGCTGGGAGAACAAATGGTATTTGGTGTTTCACAAAATGTCTTCAGCAACTCTGTCTTGCTAATGTTTGGGGCTTAGCAAATGGAAATACCTCCTGGCTATAATTTTCTTCTTTTTCCAATTGGAAGGTTATGGGAGAGGGCAGGAGAGGGATGTAATACATGCAGTTCTGATTTATCTTCAAGTCACTGAATACTTGTTTTAAGGTATAAAAGAATTATTGGTTGACCAGGGCTCATGAGAGTTCAGTTCAAAGCCCTAACCTCTTGAACTAGAAAATGGTCTTTTTCAGAGTTCTATAATCAGACACTTAAAAGTGTGAATTTTTTCCCTAACATTAGAGCCATGAAACTCAAGTGGATTCTGTATTTGGTTTAGAATTTTCCCATTTCTAAAAATTCTGAGAGGAAAGGAAGCCAGTGAATAGATGGTTTGTTATGACCAAAACATAAATTTGTACATTTCCTTTTTAGTTTAAAGCCAAACTCTTCGATCATATATTAGAAGCCTCAATCCACTCTCTCTACCTAGCCAAGTTTATCCTACAGTACTCTATATATCAACCCTTGGCATAAATCAAGCAATGTTCTCCTCCCCTCATCTTTAAGTTAGTCTTGGGTGTAGCTAATCTTTGTGTGTGTGTGTGTGTGTGTGTGTGTTTGCGTTCATTCTCTTTTTTCTCTTTTCTTCTTTTTTTTTTAATTCTTTATTTTAAAGATTTTACAGAGTTTTGTTGTTCACCAACATGTATGTTCCCAGATCATTCATATGCATATCCCTGGACCCTCCCCCTACCCAGTTTCCCCACTCCCACCCCTCCAGACCATCGCCCCAAGTGATTGTAGGTACTCCTATTCCCTTAGCACAATGACCATAGCTGTCTTTTCCATACGTGCCAGTATAGGTTTTGATGTTACTTCCTCTATGCCTTCCTCTCACTGTTCGGTCTCCACAATGTCCTTGTGTCTATTCTCTGTTTTTCCATGAGTTCACTGCGTGTGTTATCATGACCATCTTACTAGATCCCATATATATGAGCTAGTATACTGTACTTGTCTTTCTCTTTTTTTGACTTACTTCACTTTTTATGATAGGTTCTAGAGCTAGCCATCTCATTAGGACTGAGTCTTCTGCATTTCTTTTAACAGCTGAGTAGTATTCCATTGTATATATGTACCAGAGCTTTTGTATCCATTCATTTGTCGATGGACATCTAGGTTGCTTCCATGTTCTGGCGATTGTATAGAGAGCTGCAATGAACATTGGGGTACAGATGCCTCTTTCATTTTTGATTTCATCAGGATATAGGCCTAATAGTGGGATTGCTGGGTCATAGGGTGCTTCTATTTTTAGTTTTTTAAGGAATCTCCATATTGTCTTCCATAGAGGTTGTATCAGTTTACATTCCCACCAGCAATGCAAGAGGGTTCCCTTTTCTCTGCACCCTCTCCAGCATTTATTGTCTGTCGATTTGTTGATGATGGCCATTCTGACAGGTGTGAGGTGGTATCTCATTGTGGTTTTAATTTGCATTTCTCTAATGATAAGCGAGGTTGAGCATCGTTTCATGTGCTTTTGGGTCATCTGTATGTCCTCTTTGGAGAGGCGTCTCTTTAGATCTTTTTCCCATTTTTTGATTGGGTTGTTCGTTTTTCCTGTGCTGAGTTGTCTGAGTTGCTTGTAGATTTTGGAGATTAATTCTTTGTCTGTTGTTTCATTTGCTATGATTTTCTCCCACTCTGTGGGGGTGTCTGTTGAGCTTTTTTGTAACTTGTTTTGCTGTACAAAAGCTTTGAAGTTTCATGAGGTCCCACGTGTTCACTTTTCTTTTCAGTTCCACTATTCTAGTAGGTGGGTCAGAGAAGATCTTGCTTTGATTGATGTCCTTGAGGGTTTTGCCTATATTCTCCTCTAAGAGTTTTATGGTTTCTGGTCTTACATTTAGGTCTTTAATCCATTTTGAGTTGATCTTTGTGGATGGTGTCAGGGAATGTTCCAACTTCATTTTTTTGCATGTAGCTGTCCAATTTTCCCAGCACCATTTATTGAAGAGGCTGTCTTTGTCCCATTTTATAGTTTCGCCTCCTTTGTCAAAAATAAGGGTGTGTGGGTTTATCTCTGGGTTCTTGATCTTGTTCCATGATCTATAGTTCTGTTTCTGTGCCAGTACCATACTGTCTTGATGACTGTTGCCTTGTAGTGGGGTCTGAAGTTAGGGAGGCTGATCCCTCCAACTCCATTTTTCTTTCTCAGGATTGCTTTGGCTATTCGAGGTCTTTTGTGTTTCCATATGAACTGTGTTATTCTTTGGTCTAGTTCTGTGAAAAATGTCAATGGTAGTTGGATAGGTGTAGCTAATCTTGAAGATGAACACTCAATGGATTGTTTCCCAATTGGCCTAGCTGAGGTTGGAGGAATGAGGACTTACTATAGTTCTCATATACTGACAATATTTCTAAATCCTTATAATTGTCCAGAGAAAGTTCCAAAGAAGAAATAGAACTTTCAATCAACTGGGAATGCCTTTTCTAATAGGAAAATAATTATGAATTCAGAGTTCTGAAACAGTATAACATCCAAATCACCCCCTTTGCTGGGAGATAGAGGTTGGTTAAAGGGTCAGCCAATTAGGTTAGTGCCAGGGTTTGGTTTTAAGGGCCAGAATCAAGGGAGAGGAAGTGAGGAGCATGAAGGGCCAAGGACAGAACCTAGCCAAAATCCTAAAAGTGCTGAGAAACAAAATTAACCAGTATACTCAGAACCCAAGAATGGAATTTGAAATATGGTAACAAACTTACGATTTCACAAGTGACCTAAAATCTAAAGTTAAATTAGGTGGTCATTGCAAATGACCCTCAACCATTTGCTGATTTCCATTAGGACTTAGCTCACTGCGTTAGGCTGGCAAAAGGGAAAAGAGCTTATACAAATGTACGAAGTGTTGCCCGAGGCAGGTGAAGGGCATTATTTTTATATTTTCGTTTTATGTTTGATATTTTATCCTTTATCTTTTAAATTTACAAAGGAAACAAAAATTTGTTTTTAATGCTCCATGAAACTAATGCTAAGGCCAGGATCCAGAGTAGATTTCAAGACACATGTGTTAATATAATCTGTACTGCAAACTCTTGACTGGCAAAATTAGCAGAAAAGATTTTGCTTGTGTCCTGTTAGTGTTCACTCATTTATGTATTGCAACAAGAGCACTAACTCTGTGCCATACATAAATAATCCAAATGGTTGTTGTTGTTCAGTCAGTAAGTTGTGTCTGACTCTTTGTGACCCCATAGACTACAGTACCACAGGCTTTCCTGTTCTTCACTGTCCAGATGAAAGATATTATTAGTCCTTTTTTAATATCAGTAGATGAGGACGCTAAGGCTTAGAGAGGTTAAATAACTTGCTCAGAGTTACAGTCGGTAACTTGTCTGATTTTAAGCCTGGTGATAACTACCATGCTGCCTAAGGAAAAAGGTACTAGTGGTCTGAGTTATGCTAACACTGTCTCTTTTTGTGATTATCTATTTGACATTTCACTGTTGTCTACATTCTCAGTGTTTTCTATGTCAGGAAAAGTTTAAGCCAGTTCTGATGCAGTTGCTTTATCTCAATCCACAGATACCTGATCTCCTGGTTTATCCAACCTGGAGCCAGGAACTAAAGATTTCGGGCTAAATTGAGTATTGTTCCATTCTTTACCAGTAGCTTGTATTCATTCATTTGAAAAAGTATTCATTGAGTACCTGCTCTATGCCAGACATGGTTCTGAATACTGATATTACAACTCAGAAAAAGATGAAGGTGTGATGTAGTAAGAGGGACAATGACATTTTTTTAAGTTTTTAAAAATTGAATCATTGGTGACTGTTTTCAAGTTGCTCTATTTTCATCATATTACAGACTTATTCTTGCTTCTGTTGATAAGCTGATTTGCTGCCGGACTTTCTAGTACCTCTGATCCCTGATGAAAACGGGAAAAACCCAAGGGAGTGGTATGTGTTTAGTTTTTAAAGCAAAAAATCCAAAAGCTTTGTTAGATTTTTTTAACTGATAAAGAAAATTCAATCACTCTCTTTTTCTTTAACATAATATTCATCATGATTTCAGAACCTGTTCGGGATCACAGCTAGATTTTCACAAGAGGGTGAAACCAAACTTTGCATTCATTCGTTCATGTGATGAAAATTTATTGAGCATCGACAGTGTGTCAGGAATGGAAGCCTAGAAGATTAAGAGATCCAAAGAACCCTCCTTGTATCCGAAATCAGGAAGGCATGGTTGCTTTCCTCTGTGAGTTTTGATCAGGAGACATCTGTCCCTAATACTATCGGATTTCCACTGGGTACACCTTCCATCTTGTCCTCATCCTTAAATCCACTTTATGTAGTAACTGAACCCAAATCGTCTAGGCTTTCTCCCTAAGTTTTCAAGTTCAACTTTGACCATATTATTTTAACCTTTTACAGACTAGAGCTCTATATGCTGGATATTCCACTTTCATTTCGATTTCATCCCAGTATGCAATAGCTCAGGTCACAATAAAGTGAATTGGTATAAAGCCACAATTAGCTCTTGTGTCCCCCCATAAAGAAATAAACACAAAGGCAAGAAGAACATGTTAGCTTTGGAATCATAATATGTAGAGTTTAAATCCATAGTTAGGGTAATGGCTTCTATTATTCTCATTCCAAAGTCTTTGTCCATGACTTGCATCCCTCCATAAGAGCTGTGCATTTAAAGCATTAGTGGGTAATTTAGCCTGTTGAATACCAAGTTTCTAACTCGGGAAAAAGGGGGTATGAGGTTAAGAAATAGATTTGATCCTGGAGATGGGAATGCAAGAGGGTTAATGGAAAATCTGACAGATATTTAGCTGTAATGTGCATTAATGTAAGTGACTCAAACAATCCCCTTTGCACCCATTCTAATTAGTTTTGCTTTTTCTAATCAGATGTCAGTTCTTATCAGTTCCATAGAGGGGGGTTGTGTGGATTCTTCTTGTGAAATCAAAAGGAAGCAAAAATCCATTTAGCCAGCATGCCAATCAGTAAATGTTCCTATTAATGGTTAATTAAAGTCAGACACAAAGACCTGAGATTCAGAAGATGTTTACAGTAAGAAGTTCTAGGTTTGAAACAAAGGACCACCTAAATATTTAGACTTCTCAGATCAGAGATATGTGATGTGAGTGAATTGTCTTAGTGTTTTATTAATACATTGCGTTGCAAGCAAGGAAGTTTCAACTTACACACAGAACCCAGGCAGCTCTCTGGATGCTAATTAGAGAAACTCTGGATGAATATCTGCATGTTATGCAATGAATCTGAACAATAAAGTGGTCCCTTCGTTAGAGAAGAATAGAGAGAGGGCAGTGACTACTCTCCCGTGCATCCTGCAAAATCTTTTTGAGGTCCCTGAGTATGGAAGAATGGAGGTAGTTGACCTGTTTCCCTTTCTTTCTACTGATGATTCCCTCCACCCTGAATCACTGGCATTTTCCACAGTTTGCTTTTCCCAACAGCTTGAGTTCAGCTCCACCTTTAGGAAACATGAACTTCAAAAACACAGAGCTTTTCTGGCCCTACGTCCTGTAGCCCACATGTCTGTGTGGGTGAGGCCAGGAGCGTATGGGCCTCACACTCTGGTCTTTGACTCACATCTCAACTTTGTGTCTTTGGGTCTTTGAAGTCTCCCCCTTCCTCTCATCTGTACCCTCTCCTACTTTGCTCTTTAGGGACAGGTCAGTTCTGAAGTTGCCTCTTTTCCCTGAAGTCCTCTGAGACCTGTTTTATGGCAAGCCTGGAAAGAGGGGTGGCAAGGACATTTAGCCACTGGAGTTGTTATTGGCTACAAGAGTGAAGAGACTTTTCCTGGAAAAGGATGCATGCTGGGGAGATCCTGGTAAGCTGGCAGGCCGACTCTAGGTCCCATAAGCCTCAGGTGAATGAATTGAGTGGTCACACCCATGGGCAAAACATTGTCCCTCTCACATCAAGTGCTTGCTGTCTGGCCTATGTCCTTGCTGTCTTGCAAACCTGCCAGTGGAGGGAACATTCTAAAGTAAGACTTTACCCATGTCTGTCACCTGCCCCAGCCCCTCAAGTAATCTTCGTTTGCTCAGAATGAAATGCAGTTCCTTGTGGAGTTTTGGAAGCCCTGTGTGACCTGGCTCCTGCCCCGCCCTCCAGATTTACTGGTTTATACTCCCAGGTTTCTTCTTCCCTTCAGCCCATCCTTTCACCATCTGTGACCTCAGACTCCTGTACATGGTGTCCTCTGGCTCCCTCCAACAGAAATGTCCCCAAGTCCTGAGAAGTACCATGCTTTTGCCCTCAGGTCTTCAAACACTCATTCTCCTGCTCAACCCTGGCTGGCGAACCTAACCCTAATCTTTCTCAATCCCAATGAAACGATTTCTTCCACAAGATTTCCCTGGCCTCCCAACTAAATTTCCTGTGTTCTCTAAAACTGATGATTCCCTCCACCCTGAAATCACCTGGTATGGAAGAATGGAGGTAGTTGACCTGTTTCCCTTTCTTTCTACTGATGATTCCCTCCACCCTGAATCACTGGCATTTTCCACAGTTTGCTTTTCCCAACAGCTTGAGTTCAGCTCCACCTTTAGGAAACATGAACTTCAAAAACACAGAGCTTTTCTGGCCCTACGTCCTGTAGCCCACATGTCTGTGTGGGTGAGGCCAGGAGCGTATGGGCCTCACACTCTGGTCTTTGACTCACATCTCAACTTTGTGTCTTTGGGTCTTTGAAGTCTCCCCCTTCCTCTCATCTGTACCCTCTCCTACTTTGCTCTTTAGGGACAGGTCAGTTCTGAAGTTGCCTCTTTTCCCTGAAGTCCTCTGAGACCTGTTTTATGGCAAGCCTGGAAAGAGGGGTGGCAAGGACATTTAGCCACTGGAGTTGTTATTGGCTACAAGAGTGAAGAGACTTTTCCTGGAAAAGGATGCATGCTGGGGAGATCCTGGTAAGCTGGCAGGCCGACTCTAGGTCCCATAAGCCTCAGGTGAATGAATTGAGTGGTCACACCCATGGGCAAAACATTGTCCCTCTCACATCAAGTGCTTGCTGTCTGGCCTATGTCCTTGCTGTCTTGCAAACCTGCCAGTGGAGGGAACATTCTAAAGTAAGACTTTACCCATGTCTGTCACCTGCCCCAGCCCCTCAAGTAATCTTCGTTTGCTCAGAATGAAATGCAGTTCCTTGTGGAGTTTTGGAAGCCCTGTGTGACCTGGCTCCTGCCCCGCCCTCCAGATTTACTGGTTTATACTCCCAGGTTTCTTCTTCCCTTCAGCCCATCCTTTCACCATCTGTGACCTCAGACTCCTGTACATGGTGTCCTCTGGCTCCCTCCAACAGAAATGTCCCCAAGTCCTGAGAAGTACCATGCTTTTGCCCTCAGGTCTTCAAACACTCATTCTCCTGCTCAACCCTGGCTGGCGAACCTAACCCTAATCTTTCTCAATCCCAATGAAACGATTTCTTCCACAAGATTTCCCTGGCCTCCCAATCTAGAGTAGCTCCCTTCCTGTGTTCTCTGCCACCTCTCCCTCTCTTTCATCATCTTTGTTCTTGTGTGTCTTCCTCACACAAACTGTGAGCTATAAGAGGGTAGGGATTGTGTCCATCTTGTTCACGCTCATATTCCAGTCCCTAACGTGTACTCTGTGTTTGGCGCCTACAACAGATTTGCTGAAGAAATCAACGAAAGAATTGTACTGCGCGCCTGCCACCCTTTCTTCTGCTCTGGGGCTAAGGGTCGCCAACTCGTCCCCTCTCTCCTACTCAGAAAGTAGGGACAGAAGTTAGCCCTTCCACCTTCCTCCATACCAAACAGCCCTTAAGACATTTGCCCTTGGACTGACAACAGTTCAGAGAATTCCCTCTCAGCTGCCCAATGGGTTAATCCTGTGGAAAGAAATCAGGCAGAAGCACTTTTTTTTTTTTTTTTAAGATTGTATTTATTTATTTATTTTTTGGAGGGGGCAGGTTGGGGAGAGAGGGGGTTGGCGGGCCACTTTTCTTGGTCTTTCATTTATCTATTTTTCATCCATCTTTCTGTGGCCCGTGTGGGCCTCCCATCACAGTGGCCTCTGTTGTTGCAGAGCACCGGCTCTGGGCGCATGCTCTCCGGAGCTCCGGCTCTGCAATTGGACACATCCGTCCAGCCGCTCCGCGGCACGTGGGATCTTCCCAGGCCAGGGATCAAACCGGCGCCCCTTGCACTGCAAGACGGTGTCCCTACCCACCAGACCACCAGGGAAGCCTCCCAGAAGCACTTTTGATGAAGGCTGTACAGACCTATATCCTGAGGAATCGTGTAGATAAGAGTTTTATCAACAGTTACTGTTGTTGTTGTTGTTCAGTCATATTCAATTCTTTGGGACTCCATGGACCACTGCGTACTAGGCTCCCTATCCTTCTCTTATCTCCCAGAGTTTGCTAAAACTCATGTCCATTGAATCAGTGGTGCCATCCAACCATCTCATCCTCTGTTACCCTCTTCTCCTCCTGCCCTCCATCTTTCTCACCATCCAGGTCTTCTCTAATGAGACAACTCTTCTTTGGTGGCCAAAGTATTGGAGCTCCAGCTTCAGCATCAGTCCTTCCAGTGACTATTCAGGGTTGATTTCCTTTAGGAATGACTGGGCTGATCTCCTTGCTGTCCAGTGTTGATATCATTGATATTTATCATTAAATAACAATGACAAAGAATTTTATCAATGATATCCCATGAGGTATTTTTTCTTTCAGAAAAGATGTATAGAACATCAATAATTTACAAATAATGACCAAGCACAATCTCTTCTAAGTAAATGATAGGAACAAGTGATTATAATGTTATGTTATAAAGTTTATGATAGAGGTTACTGTCATGTATTCTGGGAACACAGAGATGAAGCTCCTAGTGTAGCCTTGTGAACCAGAAAATGGTTTCTGGGAAGAAGGATCATCTACGCTCCTACCTCAAGGAAGAATAGGAACTAGTGAGGTAGAAGGGAAAAGGCCCTCCAGCCAGAGGCTGAGTTCTTCTGGAAAATTCCAAGTAGTTCAATGTGGCTGGACTGCAGAGTACAAGGTCAGGAGAGGAGAGATAAGATTAGGTGGTAAGCAGGGGCCAGATGGAGGAGCCTTAAACACCACTGTAAGGAGGCTAGGAATTCAGCCTGAGGGCAACAGAAAGTTATGGAGAGAAGCCTACAGTTGTTTTTTTTTTTTTAAAAAAAAACAGAGGCATAACTATTGCCTACCACAGAACTATTGTGAAATTCAAACATGTTTAATGTTAAAGAAATGGATTTTCTCTGCAGAAAAGTTGCAGTATAGGGAATATACTGGAGGAGCCCAGGAGAGGGGCAGGGAGACCTTCAACAGATCTATTTGCCATGAACATTTCAGAGATTTTGAATGAGCAGTTGTTGGCCCAGGAAGCTCTTCCCTTCTTTCAACCCTAGAATGTCCCTGCCCATTCACTGGTCCTCTGCCCCATTCTCCCCACTGTCCCTCACACATGGCTTCTCTGTAGCCAATATAGGACTTCTACTCTTGCTCCAGAGGACTTGGTCCTTCCATTTGGTCTCTTATATCTTCACCTTCTCCTTTTTATCTTCAATCATGCTCAAGCTTCTAACATCCTTCCAAACTTCCCACCAGTCTTTCTGCCCTTGTGAACCTCAATTTCCCAGTCCCAAGGCTCAGGACTTTTGCATCAGTATAATTCTTCCCTCTCCATCTTAGGCCACCTTCCCGAATGATGCTATGGAGGCCGCTGATGATCATCCATACCTCTTTCTCTTCTCTATGCCCATGGCTGCTGTCCACATTTTCATGCTGTTTCAGTAGTCCCTTGTCCCTCCCAGTAATGGGCTGGACAGTATGTCTAGGAAACTCTCCCTTGCTCTGCACTCCTTAGGGCTGAGGTCAGTGGCTGGGGTTCCAGATACCTCTGTGACTTTGTCAGGCCTCCCCTCCGGAATTGCATCCTTACCTAAGATCCAGTCCCTTTCTGAGCCTCCCTCCACTTCACAGGACCAGCCCTCTTCCCTGTGAGGGTCTTTGGCTCAACCACTGTCTTTCCTCCACTGGCTACAACATCCGGCTCACCAGCTTAGACAGTTGTGAGGTGTCTTGGGACCCCAGCCCCGACCCTCTCCATCTCTTGCCCTTACTGCCCATGTTGCTATAATCAGCCTTCCTCAAGCCGTGAGATAGGCACATTTCTTCCTCCTTTGGTGCACACAACATAGTGAAGCAGGGGCCAGATGGAGGGGGAAATAAGATTAGGTGGTAAGCAGGGGCCAGATGGAGGAGCCTTAAACACCACTGTAAGGAGGCTAGGAATTCAGCCTGAGGGCAACAGAAAGTTATGGAGAAGCCTACAGTTGTTTTTTTAAAAAAAAACAGAGGCATAACTATTGCCTACCACAGAACTATTGTGAAATTCAAACATGTTTAATGTTAAAGAAATGGATTTTCTCTGCAGAAAAGTTGCAGTATAGGGAATATACTGGAGGAGCCCAGGAGAGGGGCAGGGAGACCTTCAACAGATCTATTTGCCATGAACATTTCAGAGATTTTGAATGAGCAGTTGTTGGCCCAGGAAGCTCTTCCCTTCTTTCAACCCTAGAATGTCCCTGCCCATTCACTGGTCCTCTGCCCCATTCTCCCCACTGTCCCTCACACATGGCTTCTCTGTAGCCAATATAGGACTTCTACTCTTGCTCCAGAGGACTTGGTCCTTCCATTTGGTCTCTTATATCTTCACCTTCTCCTTTTTATCTTCAATCATGCTCAAGCTTCTAACATCCTTCCAAACTTCCCACCAGTCTTTCTGCCCTTGTGAACCTCAATTTCCCAGTCCCAAGGCTCAGGACTTTTGCATCAGTATAATTCTTCCCTCTCCATCTTAGGCCACCTTCCCGAATGATGCTATGGAGGCCGCTGATGATCATCCATACCTCTTTCTCTTCTCTATGCCCATGGCTGCTGTCCACATTTTCATGCTGTTTCAGTAGTCCCTTGTCCCTCCCAGTAATGGGCTGGACAGTATGTCTAGGAAACTCTCCCTTGCTCTGCACTCCTTAGGGCTGAGGTCAGTGGCTGGGGTTCCAGATACCTCTGTGACTTTGTCAGGCCTCCCCTCCTGGAATTGCATCCTTACCTAAGATCCAGTCCCTTTCTGAGCCTCCCTCCACTTCACAGGACCAGCCCTCTTCCCTGTGAGGGTCTTTGGCTCAACCACTGTCTTTCCTCCACTGGCTACAACATCCGGCTCACCAGCTTAGACAGTTGTGAGGTGTCTTGGGACCCCAGCCCCGACCCTCTCCATCTCTTGCCCTTACTGCCCATGTTGCTATAATCAGCCTTCCTCAAGCCGTGAGATAGGCACATTTCTTCCTCCTTTGGTGCACACAACATAGTGAAAACTCCTCCACTTAAGCATTGCATTATACTTCCATTTAGGTGTCTGCTTGGTTCAGTGAACTGTGAATTCCTAGTGAGTTCAGATCCTGGAATGTCCCTTCCCCACGAACTCACAAAGCATTCTGCCTCTCACATTGCATCCATTGCTTTCAACCTTTAACTGTTGTGGAGCCTGTATTTTAATCCCTCCACTAAGTGGCAAGCTCCTTGAGACCAGAGTATGTTTTTCATTCATCTTTGTACCTCCAAGAATTACAGAGCAAGTCCCAGCATCTGGACACAGAAAGAGAGGAGGGAAAAGAAAAGAAGGAAGGGAAATAAATCAACTATACTCCAATAAAAATTAATTTTTAAAATCTCAATAAGAATTTTAAAGTTTTTAAGATTTTAAAGAATTTAAAGTTATGGTGTATGCACACCATTTATGTATGTATGTATATGTTTGTTATAGGCTATATGATCTCGAAATCAGAGACTGTGTTTTTGAATTACAGGTTTGAATCATTTCTGACATTGCTCTGAATATAAAATGTATATTATTGAGCTTTATACATTGCTTACTACTAAAAATGTTGTAACCATCTTAGTGACCATAGCCTTTTCCAAGTTATTTAAATTCCCTGAAACTAAGCTGGATCATCTGTAATGTGAGAACAACACCTATTTTATAGGATTCTTGAACACATTCCATGAAATAACCCATAAGACACACAACAAATACAAGGCCTGCACCTGGTAGGCAATTCACAAGTGCTGGCTTGCTTCTCTTTGCAAAATAAGGACCCTCTGAACCAAATCTATTCAAACAATCCAAATTAAATGTTAGTAGACACTCACAACAGGTGATTTCTAAAAGTGAGCACTCATTTAACTCTGCGTTTCCACGCAACTAAAGCAAAAAGAAATCATGTGGGAATATAGGTGCTCTTTTTTTCAATATAAAGGAAAGCATTCTGGTTCATTGATGGAAGCACACTGTTTCCTGGAAATACATTCAAAGATCTATTTATCACTGGGAATTAAGTAGCATGATGGACATCTTCCACTGGAAATCTTGCAAAGATACTATGACACTGTTTACCTTGATGTTTCTGTTATTAAGCTGCATTATGAAATCGGATGCCAAAATCCTAGATTTTAATTCAGTGAATACTTTTCCCCACCAAACTGAGATAAAGTGATCAGACGTTATGTTTTCTACAACTCTGTTCAGTGGTTTTCATACTCTATTTTAGCAGAAATACTTCTTTCTTCCCTGCCCCCTTTCAAGGTTCCTTTAGGGCAAAGATTACAAATCAGAGTTCTGGTTTATCCCAAGAACAGAGTGTAGAGACCATATAGGAATGCATTATTTAAATTACCATTAGACTGCCTCACTCAACTATTAATTGCCTCAAATGAGCCTCTGTATAAAGTACATTAGACCTTAGAATCAAATTTCAGAGAGACTTCTCAAATCCATTTAAGATATAATGTAAAACAAAACTATAAACTTCAGATATTCAAGCTCACTAAAATCACCAAGAGAAAGCATCAGCAATTGGTATATTTATCATCCAACAAATATTTTATTATACATCGAAATCAGAGACTGTGTTTTTGAATTACAGGTTTGAATCATTTCTGACATTGCTCTGAATATAAAATGTATATTATTGAGCTTTATACATTGCTTACTACTAAAAATGTTGTAACCATCTTAGTGACCATAGCCTTTTCCAAGTTATTTAAATTCCCTGAAACTAAGCTGGATCATCTGTAATGTGAGAACAACACCTATTTTATAGGATTCTTGAACACATTCCATGAAATAACCCATAAGACACACAACAAATACAAGGCCTGCACCTGGTAGGCAATTCACAAGTGCTGGCTTGCTTCTCTTTGCAAAATAAGGACCCTCTGAACCAAATCTATTCAAACAATCCAAATTAAATGTTAGTAGACACTCACAACAGGTGATTTCTAAAAGTGAGCACTCATTTAACTCTGCGTTTCCACGCAACTAAAGCAAAAAGAAATCATGTGGGAATATAGGTGCTCTTTTTTTCAATATAAAGGAAAGCATTCTGGTTCATTGATGGAAGCACACTGTTTCCTGGAAATACATTCAAAGATCTATTTATCACTGGGAATTAAGTAGCATGATGGACATCTTCCACTGGAAATCTTGCAAAGATACTATGACACTGTTTACCTTGATGTTTCTGTTATTAAGCTGCATTATGAAATCGGATGCCAAAATCCTAGATTTTAATTCAGTGAATACTTTTCCCCACCAAACTGAGATAAAGTGATCAGACGTTATGTTTTCTACAACTCTGTTCAGTGGTTTTCATACTCTATTTTAGCAGAAATACTTCTTTCTTCCCTGCCCCCTTTCAAGGTTCCTTTAGGGCAAAGATTACAAATCAGAGTTCTGGTTTATCCCAAGAACAGAGTGTAGAGACCATATAGGAATGCATTATTTAAATTACCATTAGACTGCCTCACTCAACTATTAATTGCCTCAAATGAGCCTCTGTATAAAGTACATTAGACCTTAGAATCAAATTTCAGAGAGACTTCTCAAATCCATTTAAGATATAATCTTCTCTCTCCATGTAAAACAAAACTATAAACTTCAGATATTCAAGCTCACTAAAAATCACCAAGAGAAAGCATCAGCAATTGGTATATTTATCATCCAACAAATATTTTAATCACCTCCTATATACAGAAAACCATACCAGCTGCTGTAAGAAATATAACAAGTCAATATGCTGTGGGGAGGGACTGCATTGTTGTTGTTATTCGGTCAATAAGTCATGTCCAACTCTTCTGACACTCCATGAACTGCAATGCACCAGGCTTCCCTGTCCTTCACTGTCTCCCAGAGTTTGCTAAACTGATGTCCCTTGAGTCAGTGATGCCATCCAGCCATCTCATCCTCTGTCTCCCACTTCTCCTCCTGCCCTCAGTCTTTCCTAGCATCAGAGTCTTTTCCAATGAGTCAGCTGTTCGCATCAAGTGGCCAAAAGTATTGGAGCTTCATATGAACCCCATAAACAGTATGAAAATGGGCTACAAGCAAATGGAAATACAGCACAGGAATATTCTAGAACCAGACCATTGCTGAATATTTTACCTTGAGTAATCAGACCTGTTTCCCTCCTTTGTTATAATTTTATTCTAAAATCTGAATTTTATGCATATAAAATATAATTACTACCCCCATTTTTTTTTTTTTATTTTTATCAAAGTAGCATGCTCATAATCTTAAAAGACAAGCAGTGCTAAAATGCACAAGCCATTTGCAATTACCTCCATCTCTCACCATTAGTCTCTAGAGGAAACATTGCCGTCATTTGAGTTGCTTTTTGGTGGTCATATTTCTAAAGTTATCCAGACCTGATCCATCTTGATTTATTAATTTCGGGTAATACCTGCTGCTTCTGACTATAAAGGATGAAGATTTTCGTTCCATTTCCAACCTTTCTCCTTTGCTACAATATGGTTGTGTCAAAATTTTGCTTAAACCCCTACCAGTGTTTTCATGGTCATGAAGAGAGACATAATGTTTCCTGCTAAAACTTAGCAGTGTATATGACTATGATACCTCTCCAGAGTGAAGTGTCAAACTTTTTGTGTGTGTGAAGTTTCTCTGACTCTCTGGCTAAGCCTTTCATACTGTCCAGCAGCTCTGTAAGGCATCTTAGTACGTTTTCCATGCTGTGATTCCTGTCAGAGAATCTCTGCTCTGTTTCTTTTCCTGGACGTGTTTCCCCATGAGCCCTCTGTCCCCACACTGATGCTGATCTCTAGATCTGCTGACGCAGCGTCATCCTGGGCTTTCCTGCCACCGTGATAAGGATCCCTTCATTTCTTTCCTTTGTCAGATTCCCTGTTTATGGATCCTTTGTGCCTCTCTGTTTGTTTATTTACTCTGCTTTTGGTGGACTATTTGTGGCTCAGACAGTAAAGAATCCATCTGAAATGCAGGAGACCCAGATTCAATCTCTGGGTTGGAAAGATTCCTTGAAGAAGGGAAGGGAATTCCTGCCTGGACAATTCCATGGACAGAAGAGCCTGGTGGGCTACCACCCATAGGGTCACAAAGAGTTGGACATGATGGAGTGACTTTCACTTTCACTTTTCACATGCCTATCAGTAGCTTCCTGACCAAAGGTACATGAAATGTAAAATCTTGAAACCTTCGGAGAAATCATAACCCATTTGAGGTGAATCAAGAAAACTGTGGAACATAGTGTCCTAGTAAGTATATTTGGTGCTAAAGAGTGTGCAAAGGGATGAGAAAGGAGCCCTCCATGACTGAAAAAACATTTAAAAATGAATCATTTCCTCCTCTTTAAAAAAGATTTTTAAGTTGGATTTTTTTTTCTGTAGCATTCAAAACCATCTATTGCAATTACCTCCATCTCTCACCATTAGTCTCTAGAGGAAACATTGCCGTCATTTGAGTTGCTTTTTGGTGGTCATATTTCTAAAGTTATCCAGACCTGATCCATCTTGATTTATTAATTTCGGGTAATACCTGCTGCTTCTGACTATAAAGGATGAAGATTTTCGTTCCATTTCCAACCTTTCTCCTTTGCTACAATATGGTTGTGTCAAAATTTTGCTTAAACCCCTACCAGTGTTTTCATGGTCATGAAGAGAGACATAATGTTTCCTGCTAAAACTTAGCAGTGTATATGACTATGATACCTCTCCAGAGTGAAGTGTCAAACTTTTTGTGTGTGTGAAGTTTCTCTGACTCTCTGGCTAAGCCTTTCATACTGTCCAGCAGCTCTGTAAGGCATCTTAGTACGTTTTCCATGCTGTGATTCCTGTCAGAGAATCTCTGCTCTGTTTCTTTTCCTGGACGTGTTTCCCCATGAGCCCTCTGTCCCCACACTGATGCTGATCTCTAGATCTGCTGACGCAGCGTCATCCTGGGCTTTCCTGCCACCGTGATAAGGATCCCTTCATTTCTTTCCTTTGTCAGATTCCCTGTTTATGGATCCTTTGTGCCTCTCTGTTTGTTTATTTACTCTGCTTTTGGTGGACTATTTGTGGCTCAGACAGTAAAGAATCCATCTGAAATGCAGGAGACCCAGATTCAATCTCTGGGTTGGAAAGATTCCTTGAAGAAGGGAAGGGAATTCCTGCCTGGACAATTCCATGGACAGAAGAGCCTGGTGGGCTACCACCCATAGGGTCACAAAGAGTTGGACATGATGGAGTGACTTTCACTTTCACTTTTCACATGCCTATCAGTAGCTTCCTGACCAAAGGTACATGAAATGTAAAATCTTGAAACCTTCGGAGAAATCATAACCCATTTGAGGTGAATCAAGAAAACTGTGGAACATAGTGTCCTAGTAAGTATATTTGGTGCTAAAGAGTGTGCAAAGGGATGAGAAAGGAGCCCTCCATGACTGAGCACTAACTATATGCTAAGTGCTTTTTGTGTGACATTCCTAAGAAATAGGAATCATTTCCTCCTCTTTAAAAAAAAAAAAAGTTTATTTATTTAGGCTACATGGGATCTTCGTTGCTTTGTGCAAGGGCTTTCTGTAGTCACAGTGAGTTAAGAACAGAATGACTTAGTATCAATAAATTGCCTGCATCACACAGCTCTCAGGCAGTAGAGCTGGAATTCAGATCATATTTGTCTGCTTCTAACCACGGTCCACTCACTGTGTCTCTTAGCCAACAAGCATGAATGCAGAATCCTTGCCCTCAAGGCGTTTGTTCAGCCATGTCTTTAATCCAATGTCAGACAGTTTTCTGGCCTAATATTCTGACTGCCCGTTTAGTTTTGTGTGTGTGTGTGCTGTGTGTCTGTTCATATATGTGTGGGTATGCACACGCACACAATTTAACTCTGAATAATAGAACATCTTTTTGTGGTCCCGTGTTTTATTATAATATTTTTCTGTGAAATTCTGAAACAGAGCTATTTTCAAAGCAGATTTCTATTCTTTACCATCCTCTATTTATTAGAGATTAGACAGTTACCGTCTGATCTGGTTACAGCTGAAAATATGTGAGTGGTTTTGCCCTTCTCCCTGGTGGATTTTGGTTTCTGTGCCAGTCAGTTCATTGGCTGGCATTCATCACATTTAGCTCCAGCCTAAAGGGACAGCCAGGATAACTAACTGCATAGAAGGAATGAGACATGCTTGTGACTATGTACTAAACATGCTTGTAACTATGTACTAAACCTGTGGGTTACACCAAGCTCTCATTCTGTGGAAATCTGAACTGATAGCCCTCTCAGGAACAAAGCAGGACAATAAGTCCAAGGGGTTAAAACACAGGAAAGGATTTTTAAATGAATGAAAGAAGATAGAATCAATAGATATGTTACTAATGTGGAAACAAAACCCATGGATGCATTTCATTTCTGCTGGCCCAATGAAAACTTTCTGACAACTTTGCCCACCTGGAGGGCATGGCACTCCAGCCACATCTCTCATTAAACGAGGGAGACTCTTGACACAGTGAAATTCTGGGCTGGAGCGGAGGGAAAGTTCCTCCACACTCCTAGCACTGTTCTCTAGCAGAGTCTTAGTGGCTGTTTCAGTACTTCTCCTCTCAGAGGCAGAAGCATGAACCCTTTCATTCAGACAGAAATTAGAAGCAGGTAACTGTTTTCTGAACAGTCTCCACTTTGGAGTGTTGGGTTCTAAAAGTTCATTTTTAATGTGGTTGTTTGGCACCCCTGGTGCATTTTTTCCATAGGAACAATTTAAAGAGAGTTTATTAAGTCCTCAGGCGAGCCTGTGTAAAGTCTACTTGACTCATCTGGATGTTGAGTGATTAGAGTATGAACCAGATTTCTCTAGCATTACATTAAGAAAAAAAAAATTGTTCAGTGTACCTTGATTGAATCAAGAGTGGTAGTAGAATCAGGAAGGCAGTCTATTTAGTGAAGCAGAGGATTGCAGGGACAGGAGAGACACCTGCACCCCAGGTGTGTGTGTGGAACTCTTTGCCATGGAAACCCCCAGGAAAGCACCCCCCCCTCTCAGCCGGGTTCCAAGTTTAGACCTCAGAAAATAGGCATATTTTTCTCTGAACCTTCATGGTAGAAGGAAGCAGGCCATCAGACCAAGGGAAGAGGGAAAATGAGATTAGTCAAAACATCAAGAGGGGATGTGGAAGGGAAGTTCAAGAGGGAGGAGACATGCTGATTCACGGCAGAAGCCAGCACAACATTGCAAAGCAGTTACCCTCCAATTAAAAATAAATAAAATCTTAAAAATCAGCATGGAGGTGGTACAGAGCTCTTCATTCCTAGGGATCATTTACATTTATAGCATGAAAGTGAAGGTGTTAGTCATTCAAGTTGTGTCTGCCTCTTTGCAGCCTCATGGGCTGTAGCCTACCATACTTCTCTGTCTGTGGAATTCTCCAGGCAAGAATCCTGGAGTGGGTAGCTAGTCCCTTCTCCAGGGGATCTTCCCGACCCAGGGATCAAACCCTGGTCTCCTGCTTTGCAGGAGGATTCTTGACGATCTGAGCTACCTACTACCTAAATACTTAGAGATGTCCATACTAATTTTGTGCACTAAATTTTTTTTACTTTGCCCAGGGCAGACTCTTGACACAGTGAAATTCTGGGCTGGAGCGGAGGAAAGTTCCTCCACACTCCTAGCACTGTTCTCTAGCAGAGTCTTAGTGGCTGTTTCAGTACTTCTCCTCTCAGAGGCAGAAGCATGAACCCTTTCATTCAGACAGAAATTAGAAGCAGGTAACTGTTTTCTGAACAGTCTCCACTTTGGAGTGTTGGGTTCTAAAAGTTCTTTTTTAATGTGGTTGTTTGGCACCCCTGGTGCATTTTTTCCATAGGAACAATTTAAAGAGAGTTTATTAAGTCCTCAGGCGAGCCTGTGTAAAGTCTACTTGACTCATCTGGATGTTGAGTGATTAGAGTATGAACCAGATTTCTCTAGCATTACATTAAGAAAAAAAAAATTGTTCAGTGTACCTTGATTGAATCAAGAGTGGTAGTAGAATCAGGAAGGCAGTCTATTTAGTGAAGCAGAGGATTGCAGGGACAGGAGAGACACCTGCACCCCAGGTGTGTGTGTGGAACTCTTTGCCATGGAAACCCCCAGGAAAGCACCCCCCCCTCTCAGCCGGGTTCCAAGTTTAGACCTCAGAAAATAGGCATATTTTTCTCTGAACCTTCATGGTAGAAGGAAGCAGGCCATCAGACCAAGGGAAGAGGGAAAATGAGATTAGTCAAAACATCAAGAGGGGATGTGGAAGGAAGTTCAAGAGGGAGGAGACATGCTGATTCACGGCAGAAGCCAGCACAACATTGCAAAGCAGTTACCCTCCAATTAAAAATAAATAAAATCTTAAAAATCAGCATGGAGGTGGTACAGAGCTCTTCATTCCTAGGGATCATTTACATTTATAGCATGAAAGTGAAGGTGTTAGTCATTCAAGTTGTGTCTGCCTCTTTGCAGCCTCATGGGCTGTAGCCTACCATACTTCTCTGTCTGTGGAATTCTCCAGGCAAGAATCCTGGAGTGGGTAGCTAGTCCCTTCTCCAGGGGATCTTCCCGACCCAGGGATCAAACCCTGGTCTCCTGCTTTGCAGGAGGATTCTTGACGATCTGAGCTACCTACTACCTAAATACTTAGAGATGTCCATACTAATTTTGTGCACTAAATTTTTTTTACTTATCAACAGTTTTGAGCCATCATTTCTATTTCCATAGTCTATTAAAAGAGCAGTGTTCAGTGCAGGATATACCAGTGAAACAACTGAGCCCAGTGGCCCCATCAGGCCATACTCTGAACTCCACACCAGGTCCAGGAGGCAGGGCTTGGCAGATGAGGCTGTGTTTTGTATGCTGTGAATCAAGTCCACAGAACTAGTTGCTTCTGAAAAGGCAGCTCTCTTACAACCATGATGATTCCTAAATTAAGGTTTCGACCCATGTGTGTGATGACATTGAAACTGCCTACATAGCCAAAATCAGAGAGAAAACTAGAGGGTCAGAGAAATGGGGTAAACCGTAGGAAAAAAAAGAGATTCCACAGAGAGAAATGAAAGGAAATTGGGGCCAAAAAATGCATTTCTGACCATTTCTTCCACTGTATAAAGATACTTTATAAGGCAATTTAAACTCTGACAAATTGCCTATTTCTGTTTGCAAATCTCGACAATGCCAACCATTCTCATGAAGCTCTCCATTTGTTCTTCCTCCTCATGTTTCATTCAACTTGATGGGGGTGGGTAGGTGATGGAGGGTCTACTGTAAAATTCTTTCACATTTCTCTGAATACTTGAAATGGGGTCAGGTCTAAGTGGATATGAGTTCAACATTGGAGCCCAAGGCCGAAAGGTCAGGCTCCATTTGGACAATTTTGACATGGAGTGCTCTGCCAGCATTCATGCTTGTAAAGCAATGGGTTTGTGAAGATTTCCAGAAAGTTCATGCTCCTCCTACCTAGAGGCAAGAAGTTTCTCATCACGTGTAAGTCTGTGTGAGTTGGGGAACACTGGAGACCCTTCTGTGGTTCCCCTTGGGTGCACACGTCCTCCAAGGAAGCCAGAGGCAAATGGGTGAGAATCTCAGCAAGCTATTCCTTGGGTGAATGAGGGCAGCCCTGACTTCCATGGGAATGGGATTCCCTGCCAAATTCAGATGCCGAGGCTTCCCTGGGGGACCACAGCCCATCCCCAATGGAGGAAGTCACTGTGAGAAGTTAAGCAAACAGCTCTAAAAGGTTGTGCTTGTGTGTGTGTGTGTGTGTGTGTGTGTCTCAGTGAAAAGAGGAGCCCTTCATCATTGCCGGCATTATAGTACATGCAGAATTTAATTTTTTAATTAAAAATATCCTCAATACCTAGAATATGTATAGTTTCACACGTGCATAACCGCACACAAATCAGTAAAACCAACGCAACAAGAAACCCTAGTACAAAATGGAGATAATGAGAGCAACAGGCAGCATTTGTTGAAAAAAAAAAAAGAGAGAGAAAATAAAATAAGACCAATAAACAGGATAAACTATCTCATACTTCTGGTAATCAAGCAATACAAATTAAAACAATGTGATACTTTGTCATATTCACTAGATAGGCAAAAGAAAAAATATCCAGCATGTATGTAAAGGAGCAGTAAAGCCCATGAGTTGTTAATTCAGAATGACTATCAATAATTGGGGCCAAAAAATGCATTTCTGACCATTTCTTCCACTGTATAAAGATACTTTATAAGGCAATTTAAACTCTGACAAATTGCCTATTTCTGTTTGCAAATCTCGACAATGCCAACCATTCTCATGAAGCTCTCCATTTGTTCTTCCTCCTCATGTTTCATTCAACTTGATGGGGGTGGGTAGGTGATGGAGGGTCTACTGTAAAATTCTTTCACATTTCTCTGAATACTTGAAATGGGGTCAGGTCTAAGTGGATATGAGTTCAACATTGGAGCCCAAGGCCGAAAGGTCAGGCTCCATTTGGACAATTTTGACATGGAGTGCTCTGCCAGCATTCATGCTTGTAAAGCAATGGGTTTGTGAAGATTTCCAGAAAGTTCATGCTCCTCCTACCTAGAGGCAAGAAGTTTCTCATCACGTGTAAGTCTGTGTGAGTTGGGGAACACTGGAGACCCTTCTGTGGTTCCCCTTGGGTGCACACGTCCTCCAAGGAAGCCAGAGGCAAATGGGTGAGAATCTCAGCAAGCTATTCCTTGGGTGAATGAGGGCAGCCCTGACTTCCATGGGAATGGGATTCCCTGCCAAATTCAGATGCCGAGGCTTCCCTGGGGGACCACAGCCCATCCCCAATGGAGGAAGTCACTGTGAGAAGTTAAGCAAACAGCTCTAAAAGGTTGTGCTTGTGTGTGTGTGTGTGTGTGTGTGTGTCTCAGTGAAAAGAGGAGCCCTTCATCATTGCCGGCATTATAGTACATGCAGAATTTAATTTTTTAATTAAAAATATCCTCAATACCTAGAATATGTATAGTTTCACACGTGCATAACCGCACACAAATCAGTAAAACCAACGCAACAAGAAACCCTAGTACAAAATGGAGATAATGAGAGCAACAGGCAGCATTTGTTGAAAAAAAAAAAAGAGAGAGAGAGAAAATAAAATAAGACCAATAAACAGGATAAACTATCTCATACTTCTGGTAATCAAGCAATACAAATTAAAACAATGTGATACTTTGTCATATTCACTAGATAGGCAAAAGAAAAAATATCCAGCATGTATGTAAAGGAGCAGTAAAGCCCATGAGTTGTTAATTCAGAATGACTATCAATAACTTGTAAATGTTGATTTTTTAATTTTTATTTTGTATTGGACTTTATAGTTGATTTATAGCATTGCAAATCATTAGTTTCAGGTGTACAGCAAAGTACTTCTATTATACACATATCCATTCTTTTTCAGAATGAGAGCATCCCTCCATTATACTACACATAAAATTTTAAATTTCACAGACAAAAAACAGTAGACCAAGAGGGGAGCTCGTTTCTCTCTCCAGGACTGGCATTCTGCTCAATCAATTACAAGATACGCACCATTCACACCTCCAGGTTTTACAGGTTTGTCTTCCCCTCTGAGTGTCTCTGAAACTCAGCTCAGATGATATTTCAAATGACTGAGGCTCACATCTCACAGCAATACAGTCAGAATAACTTTCAGTTGTAATTCTTTTAAAATGAAGAATTTTTTTCACCTACACATTACCCTCAAGTAGGAAAGAGCAGACTTAATTAACAAGTTGATTCTACATGTGGACACAGAGGATCTACAAAGCAGGACCCCCGCCCCTGAGGTTCACTTCACAATTTAAGCGTAAAGAAGCATGAGAAAGCTGCACCTCAAGGGAGCTCAGATGCCTTAGCCTATGATCAGCAACATGAAAGGTACTATCTGAACACCAATTAGGAAGAGGAGAAACATTTTTTTACATCTCCCATTGTAGCAGATGACACACGAAACTGTATGTTCTCAACCACAAACCCCAGCAACTTTTCCCGTAACCTGAAAAGACAAAGAAAAAGAGAACTTGGGGAAACTCCTACTCATCAGTCAGGTTTCCCCTTCAACATCACTTCCTTTAGGAAGCTGGTTAGACAGTTCCACCCCCAATGACTTCCCCTAGCTCAGCTCTTCTCACCCTTTCCAGAATGATCTGTCTTGTTCACTAAATAACTGTTACCTCTCAATCCCCAGCAGCAGTACACTCCTCAGAACTTTTTAGGCACCTACACCTGTGCTCTAGTAGTCACCTACACCTTTGTAGGCACCTACACGTATGTAGGTGTGAGTTGGACCATAAAGAAGGCTTGAATCCAAACAATTGTTGCTTTCAAACTGTGTTACTGGAGAAGACTGTTGAGAGTTCCTTGGACAGCAAGGAGATAAAACCAGTCAATCCTAATGGAAATCAACCCTGAGTACTCATTGGAAGTATTCCAATGCTGAGGCTGAAGCTCTAATACTCTGGCCACTCATTGGAAAAGATCCTGATGCTGGGAAATATTGAAGGCAAAGGGAGAAGGGGATGGCAGAGGATGAGATGGTTGGATAGCATGACCAATTCAACAGACACGAACTAGGGCAAACTCCTGGAGACTGCAAGGGACAGGGAGCCTGGCGTGATGCAGGCCATGGCATTGCAAAGAGTTGGACACAACTTAGTGATTAAACAGCAACAGTATTTGTGCTCAGTGATTAATGGTGAACTGAGGGGCCTGTGATACAAAAGTGAAGACAATAGACTCCCTGGAGGAAACAAGACATCAGACAGCATAGCAAATTTTATACCTGTAACCACCATTTCCAAAAGAAAACAAATGGAAGGTTGAACTTGTGAGCACCCTAGTGATAAAACAGACCACTGTATTAACTTTCTTACTGATTTATTACTGATAATTTATTAATAATTTATTAATTTACTTAAATAATGAATAGAATCCAGTTTCCTTACATTTCAAATTTGCTGCCATGATAGCACAATATCTGTAATAATAGGCATTGGATTTCTTTGGGAGAATATTACATCAGGAGGAAAATCTTATGTATTATCTATAGCTACTCTGGGAAATCTATTGATCAGCTGTATGGTATCTAACATTGAATTTCCAAACTTCAAAACTGAAAGCTAATACACGACTGTCTACTTAGCAAAGCTTTAGAGTGAAAAAGTCACACTCAAGTTTCCGCTGACATTTCACCACCTAGTCCTCTTGCCCCTCTGTCGCTTAATTCATTTCTTTCAGAGGAATAATCAGAAGCAAAATGTGTTACGCCTACTTCTTGGCCTCCTGTATCTACACAGTATTATTTATTGAGCACTCTTTGTGTGCTTGGCATAGCAGACAACAGAAAGGAAGTGAAGGCTCTTCCCTAAGGGTTTGCTGATTTAGTGAAAGAGAGAGCTATTTACAAAGATAACTTGAAATCTCAGACACGGAAATCTACCTAGTGTCAAAAATGGCTCAAAATCTTTTTCATATTGAGGATGTTCCTCAGTACTCAATTCATTCCTCTCATAGTACCCAGCATCTCCATGCTTGATGCAGACAGAAAGATGGAACCCAGGGATCATTGCAAGGTGAATGATTTCAGGTGGCCTCAACAATACTATCATCTCTTCAACAAAAAGTGCACTAACCCCGAAACTTTCACCCACATTGACCTCTCCAAGTATAGAGTCCATTGAAGAGGTGAATCTTTGGGGACCATTTGTCATGGTTGATTTTTTCTCGTTGTTTCTTGATGGAAATTACATTTCTCACATGTCAGCTATAATTCTTATGCCACCAAAAAGACCAATAAGAGATTTATAGACAGAACCAAGTCTTATCATTGTTACTCGGTAGCTTTTTCAATATGGTGGGTACAGTATGTATTTGTCTTCTCACACCGCTACACTTTGAGAGTACGAGGCTGTCCAAAGCCACACAGCTTTGATGCCATTGATTATTTGAGTGGCTGCAGGCAAACTCATAGCCACTCTGCCTCCTTTCCCCCAAATCACAATGAAAGCAATGATCAAACCATATGTATGGTCCCCTTGTATCTTTCAATATTGTTTTGTAATAGGGATGCTGATTTTAATAACTTTGTAATAGGGCTGCTGACACTTTGTAATAGGGATGCTGTCATAGATGTCATTTTCCCATGTAAAGGCACTAAACATGAAAACAACTATTACCATCATTTCATCATTTTAGTGTTTAAAGAAAGTAAAAAAAAATAACTTCAGAGTAAGTGGCAATCCTTCAGATTTACTTATTTGAGAGACTCATAGCACGAGTGTTCTTTTTTTGAGGGGTGACCCTCATTGGCAAATGAAAACTTCCTTGGAAAGGGCTATATGTCCATAGAACACCATTAGACTAGATGATCTGTGTGGCTCCTTCCTTCGTTTTACACACAACACTGGAACTTACAAATGAATGAATAAATGAAAAGACAGCCAGAGATGCACCACCATCTACTTGGTTAGACTGGAAGTGTTCATGTCTTCCAGCGCCCAGCTAACTAGAATGTGGAAGGCACTGCCAATCACATCATACTATTTCCACCCAAAATAGTTGATGGCCTTCATAGCAATGACTCCTTCCTTTAGAAGTGAATCTAGCAACAAGGAACTCAAATTTTTAAAATGGAGATGTCAAAGCAACAGGAGAATATTAAAGCAAAACACAAGCCTTTTTCACAAGGCTCAATGGATGATTTTTCCCCAAACTCTAAAGTCACAGAAAGAATTTACAGCACAAAGAATATAATACAAAAAAAAAAAAAAGAATATAATACAATTTAGTTAAGTTATTCAGTATTGTTATAGTATTAATACTACAGCCCAAGTTTCATTGTATAAATTAAATACACAGTCTGTTCCCTAAGATTGTACTTGGTTTCCATAATAGTATTTTTAAGTCCTCACAGATTGGAAATATAAATATGGAAATTTATGGTTATCAATATTTTGAGCCAAATCCTAAGGGAAGGGGTTTGGACTGAGGTCTAGAAGTACTTAACTGAAATGGAGCCACCAAGAGACAAGTTTAGTCTTGGAGGCACATGTGAGAAGGTGACAAATGGAGTTTATCACATTGGGAGGTTTGGATTTGCCTTCTTGTTTCCTTTGGCAGCTCAGGGCAAGAGGCCAGCTTTGGCATTCATTCCTTTAAAGGCACAGTCACTTTGGCGTGAGATCGGATCCTTGGTTCCATACAGAGTTCATTTTGTAGTAAATCTGTTCTTAGAATGAAGTATGAAGTAAGTTTTTAGAAAAGAGCCCTTTACTAGAGAGAGAGTTCTTTGAAGTTGAGCAGACTCAACCCCCTTCCTTTTTTGCTTGCTGAACAGCACCCCTGCTGAGGAGGCAAAAATAGCTCAATGTATTTCAACTCTAAATGTTCAAATGTAGGTTCAGTGGAGGTGGAATGAATCTTAGAGATGTTTCTAATAAAATCATCATTACTCCCTTTCACATACATAAGAGAAATTTAGTAGCTTCTCCAAGTTCTTTCACTCATTGGACCCCTGATTAGAGAAGAGTGATCTGATTTCCCCATCAATACTAGAAAGATCCATTTCCTGTGAATATCTAGAATTGAAGTATTAGCAAGTGTGCACATAATTCTATGTAAGAAACATGCAAAGGTCCCTCGACCCTGTATGCCTTCAAGATATACACTGAAGCAAGGTTTTACAATACAGAAATGTGGCCTTCATAGCAATGACTCCTTCCTTTAGAAGTGAATCTAGCAACAAGGAACTCAAATTTTTAAAATGGAGATGTCAAAGCAACAGGAGAATATTAAAGCAAAACACAAGCCTTTTTCACAAGGCTCAATGGATGATTTTTCCCCAAACTCTAAAGTCACAGAAAGAATTTACAGCACAAAGAATATAATACAAAAAAAAAAAAAAGAATATAATACAATTTAGTTAAGTTATTCAGTATTGTTATAGTATTAATACTACAGCCCAAGTTTCATTGTATAAATTAAATACACAGTCTGTTCCCTAAGATTGTACTTGGTTTCCATAATAGTATTTTTAAGTCCTCACAGATTGGAAATATAAATATGGAAATTTATGGTTATCAATATTTTGAGCCAAATCCTAAGGGAAGGGGTTTGGACTGAGGTCTAGAAGTACTTAACTGAAATGGAGCCACCAAGAGACAAGTTTAGTCTTGGAGGCACATGTGAGAAGGTGACAAATGGAGTTTATCACATTGGGAGGTTTGGATTTGCCTTCTTGTTTCCTTTGGCAGCTCAGGGCAAGAGGCCAGCTTTGGCATTCATTCCTTTAAAGGCACAGTCACTTTGGCGTGAGATCGGATCCTTGGTTCCATACAGAGTTCATTTTGTAGTAAATCTGTTCTTAGAATGAAGTATGAAGTAAGTTTTTAGAAAAGAGCCCTTTACTAGAGAGAGAGTTCTTTGAAGTTGAGCAGACTCAACCCCCTTCCTTTTGCTTGCTGAACAGCACCCCTGCTGAGGAGGCAAAAATAGCTCAATGTATTTCAACTCTAAATGTTCAAATGTAGGTTCAGTGGAGGTGGAATGAATCTTAGAGATGTTTCTAATAAAATCATCATTACTCCCTTTCACATACATAAGAGAAATTTAGTAGCTTCTCCAAGTTCTTTCACTCATTGGACCCCTGATTAGAGAAGAGTGATCTGATTTCCCCATCAATACTAGAAAGATCCATTTCCTGTGAATATCTAGAATTGAAGTATTAGCAAGTGTGCACATAATTCTATGTAAGAAACATGCAAAGGTCCCTCGACCCTGTATGCCTTCAAGATATACACTGAAGCAAGGTTTTACAATACAGAAATGTGGCCTGACTTACAAGATTTTTATTCATCAAGTGCACTAGGCAAGCAGGATCTGTGCAAATTTGAGAGTGTTGACTATCACTGAGGAATCTGAGAAATTCTGTAATGACTAGAAAATTTCATTTTTTTAAAAAAGTGCAAAAATTAAACTAAATACATCTCTGTGTCTCCTAAATCTTATACTCCACCAAACTTGGTTTCCTTTATTTTTGTAATGCAGTATGCATTTTAAGAATTTTTAGTGAATTTGGTTCAACAGACAAGATAAATGAAGGAAGGACTCCTCCCTAAGGGTCTGATGATGCAATTAGAGAAAGCTGCCTCACAGAACAATTTTTCTATGGCTGTGACTAGTCTGATCGACTGCCCATGAAGACAGCCAATCTTCAAAATGGCCAGTGGTGAAATGGCATGTTGACCTCTTTTAATCTATCTCTGTATACTCTAGGCACATGCAGGATGGACTTGGTTGGAGAAAGAAAACAGGGCCTTTGGGATAGCACAGATGGAAAAGACAGGGTTTGGTGACTGGGGAGATAAAAGGATGGGGTAATACCCATCACAAATACCCACATTCTTACAGCCCATGGTATGAATGAGGTTACATAAGGTCAAAACTGGCATCTCACAGGCTACAACCTTCTTCCTCTGCCTTTTCACCTGAGAATTCTGATCTCAGGCAAAGTTACTTCCTTGTGGTCTCAAATAAGTGTTTTGTATATTCTCTTGAGGCCCAGTGGGGGGCAAAAATAGCTCAATGTATTTCAACTCTAAATGTTCAAATGTAGGTTCAGTGGAGGTGGAATGAATCTTAGAGATGTTTCTAATAAAATCATCATTACTCCCTTTCACATACATAAGAGAAATTTAGTAGCTTCTCCAAGTTCTTTCACTCATTGGACCCCTGATTAGAGAAGAGTGATCTGATTTCCCCATCAATACTAGAAAGATCCATTTCCTGTGAATATCTAGAATTGAAGTATTAGCAAGTGTGCACATAATTCTATGTAAGAAACATGCAAAGGTCCCTCGACCCTGTATGCCTTCAAGATATACACTGAAGCAAGGTTTTACAATACAGAAATGTGGCCTGACTTACAAGATTTTTATTCATCAAGTGCACTAGGCAAGCAGGATCTGTGCAAATTTGAGAGTGTTGACTATCACTGAGGAATCTGAGAAATTCTGTAATGACTAGAAAATTTCATTTTTTTAAAAAAGTGCAAAAATTAAACTAAATACATCTCTGTGTCTCCCTAAATCTTATACTCCACCAAACTTGGTTTCCTTTATTTTTGTAATGCAGTATGCATTTTAAGAATTTTTAGTGAATTTGGTTCAACAGACAAGATAAATGAAGGAAGGACTCCTCCCTAAGGGTCTGATGATGCAATTAGAGAAAGCTGCCTCACAGAACAATTTTTCTATGGCTGTGACTAGTCTGATCGACTGCCCATGAAGACAGCCAATCTTCAAAATGGCCAGTGGTGAAATGGCATGTTGACCTCTTTTAATCTATCTCTGTATACTCTAGGCACATGCAGGATGGACTTGGTTGGAGAAAGAAAACAGGGCCTTTGGGATAGCACAGATGGAAAAGACAGGGTTTGGTGACTGGGGAGATAAAAGGATGGGGTAATACCCATCACAAATACCCACATTCTTACAGCCCATGGTATGAATGAGGTTACATAAGGTCAAAACTGGCATCTCACAGGCTACAACCTTCTTCCTCTGCCTTTTCACCTGAGAATTCTGATCTCAGGCAAAGTTACTTCCTTGTGGTCTCAAATAAGTGTTTTGTATATTCTCTTGAGGGCTTCCCAGGTGGATGCTAGAGGTAAAGAACCCACCTGTAAATGCAGAAGATGTAAAAGTTGTCAGTTCAATCCCTGGGTTGGGAAAATCTGAAGGTGGACATGGCAATTGACTCTAGGATTATTGCCTAGAGAATCCCATGCACAGATGAGACTAGCAGGCTATGGTCCATGGGGTCACTAAGAGTGGGACACAACTTAAGCTACTTAGCTTTCTCTTGAAGTAGTGGGAGCAATTTCTCTATACCAGCTGCTGCCATTCAAACCTACCCTTCAGACCTCACTGCCATTCACTGCCTGGAGCGACTCCTGTCCACAGGCTGTGGGTCCCCAAATGACCACAAGCTTGGTGCAGCCTCTCTTTCTTTCCATACAGTTCTTTCCTTCCCTGGGTCATACGCAGCTGGGAGAGCTGGTTCAGGACACTTCTAGGGGTCATTCATCATGCTGGCCAAAACTACTTCCCTCATTCTCTAGTCCTGTTACTGAATTGCTCTATTTATACCAGACTCTCAATTTCCTCATAAACCGTTTTTTTTTCCTCAGGAAGCTCCAGTCCCTCTCAATAATTTGTTTTCACTGTACTCTTTTACTTTACTCTACATATATGTCTGAACACTGAACATAAGTTAGGGACACATTTCAAACCTCTGTACACCTTTTCTACCCAGGAGGCCCCTTAACCTTCATGTAAATGCCTAGTGTGAGGCTCACCTGTTCCCTTCTGGCAGGTGTATTCAAGTCTTAGCTGCACAAGAGAAGTAACAACAAATTCATCATTGGAGACAGAGGTATTGTTGTTGTTGTTGAGTTGTCCAGTTGTCCAGTTGTGTCTGACTCTTTGCAACACCATGGACTGTAAAACACCAGGCCTCTCTGTCTCTCACCATCTCCTGGAGTTTTGCCCAGGTTCATGTCCATTACATCGGTGATGCCGTCCAACCATCTCATCCTCTGATGTCCTCTTCTCTTTCTACCCTCAATCTTTCCCAGTGTCAGGGACTTTTCCAATGAGTCGTCTGTTTGCATCAGATGCCTAAAGTACTAGAGCTTCAGATTCAGTATCAGTCCTTCCAGTGAATATTCAGGGTAAATTTCTCTTAAGGTTGACTGGTTTGATCTCCTTGCTGTCCAAGGGACTCTCAAGAGTCCTCTCCAGCCACACAGTTCAAAAGCATCAATTCTTTGGTGTCTACTTTCTTTATAGTCCAGCTCTCACAACCAGACATGACCACTGGGAAGACCATAACCTTGATTATATGGACGTTTGTCTGCAGAGTAATGTCTGTGCTTTCCAACACAATGTCTAGGTTTGTCATCGCTTATAGTGAGCAATAGAGAAAAATCAAAAGTAGTGTAGTTGGGACTTCTGAGGCTGGAATGAGATTTATGTTGTATATGCACATACAGCTGTGTAGTTCTCTATGGTGCAAAATGAAAATTTAAAAATCTCCACTTCAATGACCACAAGCTTGGTGCAGCCTCTTTCTTTCCATACAGTTCTTTCCTTCCCTGGGTCATACGCAGCTGGGAGATCTGGTTCAGGACACTTCTCGTGGTCATTCATCATGCTGGCCAAAACTACTTCCCTCATTCTCTAGTCCTGTTACTGAATTGCTCTATTTATACCAGACTCTCAATTTCCTCATAAACCGTTTTTTTTTCCTCAGGAAGCTCCAGTCCCTCTCAATAATTTGTTTTCACTGTACTCTTTTACTTTACTCTACATATATGTCTGAACACTGAACATAAGTTAGGGACACATTTCAAACCTCTGTACACCTTTTCTACCCAGGAGGCCCCTTAACCTTCATGTAAATGCCTAGAGAGAGGGCTCACCTGTTCCCTTCTGGCAGGTGTATTCAAGTCTTAGCTGCACAAGAGAAGTAACAACAAATTCATCATTGGAGACAGAGGTATTGTTGTTGTTGTTGAGTTGTCCAGTTGTCCAGTTGTGTCTGACTCTTTGCAACACCATGGACTGTAAAACACCAGGCCTCTCTGTCTCTCACCATCTCCTGGAGTTTTGCCCAGGTTCATGTCCATTACATCGGTGATGCCGTCCAACCATCTCATCCTCTGATGTCCTCTTCTCTTTCTACCCTCAATCTTTCCCAGTGTCAGGGACTTTTCCAATGAGTCGTCTGTTTGCATCAGATGCCTAAAGTACTAGAGCTTCAGATTCAGTATCAGTCCTTCCAGTGAATATTCAGGGTAAATTTCTCTTAAGGTTGACTGGTTTGATCTCCTTGCTGTCCAAGGGACTCTCAAGAGTCCTCTCCAGCCACACAGTTCAAAAGCATCAATTCTTTGGTGTCTACTTTCTTTATAGTCCAGCTCTCACAACCAGACATGACCACTGGGAAGACCATAACCTTGATTATATGGACGTTTGTCTGCAGAGTAATGTCTGTGCTTTCCAACACAATGTCTAGGTTTGTCATCGCTTATAGTGAGCAATAGAGAAAAATCAAAAGTAGTGTAGTTGGGACTTCTGAGGCTGGAATGAGATTTATGTTGTATATGCACATACAGCTGTGTAGTTCTCTATGGTGCAAAATGAATTCAAAAATCTGAATAATTCAAAACCATTGATCTAAGCAATACAATTCCTTTCATTTTTATAGTGTGGTTGTGTCTTCTAAAGTCACCCTCATGTTTATCTGGAATTTTCTTTGCACATTTTTAAAAATGCCTATGCCCACCTTGGACTGCTTAAGTCAAAGTCTCTTCAGTTTGAGTCTGGGTATCTTTTCTCTCTCTTTTTCTATAAATATATTTAAAGCTCCCCCAGGAAATTCTACTGTGCATCAGAGTTGAAAACTACTATTCTAAGGGAAGTACCAGGAGAGGGGAAGTTCACAGACTCGCTTTATCTCCAGCTTTGAAAAGGCAGGTTTTCTTATGTAATTCTGAAGGGATTCAACTGAGGTCAATTATTGTAGTAGAGAGAGTCATCAAAGGAAAATTATCTTCTTTCCAATAGCTGTGTAAAGATTCTTGTAAAAATGACTGTCACTGAGAATAAAACATTTCCGGAGTGAAGTGATATGTGCATTACTACTATGACTCAGGATACTCAGATAATTAAGAGGTAACACTTTTGTTGACATTGGACTACATTAAGAAGAAAAGTTGTTGAATCAGAAATGTCGGTGGGTTAGAAGTTTTTTCGAAAACTGTCCTTGGCAGATAATTTCTTCCTAAAATTGCATCTTTCCTAGGAGAGAATTTTCTATTTATTTGGTCCTATTTATAAACATATTTGATTCTGACATCACCCTTGGGCCAACAAAGCTGGGAGGGGAATGTTAAAATGCTGTACAGAGGTCAACAGACCTTAGCTCAGTGACTGGAAGCCACAAATTTGCAAAATATGCCATTCGAAGCTGTTCTTTAGGAATGGGTAAGATGAGTTTGAAATGAAAACTAAAATAAGACAGGTAGTCCTGGATATGCATTTTCCTGTCTCTGTTCCAACGTTCATGTTAACACAAAAGTAATTCACTTTCATAGTCCAGCTCTCACAACCAGACATGACCACTGGGAAGACCATAACCTTGATTATATGGACGTTTGTCTGCAGAGTAATGTCTGTCCCAACACAATGTCTAGGTTTGTCATCGCTTATAGTGAGCAATAGAGAAAAATCAAAAGTAGTGTAGTTGGGACTTCTGAGGCTGGAATGAGATTTATGTTGTATATGCACATACAGCTGTGTAGTTCTCTATGGTGCAAAATGAATTCAAAAATCTGAATAATTCAAAACCATTGATCTAAGCAATACAATTCCTTTCATTTTTATAGTGTGGTTGTGTCTTCTAAAGTCACCCTCATGTTTATCTGGAATTTTCTTTGCACATTTTTAAAAATGCCTATGCCCACCTTGGACTGCTTAAGTCAAAGTCTCTTCAGTTTGAGTCTGGGTATCTTTTCTCTCTCTTTTTCTATAAATATATTTAAAGCTCCCCCAGGAAATTCTACTGTGCATCAGAGTTGAAAACTACTATTCTAAGGGAAGTACCAGGAGAGGGGAAGTTCACAGACTCGCTTTATCTCCAGCTTTGAAAAGGCAGGTTTTCTTATGTAATTCTGAAGGGATTCAACTGAGGTCAATTATTGTAGTAGAGAGAGTCATCAAAGGAAAATTATCTTCTTTCCAATAGCTGTGTAAAGATTCTTGTAAAAATGACTGTCACTGAGAATAAAACATTTCCGGAGTGAAGTGATATGTGCATTACTACTATGACTCAGGATACTCAGATAATTAAGAGGTAACACTTTTGTTGACATTGGACTACATTAAGAAGAAAAGTTGTTGAATCAGAAATGTCGGTGGGTTAGAAGTTTTTTCGAAAACTGTCCTTGGCAGATAATTTCTTCCTAAAATTGCATCTTTCCTAGGAGAGAATTTTCTATTTATTTGGTCCTATTTATAAACATATTTGATTCTGACATCACCCTTGGGCCAACAAAGCTGGGAGGGGAATGTTAAAATGCTGTACAGAGGTCAACAGACCTTAGCTCAGTGACTGGAAGCCACAAATTTGCAAAATATGCCATTCGAAGCTGTTCTTTAGGAATGGGTAAGATGAGTTTGAAATGAAAACTAAAATAAGACAGGTAGTCCTGGATATGCATTTTCCTGTCTCTGTTCCAACGTTCATGTTAACACAAAATATTGGTGGTGCTAGAGGTAAAGAACCTGCCTGCCAGTGCTAGAGACTCAAGAAACTTGGGCTCGATCCCTGGGTTGGGAAGATCTCCTGGAAGAGGGCATTGCAGTCAACTCCATTACTCTTGTCTGGGAGATCCCATGGACAGAGGAGCCTGGTGGGCTACAGTCCATGGGGTCACAAAGAGTCTGACACCACTGAAGTGACTTAGCACACATGCACACATCATATTCAAAGAATTCAGCAGACCCTGATAAACGATCATTTCCTCTCCTCTCTTTGACTTGCATAGCAAATCTTTGAGGCCAGTTGTGAGATTCTAAATCCTGTTTACTAATGACAGATTTGAAAACAAAATCCAAAAGGAATATAATTTTCAGCAGAAGTGTTTCATGTGTTGGATTTTTACTTATCCTGCATAGAATAAGGGGATCATGTGACAACCTTGGGTTTTCAAGGGTTGTTGCTGACAAAATAGACTTGCTTTCTGCAATAGAAGCATTACTGTTCTAGGACTCTGCTGTTGATGCAAGAAACACATTTGCTTCAAGAGAAGTGGCCCCTTGTTATTTCTTGAAATGCATGCCCTGTTGTGTGGAAAAAAGCATTTTGAAAGGCAGCCCATGTCTTGAAGAGCTGTTTTTAAAATAGTGTCAAGCTATATTGGACAGAGAGGCACTGAGACGAGATGCTATGGCCAGAGAAAAATGGGTGTAAATGGAAGTTTCTCGGCAGAAGAAAAGACGTCTGAAGGGCAAGCGTAGGGGGCCTGTTTGGGAAGGCAAATCAGATGTTTGCAGTGGGCTACATCGAACTCTGGGGAAGTCTGGCTGCATGTTCTGTCAAGTCTGTCCCCTGCTTCTATTTATTTGGTCCTATCTATAAACATAGTTGATTCTGACATCACCCGTGGGCCAACAAAGCTGGGAGGGGAATGTTAAAATGCTGTACAGAGGTCAACAGACCTTAGCTCAGTGACTGGAAGCCACAAATTTGCAAAATATGCCATTCGAAGCTGTTCTTTAGGAATGGGTAAGATGAGTTTGAAATGAAAACTAAAATAAGACAGGTAGTCCTGGATATGCATTTTCCTGTCTCTGTTCCAACGTTCATGTTAACACAAAATATTGGTGGTGCTAGAGGTAAAGAACCTGCCTGCCAGTGCTAGAGACTCAAGAAACTTGGGCTCGATCCCTGGGTTGGGAAGATCTCCTGGAAGAGGGCATTGCAGTCAACTCCATTACTCTTGTCTGGGAGATCCCATGGACAGAGGAGCCTGGTGGGCTACAGTCCATGGGGTCACAAAGAGTCTGACACCACTGAAGTGACTTAGCACACATGCACACATCATATTCAAAGAATTCAGCAGACCCTGATAAACGATCATTTCCTCTCCTCTCTTTGACTTGCATAGCAAATCTTTGAGGCCAGTTGTGAGATTCTAAATCCTGTTTACTAATGACAGATTTGAAAACAAAATCCAAAAGGAATATAATTTTCAGCAGAAGTGTTTCATGTGTTGGATTTTTACTTATCCTGCATAGAATAAGGGGATCATGTGACAACCTTGGGTTTTCAAGGGTTGTTGCTGACAAAATAGACTTGCTTTCTGCAATAGAAGCATTACTGTTCTAGGACTCTGCTGTTGATGCAAGAAACACATTTGCTTCAAGAGAAGTGGCCCCTTGTTATTTCTTGAAATGCATGCCCTGTTGTGTGGAAAAAAGCATTTTGAAAGGCAGCCCATGTCTTGAAGAGCTGTTTTTAAAATAGTGTCAAGCTATATTGGACAGAGAGGCACTGAGACGAGATGCTATGGCCAGAGAAAAATGGGTGTAAATGGAAGTTTCTCGGCAGAAGAAAAGACGTCTGAAGGGCAAGCGTAGGGGGCCTGTTTGGGAAGGCAAATCAGATGTTTGCAGTGGGCTACATCGAACTCTGGGGGAAATCTGGCTGCATGTTCTGTCAAGTCTGTCCCCTGCTGAGTCTTCCTCCAGTTTCCCACCTCATTAGGGGAAATGCCAAAGTCCTCCAGGTCTTTACAGAATATGACTATAAAATCACAGGTGCAGGAATGCACACATGCACAAACACACACAACACACACACACCCCTCCTCCAATGACAACTCCCAACACTCTCTATTTCTCTCTTCTCCAGCCACACCTGTCTCCAAAGAAAGCACCAAGTTCATGCTTGTCTCATAGTCTGTACTTTCGATTCCTCCCTACCTCTCTAGCTTTCTTACCAGGTTTCTTTTTCTCCATAGTTCTGATCACCTTTGCATATACCGTTTGGCTCACTTGTCTTTTTGTTTCTGTCTCTGTCCTGTCAAATGGAAGCAACGTGGAAGCAAAGGGCTCTTTTAGTTATGTTCACTACTATCTACCCAGTATCTCAGAGTCTAGCACTTGGTAAATGCTCAATCAGTATTTCTTGAACATGTGGAAGACTTTTCATCCTACACCTTAGCTAATAGAATATGGTCCTAGATGTCTGGTGCCATGATCCAGGGGAATCTGATCTCACTTTAGATCAACACTTATCCAAGGAAACATCATTAGATCTTCATCAATAAAGAGCACATTGTTGTTGTTTAGTTGCTAAGTCGTTTCTGACTCTTTTGCAACCCCATGGACTATAACCAGCCAGGCTCCTCTTCCCAGGCAAGAATACTGGAATGGGTTTCCATTTCCTTCTTCAGGGGATCTTCCCAACCCAGGGATCCAACCTGCAGGCAGATTCTTTACCACTGAGCCACCTGGGGCCCAAAGGCGTGGATGAAGCATCTAAAGATGGTGGTTCAAGCAGAGTCTAGTAGAGCTTGTCCAGTTCTTCTGCAACACTACCTTCTCCTCTTGTTTCCTTGAAGAGCTGTTTTAAAATAGTGTCAAGCTGTATTGGACAGAGAGGCACTGAGACGAGATGCTATGGCCAGAGAAAAATGGGTGTAAATGGAAGTTTCTCGGCAGAAGAAAAGACGTCTGAAGGGCAAGCGTAGGGGGCCTGTTTGGGAAGGCAAATCAGATGTTTGCAGTGGGCTACATCGAACTCTGGGGAAGTCTGGCTGCATGTTCTGTCAAGTCTGTCCCCTGCTGAGTCTTCCTCCAGTTTCCCACCTCATTAGGGGAAATGCCAAAGTCCTCCAGGTCTTTACAGAATATGACTATAAAATCACAGGTGCAGGAATGCACACATGCACAAACACACACAACACACACACACCCCTCCTCCAATGACAACTCCCAACACTCTCTATTTCTCTCTTCTCCAGCCACACCTGTCTCCAAAGAAAGCACCAAGTTCATGCTTGTCTCATAGTCTGTACTTTCGATTCCTCCCTACCTCTCTAGCTTTCTTACCAGGTTTCTTTTTCTCCATAGTTCTGATCACCTTTGCATATACCGTTTGGCTCACTTGTCTTTTTGTTTCTGTCTCTGTCCTGTCAAATGGAAGCAACGTGGAAGCAAAGGGCTCTTTTAGTTATGTTCACTACTATCTACCCAGTATCTCAGAGTCTAGCACTTGGTAAATGCTCAATCAGTATTTCTTGAACATGTGGAAGACTTTTCATCCTACACCTTAGCTAATAGAATATGGTCCTAGATGTCTGGTGCCATGATCCAGGGGAATCTGATCTCACTTTAGATCAACACTTATCCAAGGAAACATCATTAGATCTTCATCAATAAAGAGCACATTGTTGTTGTTTAGTTGCTAAGTCGTTTCTGACTCTTTTGCAACCCCATGGACTATAACCAGCCAGGCTCCTCTTCCCAGGCAAGAATACTGGAATGGGTTTCCATTTCCTTCTTCAGGGGATCTTCCCAACCCAGGGATCCAACCTGCAGGCAGATTCTTTACCACTGAGCCACCTGGGGGGCCCAAAGGGCGTGGATGAAGCATCTAAAGATGGTGGTTCAAGCAGAGTCTAGTAGAGCTTGTCCAGTTCTTCTGCAACACTACCTTCTCCTCTTGTTTCCCTGTGCCCTCCCCTTCCTTCTCCTCGAGCCTCAGTGGAGCTGAGGTTACTCAGTGACTGCTAAGCAGGGTCCAGGGAATCTTTTGCGGATGAAGACGTTGATTGTCTCCTCCTTCAGGAGCTTCTGCTTTTCCGTTGATGACGTTGAAGCTCTTGTACTCTCAGAATAGCAGTTTGTGCCTGCCCCAATGAGTCATTTAGCACATAGTGACACTGTTCATACACTTGCCACCATTAGTGAGAGGCTTCTGCAGCACTGACATCCTGTCAGCAAGGTCTGGGCAGTGCTAAGTAGAGTCAGACTTGGGCAGAAGCAGAGGAAGATAGCCCTGTCCTTGTAGGCTTGATTTCTGAAGAAGAACCACTGGTTTTACTGCTGATAGAGTTTCACAGCTCCCTGGCAAGGGTAGCTAGTGATTTCTAGTCACTGACACTCTCCTTTGAGTAGGTTTTCAGTCCTTTTTGGAAGGGGTTGGGAAGGGAAATAGGAACAGGCCTAAGAAGCTGCGTAAGTCCAAGGCCAACTTAACTGATTCCATGTTGAGCCTGGACCAAGTACAAAAGCAAGGAGAAGGCTGGGAGATGGCGGTATCCCATCAGTGCCAGCTCTGCCTCCATGGTTCCCAACAAAGGGCAGTGCAGAGAGTAATTAAGAGCATCGGCTTTGCTATCTGACAGACTTTGGTTCACATCCCAACTGTGCCAGTCCCCAGTTGTGTGACTGTCATCAAATTCTGTGCCTCCACTCTAGTGTTTTACCATCAAAAAAGTAGTAATAAGAGAACACTTATCCAAGGAAACATCATTAGATCTTCATCAATAAAGAGCACATTGTTGTTGTTTAGTTGCTAAGTCGTTTCTGACTCTTTTGCAACCCCATGGACTATAACCAGCCAGGCTCCTCTTCCCAGGCAAGAATACTGGAATGGGTTTCCATTTCCTTCTTCAGGGGATCTTCCCAACCCAGGGATCCAACCTGCAGGCAGATTCTTTACCACTGAGCCACCTGGGGGGCCCAAAGGGCGTGGATGAAGCATCTAAAGATGGTGGTTCAAGCAGAGTCTAGTAGAGCTTGTCCAGTTCTTCTGCAACACTACCTTCTCCTCTTTTTTCCCCTGTGCCTCCCTTCCTTCTCCTCGAGCCTCAGTGGAGCTGAGGTTACTCAGTGACTGCTAAGCAGGGTCCAGGGAATCTTTTGCGGATGAAGACGTTGATTGTCTCCTCCTTCAGGAGCTTCTGCTTTTCCGTTGATGACGTTGAAGCTCTTGTACTCTCAGAATAGCAGTTTGTGCCTGCCCCAATGAGTCATTTAGCACATAGTGACACTGTTCATACACTTGCCACCATTAGTGAGAGGCTTCTGCAGCACTGACATCCTGTCAGCAAGGTCTGGGCAGTGCTAAGTAGAGTCAGACTTGGGCAGAAGCAGAGGAAGATAGCCCTGTCCTTGTAGGCTTGATTTCTGAAGAAGAACCACTGGTTTTACTGCTGATAGAGTTTCACAGCTCCCTGGCAAGGGTAGCTAGTGATTTCTAGTCACTGACACTCTCCTTTGAGTAGGTTTTCAGTCCTTTTTGGAAGGGGTTGGGAAGGGAAATAGGAACAGGCCTAAGAAGCTGCGTAAGTCCAAGGCCAACTTAACTGATTCCATGTTGAGCCTGGACCAAGTACAAAAGCAAGGAGAAGGCTGGGAGATGGCGGTATCCCATCAGTGCCAGCTCTGCCCTCCATGGTTCCCAACAAAGGGCAGTGCAGAGAGTAATTAAGAGCATCGGCTTTGCTATCTGACAGACTTTGGTTCACATCCCAACTGTGCCAGTCCCCAGTTGTGTGACTGTCATCAAATTCTGTGCCTCCACTCTAGTGTTTTACCATCTATAAAATGAGAGTATTATCTACCGTATGTGATAATTATAAGGATTAAATGATACCGTTTTTGTTAAGTAGTGCCTGGGACATAAAAGTTCACAGTACAAGGCAACTCCCCAGACAAGACCTGAATCACCCGCTATGAATATTGGAGAGATTTATGAGATGAATCATGATTCTTCTTGCTACATGTCTATGTTGTCATCCCAAAGGATTTTAGAAAACTAACAGCCAAGCTAAGATTCTTTGCTCTGTGTATGTGTGTGTGGGGTGGGGGGGCAGGTGGAGAGAGAAAGAGACACAGACAGACAGACAGGAGAGAGACAGAGGAGAAAGGGAGATAGAGATACAGAGAGAGTGTCATATACCAGGCATGACCCAGGAGATTTAAAAAACAAGCATACTCTGCCCCCACTGTCCCATGATTAAGCTAATATCAATTGTAAGCATGAATGCATTAGAAAAACTCTATCTTGGCTCTGGAATAAATATTTGATAAAACCAGGGCACTTTTCTTAGTAACTCTTCTTGAACCATTTTTAGTCAATTAAAAAATCTGTATAGGCATTAATCTGTGCAACATGTATTCAGAACATTTTCTAAATCAATACCAAAATATCGCTTTTGTTCAGATACTTTAGGTTCTGGAAATCAGCTAGTTCCTGTCCACTTTGACAGAAGAACATTCCTTCTCATTTTTTAAGAATACAGTTCCTTGTTGGGCTTTCCTGGTGATCCAGTGGGTAAAGAGTCCACCTTACAGTGCATGGAGCATTGGTTCTATCCCTGGCCCAGGAAGATCCCACGTGACACAGAGTGGCTGGACGATGTGTCCAGTTGAGAGCCACTGCTCTGGAGTGCATGTGTCCAGAGCCGATGCACCGCAATCAGAAAGGCAACTGCAGTGGGGGCCAAAGAATAAAGATGGGAGATGGCGGTATCCCATCAGTGCCAGCTCTGCCCTCCATGGTTCCCAACAAAGGGCAGTGCAGAGAGTAATTAAGAGCATCGGCTTTGCTATCTGACAGACTTTGGTTCACATCCCAACTGTGCCAGTCCCCAGTTGTGTGACTGTCATCAAATTCTGTGCCTCCACTCTAGTGTTTTACCATCTATAAAATGAGAGTATTATCTACCGTATGTGATAATTATAAGGATTAAATGATACCGTTTTTGTTAAGTAGTGCCTGGGACATAAAAGTTCACAGTACAAGGCAACTCCCAGACAAGACCTGAATCACCCGCTATGAATATTGGAGAGATTTATGAGATGAATCATGATTCTTCTTGCTACATGTCTATGTTGTCATCCCAAAGGATTTTAGAAAACTAACAGCCAAGCTAAGATTCTTTGCTCTGTGTATGTGTGTGTGGGGTGGGGGGGCAGGTGGAGAGAGAAAGAGACACAGACAGACAGACAGGAGAGAGACAGAGGAGAAAGGGAGATAGAGATACAGAGAGAGTGTCATATACCAGGCATGACCCAGGAGATTTAAAAAACAAGCATACTCTGCCCCACTGTCCCATGATTAAGCTAATATCAATTGTAAGCATGAATGCATTAGAAAAACTCTATCTTGGCTCTGGAATAAATATTTGATAAAACCAGGGCACTTTTCTTAGTAACTCTTCTTGAACCATTTTTAGTCAATTAAAAAATCTGTATAGGCATTAATCTGTGCAACATGTATTCAGAACATTTTCTAAATCAATACCAAAATATCGCTTTTGTTCAGATACTTTAGGTTCTGGAAATCAGCTAGTTCCTGTCCACTTTGACAGAAGAACATTCCTTCTCATTTTTTAAGAATACAGTTCCTTGTTGGGCTTTCCTGGTGATCCAGTGGGTAAAGAGTCCACCTTACAGTGCATGGAGCATTGGTTCTATCCCTGGCCCAGGAAGATCCCACGTGACACAGAGTGGCTGGACGATGTGTCCAGTTGAGAGCCACTGCTCTGGAGTGCATGTGTCCAGAGCCGATGCTCTGCAATGAGAAAGGCCACTGCAGTGGGAGGCCCACACAGGCCAAAGAATAAAGATGGATGAAAATAAAATAAAAATAAACCAATAAAAGAGGCTAAAATTAAAAAAAGAAAAATAAGAATAGAGTTCCTAGTTCCTTGTTGAGATGTTGGCTTCCTGGTTTAGGGCATGAATTCTAATCATTTCTAAACTTTCAACTTTTATTCTACAGAGTAATGGAGTTTATAAAATATAAAACTTCTATATGAAAAGTTTTAAAAAATCAGTTGTTTCCAAGATCATAATAATAATTAAAACCAATTGAGGATATATTCTGTGCCAAACATCATTCAAGCACTTTACACTGTTCATTCATTTAATCCTCATAACAATTTTTAGAGAAGGGTACTATTATCTTCCACACATCACAGCGCAATGAAGTGTGTGGAGATAAAGAATATCCCCCAGTCTGAACATACAAATATAAATGTGAATTTTATTATTTGTAAAAGGAAACTGAGGCTTATAGAGGCCCAGAGATGTGTCCAAGGTACAGAGTAAGATAAGGACAGAGGAAAGACTTGAATTTAGGGATATCTGAATCCAGAGCTTGGATATATTTAATATATTCATGTATACTTCACAATGACTTTTCAGCATTCAGACAAATCCTCAATATAATTTATATAAACATTTCATGAAACTTCCCTTCTTGTATAATTTGAAGGGACATTAGAAGTCCTCTTGTCTAACTATCCACCCAAAGTACACATCATTTTATGGAGTGGACTTGACCAGTAGTCACCTAGCTTCTGCTTCCATCCATCTTCCAGGAACACAGATGATCTATTTTTGAATCACCCTCTTAGTTGAGAGTTTTCTTTTATTGAGTTGATGTGCTGTGACCTAACTTTATATATTTTATAACTTGTGAAGTAAATATCGCCATTCTTAGGAATCTTGGTACTAACCTGACACTACATGAAATCATGTATCTTTACGAAAATTGAATAAGAAGGTGTCACAGAATGGTGCCCATACCTGGCCAGTCATGAACCCTGGAAATCTCTGGTGAAAGATTTTTGGCCATTCTTGGCCTGTTGTACAGACATGAACTCATCTCACTTTTAGGCAGTCAGGCAGTATCTGAGCAGAAGTGAAACTCTTAGTCAAACTCCAGTCCAGCAGACATTGTTTCAGGCAAGCTCTGGAGTGCATGTGTCCAGAGCCGATGCTCTGCAATGAGAAAGGCCACTGCAGTGGGAGGCCCACACAGGCCAAAGAATAAAGATGGATGAAAATAAAATAAAAATAAACCAATAAAAGAGGCTAAAATTAAAAAAAGAAAAATAAGAATAGAGTTCCTAGTTCCTTGTTGAGATGTTGGCTTCCTGGTTTAGGGCATGAATTCTAATCATTTCTAAACTTTCAACTTTTATTCTACAGAGTAATGGAGTTTATAAAATATAAAACTTCTATATGAAAAGTTTTAAAAAATCAGTTGTTTCCAAGATCATAATAATAATTAAAACCAATTGAGGATATATTCTGTGCCAAACATCATTCAAGCACTTTACACTGTTCATTCATTTAATCCTCATAACAATTTTTAGAGAAGGGTACTATTATCTTCCACACATCACAGCGCAATGAAGTGTGTGGAGATAAAGAATATCCCACAGTCTGAACATACAAATATAAATGTGAATTTTATTATTTGTAAAAGGAAACTGAGGCTTATAGAGGCCCAGAGATGTGTCCAAGGTACAGAGTAAGATAAGGACAGAGGAAAGACTTGAATTTAGGGATATCTGAATCCAGAGCTTGGATATATTTAATATATTCATGTATACTTCACAATGACTTTTCAGCATTCAGACAAATCCTCAATATAATTTATATAAACATTTCATGAAACTTCCCTTCTTGTATAATTTGAAGGGACATTAGAAGTCCTCTTGTCTAACTATCCACCCAAAGTACACATCATTTTATGGAGTGGACTTGACCAGTAGTCACCTAGCTTCTGCTTCCATCCATCTTCCAGGAACACAGATGATCTATTTTTGAATCACCCTCTTAGTTGAGAGTTTTCTTTTATTGAGTTGATGTGCTGTGACCTAACTTTATATATTTTATAACTTGTGAAGTAAATATCGCCATTCTTAGGAATCTTGGTACTAACCTGACACTACATGAAATCATGTATCTTTACGAAAATTGAATAAGAAGGTGTCACAGAATGGTGCCCATACCTGGCCAGTCATGAACCCTGGAAATCTCTGGTGAAAGATTTTTGGCCATTCTTGGCCTGTTGTACAGACATGAACTCATCTCACTTTTAGGCAGTCAGGCAGTATCTGAGCAGAAGTGAAACTCTTAGTCAAACTCCAGTCCAGCAGACATTGTATTAACAGGCAAAAAAAGAAATTAGGGAATGGATTTGGGTGAGGAATTTAGAGACTTCTGTTGGAATTAGGAACAGTTCTAATCACATTAATTCAAATGAAATACAATTAAAAAGAGATCCTCAAATCAGAAGTTTAAACTAATTTTTATTGGAGTATAGTTGATTTATGATATTAGTCAATGCTGTACAGCAAAGTGAATCTGTTAATCTGTTATGTGTATATATATATATATATATATATATATATATATATATATATATATATATATCTCCACTCTCTTCCAGATTCTATTCCCATAGTAGAGTCACAGATGTAGAAAACAAACTTATGATTACCAAAGAGGAAAGTGAGAGAAATAAACTGGGAAATCAGGATTGACATATATGCACTACAATGAGTAAAATAGATAACTAATAAGAGTCTACAGTATAGCACAGAAAACTCTACTCAGTGCTCTGTGTGTATTTTTAATGAGCATTTACTGGGTAACTATTTGAGAAACCTATGGCCCCATAAAAAGTCATAAGTTTTATAGTAAGGCATAGGTTTTAGTCCTGGATCCCAGCTTTGTCCTTTTCCAGCTAGGTAACCTGAGTCACTAATAGCCTCTTCAAAACTTGGTTTTCTCATCTATATATAGAAGTAGTGATATGTATTGGAGGTAATAATGGGACCACTGTGATGGTTAAGTGACATAATGTATATAAAACATGCCACATACTCATTATATTGCCTAACTAGTAAGCACTCAGCTCATGGTGGTTATTTTTACAGTAGCTATTCATTCATTCGTTCATTGACTCAAATAATGAAATGTATTGAGTTCTCATATAGTAGAACCATACATTGACACCTTATGCCCTAGGCACAGAAGGTACGATGCTAAAAAGAGAGAGAGGGGCCCTGTCTTCCTGGAGCTTGCCATCTAGCTGGGAAAACAGATACTAAAACAGATACAAATAATAAAAGTGAAGAATGAGTTATGAGAGGGGAAGTACAGGAAAGTACGAGGATACATACTTTGTCGGGGGTAGCAAAGAGGTCCCCAAAGAAGATTATAAGCCCCGAGGGAACAGTCAGCAGCAGACAGAGCAGGGTGAAGATGGGTAGACAGCTAGACCCAGGCAGGGGAACAGCTCACACAAAGCCAAGAAGTGAGAGAGCAGGAATGTGCCAGGAAGAAAAGCTCAGTAAAGGGCCAGAGAGGTTGACAGGAGGGTAGATCAGTCTGGGACCAAATTATGAAGGACTTTTATGAGCCACGTTCAAGAGCTGGTTGGGTTTTATCTTAAAGTCAGTGGAAAGCCACTGGAAAGCTTTTACTCTGGGTTGGAGAGGGGGCATTGGCAACATTATCATACTTGGCTTCAGTGTAACAGAGAACGAGAGTTGGTCCTTATTCACGGAGACAGTTATAATCTCCTGGTGGGACAGGTTAAGGGGAAGAAAGGAGTCGCTAAGAGAAATACACACACACACACACAAAGTTCTTTTTATTTATTTATTTATTTATTTATTTATTTATTTATTTATTTTTGTACATGTATGTTCCCAGATCAATCAGATGCATATCCCTCGGCCCTCCCCCCACCCAGGTTCCTCCCCATCCCTCCAGACCATTGCTCCAAGTGGTTGTAGGTACTCCTATTCCCCTAGCACAATGACAATAGCTATCTTTTCTACACATGACAGTATAGGTTCCCATGTTACTCCCTCCCATTGTTCGGTCTCCACAATGTCTTTATGTCTATTCCCTGTTTTTTCATGAGTTCACTGTGTGTGTTATCATGACCATCTTACTAGATCCCATATATATGAGTTAGTATACTATACTTGTCTTTCTCTTTTGACTTACTTCACTTTTTATGATAGGTTCTAAAGCCAGCCACCTCATTAGGACTGAGTCTTCTGCATTTCTTTTAACAGCTGAGTAGTATTCCATTGTATATATGTACCAGAGCTTCTGGATCCATTCATTTGTCGATGGACATCTAGGTTGCTTCCATGTTCTGGCTATTGTATAGAGAGCTGCAATGAACATTGGGGTACAGGTGCCTCTTTCAGTTTTGATTTCATCAGGATATAGGCCTAATAGTGGGATTGCTGGGTCATAGGGTGCTTCTATTTTTAGTTTTTTAAGGAATCTCCATATTGTCTTCCATAGAGGTTGTATTAATTTACATTCCCACCAGCAATGCAAGAGGGTTCCCTTTTCTCCACACCCTCTCCAGCATTTGTTGTCTGTCGATTTGTTGATGATGGCCATTCTGACGGGTGTGAGGTGGTATCTCATTGTGGTTTTAATTTGCATTTCTCTAATAATAAGCGAGGTTGAGCATCGTTTCATGTGCTTTTGGACCATTTGTATGTCCTCTTTGGAGTGGCGTCTCTTTAGATCTTTTTCCCATTTTTTGATTGGGCTGCTCATTTTCCCTGTGCTGAGTTGTCTGAGTTGCTTGTAGATTTTGGAGATTAATTCTTTGTCTGTTGTTTCATTTGCTATGATTTTCTCCCACTCTGTGGGGTGTCTGTTGAACTTTTTTGTAATTTCTTTTGCTGTACAAAAGCTTTTAAGTTTCATGAGGTCCCATATGTTCATTTTTCTTTTCAGTTCTGCTATTTTAGTTGGTGGGTCAGAGAAGATCTTGCTTTGATTGATGTCCTTGAGGGTTTTGCCTATATTCTCCTCTAAGAGTTTGATGGTTTCTGGTCTTACATTGAGGTCTTTAATCCATTTTGAGTTGATCTTAGTGTATGGCGTCAGGGAATGTTCCAATTTCATTTTTTTGCATGTAGCTGTCCAATTCTCCCAGCACCACTTGTTAAAGAGGCTGTCTTTGTCCCATTTTATAGTTTCTCCTCCTTTATCAAAAATAAGGTACCCATAGGTGCGTGGGTTGATCTCTGGGTTCTCAATCTTGTTCCATTGATCTATAGTTCTGTTTTGTGCCAGTACCATACTGTCTTGATAGCTGTTGCTTTCTAGTAGAGTCTGGAGTTAGGGACGCTGACCCCTCCGCCGCCAGTTTTCTTCCTCCGGATTGCTTTGGCTATTCGAGGTCTTCTGTGTTTCCATATGAACTGTGTTATTATTTGGTCTAGTTCTGTGAAAAATGTCAGTGGTAGTTGAATAGGTATTGCATTGAATCTGTAGATGATATTTGGAAGTATGGTCATTTTCACAATATTGATTCTTCCAATCCAGGAACATGGAATATCTCTCCATCTGTTTAAGTCTTCTTTAATGTCTCTCATGAGTGTCTTGTAATTTTCTGTGTACAATTCTTTTGTTTCTTTGGGTAGGTTTATTCCTAGATATTTGATTCTTTTGGTTGCAATGGTGAAGGGGATTGCCTCTTTGATTTCATTTTCTGATTTTTCATTGTTTGTGTATAGGAATGCCAGTGACTTCTGTGTGTTGACTTTATATCCTGCAACTTTGCTGAATTCATTGATTAGTTCTAGTAGCTTTGTAACCGTGTCTTTGGGATTTTCTATGTATAATATCATGTCGTCTGCAAAAAGAGAGAGCTTGACTTCTTCCTTTCCAATCTGGATTCCTTTGATTTCTTTCTCTTGTCTTATTGGTGTTGCTAGGACTTCCAGGACTATGTTGAATAGCAGTGGTGAAAGTGGGCACCCCTGTCTTGTTCCTGATCTTAGAGGGAATGCTTTCAGTTTTTCACCATTAACAATAATGTTCGCTGTAGGTTTCTCATAGATGGCTTTTATTATGTTGAGATAGGTTCCTTCTATGCCCATTTTCTGAAGAGTTTTGATCATAAATGGATGTTGTACTTTGTCGAAGGCTTTTTCTGCATCTATTGAGATGATCATGTGATTTTTGTCTTTCAACTTGTTGATATGGTGTATCACGTTGATTGATTTGCGGATGTTGAAGAAGCCTTGCATGCCTGGGATGAACCCAACTTGATCGTGATGTATGAGTTTTTGACATGTCGTTGAATTCTGTTTGCTAGGATTTTGTTGAGGATCTTGGCATCTAAGTTCATCAGTGAAATTGGCCTATAGTTTTCCTTTTTTGTGTTGTCTTTGCCTGGTTTGGGTATCAGGGTGATGGTGGCCTCGTAGAATGTGTTTGGGAGTTTTCCTTCCTGTGCAATTTTTTGAAAGAGTTTTAGAAGGACAGGCATTAGCTCTTCTTTTTTAAGGTTGAAGGGGGGAAAATATGAATTTTTTGTGTTATTATTTGTTTCTAGTTTTTTTCTGTCTGGAAAATGTCAGTGGTAGTTGAATAGGTATTGCATTGAATCTGTAGATGATATTTGGAAGTATGGTCATTTTCACAATATTGATTCTTCCAATCCAGGAACATGGAATATCTCTCCATCTGTTTAAGTCTTCTTTAATGTCTCTCATGAGTGTCTTGTAATTTTCTGTGTACAATTCTTTTGTTTCTTTGGGTAGGTTTATTCCTAGATATTTGATTCTTTTGGTTGCAATGGTGAAGGGGATTGCCTCTTTGATTTCATTTTCTGATTTTTCATTGTTTGTGTATAGGAATGCCAGTGACTTCTGTGTGTTGACTTTATATCCTGCAACTTTGCTGAATTCATTGATTAGTTCTAGTAGCTTTGTAACCGTGTCTTTGGGATTTTCTATGTATAATATCATGTCGTCTGCAAAAAGAGCTTGACTTCTTCCTTTCCAATCTGGATTCCTTTGATTTCTTTCTCTTGTCTTATTGCTGTTGCTAGGACTTCCAGGACTATGTTGAATAGCAGTGGTGAAAGAGGGCACCCCTGTCTTGTTCCTGATCTTAGAGGGAATGCTTTCAGTTTTTCACCATTAACAATAATGTTCGCTGTAGGTTTCTCATAGATGGCTTTTATTATGTTGAGATAGGTTCCTTCTATGCCCATTTTCTGAAGAGTTTTGATCATAAATGGATGTTGTACTTTGTCGAAGGCTTTTCTGCATCTATTGAGATGATCATGTGATTTTTGTCTTTCAACTTGTTGATATGGTGTATCACGTTGATTGATTTGCGGATGTTGAAGAAGCCTTGCATGCCTGGGATGAACCCAACTTGATCGTGATGTATGAGTTTTTTGACATGTCGTTGAATTCTGTTTGCTAGGATTTTGTTGAGGATCTTGGCATCTAAGTTCATCAGTGAAATTGGCCTATAGTTTTCCTTTTTTGTGTTGTCTTTGCCTGGTTTGGGTATCAGGGTGATGGTGGCCTCGTAGAATGTGTTTGGGAGTTTTCCTTCCTGTGCAATTTTTTGAAAGAGTTTTAGAAGGACAGGCATTAGCTCTTCTTTAAATGTTTGGTAGAATTCGGCTGTGAAGCCATCTGGTCCTGGGCTTTTATTTTTGGGTAGATTTTTAATCACAAAGTTGATTTCTGAGCTTGTGATTGGGTTGTTCAAAGTTTCTGTTTCTTCCTGGCTCAGTCTTGGAAGATTAATCCTGTCCAAGAAACTGTCCATTTCTTCCAAGTTGTCCAGTTTGTTGCCATAGAGTTGCTCATAATAGTCTCTTAGAATCCTTTGGATTTCTGCATTATCTGTTGTAATCTCTCCTTTTTTGTTTTTGATTTTGTTGATCTGGTTCTTCTCTCTCTTTTTCTTAATGAGTCTGGCCAGTGGCTTGTCAATTTTGTTTACCTTTTCAAAGAACCAGCTTTTTGTTTTATTTATCTTTACTATTGTTTCTTTTGTTTCTTTCTCATTTATTTCTGCTCTGATCTTTATGATTTCTCTTCTTCTGCTGGCTCTGGGATGTTTTTGTTCTTCTTTCTCCAACTGTTTTAAGCGGAGGGTTAGGTCATCTGCTTCATATTTTCCTAGTTTCTTGAGGTGGGATTGTATTGCTATAAATTTCCCTCTTAGAACTGCTTTTGCTGTATCCCATAGGTTTTGCACTGTCGTGTGTTCGTTGTCATTTTCTTCTAGGAATTGTTTAATTTCTCCTTTGATTTCCTCAACGATCAGTTGGTTTTTTAGGTATGTATTGTTTAATCTCCATGTGTTTCTGTTTTTAGGGTTTTTTTTCTGGTAGTTGATCTCCAGTCTCATTGCATTGTGGTCCGAGAAGATGGTTGATATAATTTCGGTTTTCTTGAACTGACTGAGGTTAGATTTGTGGCCCAAGATGTGGTCTATCCTGGAGAATGTTCCGTGAGCGCTTGAGAAGAAAGTGTATTCTTCTGCTTTTGGATGGAACGTCCTAAAGATATCGATGAGGTCCATCTTTTCCAGTGTAGCATTTAAGGCTTGTGTTTCTTTATTAATTTTCTGTTTTGTTGATCTGTCCATTGGTGTGAGAGGAGTGTTAAAGTCTCCTACTATTATTGTGTTATTGTTGATTTCTTCTTTTATGTCTGAAAGTACCTGTCTTATGTATTGAGGTGCCCTGTGTTGGGTGCGTAGATATTCATGACTGTTATGTCTTCCTCTTGGATAGATCCCTTAATCATGATGTAGTGACCTGCCTTGTCTCTTAGAATCTTCTTTACTTTAAAGTCTATTTTGTCTGATATAAGGATTGCTACTCCAGCTTTCTTTTGATTTCCATTTGCATGAAATATCTTTTTCCAGCCTTTCACTTTCAGTCTATGAGTGTCTCTAGGTCTGAAGTGGGTCTCTTGTAAACAGCATATATATGGGTCTTGCTTCTGGATCCATTCAGCCAGCCTGTGTCGTTTGGTTGGAGCATTTAGTCCATTTACGTTCAAAGTAATTATTGATTACGAATTGTTCCTTTTTTGTCAGTTTCTTTCTTAGAACATTTTGGGGTTTGATTTGTTTTAAGGCTTGCTGGGTAGAGAATTCGTGGTTGCAGGTTATTCTTTCTCCAACTGTTTTAAGCGGAGGGTTAGGTCATCTGCTTCATATTTTCCTAGTTTCTTGAGGTGGGATTGTATTGCTATAAATTTCCCTCTTAGAACTGCTTTTGCTGTATCCCATAGGTTTTGCACTGTCGTGTGTTCGTTGTCATTTTCTTCTAGGAATTGTTTAATTTCTCCTTTGATTTCCTCAACGATCAGTTGGTTTTTTAGGTATGTATTGTTTAATCTCCATGTGTTTCTGTTTTTAGGGTTTTTTTTCTGGTAGTTGATCTCCAGTCTCATTGCATTGTGGTCCGAGAAGATGGTTGATATAATTTCGGTTTTCTTGAACTGACTGAGGTTAGATTTGTGGCCCAAGATGTGGTCTATCCTGGAGAATGTTCCGTGAGCGCTTGAGAAGAAAGTGTATTCTTCTGCTTTTGGATGGAACGTCCTAAAGATATCGATGAGGTCCATCTTTTCCAGTGTAGCATTTAAGGCTTGTGTTTCTTTATTAATTTTCTGTTTTGTTGATCTGTCCATTGGTGTGAGAGGAGTGTTAAAGTCTCCTACTATTATTGTGTTATTGTTGATTTCTTCTTTTATGTCTGAAAGTACCTGTCTTATGTATTGAGGTGCCCCTGTGTTGGGTGCGTAGATATTCATGACTGTTATGTCTTCCTCTTGGATAGATCCCTTAATCATGATGTAGTGACCTGCCTTGTCTCTTAGAATCTTCTTTACTTTAAAGTCTATTTTGTCTGATATAAGGATTGCTACTCCAGCTTTCTTTTGATTTCCATTTGCATGAAATATCTTTTTCCAGCCTTTCACTTTCAGTCTATGAGTGTCTCTAGGTCTGAAGTGGGTCTCTTGTAAACAGCATATATATGGGTCTTGCTTCTGGATCCATTCAGCCAGCCTGTGTCGTTTGGTTGGAGCATTTAGTCCATTTACGTTCAAAGTAATTATTGATACGAATGTTCCTATTGTCATCTTCTTAGAAATTTGGGGTTTGATTTGTAAGGCTTCTCCTACTCTTGTATTTATTGGCTATATCAGGTCCTTTAACACTTGTTGTAGGGCTGGTTTTGTGGTACAGAATTCTTTTAGTTTTTGCTTGTCTGTGAAGCTTTTGACTTCACCATCGATTTTGAATGAGATTCTTGCTGGGTAGAGAATTCGTGGTTGCAGGTTATTCTCTTTTAGCCGTTTAAATGTATCTTGCCATTCTCTTCTGGCCTGTAGGGTTTCTGTTGAGAGATCCGCAGTTAAGCGTATGGGGTTTCCTTTATATGTTATTTGTTGTTTGCTCCTAGCTGCTTTTAGTAATCTGTCTTTATATTTAGTCTGCGTTAGTTTGATTAGTATGTGCCTTGGTGTGTTTCTTCTGGGGTTTCTCCTGTATGGAACTCTTTGTGCTTCCTGGACTTGGCTGACTATCTCCTTTCCCATGCTGGGGAAGTTTTCAACTATAACCTCTTCAAGAATTTTCTCATAGTCTTTCTTCTCTTCTTCTTCTTCTGGAACTCCTATAATTCTAATGTTGGTGCGTTTAATATTGTCCCATAGGTCTCTGAGGCTATCCTCAGTTCTTTTAATTCTTTGGGCTTTGTTCTGTTCTTCAGCACTTATTTCCACCATTCTGTCTTCCAGCTGACTTATCCGTTCTTCAGCCTCTGATACTCTACTGTTGAGACCTTCTATAGTATTTTTGAGTTCAGCAATTGAGTTGGTGGTCTCTATTTGCTTATTTTTCATTTCCTGCATGTCTTTTCTCAATGCACTAATTTCCTCTAATATTCTGTTTTCGGTGTTTTGCATCCTCATTAGTATAGTTTTTCTGAATTCTCTTTCAGATAGCTTGTCTATCTCCTCCTCTGTCATTTGAAGTGGTGTTTCTCTAGCTTGGTCCTTCATTTGTACAGTGTTTCTCTGACGTTTCATTATTAGGTTAATTTTTGTTTCTTTGTGTGTGTCTGTGTGTATGGAGTTCTTATTCCCACCAGGCTTCTTGGTTGAATTCTACTTCCTGTGGGTGTTTGTCCTTGTAGAAGGGTTCAGTGGCTTGTGTCTTGGGTGGTGATAGACCTTGTTTACAGGTGAATAATCTGTAGTGTTGTATGTTCTTTGATAATCAGTGTGGGGTCTTGGAATCCGGGCTTCCGCTTCGAGGATCCTTGGTTTGATGATTGGTCAGGAGTGTAGGCTCTATGTCTGGTTTGCTATGGTGTTCTGTGATACTAGTTCACACACTAGCATCTGAGGAACAAGAGGTGCATCCCTGATGGGTGACAGTCATAAAAGCATGCAGATGTTTTCTAACATAATCATAAGATACACATACATATACAGCAATCCCCACAACTGACCAGTTTTACAGAGATAAGGCGCAGGAAATCTTTCTAGCAACTCATGCAATCACAGATGATACTTGCCCGTTAAGCTTTGAATTAATTAAAATAGTGCCTGAATAATAGATCTAGCACAAGGTCCTGGCTTGGATAATTACAATGAAAGCAATTTTAAATTAGGACATGTGCTCGGGTGACAAGGAGGAGAGTCTATAAGTAATAAAAAGGAAAAGATTTGTCTTGGAAGTATTTTATAGGATTAGGTAGCAAAGATTAGTGTGTGTACTGTTCAGTGCATTTGGAAGTGAATAGTGCAGACAGAAAGATAGGAAATAATTTGTCTAGAGGATATTGATAGCTAGGAAGATGTTTTACATTTAGAACATAGAGAAAGAAAGCAGTGGGAAAGAGGAAAGAGAAAAGAGAATTAGAGGTTTTCAAGAATTAAAATTAAAGTTAAAAAATATAATAAAAGTCAAAAGAAGGTTAAAAATTAAAAAGAGCAAAAAAAAAAAATTAATGAGACCGAAAAACAAAGAAAAAACACATAGAATAAATCAAACAAATGAAAACTACAAAAAAAAAAAACAAAACAAACATAAAAAACCCCCAATAAACAAAGAAACTAATAAACCCCAAACCAATCAATTGAATAAGCAAAACAGTCCACCACAAACAAGCAGAAAAAAATGAAAAAAGAAAAAAAAAAAAAAAGTTAAATACTGTCCTTGGTTTTTATCTTCATATCTGCCTGTCGGAAACCAATCTGCTCTTGATGGTGGTGTCTTGATGGCGTGGTCTTTCCCTTACAGTGCCGGTTGCTGTGGTTTCTGTTTTTGTGTTCAGCAAAATGAGGGCTTTGCTGCCATACTGGGTGCTGGCCGGGACGGTGGGCTGATCCCAGTCAGTCGGGCGGAGGCCGCGGCGCGCGCAGTCCCGTGTTGGAGGGGGGCGCCCCGGCTCGACCGCGCGCCCGCCTGTCGTCTCCAATCCCTGCTCTTTCCCCGGCTTCCTCCGCTGCTACTGCTGCTCTAGGGGAGCGCGGGCTCCTCCGACACTGCCGGTTATGTGTCTAAGTACCAAAGGCGGACGCGAGCTTTCCCGTCCAACTCGTGCCCAGTCCCTGATCAGCAACCCGTGGACGACTTCCTCTCTCCGTTCAGCAAGCCCTCCAGTTGGAGTGGCTGAACTTACCCGCTCCTCGCGGCGCCCGCGGCTCCTCGCGGCGCCCGCGGCTCCTCGCGGCGGGCGGGTTCCGGCGGCTCCTCGCGGCGGGCGGGTTCCGGCGGCTCCTCGCGGCGGGCGGGTTCCGGCGGCTCCTCGCGGCGGGCGGGTTCCGGCGGCTCCCAAAGTTCTTACCTACAAAATTCTAGGTGAGATTTTAAAACAGGGGGTTCTAGTTGAGACCGTTTGAGCCTCATCTTAAAAATAGGTATTGGATGGGGGGAAGGGATAGTTAGGGAATTTGGGATGGACATGTACACACAGCTATATTTAAAATGGAGAAACAACAACCCCTGCAGTAGAGCACAGGGAACTCTGCTCAGTGTTCTGTAGCAGCCTGGATGGGAGGGGAGTTTGGGGGAGAACAGATACTTGTGTATGTATGGCTGAGTCCCTTCAGCTGCCCACCAGACACTACTGATTATTGATTGGCTATGTGCTATGCTGTGCTGTGCTTAGGTGTTCAGTCATGTTCAACTTTATGCAACCCCATAGACTGTAGCCTGCCAGACTCTTCTGTCTGTGGGGATTCTCCAGGCAAGAATAATGAAAAAAAATAAAGTTAAATACTGTCCTTGGTTTTTATCTTCATATCTGCCTGTCGGAAACCAATCTGCTCTTGATGGTGGTGTCTGGATGGCGTGGTCGTTCCCTTACAGTGCCGGTTGCTGTGGTTTCTGGTTTTGTTTTCAGCAAAATTAGGGCTTTGCTGCCATACTGGGTGCTGGCCGGGACGGTGGGCTGATCCCAGTCAGTCGGGCGGAGGCAGCGCGCGCAGTCCCGTGTTGGAGGGCGCCCGGCTCGACCGCGCCCGCCTGTCGTCTCAATCCCTGCTCTTTCCCGGCTTCCTCCGCTGCTACTGCTGCTCTGGGGGAGCGCGGCTCCTCCGACACTGCCGGTTATGTGTCTAAGTACCAAAGGCGGACGCGAGCTTTCCCGTCCAACTCGTGCCCAGTCCCTGATCAGCAACCCGTGGGCGACTTCCTCTCTCCGTTCAGCAAGCCCTCCAGTTGGAGTGGCTGAACTTACCCGCCTCGCGGCGCCGCGGCTCCTCGCGCGCCGCGCCCCGCGCGCCGCGGCTCCTCGCGGCGCCGCGGCTCCGCGGCGCCCGCGGCTCCTCGCCGGGCGGGTTCCGCGGCTCCGCGGCGGGCGGGTTCCGCGGCTCGCGCGGCGGGCGGGTTCCGCGGCTCCTCGCGCGCGGCGGGTTCCGCGGCCCCTGCGGGCGGGCGGGTTCCGGCGGCTCCTCGCGGCGGGCGGGTGCCGGCGGCTCCTCGCGGCGGGCGGGTTCCGGCGGCTCTCAATGTTCTTACCTACAAAATTCTAGGTGAGATTTTAAAACAGGGGGTTCTAGTTGAGACCGTTTGAGCCTCATCTTAAAAATAGGTATTGGATGGGGGGAAGGGATAGTTAGGGAATTTGGGATGGACATGTACACACAGCTATATTTAAAATGGAGAAACAACAACCCCTGCAGTAGAGCACAGGGAACTCTGCTCAGTGTTCTGTAGCAGCCTGGATGGGAGGGGAGTTTGGGGGAGAACAGATACTTGTGTATGTATGGCTGAGTCCCTTCAGCTGCCCACCAGACACTACTGATTATTGATTGGCTATGTGCTATGCTGTGCTGTGCTTAGGTGTTCAGTCATGTTCAACTTTATGCAACCCCATAGACTGTAGCCTGCCAGACTCTTCTGTCTGTGGGGATTCTCCAGGCAAGAATAATGAAGTGAGTAGCCTATCCCTTCTCCATGAGATCTTCCTGACCCAGAAATCAAATTGGGGGTCTCTTGCATTGCAGGCGGATTCTTTACCAGCTGAGCTACCAGGGAAGCTCGTTAATTCGTTATACCCTAATACAAAATAAAAAGTTTTTAAAAAGGGGCACACTTTGGATGAGGAGAGCTGGTGGTGAAGGGTGCTTGCCCTCCTGGATACCCTAAGATGTGAAATTAGTAGCCGCACTGTTTAAGTAAACCTGACTTCTGTTAACTGGTGCTATTGCACATTCCCCAGATTTTTGCCACACTGTATTTCAGAACCCATTTGGGGGAAAACTTCAGTACCCTTACTGTAGTGCCTAAAACCCATGTTCTGGAGTTTTCAAATTGTTACCATGTGTGACCCACACACACACTCTTCCAGAGCTGTTTCCAGCCGGATGCCTATGTAAGCTTATAGCTTTGCAAAGCACTTCCTTTACTCCCCCACCAGCTGTGAACTTTTTACCTGGGCTTCACTGCAGTGTCTGCATGCTTATTGAGAAGTTAAAACAGTACAGGAAATACTACATCATCCCCCTGGCATTACCAGTTAAATTGCTGAGTGTCTGGCCCTTATGAGGTTGAGCCATTTATTACAAATGCCACATCACAGTTGCAGCAACTTTCTGTTTCTTTTGAGTCATTCTCTGTAAGGCAAACCAAGGGGAAAAGTACCCTGCTCCAGCCCCTCTTGAACTTTCTCTTTGCTTTCTCTTCATCGATTAAATATATGAAAAAAAATCAAGGCAAGTAGCAGTTGGATGTTTTTAATGCATTGACTAAAACAGCCATTTTTTTCCTCTTCTTTGAAATAAACTTTTTTCTTTAAATCGAGTAGAAAGTGGAGCTTCTCTCTCCCAGTGTGCTGGCTTCCTATTTTGTTCTGAGACTTCGTTAGCAGCTTGGATGGGAGGGGAGTTTGGGGGAGAACAGATACTTGTGTATGTATGGCTGAGTCCCTTCAGCTGCCCACCAGACACTACTGATTATTGATTGGCTATGTGCTATGCTGTGCTGTGCTTAGGTGTTCAGTCATGTTCAACTTTATGCAACCCCATAGACTGTAGCCTGCCAGACTCTTCTGTCTGTGGGGATTCTCCAGGCAAGAATAATGAAGTGAGTAGCCTATCCCTTCTCCATGAGATCTTCCTGACCCAGAAATCAAATTGGGGGTCTCTTGCATTGCAGGCGGATTCTTTACCAGCTGAGCTACCAGGGAAGCTCGTTAATTCGTTATACCCTAATACAAAATAAAAAGTTTTTAAAAAGGGGCACACTTTGGATGAGGAGAGCTGGTGGTGAAGGGTGCTTGCCCTCCTGGATACCCTAAGATGTGAAATTAGTAGCCGCACTGTTTAAGTAAACCTGACTTCTGTTAACTGGTGCTATTGCACATTCCCCAGATTTTTGCCACACTGTATTTCAGAACCCATTTGGGGGAAAACTTCAGTACCCTTACTGTAGTGCCTAAAACCCATGTTCTGGAGTTTTCAAATTGTTACCATGTGTGACCCACACACACACTCTTCCAGAGCTGTTTCCAGCCGGATGCCTATGTAAGCTTATAGCTTTGCAAAGCACTTCCTTTACTCCCCCACCAGCTGTGAACTTTTTACCTGGGCTTCACTGCAGTGTCTGCATGCTTATTGAGAAGTTAAAACAGTACAGGAAATACTACATCATCCCCCTGGCATTACCAGTTAAATTGCTGAGTGTCTGGCCCTTATGAGGTTGAGCCATTTATTACAAATGCCACATCACAGTTGCAGCAACTTTCTGTTTCTTTTGAGTCATTCTCTGTAAGGCAAACCAAGGGGAAAAGTACCCTGCTCCAGCCCCTCTTGAACTTTCTCTTTGCTTTCTCTTCATCGATTAAATATATGAAAAAAAAATCAAGGCAAGTAGCAGTTGGATGTTTTTAATGCATTGACTAAAACAGCCATTTTTTTCCTCTTCTTTGAAATAAACTTTTTTCTTTAAATCGAGTAGAAAGTGGAGCTTCTCTCTCCCAGTGTGCTGGCTTCCTATTTTGTTCTGAGACTTCGTTTGGGTGACATGCCTGTGCTGAACACTGCTTTCATGCTGTCTGATTCACCTCACTTGGAACATGGCAGGTTTTCAGTAAACGTGTCTCACACTGCTTTGAAGCACCCTCTGCCCCAGAGGTTAAATAACCTCTAGTCACACTTTCGATTTGCTGTTTTCAGTTAGCATTACTGTTCCTCGTGGCCATCAGTTAGTCCATCAAAAAGTGTACCCCATGTGCAGCTGGGAAGATTGTACTGCTCTAAGTGAGAACACATGAAAAGCAAAGGCTTTTTTTTTTTTTTTTTTACTCATGAAGAAGTACTATAAAAATGACAGAGAAATGAGTTTTTCTTCTTTTATTACCTTTATACCTATGGGATATATTTATTTTAGGACTTTCCAAGTGGCTTCATAGTACAGAATCCACATGCTAATGCAGGAGACAAAAGAGACTTGGGTCTGATCCCTGTGTTGGGAAGATCCCCTAGAGGAGGGCATGGCAACCCACTCCGATATACTTGCCTGGAGAATTTCATGGACAGAGGACCCTGGCAGGCTACAGTCCATAGCGTTGCAAAGAGTTGGACACAACTGACCACAGCATATGTTTATCTTAAGTACAGTCCATTTGAGATACTTCCTGCTAACACAGAGAAAATGTCAGAAATAGAGAAAGGAAGAAGAGAAGGGAAAATGGGGGAAAAAAAAAAAAAAACAGAGAAAGAAGGAACAAAGGGAAAATTTGTTTGAAAAGTAAGTTACTTAACTGAAAGTATTTCTTTTGAAACTCTGACTCCCAGGGTTTTACACCTTTCCTACAGGAAAAAAGTTACTGTCTTGTAGAACTGGTGGATCCTCCCCTCTGTATTCCTGCCCTGACATCTAGATGTCGAAACCCGATATTTGGGCTTCCCTGGTGGTCCAGTGGGTAAGGACACTGCCTTGCAGTGCAAGAGGCGCCGGTTTGATCCCTGGCCTGGGAAGATCCCACGTGCCACAGAGCGGCTGGACCTATGTGTCCAATTACCGAACTGGAGCTCTGAAGCGCATGCACCCAGAGCAGGTGCTCTGCGATAACAGATGCCACCACGATGGGAGGCCTACACGGGCCAAAGAACAAAGATGGATAAAGATAGAGAAATGAAAGACCAATAGAAGTGGCCGGCCCGCCCCCCTCCCTCCCCACCCCACCCCAAAAACGATGTTTACCAGGCTGGTGGTAAATACCCATATTTCAAGGAAGAAAGTGTGGCTTCAGTTTGTTTTCTCTCTATTTGAACTAAGGCACTTAGTAGAGAACTGTATTCATCTTTTCAGACTCGATTTCCACTTTTGTATTTTCCTCTTCCCATGACATTATTTCAAAAAAGGGCCAGAATTACCATAGTTTTCTGTCTTCAGCCCTCAGTACCCTTCAGATGTGCACTCTTTTGGGTGAATGTTTGCCTTCACCCAACTCAGAGAAATCACACCATCTCTTCATCCAGAATTGTGGTACTGGATAATTGTGCTAGAGAAGACTCTTGAGAGTCCCTTGGACAGCAAGGAGATCAAATGAATCGACTCTAATGGAAATCAACCCTGGATATTTATTGGAAGGAATGATGCTGAAGCTGAAGCTCCAATACTTTGGCCACCTGATGCAAAGAGACATGCACTGGAAAAGATCCTGATGCTGGGAGAGACTGAAGGCAAAAGGAGAAGAGGTTGGCAGAGGATGAGATGGTTACATAGGCTAACTGGCTCGATGGACATGAATTTGAGCAAACTCTGCAAGACAGAGGACAGGGGAGCCTGGCGTGCTGAGGTCCATGGGGTCACAAAGAGTTGGACACAAGTAAGCAACTGTACAACAACAACTTCATCCAGAAAATCCTGAGGGAAAGAATAGTCCAGGCAGAAAACTTCTTGTCATCAAAAAGAATAGGTGTCACAGTGCTTAAAACAAATTTAGAGGATTTCTAAATGTATCCCTTCTGTGAGCATTTTCTTGGGGAATTCAACAACCAAGTTTCTCAAGGAAAGCTATCAAGCAAATAGTGATTGTCCCTAAATCATCAGATACACAGGGCGCAGATGCCTATTTATTGCATTCCTATTGTCTATGCATATGTATATATTTCAACTCCAAAATAACTTGGGAGTCAAAGTTACTAATTCCAGATCCAATTTCTTATGAGAGCAGACTCTTGCTTTCTCGATTTCCCTTTTCATGACACTGAAGAGTGCTATTTTCCACTGGTCTCAAGAAAAACAGAGTATGATATTCAATAAATAGATTTGGATTGTCCATTCTCTGAGCTACTATCTTGCATAGTTTTGAAAGGAATGACTCTTTCAGATCCCAGCGACAAGACTACTGTCAGTAAACTGAAACTTAGCAGTGATTGTAAAAGAGGTGATTTAATTTCCAAGGGGCCCTAATTTACTCACAGGGAAAAGTAGCAGTGAACCTGCCATTCAGTATTTAAAAGGAGGGCCTCAGTTTAAAGAATTGCAGCACATTTATTCCCATGGAAAAAAGTGTAATACCCTGTAATTTTCACTTAAATTCCCATTTTCTTCTCATTAGGTCTTTTTCTCATTTACTAGGCCTCTGTGCATGTGTTAATGTTTCCTGTTGAAATGTCATAAAATGGTTATTTGGGTGATTTTCTGCTGTGTGATAATGTAGGTAATGACATTTTCTAAAAAAAAAAAAAAATCAGAATTATACAGTCTGAAACGTCCAGATTTGCTTACAGAGACATGAGGACAAAAATATGTAACTGAAGGAAAATGTGCTAAATAACTTAAGAGCAGGTTCCAGATCCTTTGAATTCTCTTGAGGATATCAGAACATCACTTGTTCACTGGAGTGTGAAGTGTCCTTTCTCCAAAAATTTCAACTTCATGGTTTGTGCCAGAAAATTCAGTCCTACTTTCATTTAGCCATTGCATTTATAAAAATGGGCATTACTATGATGGAATCATTTTCTAGAACTCTTTTAAGCTACAGCATATGTCCTCTCACTTCACCACATCAACTTTTGTCTTCAGCCATGGTAGATATACCACATGAACCTCCTTACTTCCTGTCTTTGTCTGTGGTTCCCTCTGCCGAAAGTACCCTTTTCCTTCCCTCCTGGCTTTGCTCAGCCCACTAGTCCTAGCTCATTGATCAGCTCCTTCTACAGAGTTCAGTCTTAGGCTTACTTCTGTTCTAGCCCTGCATGCATGGACAATCCTAACTCTCCCATGGGATTATCAGAAACCCAAAGGCAAGGACCACTTTCTATCTATCTTTTTAAGTCTTTGGTGACTGAGAGAATGTCTATTCCATGGTGAGCTCTCAGTAAATGTTTTGGGGATACATGAAAAAGGGTCATCTTATCCACTTCTGTGTTGCCTACATAACTAGGGCTTTTTTTTGCTTTCCTTGACCTGATAAATTCCCCATTAAGCATACACAGAGGTCATAACAATAGGGGATTAGAAAACCATGAATCAAGGTCTGCAAAGGAATAAGAAAGTCAGCTAAAATCTAACTAGATATTTTTCTGATAATTGCTTCTTACTACTATGCAGCTCTCATTTTCAAACCCAGTGCTGTTATCAGGTATGAATGCAATGTGACTGAAGAAATTTCATTTCCATTTTAGTCCTAGTTTTGCAGCGTCACCATCTTGGGCTGAATGTCTGTGGCAAAGAGAGTCAAGAGCCCCAGTGCCCCACTTGCTAGCTCACTTTTGGGAAATTGCCCCATTTCTCTGTACCTTAAGCTCCTTCTGTGAAATGAGATAGTGTCGTTTACTTCCCAGAATTGTAGGAACACAACACATAAATCCCTGCTATGTAAAGTCCTTAGTGCAGGACTTGGTGGTGGGTCCCCCCATCAGTGGAACCTGGGACTGCTGGACTTGAACTCCATTGGGCAACAGGCATTCTGTCAGGCAGGTGGGTGGAGTTCTGGTGGTTCCTACAACCAGATAGAGAGAACTGGGTTCTACTTAAAGCAAGTACTTCACTGAGGCGATCGCACCCTTGCTGGAAACTGCTTGGCTGTGTATGACTCTCTTAGGGTTTTCTGCCCTGGGGAAGATGACACATAGAGTGTGAGGCTCACTGCTAGTGTGGACCCGCTTGCTCAGAAAGCATGGCATCCCCAGCCATCCCTATATTTGTTCTAAGCTTGGAAGTAATCAGAAAAGAAAAACTGTCATTTAGGGTCCCAAATCTAAGTCATGTATCCTACACCTCAGACCCTTACTGAAGCTTTACCGTCTGTGACACAGATTGAAAATGCAATTTTTAATGAATTTTCAGAAATTTTTTTTGACCCCGAAAATTAAAAGAGATTGTACATGACCTGTCAGAAGTCAAGATAACTTTCAGTGAAAAATGTTAACTTCCTGATATTGAAAGAGAGACTGGTGGCTTCCCTGGTGGCTCAGTCAGGTCAGGGGAGTCTGCCTGCCAGTGCAGGAGACATGGATTCGATCCCTGGTTCTGGAAGATCCCACATGCCATGGAGGGACTAAGCCTTTTCCACCGCAACTTCAGAGTCTGTGCTCTAGAGCCCAGGAGCCACGACTACTGACATCTATGTACCCTGGAGCCTGGGCTCCACAACAAGAGAGGTCATTGCAATGAAAAATCCACATAATCTCAACTACAAAGTGGCCTCCACTCAGTGCAACTAGAGAAAAGTCCATGCAACAATGAAGATCCAGGACAGCCTAAAATAAATATTGTAAATGAACTAATTAAAAATTTTTAAATATCTAGCTATTCTGAAATGCTATTTAAAAAAGAAAGAGGCCTGGAAAATTAGATACAGGCCACTGTCCAGAATGATATGAGTCATGTGAAAAAAAAAAAAGAAAAAAAAGGTTAGCTCATGTTCAATATCCTTTGTTTCCAAAGGCAAGGAAATAAGGACTATTCTTTAAGGAAAGTTTCTGTTGAAAAGTTTTGATTTCAGTGGTCTGCAGCGTTGACTTATGTGGAACACCTCGTTCTCTGCCAAAGTCAAATAAATGCAGTGTTGCCGTAACTGGAGACTAAGGCAAGTGGAACATTTGTTATAATCATGTTAATTTTTTTAATAGTTGTTAAGAACAACTAGAAAGCTGGCTTTTTCACCAAAAGGTTATTTTTTTATTTTTATTTTTGTTTACCAAAAGGTTATTGAGGAGCAAATTCAACCGTACCATGAGCTTCCTGAAGGACAGGAACATTTAATTTTGTTTACTGGGTCTAGATCAACTCTGCGGTGATCTGGTTTTGGATGGAGTGATGTGTGGTTGCTGGGGGATATGATGACCACAGATGTGTAGCCGATACTGATGCGGAAGTTTTAAAATATCTGAGTCTCCCTCCTCCTACTATCCATTTCAGTGACTTGGGGCAGACCTTTTTCACCTCTAAGCTTCATTTTCCATATCTGTAAAATGAGGAGATTGGACTGCATCGTTTTATAAAGTTCTTCCCAATTCCAATAGCCTAGGATTGAAAAGAAAAAATTAATTCTTTTGCCCATCTGACACATAATGAAAGTCTCAGCCAAGTGATATCAATGGATGCAATGAACAGCAAATTTTATTTCAAAGACATTGATAATCTTGGTATACAGTTAGGCATCTTCAGAGGGAAAGTTTTGGGCCTTTTGGGCCAGTGCAGGGGGAAAAATGGATTCGATCCCTGGTTCTGGAAGATCCCACATGCCATGGAGGGACTAAGCCTTTTCCACCGCAACTTCAGAGTCTGTGCTCTAGAGCCCAGGAGCCACGACTACTGACATCTATGTACCCTGGAGCCTGGGCTCCACAACAAGAGAGGTCATTGCAATGAAAAATCCACATAATCTCAACTACAAAGTGGCCTCCACTCAGTGCAACTAGAGAAAAGTCCATGCAACAATGAAGATCCAGGACAGCCTAAAATAAATATTGTAAATGAACTAATTAAAAATTTTTAAATATCTAGCTATTCTGAAATGCTATTTAAAAAAGAAAGAGGCCTGGAAAATTAGATACAGGCCACTGTCCAGAATGATATGAGTCATGTGAAAAAAAAAAAAGAAAAAAAAGGTTAGCTCATGTTCAATATCCTTTGTTTCCAAAGGCAAGGAAATAAGGACTATTCTTTAAGGAAAGTTTCTGTTGAAAAGTTTTGATTTCAGTGGTCTGCAGCGTTGACTTATGTGGAACACCTCGTTCTCTGCCAAAGTCAAATAAATGCAGTGTTGCCGTAACTGGAGACTAAGGCAAGTGGAACATTTGTTATAATCATGTTAATTTTTTTAATAGTTGTTAAGAACAACTAGAAAGCTGGCTTTTTTTCACCAAAAGGTTATTTTTTTATTTTTATTTTTGTTTACCAAAAGGTTATTGAGGAGCAAATTCAACCGTACCATGAGCTTCCTGAAGGACAGGAACATTTAATTTTGTTTACTGGGTCTAGATCAACTCTGCGGTGATCTGGTTTTGGATGGAGTGATGTGTGGTTGCTGGGGGATATGATGACCACAGATGTGTAGCCGATACTGATGCGGAAGTTTTAAAATATCTGAGTCTCCCTCCTCCTACTATCCATTTCAGTGACTTGGGGCAGACCTTTTTCACCTCTAAGCTTCATTTTCCATATCTGTAAAATGAGGAGATTGGACTGCATCGTTTTATAAAGTTCTTCCCAATTCCAATAGCCTAGGATTGAAAAGAAAAAATTAATTCTTTTGCCCATCTGACACATAATGAAAGTCTCAGCCAAGTGATATCAATGGATGCAATGAACAGCAAATTTTATTTCAAAGACATTGATAATCTTGGTATACAGTTAGCATCTTCAGGCTTTGTCTAATGCACAAACTGTGCAGTCAAAATGGCTTGTCCACATTTTTTTTATTTTGAAAGAAAAGATTTGTGCCTCCCGGCATGCATGTAGGGCTTGGCGCACTGTGAATGGTAGCCTACACATACGCAAATGAGAACTGGGGAGATAATTAAATCTGAGGTGGAAATAGAGTAGACTTGTGAATGAACAAAGGAAGTGTGTTTCTCTAGAAGCCAAGATGTCAAAGATACATTTTATTGGTACTGTACACTTTCAGCTTTCATGTAAATCAGTATTCAGCTGCTTCAAATCTTCTAACTCTGCATTTCTGAAGAATCCATTGTGTACATGAACTGCGGCTGAGGCAGGGGGAGGTGTCAGGCATTTTTAAATTTCAAACTTAGAGAAAACCACAGACGTGCGTGATGCTCTACACAAAGAATTGAATGGTCAAAATGTGCTTGATTTTTGAGCTAAGGGTGAGAACAAAATGGATTTATTTCTAAGACCTTGCTTCCTAAGCTGAGCTTCTATTTTGTTTCTCAGAAAATGGCCATGGAACTAAAAAAGAGGAAAATGCAACTCAAAGGATTCTAAATGCTTCCTTGCTGCATACCTTTCCAATGGCTCAGTTTTGGCAAACAAGCTTCCGACTCTACCACCATCCAGGCTTCCACTGTCCTTCCTTATGACTCACACTCACACTTGGGGGCTATGAGGCTGCTTCATGGCTACAGGGACACGTGTCAGGAGAAACATGCACTGAAAAGAAACCCAAAGGTCACTGGATCCAATCCTCTTATATTACACAGATGGAAACTGAGGTCCAGGGAGGTAACTATTCACAAACTATAACACAGCAAGTCACAGGAGTATCCTGATTTCTAACCCCTTGCTCTTTTCACAGCCACTTTGATCCCTAACAAATATGTAATATAATATGTAATATAAAACAAACAAACACCCGGCTGGGTTATAACACACTTTTATTTTTCCAGAGGAACCATCTTTTCACCTTTCACATTGTTGCTTTTGTCTTGTCAGCTTCTTGTAGAAAGATGACTTACCGCTTGGAAATTCAACTTGGCATTTTCTTTCGACCAAGTGATCTTTTAAATGTAGCCAACATTTCTTTTGGAGTATGACTCCATTTCACATAACACATCCTAAGATTGATGTTTACTAAGTTGGTTGTTTAAATCATGTTCAGAGCTTGGTTACACAGGCTGTTTCTTTGTCTCTGTCTCTCCCTCTCTCTCCTTTTCCTTTGTGTTTGATACAAAAGGATGGGCCCCCAGGATCATCTGGAAATGGATCAGTGTATTCATGTGTGAGCTTTACAAAGCACTGGAGCAAAGGTGTCATTAAACATTAGAAGTCATTCAATCACACCCATCTCTTCAGACACAGTAAAGAAGGCTCTGTATGGTAACTATCCATAAAGCTTTGTGTATTCATTTACCCTTTGCTTCTTATAGGAATTGGCTCCCCCACCTCCCTTTTTTTTTTTTTTTTTTCCCTCTCTCCCTCAGAGGAGGTTTAAGATTAGCTTTGTTTTTCTGGATCTGCCTTTAATACTTAAGTCTTCGTTGGTGCTGAAAGTAACTAAACTAATACGTTTTTAAAGAGAGCTTTTGGGTTTAATTCTGATTATGTTTTCTTTCAAATGACCGAGGTTTTCCTACTATCCATGATGCTGCCATGGGCTTGGCAAGAAAAAAAGAATGACTCTAACCTTCCCAAAGGGAATGAATTGTCTATCCTTAAGTATGTTTCTAGCAGGCAGGCTCTTGTAGGTATTAAATGTAGGAGTCAATTAAGGAGGTTTCAATGTATTAGTATCCTGTTTGTCTTGGATAAATGGCACGAAAAACATGCACTGAAAAGAAACCCAAAGGTCACTGGATCCAATCCTCTTATATTACACAGATGGAAACTGAGGTCCAAGGAGGTAACTATTCACAAACTATAACACAGCAAGTCACAGGAGTATCCTGATTTCTAACCCCTTGCTCTTTTCACAGCCACTTTGATCCCTAACAAATATGTAATATAATATGTAATATAAAACAAACAAACACCCGGCTGGGTTATAACACACTTTTATTTTTCCAGAGGAACCATCTTTTCACCTTTCACATTGTTGCTTTTGTCTTGTCAGCTTCTTGTAGAAAGATGACTTACCGCTTGGAAATTCAACTTGGCATTTTCTTTCGACCAAGTGATCTTTTAAATGTAGCCAACATTTCTTTTGGAGTATGACTCCATTTCACATAACACATCCTAAGATTGATGTTTACTAAGTTGGTTGTTTAAATCATGTTCAGAGCTTGGTTACACAGGCTGTTTCTTTGTCTCTGTCTCTCCCTCTCTCTCCTTTTCCTTTGTGTTTGATACAAAAGGATGGGCCCCCAGGATCATCTGGAAATGGATCAGTGTATTCATGTGTGAGCTTTACAAAGCACTGGAGCAAAGGTGTCATTAAACATTAGAAGTCATTCAATCACACCCATCTCTTCAGACACAGTAAAGAAGGCTCTGTATGGTAACTATCCATAAAGCTTTGTGTATTCATTTACCCTTTGCTTCTTATAGGAATTGGCTCCCCCACCTCCCTTTTTTTTTTTTTTTTTTCCCTCTCTCCCTCAGAGGAGGTTTAAGATTAGCTTTGTTTTTCTGGATCTGCCTTTAATACTTAAGTCTTCGTTGGTGCTGAAAGTAACTAAACTAATACGTTTTTAAAGAGAGCTTTTGGGTTTAATTCTGATTATGTTTTCTTTCAAATGACCGAGGTTTTCCTACTATCCATGATGCTGCCATGGGCTTGGCAAGAAAAAAAGAATGACTCTAACCTTCCCAAAGGGAATGAATTGTCTATCCTTAAGTATGTTTCTAGCAGGCAGGCTCTTGTAGGTATTAAATGTAGGAGTCAATTAAGGGAGGTTTCAATGTATTAGTATCCTGTTTGTCTTGAAAAGTAAATGGAATTTATGAGAGTGTTGAAACAGATGCCATCTGCTGGCTAGTTACGATACTGTAACCAAAAACAATGAAGAGACGACATGGAACAATATACCTTAATGAGGGGACTGATGGATCATTTAAGTCAACATCCATGGCACGCCCCCCTGGGTAGAGTAAATGTCCCAAATTTATGGTCTGCAGTCTTGATGCTGAGATTTGTTTTTGTTTCTAATCTGAATAAATATACCCCTTCCTATTCATAACATGCATTAAATTCCCACAGACTTTTCACCTAGTTTTCCAATCAGGAGAACAATTGCAGAGTAAGTGCTCATCTTCAGGGAAAGGATAACTTTGCAATAATACATTTGGGAGCCACTCAGGTTAAAGCCAGAGATAATGTGAAAGAAAATGGAAAGAGAGAGACAGAGATGAAATAGGATTGTGTAGGAATAAAGGGTAAGTGTATCAAATTAAAAACACATGTAAAACATAAATACAGGCAAAACAACTAAGGAACCTGTGAAAACAACTGATCTCCACCTAACACCCCCAGATTTCCCCATCATTAGAAGACCCATGGGTAAAGCAGACTCTCCTTAAATTACCCAACCTCCCTTAGAAATGTCCTGTTATACTCGCATTCTGTGTAACTCCTACAGAGGCTGGATCCCAGCATGGGCTCTTCCTCTGATGACATGAGCAGGTCATTTCACATTTTAGGGACTCGGCATCTTCTTCTGTTAAGTAGTACGTGATGAATTTTACTGTCCTAGTGAGCTATTTTAAAAATCGAGATGCAGATTAATAGTATATCCATAAACAGAAATCCCCCAAAATATCTCCGTCTAGAGTTACAACTTAGAATCAGGACACTGACGAGTCAGAGTCTGTGAAAGAAGGGTGCTTCTCTCCAAGTAGAGAAATATTCTAAGAAGTGAAAAGACTCAGAACTTCAGTCTGCAACTAGCTTGGAAGCTCTATGCAGAGTTTGCAGGAAGAGACTCATGTCGCTAGAAGATGGTTCTGTTTTTTCCCATCTCCCCGTAGAATATAAAACGGTGAAACCAAGTTCATAAATGCCTAATATGAATAACTCTCAAAACGAGGGCACCCAAGTTGTCAGCTCCGTCTCCATTTCCGAGTCCCGAATCCACATATATGGCTAAAAGGAGGGAAGGAGCAGACAAAATACCAAACAGATGAAGAGAGAAAGAAAAGATGTTCCCAAACATGTTCGTTGTTCACCCACATGACTTACTGGTGTGTTAATGTCTCGCACTGGCCACTGCTAATGAGAAGGCTGCCCCTTATTTCCCTTTCAGTTTATAAATGGAGTGGCATTATGTAATCACCCTAATGAGGTAATAGAAACATAAGTACACAGGAAAATTTGATAGGGTTTCTCCTAATTCATCCTCTGCTGTGTTGGTGACCCCCCGTGCCCCCCGCCATCCCATTAACCCTCCCTTTCCCCTCCACACTCCCCCCTCCAACTGGCTGAGTCTCTAGTCCCAGAGGACCTATTGTTGACTATTATTTATAATAAGTCTCTCTCCTCTTGGCAGGATATAGAACAGCTGTTGGTCTATTCTCTACCACAAAGACCAGTTTCCCTTTTTTGCCCTGGATGATTGGAAGAAAGTCGGGGCGAAGAGCAATTTATAGTTGTGTTACAGCACCTCTATTTTCTTTTATGTTTATTTATATTGCTTCCATTTCTGTTTGGGGTTTCTGAGATAATCAGGATTGCTCCACTACAGAATTCTCGGTTGGGGACGCTCTGGTGGCAGTTGATGGCATTTTTCTTCATTGAGTCAGACATTTTAGAACTCTGGGCTAGAGGAAATAGTGAACATTTCTTCTGTGAGAGTTTGAGAATCAATGTGGGGTTTTTTTTCCCCCTTAGGAACTGATGAGTGTTACAGGAACAATAAATGACTTTGAATCTCTCAAGGGAAGGAACCCTGTCTTCATCTGCTTTCTGGCCCTAAACTGTAGCACAGTACCTACTCAGTGAGCGTTTGGTGGATGAACCAAATAGAGGACTGAGTGAGGTTCTGGTTTGTCCACCATTAGTGTCAACTTCTCTGACAGACCAGCACTTAAGTCTCAGTCCAGACTTCCAGGCCAGACAAGTCCATCTGAGGTGGCCTTTTCCAGAAATTCTCTATCTTGGATTACTTTTGACTCTGGGACTCATCCTAGGCAAAGAAATGCAGGAACTTGAGGTCCTGAAATCTAGGATGGGTATTGAATCTTCAGAGATCTGAGCATCTCTGGAAATGGAATATGGAGACAATTTCTCTGTCCTTTTAGAACTTGAAAGAAATAGTAAAGTGGGAAGTTGGTCTGAGACCCTAGACCCAGAAAACACCCAAATGGCTTTGGCAGTCCTTGGTGAACAGAAAGGCATCATCATACAGCATTATGGTTTCTCCTTATGACAAAGTGTTTGAAGCTGAGACAACTTGGCTGCCAATCAAGGCCACGTTTAGTGAAGATTAGGCAGAAGCAGAGTGGAATAGTTAAATCCGAGGCACTGGGGTGTGGCAAAGAGGAGATGGGCTTCTGGTTCCCTTCTTTATGTGAAAATAGCTTAGTTGGTATGAATAATACCTAGCTTCCTCCGTAGTTCAACCAGCCATCTTCCTGGAGGAGACTTGGAGAGCTGACAACTTCTACGTGATGGAAGCCTCTTGGTCAGTCAGTTCAGCCACTCAGTCCTGTCTTACTCTTTGCGACTGCATGAACTGGAGCACACCAGGCATCCCTGTCCTTCACCATCTGCCGGACCCTACTCAGACTCATGTCCAGCCTCTTGATAAGGCTTCCTAAGACATTTTCAGATTTCCAAGTCTGTGTTCCTGAATGTGTTGTAAGTATTCTGACAGACTTGAAGGACCTCTGTCTTGTCTCTGATACCTCACAGCCCACCCAGTGAGCACCTAATGAGGGTTCTTGATGGACACACAAAGAATCTACGTGGTTCTTTAACCTCTTTAGGATACTAAGTGCTAAAGCCCTTGACATGCCTGCCTTTCGAATAATTTCCAGCATTTTGCAGACAACAGAAAAAAAGAATAATAATAGCTGTGGTTTATAGAGTGTTTCTCTAGAGGATGGGATGAGTAGATATGGACATCACCGACTCAGTGGACATGAGTTTGAGCAAACTCTGGGAGATAGTGGAAGACAGAGGAGCCTGGTGTGCTGCAGTCCTTGGGGCTGCACAGAGTTGGACATGTCTTAGTGACTCAACAACAACAACATAGAGTGCTTACAACGTGATAGGTGCAGTGGTTGTCACTTCACATGTGTTATTATATCTCATCATCTGTTTTTTCTCTTTTTAAGTAATTTTTAACTTTTTTTTTCAAATTCATGCCACGAGCTCTTTTTTATTTATTTATTTTCATCCATATTTATTCTTTGGCATGTGTGGGCCTCCCATTGCAGTGGTGTCTCTCTTTTTTTTTTTTTTAAGATTTATTTATTTATTTTATTTTTTGGGCGGGGGTCGGGTTGGGGAGGGAGGGGAGCGGGCAGGCCACTTCTATTGGTCTTTCATTTCTCTATTTTCATCCGTCTTTGTTCCTTGGCTCCTGTGAGCCTCCCAACGCGGTGGTGTCTGTCGCTGCAGAGCGCCGGCTCTGGGCTCATGCACCCCAGAGCTCTGGCTCGGTAATTGGACACATCAGTCCAGCCGCTCCATGGCACATGGGATCTTCCCAGGCCAGGGATCGAACTGGCGCCCCTTGCACTGCAAGGCGGTGTCCTTACCCACTGGACCACCAGGGGAAGCCCAGTGGTGTCTCTCTTTAGAGCACTGGCTCTGGGTGCATGCACTCCAGAGTGCTGGCTCATAATTGGACACACCTGTCCAGCCGTTCCATGGCATGTGGAATCTTCCTGGGCCAGGGATAGAACCGGTGCCCCTTGCACTGCAAGGCAGACTCTTTACCCACTGGACCACCAGGGAAGCCCGTGATCTGGTTTTTAAAAGGAATCACTGGAGACAAATAATGCCACAGTGCTCACCTTTGTCCAGTTTTGAGCCAGGCCCTTCAAAATTGGGAAAGGAAGCTGATCAGAGTGGATCAGAGAGTGACTTAAGATTTCTCTGAAGAAGGAGAGATACAGGCCTAACTCACAATTAGATCCAGGTAAACTCTGGCCCTTTTTTCTGCCCCTCACCTATAGCCCTGGTTAGGCTGATGTCTCCTAACTAGTTGCTTGTTCACACAAATAAACTGTAATTGGCAGGCTCTTAGGCATTGTAGGAGATGGAGACCCAGAGTGCCTTCATGAAAAATCCTAAGAAGCCCTTGGTGGTCAAGACCATGTCGTTAATCTGAGGCATTAGATGGTAGAAAAGAGAAGATTGACTTCTGATTCCCTATTTCTTTCTGTGTGAAAATAGCTTAGTAAATATTAATAATATCTAACTATTATTAAAGTGCACGCCATATTATATAATATACCAGTTAAGCCAGACTGTCTGAGTCAATTTCTACCCTGGAGCTGTAAGTTTGAGGCAGCTTCTAAGTGCTTTGACTTTATTGTCTATAAAATCTATAGAATACCTAATTCACAGGATTTTTGTTAAGGATTAGATGCGATGTTGCATGTCAAGGATTTAACATAGAATCTGGTGTTTAATAAATATTTAATAAATATTGAACTTCTCAGATGGCTCAGCAGGGAAAGACTATGCCTGTATGCAACGTAGGTGACACAGGAGACAGGGTTTCAATCCCTGGATTGGGAGGATGCCCTGGAGAAGGAAATGGCAACCCTCTCCAGTATTTCCTGCCTTAAAATCCCACGCACAGAGAAGTCTGATGGGCTATAGTCCACGGGGTCACAAAGAGTTCGACACAATTGAGAGACTAAGCACACACCACTAATATTATTATTACTACTAATAATCAATAGACATTTCTTTTTCTATAAGATATGATGGCTAATTAAGAGAAATGACCTTGTATATCTTTGTATCTATCACAATTCTTGGCACCTTGTAGATTCTGAATGAATACTGGTTGGTTGGCTGGCTGGCTGGCTAGATGGATGGACGAATAGATAAATAAATTTGACTTTATGTGGACAAAAGGCAATACTGTCCAGATCGCATTCTTTCCAGATCCTTCCCTAGAAAAAAAAAATCTCAGTCTTTCCGGATCCCTTCCTAGAAAGTCACACCTCACATACTGCCCAAAGGAAGTCACCCTGACACTAAACCACCTTGCAACATCCAGCAGGCAGTTTCTTGGGCATAGCTAGACATTTGGGCTCACAGGACCACTATTACACCACATTTGACATCAGTCTGCTGAGAAGGATATGAAAGGCACTGTAGTTGCCAGCAGCCCAGCATCAGGCTTTCTCCTGCAATTAGAGCCGTGCCAGCGCAGGTGCAAGATGATGGAATCCATACTGAGCAGGTGAAGGAGCAGCCTTTGCTTTAAAAAGCCTCATATGCCACAGCAGTCAATAACTCTTGCAGGAACTCCCAAGACAAAGTTTGCAGGGTCCTCTCAAGGGACTTCTAGTAACAGGAATTTCTGTACTCAGAGGGGTCCAAAGCCTGCCGTTCCCATCAGGTATTTGCAGTTCACTTGTACTTCTTCCACCACCCCAAGTCCAGATGCAGTCTACCAGTGAGGGGTCATTTCTTACCATATGCAATGTTGCCTAGAAACCTAGTTGACACATACCATCTTTATCTGTTTCTAGGGAAACCAAGCTAGGAAGTTAACCAAAGGTCAGATTCTCATGCAAAAATGGAAAGAGTTTTTAAATCAGTGCCCATACCATTTAAATAGTTACTTACAACACAGCCTGAGAAACCTATGCAGTGTCTCTGTGACAAACTCATCCTTATATCTCATACCTGCCATTTATATTTCTTGAAATATATGAAAATTATATAGGTATGGCTATAGTCTGCCCCCTTTCTCCCTTCAACAACCAAGCATCAAGCAAAGAAATTTTCGACACTAACCTGCCCCCACTGTTGCCCATCCCGACTTCTAATCAGCTGTCTCATCCTCCAGAGACCAAGCACAGCTGGATCTCTAAATACACAGGAGATTTCTGTTTCCTTGGACCTGTATCGTCTTAAAATATGATCCCAGCCTAGAGGTCACACCATGAAGGATCTTCTGAGTTTTGCCCTTCCTTACAGAGCTGTTGGGAAGATAAAATGAAATTAAAGAGACAAGCATTGAAAAGGACCGTAGAAAAAACTCAAACTAGCTTTACTATTCGGTGAGTGGGAGTGAATTCTAAATATGGGTGAATGGCATCAGATCTGCCTAAGTAGGGAGCACAGAGCAGTCCTAACTTCCCTAATTTTAAATTATTTGTGATGATAACCATCTTTACCAAAAGTAGTTAGGGAGGTTTGGGGTTTTTTTTGACTCATGGGAACTGCTGAACTCTCAGATCATTTCTTTTAAGCAGCCACAAGATGCTTGAGAGTTTGGTAAATACCAACTTGTCTTAGTAAAAGGGTTATATATTCATATCCCTTCCCCAGTGGTCATCATAGTTTCTATTTATTAAATTATTAACATATGCCAGAGACCATGCCAAGTGTTTTACTTATACTCTCTCAGTTAATGATCAGTTATCCCTAACTCTGTTTCTCGGCATAAACCCAAACTCCAACAGCTTAGAAGACTTGCCCAAGGTTACTCAACTGTATGTGGTAGAATCAGGGGCTGGGTCATATTAGTGTTAATATTAGACCAGATCTCATCTTATGTGCTATATGATATCTTCACTGAGGTGGCTTACAGGTAATACATCATTCCCATTAAGCCAATCTGTACATGTAGTGGGATTTCACATTGTCTTTAAAGATAATGTTTGTGGCCTTTCCTCAAAAAAGGAACAAAGGGATTTTATTGAAATAGGAGAGTTAAGTTTAGCTGAAAATATATGTGAAACAAAGGGAAGTTCTCATTTTATTTGAATTTCTTTTCTCTATTTTATATTGTTACCTATTCTAAAATATCACCCCCAAAAAAGGGCATAAAGTACAAAGGGGACTAAAGAAAAAATAGAACATAGCGTGCATATTCTAAAGTCACCGCAGCTGATCCTGTCAGAGCCCTTTCAAAGGAACAGTAATTACAACTCATTATCTACCTTGAAGACATGCTAAATAGCATAAGAATGGGTTCCAAATCAATAAAATTCTCTTTGAGATATTAGAAGCATCACTGGTTTATTATAGTGGAAAGTTTAATAGCTTTTCCCCAAAATTTCAACTACATGTTTTGTCTGCTTATAATGTACTTGAACATGTATTCCTGCCAAAAGAAAAATTAAGCTGAATTCTTCTACTTATGGCTAGCACGTTCCTACTTTGTTCTGATTAATTCACAGATCTGTGCAGAAAAGAATTCACAACTGGCAAGAAAAATTCTGAAGTGGGCAGTTTAATTGTCAAATAAATTTTAAAACTTGAACAGATCATGGGGAGAAATGTAGACATGTCGGCATTTTGAACCTATAAATGGGTGTTTTCTTGTAGATTGGGCCAATCTAAGAGAAAGGAAGAAAAAAAATGAAAGACTGATTCTGTCAGATAAAACAATTTTTCTTTAGGAAACTTGAAGAAATCCATTTAATCATATAATTTTTCAGTGAAGGTAAATGTAATAAAACTTTATAATTCACTTTATTTCCTTCAACCCCTCTTAAGAAATTCTCTTAGAAAAGAGTTGAGTGGCTAAAATGAGCTCTATGTGTAAAACAAAAATTTTTAGTTAAGAATATTTCCTTCCTGTCTGAATTGAAGTACAAAAGATTAGTTTTATAGGAAATACAGGATGGATTTTGTCAGAATGGCTTCATCCTCCTAAACTTGATGTATACTGGGGACATTGAAGGAAAACAGAGTTGTTGTTGCTGTTCAGTCACTCAGTCGTGTCTGATTTTTTGTGCCCCATGGACTGTAGCATGCCAGGCTCCCCGTCCTTCACCATCTCCCAGGCGTTGTCCAGACTTATGTCCATTGAGTCTATCATGCCATCCAACCAGCTTTTCCACTCTTCTCTTTTGCCTTCATCAAGAAGCTCTTTAGTTCCTCTCTGCCTTCTGCCATTAGAGGTGGTGTCATCTGCATACCTGAGGTTATGGATATTTCTGTCGGAAATCATGATTCTACCTTGTGGCCGTTCCATCTAAGAAAATTTCTTTTCTCTATTTTATATTGTTACCTATTCTAAAATATCACCCCCAAAAAAGGGCATAAAGTACAAAGGGGACTAAAGAAAAAATAGAACATAGCGTGCATATTCTAAAGTCACCGCAGCTGATCCTGTCAGAGCCCTTTCAAAGGAACAGTAATTACAACTCATTATCTACCTTGAAGACATGCTAAATAGCATAAGAATGGGTTCCAAATCAATAAAATTCTCTTTGAGATATTAGAAGCATCACTGGTTTATTATAGTGGAAAGTTTAATAGCTTTTCCCCAAAATTTCAACTACATGTTTTGTCTGCTTATAATGTACTTGAACATGTATTCCTGCCAAAAAGAAAAATTAAGCTGAATTCTTCTACTTATGGCTAGCACGTTCCTACTTTGTTCTGATTAATTCACAGATCTGTGCAGAAAAGAATTCACAACTGGCAAGAAAAATTCTGAAGTGGGCAGTTTAATTGTCAAATAAATTTTAAAACTTGAACAGATCATGGGGAGAAATGTAGACATGTCGGCATTTTGAACCTATAAATGGGTGTTTTCTTGTAGATTGGGCCAATCTAAGAGAAAGGAAGAAAAAAAATGAAAGACTGATTCTGTCAGATAAAACAATTTTTCTTTAGGAAACTTGAAGAAATCCATTTAATCATATAATTTTTCAGTGAAGGTAAATGTAATAAAACTTTATAATTCACTTTATTTCCTTCAACCCCTCTTAAGAAATTCTCTTAGAAAAGAGTTGAGTGGCTAAAATGAGCTCTATGTGTAAAACAAAAATTTTTAGTTAAGAATATTTCCTTCCTGTCTGAATTGAAGTACAAAAGATTAGTTTTATAGGAAATACAGGATGGATTTTGTCAGAATGGCTTCATCCTCCTAAACTTGATGTATACTGGGGACATTGAAGGAAAACAGAGTTGTTGTTGCTGTTCAGTCACTCAGTCGTGTCTGATTTTTTGTGCCCCATGGACTGTAGCATGCCAGGCTCCCCGTCCTTCACCATCTCCCAGGCGTTGTCCAGACTTATGTCCATTGAGTCTATCATGCCATCCAACCAGCTTTTCCACTCTTCTCTTTTGCCTTCATCAAGAAGCTCTTTAGTTCCTCTCTGCCTTCTGCCATTAGAGGTGGTGTCATCTGCATACCTGAGGTTATGGATATTTCTGTCGGAAATCTTGATTCTAGCTTGTGCCCCAGCCAGCCCAGCATTTCACACGATGTACTCTGACTATAAGTTAAATACAACAAAGACTGGATATTTATTCATTTACATTGTTTCCTTAATCGTGTAATTTTATAATATATCTTTGGATTCTTATAAAATTTTATTTCTCAATCCAGATTTCTTTGTTTTCTACTAACTTGCTCACCCATTAAATGAAGTTTAGATAACATGAATTTCTACATATGTGAGGGTTAGCAACGTTTCAAAGTGGAATACCGTGTGACATCACCTGATCTGGAATGTTGGGGCAGCTAGAATGGGTCCCAACTGTCCAAACAGAATGTGGAGAATGGAAGTAGCCCAGAGTGGAGAGAAAGCCAGAGAGGTCCAAGCCCCTCAAAGCTATCCCAGCTGCCACTTTCACATTTTCTACTACACACCAGGAAGACTAAACCCATTCTTTATTCATACCTTATAATGACTTCCTTTGACCAGTCTTTTTCTAATACTCATTGAAATCTTCCAAAGGAAGGAATGGAAGAAGAGATATCTGTTGAAACCTTCTGATATGCCAAGCACTGGGGTAGGCATTTTATTTATCAATTATCTAGCAAATCCTCCAAGCACACTTGTAAAGTAAGTTTAATTAATCCCACTGAAAGATGAGTAGCAGGGTCTCAGAGAATGAGATATTTTGCTCAAAGTTTCTTGTGACAAAATACCAGAACCAGACTTTCAGACAAAGCTGCTTGAAATTTGGACTGGGAAGTGAGTTGGTTGAGTAGGAGGAAGTTGAATGGAAATTCTGAACAGGGCCATTTGGGGGAAAAGCATTCATGTATTTGCTCAACAACTATTTGATTAACTATTAAGGAGCAGCCCCATATCAGACACTAGGGGAAACAAGAGTAAACATGGACTCTTCCTTAACTGTCAGTTGAGAACTGAATAGCAGGGAGAAGCACTGTAAGTGAGGAGGAAGAGATGTGAAAAGGGAGGTAGAAAACACCAGGGCAAGCTTTGGTGTATGTCCACTGAGAGTTTCAACTGAAACATTCATTCTTCTGTCTTTAGGTTCTGATTTGAGCTTGGGCTGAGCTCTTTCCCCAGAGTAATGAATGTATTATTGCAAAGTCAGGGCTATGATTCTGGGGACTAAACCTTAAAGAAAGCTTTGTTCTATAGGCCTCTGAAGTATAGCCTCTATACTCATTCCAGCTGATCAGAGGGCATAGATGATGGAGCATAGATGATTCTCTGATCTGGATTCTCTGATCTCTGATCTAGATTCTCTTTCTCCACCATGACTTCCCCTAAAAAGATTTTGGCACTTAGAAGATATTTACAAACAATTGTGGGATAGGAGGAACGGAAGGGAAAAAAAGGGAAGGAAAGAGTAAATCTTCCTGGACCTGTGTTCCAGTTCGACCCATCTTTCCCAAGTACCTCTAATATAAATACAGTTTACTTATGCGTGTTCAGGGACTGAGATTGTCCTATGTATTAAAAATGGTCAAGTAGCTCAGAATTGCACTATCATAGAAATCCATTCGAGACAGTTGTCTTTTAATTTGAAGGTAAGTTATATCTTAGAAAAAATTGAGGTAAAAAAAGGAATGCATTAAGCTGACAGAGGTAATCTGCCATTCATAGTTTTGAAACTAGAACATTTTGCTGACAAAGAGAAATGTATTTTTAAGTCTGAGTTCTTGAAAAAAAAAAAAAAACTTCCATCCTAGTCCTCTAACTAGGCTATTTCTGCCAGCTCCTCGGCTATGAACACAACACATTCTTGCAATTCATCACTTCCCTTGGCTCAAGCCAGCCTTGAAAATGGTCGGCGGCATATGCTTCTCATTAGCTCTGCCTCTGCCTCACCTGGGCTGCTCAGACTCCTCTCCCTTCCTTGCCCGCCCTTTCCCTCCTTCTCTTCCTTCACCAACCCTAAATCCACCCTCCTGCCAGCTTCTCTTACCAAGCAGCACTGCCTGCTGGCATGGCAGGAGGCGAGCAAAGAAAAAGGAGAAGGAAATAGATCAGTTCTTTCGAAAGTGAATTCTGTGGCTTAACAGCCTTTCGTTCAGAAATAAGACCTAGGAAAAGAGAAAGCCAAGGGTAAAACCAAAAATGATAACAGAAATGTTAAAAAAAAGAAAAAGAAAAAGAAAAAGCAGAAGTGTGCTGACTGGATAAAAATGGAGAGGGAGGCAGCAAAAGGTTAAGAGGAAAAAATTCCCATCATTACATCACTTTGGTAACCGCATGTTTCTTTAGGTCACCGATGTCTGTCTTGATTTATCTTCTAGGCTCTATAAGGGAGTTTTACCCATTTGGAGGGCATTTTCCATTCAACTCTCTTAACAGGAGTGACAACATCTTTCTTCCATTTGGTGAATTCAGGCTCCCTCTAGGACCCATTAGCAATTAGACTGAATCAAAGATACTATGATCAGCCCAAAAGAGACTTTCCAATACCTACATATTCTTTTCTCATTTTCTCTCTTGTGTGATAGCTTTGGATTAACGCTTTCAGTCTTTGTCTTAGTTTCCAAAGTCATCGAGAAGGTAAATTCTCTCAGTATAGCTAGGTAAGTCTGATTCCAACCTGTTTCTACCACAAGACTTAGAGTGCAAGTTGGTGGACATCTTTTTTGAGACTGATTACTAATGGAAAGAAAGGAATATAGAAAGGGTAAAGGTCTTCATCTTTGACGGCATTATAGGAGAATCCTAGGAATCTGAGTTTGGAAGGGACCTCAGCGATTCCCTAGTCCACACCCTTCATCTCACAGATGGAGGTGTGACCTCCCCACTGCCATACAGGGAGGGGGTGGTGGGACAAGGATTCACCCAGGGGTCTTCAGCCCCAGTCCTGTTCTCTTGTCCATGGCATGCAAGCACAGTGCTAAGTCGCTTTAGTGGTGTCTGACTCTATGCAACGCTATGGACTGTAGCCTGCCAGGCTCTTGTGTCCATGGGATTCCCCAGGCAAGAATCCTGGACTGGGTTGCCATGTCCTCCTCCAGGGGATCTTCCTGACCCAATGATCAATCCCACGTCTCTTATGTCTCCTGCATTGGTGGACAGGTTCTTTATCAGTAGTGCCACCCAGAAAGCCCATGTAAGCACTGTACTCTCCCACAAGTCCCTTTGTGCCTATATTACAGAAAGGGCTCTGTAATCTGTCAACCAAGGGTAAATTTTTGTTCTAGGTCTAATAGTTCACAAAGAGCCTAATGAGAAGGACTGACTTTATTCGATGTGCAGTCACCTGTGACATGCCCAGGACCAATAGAAGACTCAGAGACAGACCACCTCTAAGAAAATTTTAAAAAGATCCCCCTTCCTCAGGGCCTATCCACACCTCCACCCCACACCCTCCACCCTAAGTACAAGACCTAGCAAAATGCAGGCTGGATAGATTTCATTGCCTACTTGATCAATCAACTTGGCACTCTTATGTGGGCAAAGCTGCCATGACCATGTATGTTGTGGTCCTGACCAGACAGTGTTCATGGATCAAGAAAATCACAGGTGCAGCTACCCCCTTGGGTCACAAAAAGTCATTCAGAGGTTCTCATCTGGAACAAGACCTCTCCCATTGTAGTGGATGGAGCGGGGGGACACTCATCTTCAAGAACTTGGACAGATTTTTCTTTTTTCCTTAGCATTTCTTGTTTCCTAAGAACTGAGCCAACATTCAGCTCTGAACAAAACTAGACAGGCGAACATGCCAGAAGAACTCTTTTCCTCTTGATTCACCTCCTTGAAGCAGCCAGAGATGTGTACCTCCTCTCAGCTCACTGCACTGTAGCTCCATTTTGGCTTTCAGTCACAGTCTTTTCTCAGGTGTTAGGTGATAGTGGCCTCCTGCCTTCATTCAAAAAATATTTGTTGAGAACTCAGTCTGAGACAAGTTTAAGGTTTTGCCCTTTCTGGGGTATTTGTGTTTTCATAGAAATTCCTAAGCCCAGCACAATGCCTGGTATATAATTTACATTCAATAAATTTATGAGAAAAGATGGAGGGAGGAGAATGGCAGGTATACTCAAAGAATGGTGAGATTCAGGAGTCTCATCAAACAGTGCTCCAGAAGGGGAAAACTGGGGTCAGGAAATCTTCATAACCACCCTACGTGTCATGACAGAGAGGCCTTATGCTGTGCTCCATAGTGTCTAGCATCTTAGGACATCAGTGCCACCCCATGGAAAACTGCTGCAGGCACCCACAGTCTACCTCCAGATTCTTCCAGACATGTCTCCCTCTTGCCCAACCAGATAACCCAACACTTCTGAGCTCCTGGACTTTTTTTTTTTTTTTTTCTTTTTGGACACTGTTCTAGTCTAACAGCTTGGATTCTGTTACTTATCTTGCCCCTGGATTAGCAACACAATCTTGAAATTGTACCTTAGTGTTAGGCTTCAGACTGCTGCAAGGCAAGGTGTGATTTCTGGCATTTCTCTCCGTCTCCAACTACAGTGCTCCCAGAACCCCAGGCCCTGGCACTTGACTCACCTGACCAACATAGCCACTCATCTCGGTCTGCCTATTTTAAGTCCATGAAAGAAACATCCATAGTTACTAAAATCACTTCCAGAATCCTTTCCTTGAGAGCGTCTGATGCAAATCTCCTCTTGGTTTTCTTCCTGAGGGATATGTAAAATGTGTCTTTCTACTCCTTTCAACTGGAAGTTCCTAGAAAGAAAACTGTCAGCAGTAGTCACCCCTGTAACACCATTTTTGCTGAGCATGGTGCCTTGTCTGTAATAATTGCCCTTAAGATATATTTTCTTTGTGAAATTATTCAACCAAATATTCTATTGCCCACTTAGTTTTGATGGTTGTTTTAACCAGAGGAAATTAACAGGGATTTATCATTGATTCTAGTCTTTCTCTAGAAGGCAAAATTGTTATGGTAAATGCGAATTGCTTTGCCATATGTGTGCAGCATGCGTTCTGGAATCCTTTCCCTTTATATGGCGAAATTAGGTTTCCCACCGATGACCATTCAAGTGCATTTGGTAACCCTCGCAGCTCTTTCCCCATAACCCAGATGGCAAAGTTTGCTTCTCATTTCCACTTGAGGATTTTTATAAGGCTTCTTTATGTTGGTCCTTCTTTTCAAGTACTTTTCTGTTCCTGGACAGAGGGTTTGAACCTTCTGTCTGGACCTCCCTGTCCGTTACTCCCTACTCATTGCACTGATTCTATGAAAGGAAGCCTGTTTTGCTAGTTAGCACTCAAATCCTCTTGCTAATATGTCTGATCTTCTGTGTTTGTTCTTGTAAAACAACATCAATATTTGTTGTTGCTCCTTCCTCCCAGGTAGACATGTAAGTAGAGGAATCAGTTAGCTGAGCTGGGAGAAGATGGTGTTTTTCATGTGTTCCTCAGTGGTATGTGCATGCATGCTAAGTTACTTCAGTCGTGTCTAACTCTCTATGACCCCACGGACTGTAGCCCACCAGGCTCCTCTATCCATGGGATTTCCCAGACAAGAATACTGGAGTTGGCTGCCATGCCCTCTTCCAGGAGATCTTCCTGACCCCGGTGATTGAACCTGCGTCTCTTATGTCTCATGCATTGGCAGGTGGGTTCGTTACCACTAGTGCCACCTGAGAAGCCTCGATTCTGCTCTGCATGTGCGCATGTGTGCTAAGTCACTTCAGTCATGTCTACCTCTGTGACCCTAAGGACTGCAGCCTGCCAGGCTCCTCTGTCCATGGATAACACTGAGTAAATGAGATGGGGAAACAGAGACATAAACCTGACTTAAAGATGGAACCTTTAAAAGGGGACCCAGTGGTGATGGACTTTGATTTTTTTTTGAAACATTTATTTTATTTATTTATCTTTTGGTGGGTGGGGTGAGGAGGGAGGGGACGGGCGGGCCACCTCCACTGGTCTTCCATTTCTCTACCTTCATCCGTCTTTGTTCTTTGGCTCCTGTAGGCCCCCCATCACGGTGGCCTCTGTCGTCACCGAGTGCCGGCTCTGGGCGCGTGCGCTCCAGAGCTCCGGCTCGGCAATTGGATGCATCAGTCCAGCCACTCCGCGGCACGTGGGATCCTCCCAGGCCAGGGCTCGAACCGGTGACCCTTGCACTGCAAGATGGTGTCCTTACCCACTAGACCACCAGGGGAAGCCCTGGACTTTGATTTTTAAACTAAAGCTTTGGACATTATCCAGTAGGGAACCACAGTGAGACTTTTACAAAGGAGTGACATAAATGATTAGATCTGAGTTTTATAAGTGTCATTCTGACTTCAGGTGGGCATCTTTTTGGAAGATGAGTGGGCATTTAAATCAGGTTGAGAGGTTGAGGCTGCAATCCATATGAGAAAAGAGGAGGGCCAGATCAGGGAAGAGAAAACAACATCAATATTTGTTGTTGCTCCTTCCTCCCAGGTAGACATGTAAGTAGAGGAATCAGTTAGCTGAGCTGGGAGAAGATGGTGTTTTTCATGTGTTCCTCAGTGGTATGTGCATGCATGCTAAGTTACTTCAGTCGTGTCTAACTCTCTATGACCCCACGGACTGTAGCCCACCAGGCTCCTCTATCCATGGGATTTCCCAGACAAGAATACTGGAGTTGGCTGCCATGCCCTCTTCCAGGAGATCTTCCTGACCCCGGTGATTGAACCTGCGTCTCTTATGTCTCATGCATTGGCAGGTGGGTTCGTTACCACTAGTGCCACCTGAGAAGCCTCGATTCTGCTCTGCATGTGCGCATGTGTGCTAAGTCACTTCAGTCATGTCTACCTCTGTGACCCTAAGGACTGCAGCCTGCCAGGCTCCTCTGTCCATGGATAACACTGAGTAAATGAGATGGGGAAACAGAGACATAAACCTGACTTAAAGATGGAACCTTTAAAAGGGGACCCAGTGGTGATGGACTTTGATTTTTTTTTGAAACATTTATTTTATTTATTTATCTTTTTGGGGAGTGGGGTGAGGAGGGAGGGGACGGGCGGGCCACCTCCACTGGTCTTCCATTTCTCTACCTTCATCCGTCTTTGTTCTTTGGCTCCTGTAGGCCCCCCATCACGGTGGCCTCTGTCGTCACCGAGTGCCGGCTCTGGGCGCGTGCGCTCCAGAGCTCCGGCTCGGCAATTGGATGCATCAGTCCAGCCACTCCGCGGCACGTGGGATCCTCCCAGGCCAGGGCTCGAACCGGTGACCCTTGCACTGCAAGATGGTGTCCTTACCCACTAGACCACCAGGGGAAGCCCTGGACTTTGATTTTTAAACTAAAGCTTTGGACATTATCCAGTAGGGAACCACAGTGAGACTTTTACAAAGGAGTGACATAAATGATTAGATCTGAGTTTTATAAGTGTCATTCTGACTTCAGGTGGGCATCTTTTTGGAAGATGAGTGGGCATTTAAATCAGGTTGAGAGGTTGAGGCTGCAATCCATATGAGAAAAGAGGAGGGCCAGATCAGGGAAGAGAATGGAAGGAAAGGAAGAAGAAAAGCTTTGAAAGACCTTTCAGGAAAAACAATAGATCTTCTACCTCAGCTCCCTCTTCACTCACTCCAGCTCCTTTGGCTTCCTTTCTGTTTCTCACACATTAGGCACACTCTTTTTTTTTTTTAAATTGAAGTATAGCTGAGTTGATCCCCTGGAGAAGGGAATGGCTACCCACTTCAGTATTTGGGGGGCTTTTCTGGTGGCTCAGATGGTAAAGAATCCACCTGCAATGCAGGAGATTCAGGTTTGATCTCTGGGTCAGGAAGAACCCCTGGATAAGAGAATGGAAGCCCATTCCGACATTCTTGCCTGGAAAATCCCACAGAGCAGCCTGGTGGGCTACAGTCCTTGGGTTCACAAAGAGTCAGATATGACTGAGCGACTATCACTTTTACTTTTTCATTTTTCACATAGCTGAGTTACAATGTTGTATTCATTTCAGATGTATAGCAAAATACATATGTATGAATCATTTTCATGTTCTTTTCCATAATAAGTAATTACAGGATATTGAATACAGAATATGGTTCCCTATACTGTATGGTACATTCTTATTGGTTATCTATTTTGTATATAGTAGTATGTATCTGTCAATCCCAATCTCTCAATTTACTCCTCTTCCCTTCTCTTTACTCCTTGGTAACCATAGGTTAGTTTTCTACATCTGTGACTCTACTTCTCTTTCTTAAATAGGTTCATTTATACCATTTTTAAAGATTCCACATATAAGTGACCCCATATGATGTTTGTCTTTCTCTGACTAATTTCACACAGTATGACAACCACTAGGTCCTTCCATGTTGCTGAAAATGGCATTATTTCATTCTTTTTTATGGCTGAGTAATATTCCATTGTATATATGTACATCCTCTTTATCTATTCATCTGTCAGTAGACATTTAGGTTGCTTCCATATCTTGCCTCATGAGTATCTTCATTGACTAGACTGCACTTTTCCGGATTACTGTGTCTCATTTCCTTCAAGTCTTTACTTGAATATCCCCTTGTTAATGAGCCTTACCTTGATATGTGTGTGGGTGTGCTCAGTCGTGCCTGACTCTTCACAACACCATGAACTGTAGCCTGCTAGACTCCTCTGTCTGTGGAATTTTCCAGGCAAGTATATTAGAGTGGATAGCCATTTCCTTCTCCAGGGGATCTTTCCAACCCAGGGATCAAACCCGTGTCTCTTGAGTCTTCTGCACTGACAGGCGGATTCTTTACCAGTAGCACCACCTGGGAAGCCCTGAAGTCATACATCAGAATGTTTCATAGCAGTAATATATCAGTAGGCAACAAGTCAAAAACATCCAAACACTCATCAACAACTGAAAAGGTAAGCTATGGTATAATCACACACTGGAATATACCATATAGTAATCAAAATGAATGATTAACCTACAGCCATATACAACAACAGGGATTAATCTTGTACACATAATGCTGCCTGAAAAGCAGTCTGGGGGCTTCCCTGGTGATCCAGTGGGTAAGGACACCGCCTTGCAGTGCAAGGGGCGCCGGCTCGATCCCTGGCCTGGGAAGATCCCACGTGCCGCGGAGCTGCTGGACAGATGTGTCCAGTTGCCAAGCTGGAGCTCTGGGGCGCGTTCACCTGGAGCTGGCGCTCTGCGACAGCAGGGGCCACCGCAATAGGAGGCCCACACGGGCCAAAGAACAAAGATGGATGGAAATGGATAAATGAAAGACCAATAGAAGTGGCCCGCCCCCCTCCCTACCCAACCGGCCCCCCCGCAAAAAAAGTCTAAAAAAAAAAAAAGCAGTCTGGTAAAAAAGACTACTTCACGTACAATTCCATTTGCATAAAAGTACAAAAACAGACAACACTGAGCTCTGTTATTTTAAGTCAGGATAATGGTTACCTTTGGCTGGGGAGTCAGTTTCTAGAAGCAGCACAAGGAGTGCTTCGGGGTTGTTGGGAATGTTCAGTTTTCTGCTCTGCACCCTGGGTACACAGGATTAGTTCAGTGTGTGAAAATTCAGAAAGGGCTCCTTGATAGTACCTATATTTTTAAAATATTTATTTATTTTTTAATTTTGGCCTCTTTTATTGTGTCTTATTTATTTATTTTCATCCATCTTTGTTCTTTGGCCTGTGTGGGCCCCCCATTGCAGTGACCTCTCTTGGTGCAGAGCACCAGCTCTGGACACATGCACTCCAGAGCACTGGCTCATAATTGGACACACCAGTCCAGCCACTCTGCTTCAAGTTGGATCTTCCTGGGCTAGGAATCAAACTGGTGCCCCTTGCACTGCAAGGTGGATTCTTTACCCACTGGACCACCAGGGAAGCCCTTAATATTTATTTTTATGTATTTACTTATTTAGGCCCTTAGTTGAAACACATGGGATCTTTAGTTAATTGGAATTTCATAGCAGTAATATATCAGTAGGCAACAAGTCAAAAACATCCAAACACTCATCAACAACTGAAAAGGTAAGCTATGGTATAATCACACACTGGAATATACCATATAGTAATCAAAATGAATGATTAACCTACAGCCATATACAACAACAGGGATTAATCTTGTACACATAATGCTGCCTGAAAAGCAGTCTGGGGGCTTCCCTGGTGATCCAGTGGGTAAGGACACCGCCTTGCAGTGCAAGGGGCGCCGGCTCGATCCCTGGCCTGGGAAGATCCCACGTGCCGCGGAGCTGCTGGACAGATGTGTCCAGTTGCCAAGCTGGAGCTCTGGGGCGCGTTCACCTGGAGCTGGCGCTCTGCGACAGCAGGGGCCACCGCAATAGGAGGCCCACACGGGCCAAAGAACAAAGATGGATGGAAATGGATAAATGAAAGACCAATAGAAGTGGCCCGCCCCCCTCCCTACCCAACCGGCCCCCCCGCAAAAAAAGTCTAAAAAAAAAAAAAGCAGTCTGGTAAAAAAGACTACTTCACGTACAATTCCATTTGCATAAAAGTACAAAAACAGACAACACTGAGCTCTGTTATTTTAAGTCAGGATAATGGTTACCTTTGGCTGGGGAGTCAGTTTCTAGAAGCAGCACAAGGAGTGCTTCGGGGTTGTTGGGAATGTTCAGTTTTCTGCTCTGCACCCTGGGTACACAGGATTAGTTCAGTGTGTGAAAATTCAGAAAGGGCTCCTTGATAGTACCTATATTTTTAAAATATTTATTTATTTTTTAATTTTGGCCTCTTTTATTGTGTCTTATTTATTTATTTTCATCCATCTTTGTTCTTTGGCCTGTGTGGGCCCCCCATTGCAGTGACCTCTCTTGGTGCAGAGCACCAGCTCTGGACACATGCACTCCAGAGCACTGGCTCATAATTGGACACACCAGTCCAGCCACTCTGCTTCAAGTTGGATCTTCCTGGGCTAGGAATCAAACTGGTGCCCCTTGCACTGCAAGGTGGATTCTTTACCCACTGGACCACCAGGGAAGCCCTTAATATTTATTTTTATGTATTTACTTATTTAGCTGTCCCAGGTCTTAGTTGAAACACATGGGATCTTTAGTTATGGCATGTGGAATCTAGTTGCCTAATCAGGGATCAAATCTGGGTCCTCTGCATTGGGACAGCGAAGTCTGTCACCGGACTACGAGGGAATTCCTGATCAGTGTACTTTTCTACATGTATTTTATACTTCAGTAAAATTTTCGAAGTGAAACTCTTTCCCAGAGATACTTCTCATCTCTCTTACTCCATTTTTCCATAATACTTACCATTTTCTAATATAAGCTGTGATTATAATGTTCATCACATTGTTTCTACATTAGAATGTAAGTTCTATGAGCACAGGGATTTTGTTGCATTTTGCTCACTGCTTTATATGACCTTAAAGAGGACCTTGCACACAACAGGTAACAGAGTGAATGAACAAGGCATTGCAGCAGAAGGCTTGGCTAGGGCAAGCCAGACTTAAAGATACAAGTGGAACCCTGGTTGAGGTCCAGTGCTGCCTTGGTGGTTCTCCCTTCCCAAGTGTGGTGGCTAGGCTGTTAGCCCCAAGGCTGTGACAGTCTTTCCCATACCATCTCAAAGCTGCTTCTCAAGGCTCCTTCTGGACCTTTAAGGCTTTTTCCTTATCTAAGAATATTTATGTCATCTGACCCATATTGGAAACTTTCCCATCTTCAAAGGCAAGTTCAAATGCTATTTTCTCCATAAAACCTTTCTTTACAACCTCAGTCTAAATTCCTCTAGCTTTTTATTTTTACCCTTTCTGTGATACTCTTCTGGAATTTTTAAAATTTATTTATTCACTAAATATTTATTGATCATTTGCTAAATCTTAGATACTATTTTAAGTCCTGGAAAATGCAAGACTGAAGAAAAATGGCTTTCATGGGACTATATTGCAGTATGTAGATAGACAATAAACTAATAAATAAATACATATGTAAAAATATTTAGAGTTCTTTGAAAGAAATTAAGATAAAGAGTTGGAGAGTGATAGGTGACTCCGTGGTAAACAATCTGCCTGCTAGTACAGGAAATGCAAAGAGACATAGGTTCCATCCCTGGGTCAGGAAAATCCCTTGGAGGAGGTCATGGTAACCCACTCCAGTATTCTTGCCTGGGAAATTCTGTGGACAGAGGAGCCTAGCAAGCTGTGGACTCATGGAGTCATCTTGAGTTGGAAGCAACTGAGAAACTAAACACACATACACACATGGTGCTGTTGTAGATAAATTATGAGGTAGACTTCTCTATATAAACAGCCCTGGAGGAGAGACACAGATAAGCAAGAAAGTGAACTATGAGGAAGAACTTTCCAGGCAGAGGAAACAGCACGTGCAGATGGTCACAGTAAAAGCAGGCTTCTGCATGAGTCTTCGTGTGTATGTGTTTGTGTTCCTTGGCATGGGGCTTGTGTGTCTAGCCCTTGAGTTTTAGATGCAGAAAGTTCTGAGTGATTGAATTTATTCAATATTTTGTCATTTATTAATGCATTTCATGCTTTTACTTAAAGAAGCATTCCTAAAATGTGTTAAATAGGCTATATCCTGAACTGACTTATGCAAAATCTATTATACCACATGCACATGGTTCTGTGGTCAAATAAGTATAAGAAATAATGAAGATTCATAGTATTTGCCAATATAATATGGGTGTACTAAGTCTTACAGTAAAAAAAAAAAACAGATAATTCATTATTTTCTAATGTGTGTTTTGCCCATGGAACATACATTAATAATGCACAAAACACTAGAATGCCATAGAATTCAGTTTGAAATATGTCATCTTAGATAGCTTCATTTTCATATCAGGTACGTATTTATTAAATTCCTAATATTTACCTGACTCTGTTTCATAATTTTACAAAATTAAATTAAAATATGAACACCAGGATAGTGCCCTGTTATTCTATTAATGACAGAAGACCATAGATTTTCAACATTCTCTTTCCTGTGTTAATGTAGTATATCTCTTCACAGTCACATCCTGCCTAATTTCAATGTGTATCTAGTGATCTTCACACTGTTAACAAGGGTATCTCTTGGGATATTTGGTCAGGATTAGGAGTTAAAATATCAAGGGACAGGTTTGTAAGCCATGCCATAAACAAATAGCAGTTAAGGAAATAGAAAAGGCTCAGAATGCCCAGTGAGAGGAAAGTCCTAGTAATCGGCTCCATGGTAAACAATCTGCCTGCTAGTACAGGAAATGCAAAGAGACATAGGTTCCATCCCTGGGTCAGGAAAATCCCTTGGAGGAGGTCATGGTAACCCACTCCAGTATTCTTGCCTGGGAAATTCTGTGGACAGAGGAGCCTAGCAAGCTGTGGACTCATGGAGTCATCTTGAGTTGGAAGCAACTGAGAAACTAAACACACATACACACATGGTGCTGTTGTAGATAAATTATGAGGTAGACTTCTCTATATAAACAGCCCTGGAGGAGAGACACAGATAAGCAAGAAAGTGAACTATGAGGAAGAACTTTCCAGGCAGAGGAAACAGCACGTGCAGATGGTCACAGTAAAAGCAGGCTTCTGCATGAGTCTTCGTGTGTATGTGTTTGTGTTCCTTGGCATGGGGCTTGTGTGTCTAGCCCTTGAGTTTTAGATGCAGAAAGTTCTGAGTGATTGAATTTATTCAATATTTTGTCATTTATTAATGCATTTCATGCTTTTACTTAAAGAAGCATTCCTAAAATGTGTTAAATAGGCTATATCCTGAACTGACTTATGCAAAATCTATTATACCACATGCACATGGTTCTGTGGTCAAATAAGTATAAGAAATAATGAAGATTCATAGTATTTGCCAATATAATATGGGTGTACTAAGTCTTACAGTAAAAAAAAAAAAACAGATAATTCATTATTTTCTAATGTGTGTTTTGCCCATGGAACATACATTAATAATGCACAAAACACTAGAATGCCATAGAATTCAGTTTGAAATATGTCATCTTAGATAGCTTCATTTTCATATCACGTACGTAAATATTAAATTCCTAATATTTACCTGACTCTGTTTCATAATTTTACAAAATTAAATTAAAATATGAACACCAGGATAGTGCCCTGTTATTCTATTAATGACAGAAGACCATAGATTTTCAACATTCTCTTTCCTGTGTTAATGTAGTATATCTCTTCACAGTCACATCCTGCCTAATTTCAATGTGTATCTAGTGATCTTCACACTGTTAACAAGGGTATCTCTTGGGATATTTGGTCAGGATTAGGAGTTAAAATATCAAGGGACAGGTTTGTAAGCCATGCCATAAACAAATAGCAGTTAAGGAAATAGAAAATAGGCTCAGAATGCCCAGTGAGAGGAAAGTCCTAGATGGTAACATACATCCAGGCTCCATGGATGAGCAGCCTTTGAACACAGCTCCCTCTGCTTCTGACTGTCTGTGTTATTTTTGGTCTCTGCCTCTTTGCATGTCCTCTGTGAATTGTACTAGATGATTTGTGCCTTAAAATCTAGAAGTTCTAGTATCAATCTGTGTTTCTTTGCTCCCTCATTGCTCCCTCTTTAAATAAATATTTATTGGTTTTCCATGGTCACCAGCCAACTGCAGATACATGCTTCAGTAACAAGGCTGAATTTGCAAGCAGCTATCACAATTGTAGCTGCCTTACAACTGTGTCTGTCTGTGTTTGTCACAAAATGCCTGTGTGTGTGTGTGTGTGTGTGTGTGTGTGTGTGTGAAAGAGAGAGCAAGAGAGAGAGAAAGCGAACACCTGGACTCTTAGATAAGTTTAGCCAAAGATCTCATAGCCACTGGTAAAATATAAAAGGTGAAAAGGGCATTTATTCTTATTTTATGGTGGGTGTGGCATTTAGCTTTACAGGTTTAAAGGTAGCAGGGAAACTGCAAAGGCAAAGGTTTTTCTGAGGCATTCGTTGCTGTGAAGAACAACAAGTCAAAGTTTTGCTTGTGGACAGAAACATCCCAGAATGCATCTGGTGTTTGGGCTGAAAGTGAGCCCTGGCAAGAGCCCAGGGCCATTGGCTCCTAAGCACAGCACAGAGACAACCTAGGTGGTTTTGGGGATTGAATTTCCAAGATCAATCAGATTCAAAATTATTTGCTTTTCTTGTCTAAGATGATACTCCATGTCTTAGACAAGAAGTATTATCTTGTTCAGAGGATTCCAGACCTCTGAACTGGGAATAAAGGCTAGAGGGAGAAATCTGGAATTTGTCAGTGTCACAACAGTGTCTTACTAGGCAGCAGGGTTTCCCTGGTGACTCAGTGGTAAGGAATCCACCTGCCAGTACAGGAGACATGAGTTCAATCCCTGGGTCAAGAAGATCCCCCGGAGAAGGCAACCCACCTCACTATTCTTGCCTGGGAAATGCCATGGACAGAGGAGCTCGACCAGCTACAGTCCATGGGATCACAAAAAAGTCAGACACGACTGAGCGACTAAAACAACAGGGCAGCAATGCACATGGATATTAGCAATGGACTGTCATCCCTAGATGATTTGGGACAGTAAGCATTATTTGGAGTTAACAATTTTCAGGGATTTGTGTCCTAAGCATCTTTACTCCAGAGTTATTTTTACAATGAAACTGCTTGGTTTAATCTAATTTTAAATAGTTACATGATTCAACATATTTTCAAGTCTTTGTTTTCAACCAAGAAGTATTTTTTACAGTTTTTAAAGTTTTCCTTCCATTTACAGTTATTATGAAATATTGGCTATCTTTTCACATCTGAAGCTCTAACTTCTCTAACCGTCGACCCTCTCACTAATCATTTTGTATTACAAGGAAGAGGTAATGCTCAACCCAAGATCACAGTGTCCCCCTGTTACCGTCCTGTTATGTGTACCTAACACCTTGTCTTCCGCATGTGACACTTTCTTTCCTCTCACTAAAACTATGACTTTGGTGGTGAGAAGGCCAGTCCCTGTGGCTGTGGGTCAGATGGCTATTGTGTGTCTTTTACTGCCACCATATTCCTGCACAGAATAAAGTTAAACGTTAAGGTGGATGAATGTGGGGCTTCCCTGGTGGTCCAGTGGGTGAGGACTCCGCCTTGCAGTGCAGGAGGCGCCAGTTCAATCCCTGGCCTGGGAGGATCCCACGTGCCGCATAGCGGCTGGACTGATATGTCCAATTACCCAGCCGGAGCTCTGGAGTGCATGCGCCCAGAGCCGGTGCTCTGCAGCAGAAGGCCACTGCAATGGGAGGCCCTCCCAGGCCAAAGAGCAAAGATGGAAATAAATGAAAGACCAATAGAAGGGGCCAAAAATAAAAAAGATGGACAAATGATAAATCACTACTAGCAGTGAAAGTGAATTAAACTCTTCTGAGTGAACTGAAAGAGCTGCTCTGGAGCCACTTAAAACCTCAGGCATGCCATTTTGTTTCAGTGGCTCCAATCCTATAGACAGGAATGTCTTTTTGTGCTTGTCTGTGTTTGATGTCATTCTGACAGGCTTAGGTCACTCATCAGATGAAGGAGTTTTGGGTTTGTTACCCACCTACTTTATAAGAGATTGTGTAACTTGCCCAGGGTCTCGTAGTTGGAGTCATGGTTACAACCCAGGTCACCCTATTCCAGGGTGGTCTCCATCTCATCTCTGTGTATGACACAGTGTTTGATTTCAGGGAACAGACATCTCCTGAACCTCTCTTGAATAAAGGATTTTCTGGATAGATACAATAATGTCTTAGAGAACCCAGTGTTGGGAGGATACTGAGATTCAAGAAAATGAGGACGTCACAGCAGTCAAGTCTGTATTTCTCTCTAGACCTCATTGTTTCTTTCATTCTTCCATCTATGAGGATCTTAGTTTTTTCTGCCCAGTAACTTCAGCCTGCAAGAACTTTGAGTTACCTAAATGCCAGTTCTTACTCTCCAGGTCCAGGAGCCAATAACGGACAGACTCAGCCTACCTGTCGTCCATAGGATTCACAACCTTGAAAAAAAACAGACAAACAAAACAACTAGAAATTTGATTGACCTAGGCAGGGCAAACTGTTCCAAAGGAAAGTGTTAGGAGAATTCTTTCCTCTCACTAAAACTATGACTTGTGGTAGAAGGCCAGTCCCTGTGGCTGTGGGTCAGATGCATTGTGTGTCTTTTACTGCCACCATATTCCTGCACAGAATAAAGTTAAACGTTAAGGTGGATGAATGTGGGGCTTCCCTGGTGGTCCAGTGGGTGAGGACTCCGCCTTGCAGTGCAGGGCGCCAGTTCAATCCCTGGCCTGGGAGGATCCCACGTGCCGCATAGCGGCTGGACTGATATGTCCAATTACCCAGCCGGAGCTCTGGAGTGCATGCGCCCAGAGCCGGTGCTCTGCAGCAGAAGGCCACTGCAATGGGAGGCCCTCCCAGGCCAAAGAGCAAAGATGGAAATAAATGAAAGACCAATAGAAGGGGCCAAAAATAAAAAAGATGGACAAATGATAAATCACTACTAGCAGTGAAAGTGAATTAAACTCTTCTGAGTGAACTGAAAGAGCTGCTCTGGAGCCACTTAAAACCTCAGGCATGCCATTTTGTTTCAGTGGCTCCAATCCTATAGACAGGAATGTCTTTTTGTGCTTGTCTGTGTTTGATGTCATTCTGACAGGCTTAGGTCACTCATCAGATGAAGGAGTTTTGGGTTTGTTACCCACCTACTTTATAAGAGATTGTGTAACTTGCCCAGGGTCTCGTAGTTGGAGTCATGGTTACAACCCAGGTCACCCTATTCCAGGGTGGTCTCCATCTCATCTCTGTGTATGACACAGTGTTTGATTTCAGGGAACAGACATCTCCTGAACCTCTCTTGAATAAAGGATTTTCTGGATAGATACAATAATGTCTTAGAGAACCCAGTGTTGGGAGGATACTGAGATTCAAGAAAATGAGGACGTCACAGCAGTCAAGTCTGTATTTCTCTCTAGACCTCATTGTTTCTTTCATTCTTCCATCTATGAGGATCTTAGTTTTTTCTGCCCAGTAACTTCAGCCTGCAAGAACTTTGAGTTACCTAAATGCCAGTTCTTACTCTCCAGGTCCAGGAGCCAATAACGGACAGACTCAGCCTACCTGTCGTCCATAGGATTCACAACCTTGAAAAAAAACAGACAAACAAAACAACTAGAAATTTGATTGACCTAGGCAGGGCAAACTGTTCCAAAGGAAAGTGTTAGGAGAATATAATGGGCATGCCTGAAACACATGCTACATGATTTAAGTTTTCTATTTCAAATTTTAAAATTAAAAATTTAAATTACTTTCACTTGGCTTCCAATAGCTTTCTTCCAGTCTCGTTCTGTTTATATTTCACATGCCTTCTGCTGATGACAGTCAACCTACCCTTACTTGACCTATTTCACTCTTATCTTGATTGTATCCTTACAGACTAGCAAATGATTCTGAGATTCCAATATTTTTTTTCTTTGTGGTAGTTATGCAAATGCTTCTCCTTCTTTAATAGTCAAATTCCAACTCCATTTCCTCTAGGTAGCTTTCCATATCATACCTTTCTATACACAGTTATAACACACGTCTGTTCTTAATTCCAGTCCCTTTGCCTATGAGGAGAGCTTAGGTCATTCTGAAAAGCAGAAATACTTTTATTTTTTATTTTTATTTTTTTAATTCTTTATTTTAAAGGTTTTGCAGAGTTTTGTTGTTCACAGACATGTATGTTCCCAGATCAGTCATATGCATATCTGAGCCTCCCAGACACCCCTATATGGTCCTTTTGTGACCCGGAGAAAGAACCATAGTTAGAATGATTGGGTCCAGGGCAAAACTAACTGATCCTATGTGGTTAAACCCCTGATTCCCTGGTTAGGCAACTAAACAAACATCTGACCTCAAATTCACAATGAATGGTCTGAGGCCAATGCTGAGGAATAGGATCCATTTTTTCCTTAGACTATGCCTTTAAATATTTGATCATGCCTAAACTATTATGAATACTCAATAAAGTATCAAAAAGAATTTGGGGATAAGGAATTCCAGGCAGAACTTGAAATGTTTTGGGACTTTTTTCATTAATTTCCTGTTACCACAAAGCTTTTTTGCATTAAAATGAGAAGGAGGTTTATAATAAGCTGATGGAATCACTTTTAATTAAGTGGTTTAATAAATAACAAATGTTTTCACTAATATCAAAGTTTTAAACCGGAAGAAATTACATACAAGCACACACATCAAAGTATTTGACCAACTGCCCTAGCTGGCTGGTTGTACCATTTAGAAGTAACAAAAGAACAAGGAGATGGAGGTCAGATCTGCCTGTGCAATTTGATTGACCTAGGCAGGGAACTTAAAATTTAGGAGATTACATGCCTGAAACACATGCTACATGATTTAAGTTTTCTATTTCAAATTTTAAAATTAAAATTTAAATTACTTTCACTTGGCTTCCAATAGCTTTCTTCCAGTCTCGTTCTGTTTATATTTCACATGCCTTCTGCTGATGACAGTCAACCTACCCTTACTTGACCTATTTCACTCTTATCTTGATTGTATCCTTACAGACTAGCAAATGATTCTGAGATTCCAATATTTTTTTTCTTTGTGGTAGTTATGCAAATGCTTCTCCTTCTTTAATAGTCAAATTCCAACTCCATTTCCTCTAGGTAGCTTTCCATATCATACCTTTCTATACACAGTTATAACACACGTCTGTTCTTAATTCCAGTCCCTTTGCCTATGAGGAGAGCTTAGGTCATTCTGAAAAGCAGAAATACTTTTATTTTTTATTTTTATTTTTTTAATTCTTTATTTTAAAGGTTTTGCAGAGTTTTGTTGTTCACAGACATGTATGTTCCCAGATCAGTCATATGCATATCTGAGCCTCCCAGACACCCCTATATGGTCCTTTTGTGACCCGGAGAAAGAACCATAGTTAGAATGATTGGGTCCAGGGCAAAACTAACTGATCCTATGTGGTTAAACCCCTGATTCCCTGGTTAGGCAACTAAACAAACATCTGACCTCAAATTCACAATGAATGGTCTGAGGCCAATGCTGAGGAATAGGATCCATTTTTTCCTTAGACTATGCCTTTAAATATTTGATCATGCCTAAACTATTATGAATACTCAATAAAGTATCAAAAAGAATTTGGGGATAAGGAATTCCAGGCAGAACTTGAAATGTTTTGGGACTTTTTTCATTAATTTCCTGTTACCACAAAGCTTTTTTGCATTAAAATGAGAAGGAGGTTTATAATAAGCTGATGGAATCACTTTTAATTAAGTGGTTTAATAAATAACAAATGTTTTCACTAATATCAAAGTTTTAAACCGGAAGAAATTACATACAAGCACACACATCAAAGTATTTGACCAACTGCCCTAGCTGGCTGGTTGTACCATTTTAGAAGTAACAAAAGAACAAGGAGATGGAGGTCAGATTCTGTGCTTCCTGGATCCAGTGTTAGTCATCTGAAAGGAAGAGTATAAAACTCTGGCTTTACAAGTGTTCATTATGTCATTATACATCCTCATGTGACCTATTCCCCTTAGGCTACCTAAAGGACTAAGGTATTTAAGATGCTGAATTGTTTAACTGTAATTATAACAATTAAAACCTTATAAAATGCATCACATAAAACAGATTCAATGCTTTCGCTTAGTCTAATTTAAGAAAAACAGTTTTAAGGAACATTGCTTTTTCCCAAAAGATATTAAAATTCAAGGATTGGCCAAAAGTAGGGGAAGATAAGAAGAAAAGAGAAGAAAAGATTTGCCTTAAAACCCTTTATAAAGTGTTTTTATTTTCCTGCTTAACAAATGAAACCTTCATCATCTTTGCTTCTGGGAACAGTTTCAAGCCTAAGAAACACAGTTGGAAATGTGCCGTGTTGCAGCCAGTCTCCAGCCAGTCATTCCAATTGGATTCAAATCGAGTAGCTCCCTTCCAAGAGTTCTCCGCAAAAGATCATGATAAGAGATGAAACCTAGCAATGCAACCTGGAAGGCTGCATATTTACCCTCTGCCACCAGGTTTTCCACGACATGGCTCAGGGTACAACCTGCTCTCCTCTTTCATGAATCCTTTTACCAGAGCCCAGCTCTGCCCTCAACAATCAGTTTCTCCTCTCATGCAACATCTTAACAAAAGCATAAGCATAAGTGTAATCCCCTAGAGTTCTTTTCATTCAGTATTTATTACTAAAAAGCTTTCCTTGAACATTTACCGTGTACGAAGCCCAGATCAAAACTCTATATGCCCAGTTCCTGCCTTCAAGGGGCTCACAGTCTTTGAAGGACTCACAGGCTTTCAGATTATTGACTACAGATTAGGCATTTTTTTTTAAATTTTGGCCTCTTTTATTGGTTTTTATTTATTTATTTGCATTCATCTTTATTCTTTGGCCTGTGTGGGCCTCCCATTGCAGTGGCGTCTCTTTTTGCAGAACACCGGCTCCGGGTGCATGTGCTCCAGAGCACTGCCTCAGAATTGGACACTCCAGTCCAGCAGCTCCGTGGCACATGGGATCTTCCCGGGCTAGGGATCGAACCAGTGCCCCCTTGCACTGGGAGGCAGACTCTTTACCCACTGGACCACCAGAGAAGCCCAAATTAAGCATTTTTAATAGCATTCCTGGGCTTCCCCTGGTGGTCCAGTGGGTAAGGACACCGCCTTGCAGTGCAAGGGGCGCCAGTTCGATCCCTGGCCTGGGAAGATCCCACATGCCGTGGAGCGGCTGGACTGATGTGTCCAGTTACCGAGCCGGAGCTCTGGAGCACATGCGCCCAGAGCCAGCACTCTGCAACAACAGAGGCCACCGCAATGGGAGGCCCACAAGAGCCAAAGAACAAAAAAGACAGATGAAAATAGACAAATGAAAGACCAATAGAAGTGGCCTGCCCACCCCCCCCCCCCCTAACCCGCCCCCCCCAAAAATAAATAAAAAAATGTTCAAAAAATCATATTAAAAAGAATCTGTCAAACTGTTTTCCAAAGTGATGGCACCATTCTGCTTTCCTGACTTCCATGTTTGAGTGTTCCAGCTGGTCCCTACTCTGTCCGGGACTTATCTTGACAATTCTTAATTTGAAGAAATTTAAGGTGATGAGCTCCCTTTTAGATGAAGAGATAGTATGTCCCCTCTGCCACCAGGTTTTCCACGACATGGCTCAGGGTACAACCTGCTCTCCTCTTTCATGAATCCTTTTACCAGAGCCCAGCTCTGCCCTCAACAATCAGTTTCTCCTCTCATGCAACATCTTAACAAAAGCATAAGCATAAGTGTAATCCCCTAGAGTTCTTTTCATTCAGTATTTATTACTAAAAGCTGTCCTTGAACATTTACCGTGTACGAAGCCCAGATCAAAACTCTATATGCCCAGTTCCTGCCTTCAAGGGGCTCACAGTCTTTGAAGGACTCACAGGCTTTCAGATTATTGACTACAGATTAGGCATTTTTTTTTAAATTTTGGCCTCTTTTATTGGTTTTTATTTATTTATTTGCATTCATCTTTATTCTTTGGCCTGTGTGGGCCTCCCATTGCAGTGGCGTCTCTTTTTGCAGAACACCGGCTCCGGGTGCATGTGCTCCAGAGCACTGCCTCAGAATTGGACACTCCAGTCCAGCAGCTCCGTGGCACATGGGATCTTCCCGGGCTAGGGATCGAACCAGTGCCCCCTTGCACTGGGAGGCAGACTCTTTACCCACTGGACCACCAGAGAAGCCCAAATTAAGCATTTTTAATAGCATTCCTGGGCTTCCCCTGGTGGTCCAGTGGGTAAGGACACCGCCTTGCAGTGCAAGGGGCGCCAGTTCGATCCCTGGCCTGGGAAGATCCCACATGCCGTGGAGCGGCTGGACTGATGTGTCCAGTTACCGAGCCGGAGCTCTGGAGCACATGCGCCCAGAGCCAGCACTCTGCAACAACAGAGGCCACCGCAATGGGAGGCCCACAAGAGCCAAAGAACAAAAAAGACAGATGAAAATAGACAAATGAAAGACCAATAGAAGTGGCCTGCCCACCCCCTCCCTCCCTAACCTGCCTCCCCCAAAAATAAATAAATAAATGTTCAAAAAAAATCATATTAAAAAAAAAGAATCTGTCAAACTGTTTTCCAAAGTGATGGCACCATTCTGCTTTCCTGACTTCCATGTTTGAGTGTTCCAGCTGGTCCCTACTCTGTCCGGGACTTATCTTGACAATTCTTAATTTGAAGAAATTTAAGGTGATGAGCTCCCTTTTAGATGAAGAGATAGTATGTCCCCATCTTGGCCCATTGATATACAGAGAACTAGATAACATCACACAAAAATCAAGTAACTGGAATTCATTAGACACTCCACCTATACCCAATGTATGCCATGCATCGTGGGCAAGTACACAATGCATAAAACTGGATCCTTTTATCCAGGAAATCTTTTAGTCTACATTTTGCCAAGTTATATTGTGAGAAAAATGCTTAAGAATTGTTTGCTTTTAAATATGTTAAGGAATCCTCCTTTTTGGAAATTAACAATTCACCTTAGCATGTCCATGACTGAGGTATTTTACACTAAAGATATTGTTTCAGTTTGATTTAATCACAATTTCCAATAGATGTGGAGATATTAATTATGTTTCCCATTTGGATAGACAGTTGTCACAGAGACATTTATTGAATAATTCTTTTCTTTTCTTGTGGATGTATAAAGTTCTTATTCTCATATGACAATCTTCCTTGTATCTGCGAGTCTATTTCTAGACTATATTCAGTTGATCATTTCTTTTCTACAAAAGGCAATTCACAGTGTTTAAATAACAGTGACTTATAAGTTATCACATACCTGTGAGAGTAACTATCCCCCTATCTTATCTGTCTTTTTTTCAGGAATATGGTATTTTTTGAACTTGTTTCCTTTCGTATGAATTTTAGAGTAAGTCTATAAAAAATAGTTAACAGCCAAACAGTTCTTCCAAACATAGTATTTTGTGACCTGCCAGCACACAGAATGAATAAAAATAAATGCTCTACTTGACATGAAATGAAGTCTCTAGATGTGACCTCTAAGCCCTTCTTTCAGCCCTTGAAACCTTTCATTCACTGAACTTCTGAGATGTCAACTGAACATAGAAAGTAAGAGCTTTATGCCAGTGAATGATTAATGGTGGGAATACTGCAGCCCACAGAGTCAGGGGAGAAGATGGGAAAACAGATCAGGGAATATGTGCTAACCTGGCCCGTTTTTTTAGAGTTTCTTTCCTACTACTATTCTTGATCAATGTCCAATAATTGGAAAACTACATTATCTAGATGCACTATCTCCTATAAAGTTTGTTCACAGGAAAGAATACCTTTGTCTTAATTATGACTCAGTTTAGAAAGTGAAAAAGATGTGGTCTCCCACATAGGTAGAGAATCCCTCTGAGATGGCAAACTGGGAGCCTGGAGACTGTCTTTGGAAGACAAACTAGTAGAAGTTTTACATTGTGAAGATCTCTCAGATCACAGTCCATCCCTGTGAGGAGTACTACCACACAAACAAGATGCTTAAGAATTGTTTGCTTTTAAATATGTTAAGGAATCCTCCTTTTTGGAAATTAACAATTCACCTTAGCATGTCCATGACTGAGGTATTTTACACTAAAGATATTGTTTCAGTTTGATTTAATCACAATTTCCAATAGATGTGGAGATATTAATTATGTTTCCCATTTGGATAGACAGTTGTCACAGAGACATTTATTGAATAATTCTTTTCTTTTCTTGTGGATGTATAAAGTTCTTATTCTCATATGACAATCTTCCTTGTATCTGCGAGTCTATTTCTAGACTATATTCAGTTGATCATTTCTTTTCTACAAAAGGCAATTCACAGTGTTTAAATAACAGTGACTTATAAGTTATCACATACCTGTGAGAGTAACTATCCCCCTATCTTATCTGTCTTTTTTTCAGGAATATGGTATTTTTTGAACTTGTTTCCTTTCGTATGAATTTTAGAGTAAGTCTATAAAAAATAGTTAACAGCCAAACAGTTCTTCCAAACATAGTATTTTGTGACCTGCCAGCACACAGAATGAATAAAAATAAATGCTCTACTTGACATGAAATGAAGTCTCTAGATGTGACCTCTAAGCCCTTCTTTCAGCCCTTGAAACCTTTCATTCACTGAACTTCTGAGATGTCAACTGAACATAGAAAGTAAGAGCTTTATGCCAGTGAATGATTAATGGTGGGAATACTGCAGCCCACAGAGTCAGGGGAGAAGATGGGAAAACAGATCAGGGAATATGTGCTAACCTGGCCCGTTTTTTTAGAGTTTCTTTCCTACTACTATTCTTGATCAATGTCCAATAATTGGAAAACTACATTATCTAGATGCACTATCTCCTATAAAGTTTGTTCACAGGAAAGAATACCTTTGTCTTAATTATGACTCAGTTTAGAAAGTGAAAAAGATGTGGTCTCCCACATAGGTAGAGAATCCCTCTGAGATGGCAAACTGGGAGCCTGGAGACTGTCTTTGGAAGACAAACTAGTAGAAGTTTTACATTGTGAAGATCTCTCAGATCACAGTCCATCCCTGTGAGGGGAGTACTACCACACAAACAAGATGAACACCAGTTAAAAGGTAATTTCCTGAAACAGTCTCATATGGAACAAATTGAAAATCCACAATCCTTCAAGAAGGTTTTTTTTTTTTTTCATTACTTGATCTTTAAAAAATTGTTTTACTCTTCACTTCACTAGCAGATGTTGCAGATTTGAGACACAGGCAAATACTTTTGGACTGAAATGGAAAATTGATCCACTTAAAAATGTAAAATTCAGTTTAAAATGTTTAGAATATAGTAAGTGGGCCTGGAAAGAGTATACCTCCGCCTGCCTGGCAGGATTTCCTTTCCTTGCTATTCAGATGCCATAAATATGGCCCAGAGAGCACTGCCTGGACTGAATAGCCTTTTCTTGAAGAAACAAAGTGGCCGGTGTGTTGGGAATATATGAAAACTAGATGCTACTATGGATAAGATCTGGCAAATTGCTATGTGTTTAAGGAAGTAATGGTGAGGAGTATAATAAAGGATGCAATCTATAAATTCTATGCATGTGTCATGTTTTACTCTGCCTTTTAGTTTAGTATTAAATGGTAATTTACATATAAGTACAATAAAATGTGAAATCAGAATAAAAAAAAATACCACTGTGTATATTTACATAGTAATTCATGTTATCAACCCTGTAAGAACAGTCTTTCAGCTAGCGTCACTCACGTTCTTTTTTAACATAGTTTTGTTGCTTACTGCCCCCACATCGACCTGAATCACCATAGGTATACATATTCTGCCCCCCGAACCTCCCCCCATCCCCTAACCCCTCCAGGTCGCCACAGAGCCTGTTTGAGATCCCTTAGTCCCACAGCATATTCCCCTCCCTCACCCCAGGGTCCATAAGACTGTTCTTCATGACCACCTCTCCATTCTTGGTCTGCATATTCAGCACCATCTTTCTCGATTCCATATATATGTGTCAGTATACAATAGTCATCTTTCTCTGACTTACTTCACTCTAGGCTCTAGATTCATCCACCTCATTAGAACTGATTCAAATGCATTTCATTTTACGGCTGAGTAATATTCCATTGTATATATGTACCACAGCTTCTTTATCCGTTCATTTGTTGATGGACATCTAGGTTGCTTCCATGTTCTAGCTATTGTAAATAGTGCCGCAGTGAACAATGGGGTACATGTGTCTCTTTCAATTTTGATTTCAACTCTTCACCTGATGAACTCTGACTGTTTTTATTTTTTTGAATTGAAGTATAGCTGATTTACAATGTTGTGTTTGTTTTAGGTTTATAACAAAGTAATTCATGTATATATGTTCTTTCCTAGATTCTTTTCCCATGCAGGTTACCACAAAATATTTAATTGCCTGTCTTATACAGTAGGTTCCTGTTGTTTATCTATTTTATATATAGTAGTATGTATATGGGACTTTCCAGGTGGCACTAGTGGTAAAGAAATCTGTCTGCAATGCAGGATACACAGGAAATGCAGGTTCAATCCCTTGGTCGAGAAAAATCTCTGGAGAAGGGCATGGCTACCCACTCTAGTATTCTTGCCTGGAGAATCCTGTGGACAGAGAAGCCTGGTTGGCTACAAGTCATGGGATTGCACAGAGTCAAACATGACTGAAGTGACTTCATATACACACACTTGGGTGTGCACAGACTTTGGGTGCATCCCAGATTTCCTATGAGTTTGTTTCTATTTTGTAAATAGGTTTATTTGTATCACTTTTTTAGATTCCATATATAAATGATACATTATAATATTTGTCTTTCTCTGTCTGACTTACTTCACTTCATAAGATAATCTCTAAGTCTATCCATGTTGCTCCAAATGACATTATTTCATTTTTGTATTACTCTGTCTTTTCTAAGAACACAAAATTACTGTTTTTATTCTTTTGACACTATTTCCTAGATATCAGACTTCACTTTTTAATTTTCTGTTCTATAAGAAAAAAATCTTATCAAATATGTGGTCATTCACTTCTTTTGCAAATATTTTCTGAAGTGTCTATCATGTACTATTTTATTGACCACAGTCTTGGGCTCTCTTAGGAGTTAAAAGTTTACAGATGATAGGAAATTATGTCAGTGGGGAAGAAAGTATGATGAGAGTCAATGGGAGAGATTTAGGGGACACTGTCAGGGGACCTGACCTAACCCTGGGGTCGGGAAGGACTGCCAGAGGAAGTGGTATTTAAAGTGAGCCTTGAAGAATAAGTAGGAATTAACTGAGGACAACTGGTAAAATGTCTGTAAGAGAGAATAGAAGAGGCTTTCAGGCTGAGAGAATAGTGCATGTGGAGAGGTTCTATTGCAGGTGGAGCATTAATACCTTGAGGGAGCAGATTAGAAGTAAAAATTATTTATGAAAAAGGATCCCCTATTTAGCACAATGTGTATACTCAGTCTGTGGATGGCTACCCATACATTTGTTCAAATAATGTACAGACATGCAGACCGCTGGACATGTTTGGTGCCTCATTGATCATGAGTCCATTCATACAGACTGGAGAAGAATGAATCAGAATGTACCTATGTTACCCTTACCTTTGTATTCCTGCCTTTCAACTAATGACCTGCTAGTGGTAAAGAAATCTGTCTGCAATGCAGGATACACAGGAAATGCAGGTTCAATCCCTTGGTCGAGAAAAATCTCTGGAGAAGGGCATGGCTACCCACTCTAGTATTCTTGCCTGGAGAATCCTGTGGACAGAGAAGCCTGGTTGGCTACAAGTCATGGGATTGCACAGAGTCAAACATGACTGAAGTGACTTCATATACACACACTTGGGTGTGCACAGACTTTGGGTGCATCCCAGATTTCCTATGAGTTTGTTTCTATTTTGTAAATAGGTTTATTTGTATCACTTTTTTAGATTCCATATATAAATGATACATTATAATATTTGTCTTTCTCTGTCTGACTTACTTCACTTCATAAGATAATCTCTAAGTCTATCCATGTTGCTCCAAATGACATTATTTCATTTTTGTATTACTCTGTCTTTTCTAAGAACACAAAATTACTGTTTTTATTCTTTTGACACTATTTCCTAGATATCAGACTTCACTTTTTAATTTTCTGTTCTATAAGAAAAAAATCTTATCAAATATGTGGTCATTCACTTCTTTTGCAAATATTTTCTGAAGTGTCTATCATGTACTATTTTATTGACCACAGTCTTGGGCTCTCTTAGGAGTTAAAAGTTTACAGATGATAGGAAATTATGTCAGTGGGGAAGAAAGTATGATGAGAGTCAATGGGAGAGATTTAGGGGACACTGTCAGGGGACCTGACCTAACCCTGGGGTCGGGAAGGACTGCCAGAGGAAGTGGTATTTAAAGTGAGCCTTGAAGAATAAGTAGGAATTAACTGAGGACAACTGGTAAAATGTCTGTAAGAGAGAATAGAAGAGGCTTTCAGGCTGAGAGAATAGTGCATGTGGAGAGGTTCTATTGCAGGTGGAGCATTAATACCTTGAGGGAGCAGATTAGAAGTAAAAATTATTTATGAAAAAGGATCCCCTATTTAGCACAATGTGTATACTCAGTCTGTGGATGGCTACCCATACATTTGTTCAAATAATGTACAGACATGCAGACCGCTGGACATGTTTGGTGCCTCATTGATCATGAGTCCATTCATACAGACTGGAGAAGAATGAATCAGAATGTACCTATGTTACCCTTACCTTTGTATTCCTGCCTTTTTCAACTAATGACCTGCTAGTTCTTCTTCAAGACCGGGCATATCATCGCCTCCAGAAGGCTTCCTTCCGAGGTCCTTGCTCCTCTGGTCTGAGGTAGACACCCCTCCTCTGTAGTTGCACACAGTGCACTCTTGTCAGAGCCCTGTTCACACTGGGTTTGCTTTCCAGCTTGTGACCCTGCTCAATTTTGAGTTCCTAAGGTAAGAGACAAGTGTAATGAAAGAGTAAGAGGGGGCTTTGAAGTCAGAGTTCATCAGGTGAAAAATTGAAATCATAGCCATGTGCTGTGTATCCTGGAGAACTTCTGAGGCTCAGCTTCCTCATCTGCACAATTGGGATAATCACCATATATACCTCTCCTAACTGTTCTGAGTATTTGAGAATAATGTATGTGAAGTGCCTAGCTGTGATAGCACTCTATAAAAACTTGATGAATGGGAAGTTTGTTCACAGGATTAACTGTTCAGAGCTCCCTTCTTCCTTCCTTCTTTCTTTCCCTCTTTTTCTTTGCATTGAAGTACAGTTGATTTACATAGAGAGAGCTCTCCGTAGACTGTAGCCAATTCAGTGATCAAAGTCCCATGAACTCCATCCTGGACACTGTCACTTTAGCCAGAAGCTCCAGAGGCACAGGTATCCTTTAAGCAGATGCTGCTTGCCACAGCCTCTGCTGCTACCTAAAGAGCTTGGCTCCTTATTTTACCTGAGTTCTGAATCCAGACTCTCAGCTTCCTGTCCCTCCTACAGTTTAAAGAAGAAACTTTCCATACTGCTGTTAATTCATTTATGAAATATTTATTAAGTACCTACTAGGTGCCAGGGGCTGGGAGAGATCTTAGTGATAAAATGGAGATCTGATGAGATATTTTCCTTATTTATGTATTTATTAGCCAGGATACTGAACACATGTATTGTATATGATACCCTTTGCCCACATTGGCTACCCAGGAACCATCTCAGCCCCACATCCTGTTGCATCATTGTGCTCCCAACGCCATTCCTTCTTTCCCTCTTTCTATATAGTAGAGATATAAATATAAAGATATTCTCATATATTCTCTATATTCCATTATAGCTATGTGTGCTGAGCACACAGGTGCCAAAGGACTATTTGTCATCTCTATTAAGATGAACCTTCACAAATGAGGTTACACAAAGAACAAAGGAAGCTGTCGAGCCTCCTGCCCTGCCAGTATGCTGCTAACTGTGTGAATCACTCCACAATAAAGGGAGGGTGGGGAGCATCTCACCTCATGAGAAGCAGATGCTTTTAATGGTATTGCCAAAAGGATGAGGAACAGAGAAAAGGATGCCCAAGTCACCAAGTCAAATGTAGCTATTGTCTCTCTTGGGTGGTGCATGACTTCAATTCTTAGAGAATATTGACATTTTAGAGTGCTCTTATAAGTCCACCTTATGCTTTTACTCAATATGAGAACCCACTTATGTTTTCATTCAGTGAAAATTTTTTTAACTGAAATACTGTTGATTTACAATCTTGTATTAGTTTCAGGTGAATCTAGTGATTTTGTATTTTTGCAGGTTATACTTCATTTTGGTTATTACAGGATGATTGGTATAATTCTCTGCAGATACAGTATATTCTTATTGCATATCTATTTTATACATGGTCATTGTATACATAATTCCACATCCCTAATTTGTCCTTCTCCTTCCCTATCCCCTTAGGTGCCCACAAGTTTGTTTCCTGTATCTGTGAATGGGTTTCTATTTGTGGTAAACATTTATTGACGATCTGCATGTACACTGCTGGCTAAAGTATGATCCCTCTTTTTTGATTATACTTGGTCTAATAGGAGATGAGAAGACTAAGAAATGAACAAATCATAGCATTATAGCACCAGAGGGGGCTTAAGAGCATGAGTCTAGGATCGAGCACTGCATTTGAAATTGGCAGCAAGTTAATTCCTTGCTTATAGTCTGACTGGAGATAGTTACTCAACCTCTCTGAGCCTCAGTTTTTGCATTAAAAAAAAAAAGAGGATAACAACAGCCATTATGTTAGGAAAAATGTGTTGAAGAGTCAATGTGATTATCTATTTACAACACATCTCATGGTGTCGGGAACACTGTAATCTCCCGTTCAGTGTTAGTTGGTGTTTGTTTGTCCTTTGTTTTTATTGCGGTTGCTATCAGAGGCTATAACAGAGTTTTGCACAGAGTGCTATGGGGAATTGAGAGGATGTGATGCATCTGACTTAGATGGGGATTTCCAAGGTGGCATCAGAACTGGATATTGAGGGCTGAGGAAGAGGTGAGTAGAGGGAGAAGCAGAGGAAAGGCATTGTGGACCTCCAGAATAATGTGTTCAGAGTCACAGAGTTGTAAAAATATTGCAACAATTCAGAGAACGGTTCAGGACAGTCTATAAAGTGAATGGGTAAGGGTGGCTAAAAATCATCCTTAGACACTGGCTGTAGAGATAATATTGCTGCCATATAAAATGAGCTTCCCTAGTGGCTCAGATGGTAAAGAAACTGCCTACAATGCAAGAGAGACCTGGGTTCAATCCCTGGGTCAGGCAGATCAACCTGAGAAGGAAATGGCAATGCACTCTACTATTCTTGCCTGGAAAATTCCATGAACAGAGGAGACTGATGGGTTACCATCCATGGGGTTGCAAAGGGTCAGACATGACTGAGTGGCTTTTGCACGCACGCAGACACACACATAAAATTGTTGGTAATTTACTCTATAGTCAATAGAAAGCCAAAGAAAGTCTTCTCCTGAATTCCTTTTCTCTCCTCCTACCCGCAAACTACTCAGCAAGCAGATGGCTTTTTGCAATGTGAACATGTAGCTGCACACCTACAAGATGAAAAAAATACAGCTCAAGAAACGAAAGACATTCTTTGATAATAACGGCTAACACTTGTTTGAACTTTGTGGATTAGAGAGAACTTTCATATACATGATCTGTTTTAAGCCTCCTGTTATCCCTGTGATTTGGCATCACTAAGGTTTCCAGCTCACACGCAGGAAAACCAAGGCTCAGCAACTTGTACAAGATCACACAGTTAGGAAGCAGTGGCGCTGGGCCTGTAAACCATCTAGGGTCTTGGCACTTTTCAGAAAGGCCTTCTCACGACACTTATTGTTAGCAAAGATGAAAGTGTGGGGATAAATTAGGATGTTGAGATTAACATACACATACTTTGTTGTCGTTGTTGTTGTTCAGACTCTAAATCGTGTCCTACGCTTTGAGACCCTAGGGACTGCAGCAGGCCAGACTTCTGTGTCTTTCACTGTCTCCGAGTCCCAGAGTTTGCTCAAACTCAAGTCCACAGAGTCAGTGATGCTGTCCGACTGTATATAAAATGATCGGTAAGGACTGACTGTATAGAGTAGGAAACTGTGTTATTTTGTAATAACCTATAAAAGTAAAGAATCTGAAAAACAATACATATTATATATATGTATAGGGATACTGTAGCTCAAACGGTAAAGAATCTGCCTGCAATGTGGGAGACCCAGGTGTGATCCAAGGGAATGGTAAACCCACTCCAGTGTTCTTGCCTGGAGAATTCCATGGACAGAGGAGCCTGACGAGCTGCAGTCCATGGAGTTGCAAAGAGTCAGACGGGACTGAGTGACTAACACTCACTCATATATATTGTTTGTACTTATATCTGAATCACTATCTGTACCTCTGAACTAACACAATATTATAAATCAACTATACTTTATTTTAATCACTTTTAAGAAAAGGAAAAAAAAAGAAAGTACCTTCTCTACTACTGTAACTCTTTCACTGTCAGTGAAACATTTATATCCCCTAAATAATAACTCTTGTCTATTAAAAAATAGATCTTCCCGTCACTGGTTTAGTTCTCTAAAATACTGCTGAAATCTCCCTTAACCAGCTTATCCCTAGGCTTTGCTTCAGCTATTCTGTGCCTTTGATATCTGGATTTTCTGTTTTTATGATCATCCTATATCTTCATTTTCTCCCACCTGAGACAACTGAGAGTGTTTGCAGTTTAATTAATCTGTCACTTTCCTGCAGGAGACTTATCCATTTTAAAGGTGATTCCAGCCTCATTCAGCAAAATCACCTCTTGTTCACTGCCTCGGGTTAGAGGCATCTCATCTTAATAACTTGATTCTTTCCACCTCTTCCCTGCTTTTCGTCTGTGCCTCCCTACCCTCTGCCTGACCTATTCTGTTTGCTCAAAGCCTGATAATGTTTGCACTGTGAACAACTTGTAAGGAAAAACTGCCAGGGAGAAACCTGGCAATGAGTGGCCCCCACCGCCCCCACCCCATGTTTCCAGGACCTCTCCTGAGAATTCAAGGAATCTGTCTGCATTTCTCTGGTGGCCCCAAAGATCCCCTCCCACAGATGGGACACCCCCTGTAGCAGTGTGGTGCAGCCTCGCTCAACCCCACATTCCACATCAGTCCTCTCACCAGCTGGGTGGTCCAGGCCAGGGTCTGGGGAGCCTTGCCAACTGCTGATGCCTGGCTTCTGGGCAGCCAGCGAAGCTTCCAAATGTGTGGGAACTGTGCTGGAAAGGTAAGGAGATAAGACTGGGCTCAGCATTGGGAATTCATAGAAGAGCAAGGAGGTCCTCCAGAGGCTTCCAAGCTACCCAGCAACAAGACATGCAAGCACTGCCTCCATCCAGTGGCCACAGGGCCATCTGTAGCTTATCCCTGCACATCTGCCCAGTTCAGCTGCAGATTAGGAGGCCGTGTGGTTGAACTTGCCGGGGAGGCGGGGTCAGGGCTGTAGTGCTAGCTAGTCCTGCTGAACTAACACAATATTTTTTAAATCAACTTTTACTTAAAAATTTTAATCACTTCTTAACTTTTAAGAAAAGGAAAAAAAAAGAAAGTACCTTCTCTACTACTGTAACTCTTTCACTGTCAGTGAAACATTTATATCCCCTAAATAATAACTCTTGTCTATTAAAAAATAGATCTTCCCGTCACTGGTTTAGTTCTCTAAAATACTGCTGAAATCTCCCTTAACCAGCTTATCCCTAGGCTTTGCTTCAGCTATTCTGTGCCTTTGATATCTGGATTTTCTGTTTTTATGATCATCCTATATCTTCATTTTCTCCCACCTGAGACAACTGAGAGTGTTTGCAGTTTAATTAATCTGTCACTTTCCTGCAGGAGACTTATCCATTTTAAAGGTGATTCCAGCCTCATTCAGCAAAATCACCTCTTGTTCACTGCCTCGGGTTAGAGGCATCTCATCTTAATAACTTGATTCTTTCCACCTCTTCCCTGCTTTTCGTCTGTGCCTCCCTACCCTCTGCCTGACCTATTCTGTTTGCTCAAAGCCTGATAATGTTTGCACTGTGAACAACTTGTAAGGAAAAACTGCCAGGGAGAAACCTGGCAATGAGTGGCCCCCACCGCCCCCACCCCATGTTTCCAGGACCTCTCCTGAGAATTCAAGGAATCTGTCTGCATTTCTCTGGTGGCCCCAAAGATCCCCTCCCACAGATGGGACACCCCCTGTAGCAGTGTGGTGCAGCCTCGCTCAACCCCACATTCCACATCAGTCCTCTCACCAGCTGGGTGGTCCAGGCCAGGGTCTGGGGAGCCTTGCCAACTGCTGATGCCTGGCTTCTGGGCAGCCAGCGAAGCTTCCAAATGTGTGGGAACTGTGCTGGAAAGGTAAGGAGATAAGACTGGGCTCAGCATTGGGAATTCATAGAAGAGCAAGGAGGTCCTCCAGAGGCTTCCAAGCTACCCAGCAACAAGACATGCAAGCACTGCCTCCATCCAGTGGCCACAGGGCCATCTGTAGCTTATCCCCTGCACATCTGCCCAGTTCAGCTGCAGATTAGGAGAGGCCGTGTGGTTGAACTTGCCGGGGAGACGGGGTCAGGGCTGTTAGTAGTAGCCCAGCTAGCTCAGAGTCCTGCTGGAGACAGTTGGCTCTGGTCTGCCCTCTGCAGGGATGCTTCATCCTCTTCTGCCTGGTTCTCTAGACCTCTCGTCCTAGGCTCTCTTCTTCACTGAATCTTGTTTCAGCTCTACACACCTCCAACCCCAGGGAGTCCCTGCATTGTCTGCATTCTTTAGACACAGTATCTTTAGCATCCCTTTCCTACAATGTGACAGTGGCCTGGTTCTATTCAAACATAAGGGCTTCCTGTGTGGCTTTGATAGTAAAGAATCTGCTTGCAATGCAGGAAACCTGGGTTTGATCCTTGGGTGAATAAGATCCCCTGGAGAAGGAAATGGCAACCCACTCCAGCATCCTTGCCTGGATAATTCCATGAATAGAGGAGCCCAGTGGGCTACAGACCATGGGGTTGCAAAACATTGGACATGACTGAGGGACTAACAGACATTCAAATATAAAGATACCACCATCACTTACTTTTTAAGGTTCAGCCTGATGCCTCCTGCACTAGTCCATCTGTCTGTCTGTGTCAATGCCATTGCTATACTACTACCTATTATTAATATACTTCTTTATAGTAGGCTGAGTGCTTCTGCAAACATTCTGTCACGTATTCCTTACAAGAGCCCCTGTCAGCCTCATTATAGGTCGCATTAGGGATGTGTTATTAGCTTCATTTTACACCTGAGCAGATAGGCTCAGAGAGGTTAACTTAGCTGTGTGAGGTCACAGAGCCAGTAAATGACACAGCTGGCACTGTGCTTTTGACTTTAAGTCTAGCGTTCTTTCTTTTACAGACAGGGACAGTGAGAGTGGACTAAATCCAGCGACTGTCACATATGCTCATGGGGCTGAGTGACCCTTTTCAAATCAGCTCCTCAGCGTCCTTCTCTTCCCTCCCCACCAGGCGAAAGACTAATCCTTCTAAAAGCCCTCTGCTCTCTGTTTGCTACCTTAATCCCCAAGATCCCATCTGTTATGTCTCTGGACACAAATACACATGGCCCATTTAACTGCAGTGATTCAGGACAGAATGGAAAGGCAGGAAGCTGGGACAAAATTCCCTGATTTTAACAGGGCAGGCATTGGCGTTGGGGGACAGATTCAGGACAGGATCTTCAGCAATGGAGATCTTGTGCCAGACAGAACATAGCAAAAGATAATGGGTGGGAATACAGTTATTCTTTCAGCAAAATGAAGTTCAACAGTGTCCTTCAGGGTGCCCTGACCAGTGGATGGGTCATATGGGTAGAGAAACAGGAAGAACGGTAGAACTCTAGGCAAACAGGGTGAGCTGGAATGGATGGTTAGGAACACAATCGTAAGCCTCAGGATGATAAAAGCCAGACAGTGCCTCTCAGCCGAGAGAATGCATGCTACAGAGACCAAGGGACTCTCCAACCAGAACCAGCCTCAAGGTATGAACTTGGTCTCAGAAACGAAGGCAGAATCTTACATTCAGAACCAAAGACTTGGATCAGGACCACACTTAAAATGTAACTTCAAAGGGAAGTGGGATGCTGGACTGAGAACAGGCAGGACCTGTGCAGAAGAGAATTGCTTAATAAAAATGAAAATCTGATAAAAGAGGGGGAAGGACTTAGACAGCAAGGAAAGGGAGGTCGAAGGCACCTTTTGCCTTTTATACCCTATTGCCTGGAGATGGTCTTGTGGCCTTAGTTGGCATTCAGAAGTGAGGTAAGATCCCATACATATGCATTAATATACTATATTGTTCTCTTTCTGACTTGATTCTGTATCATATATAGAATCTGGAAAATTGGTATTGATGAACCTATTTGCAGGGAAGAAATGGAGGCACGGATGTAGAGAACAGACTTGTGGATACTTGTGGACTTGGGGAAAGAGAGTGGGACAAATGGAGAAAGTTGCAACACATATATACTACCATGCGTAAACTAGATAGCTGGTGAGAAGCCAGTATCAAACACAGGAGCTCAGCCTGGCACTCTGTGATGACCTAGAGGGGGGAGAGGAGCTCTCATTTTGGGTCTCTGGCTCTCTGTTTGCTACCTTAATCCCCAAGATCCCATCTGTTATGTCTCTGGACACAAATACACATGGCCCATTTAACTGCAGTGATTCAGGACAGAATGGAAAGGCAGGAAGCTGGGACAAAATTCCCTGATTTTAACAGGGCAGGCATTGGCGTTGGGGGACAGATTCAGGACAGGATCTTCAGCAATGGAGATCTTGTGCCAGACAGAACATAGCAAAAGATAATGGGTGGGAATACAGTTATTCTTTCAGCAAAATGAAGTTCAACAGTGTCCTTCAGGGTGCCCTGACCAGTGGATGGGTCATATGGGTAGAGAAACAGGAAGAACGGTAGAACTCTAGGCAAACAGGGTGAGCTGGAATGGATGGTTAGGAACACAATCGTAAGCCTCAGGATGATAAAAGCCAGACAGTGCCTCTCAGCCGAGAGAATGCATGCTACAGAGACCAAGGGACTCTCCAACCAGAACCAGCCTCAAGGTATGAACTTGGTCTCAGAAACGAAGGCAGAATCTTACATTCAGAACCAAAGACTTGGATCAGGACCACACTTAAAATGTAACTTCAAAGGGAAGTGGGATGCTGGACTGAGAACAGGCAGGACCTGTGCAGAAGAGAATTGCTTAATAAAAATGAAAATCTGATAAAAGAGGGGGAAGGACTTAGACAGCAAGGAAAGGGAGGTCGAAGGCACCTTTTGCCTTTTATACCCTATTGCCTGGAGATGGTCTTGTGGCCTTAGTTGGCATTCAGAAGTGAGGTAAGATCCCATACATATGCATTAATATACTATATTGTTCTCTTTCTGACTTGATTCTGTATCATATATAGAATCTGGAAAATTGGTATTGATGAACCTATTTGCAGGGAAGAAATGGAGGCACGGATGTAGAGAACAGACTTGTGGATACTTGTGGACTTGGGGAAAGAGAGAGTGGGACAAATGGAGAAAGTTGCAACACATATATACTACCATGCGTAAACTAGATAGCTGGTGAGAAGCCAGTATCAAACACAGGGAGCTCAGCCTGGCACTCTGTGATGACCTAGAAGGGTGGGATGGAGAGGGGAGGGAGGTTCAAGAGGGAAGTGTTATGTGCATGATCATGGCTGATTTCCATTGTTGTACGGCAGAAACCAACACTACATTGTAAAGTCATTTTACTCCAATTAAAAAAAATTAAAGTGATGTAAGGACTCAGGAAATCCCTTCCCAATTGCTCTTTCCCTGTCAAATCTGTACGTGCAATACTGTTCTATCTACATGCAGTACCCTTCAGTGACTTGTACCCCCAACACTGGCCATGTATAACATGGATCCATTGATCAAAAGTTCTCCATAGCCTCATTTAATGGCGCTTGACAAGTGAATAGCGTAAACTCCAGAACCAGGAGACTTGGAAGGACAACCAAAATTTCACAACATTTAAGTCATAGTTATGGTGCGAAATTTTATAAAGTAGCACCTAGGTTTGTTTTTATTTGAACACAAGTTGCACCCAAAATGAACTACCATGTGCTATCATATCCTTCTAATATTAGGATCTTCTGAATCTGACCTATTCCCCACAGCTGTGCTGTTTCCAGCAGCTTGTCTATCTACTCTTCACAGCCAGGTATTTGGTTCAACATCTACATTATTATTACTGTTGTTGCTAGTCTTTCACTGCTGTTATAACTGTAATGGGCAATTTAAACGTATTTTTATGGGACACAGAAAGTTGAGTTACCTTAGCCCAAATAAAATTTAATATGCCAAGAGTTATATCTGAACTGAGTGAAATGACTAATTCTTTCCATAACATTTTTCCTTGATGTGTACTTTATTCAAAACTTTGTCTGTAATTTTTGGAGCACATCCAGCAAGCATTTCCATCCAGAAGACTTCAAGGTGAAGCTAAGAGCTGCCTGTTACAAAGATATTAAGAGACCAAACCCTAATATTATGTGCAAAATGATTACTATGATCATGATAACTAAAAACTATCATTGGCACTATTATAACTTCACTAGTGATAGCTTATTACTATCTAAGCAAAACCAAAACACAAAACTGCATATATTATGAAGCAGATGAAATAAGGTTAGAGTTTACATTTCTAAGGCATTTCCCATTTTCCCCTTAAATTAGTTTTCCCCTTAAGTTATTTTTATAAACATGTAACCCCAAAAAACAAAGCCTCCACATTCCTTTCCGCTAGCTCTCCGTTTTTCTGCCCTCCTGTTTTTGTCAGTACTCCTTGAAAAGTTCTTCAAAACCCTGACTCTCACATCTGTTCTCCTTCTATCCTGAACTCATACCAGTAAGGCTCTTGTCTCTAGATTTCGAATGAAATAGCCCTTGTAAAAGCCATCAATGATATTCAGTTGTCCATTTCATATGGTCAGTTCTCAACTCTCATCTTGTATGATTTAGTGTGTGTGTGTGTGTGTGTATGCGTGCATGCTTAGTCATGTCCAACTGTTTGCGATCCCAAGAACTATAGTCTACCAGGCTCCTCTGTCTGTGTGATTTTCCAGGTAAGAATACTGGAGTGGGTTAGCACTCCAGTCAGGATCCTCTCCACCCAGGGATTGCATTGAATCCATTGACCACTCTCTTCTTTTCTTTGCTTGGCTTTTAGGACATTGCTCTCTCATGGTTCTTAATTTCTTCTGCTGATTTCTTCTTCATCTACCCAACTTCTAAGCATGGGGTGACCATTGAACCTTTTATTTTCTTGATCTGTACTTACTCCTTAGGGGATGACATCCAAATTCGTGTATCTAAATATCTTCTCTATGTTGATAACTCCCAAATTTATATTTTCAGCCTGAATCTCTTTCCTCTGCAACAGACTCATACAGAAAGTTGCTTGCCTGACAGTTACACTGGCGTGTGTTAAGCATCTCAACTTTGACAAAAACCAAGTTATTTATTTCCATCCCCCAAATCCTCTCAAATCCCAAAACAAGCAAAACTGTTCATCTCACAGTCTTCCTCATCTCATAAAATAATTACTCAGGCCAATAATTAGTTACCCTTGACACTGTTCTCTCTCTGTCTCTCTCACTCCACCTCTAGTCACTGGCTAATATTTTTGACTCTGCCTCTGAGGGTGTCTGTAATCAGGCCATTTTGCACTGGCACTGCTCTGGTCCAGACCATCCTCTCTCCCCTGAATTATTCCTATAGCTTTCCTTACTGATCTTCCTTTCCCATATAATCTATTCATATAGACGACAAAGTGATCTTTCAAATATAAATCAGCTCATGGTTACTAAACATGTGCTAACCTTGAGAGGAGGAATTCAGGAACTTCTTCAGTTACCTCTTACTTCCTTCAAGTCAAATGTCATCTTAACCCTGAAATCTCCTCGTATCTCCCTACCCACTCCAACCCACACCTCCAGCACACCGTATGCCCCAGTCTCACATTCTTTTTCTTTATAGCACTTATCATCATGTGATGTATAGTCACATATTTATTATCTGTCTTCCTACACTAAAATATGTGCTTACGAAGACCACGTCTCTGTTTTATTTACTGTTGCATAGCACTACATGGCATAGTAGGAACTCAATGTATGTTTTTTAAATAGAAGCAAGGAAGAAGAAAAGTGAAATTCATTCTCATAATCCTAGAGTGTAGGTGCAAATTTTTTACTAATGAGTGGGTTAGCACTCCAGTCAGGATCCTCTCCACCCAGGGATTGCATTGAATCCATTGACCACTCTCTTCTTTTCTTTGCTTGGCTTTTAGGACATTGCTCTCTCATGGTTCTTAATTTCTTCTGCTGATTTCTTCTTCATCTACCCAACTTCTAAGCATGGGGTGACCATTGAACCTTTTATTTTCTTGATCTGTACTTACTCCTTAGGGGATGACATCCAAATTCGTGTATCTAAATATCTTCTCTATGTTGATAACTCCCAAATTTATATTTTCAGCCTGAATCTCTTTCCTCTGCAACAGACTCATACAGAAAGTTGCTTGCCTGACAGTTACACTGGCGTGTGTTAAGCATCTCAACTTTGACAAAAACCAAGTTATTTATTTCCATCCCCCAAATCCTCTCAAATCCCAAAACAAGCAAAACTGTTCATCTCACAGTCTTCCTCATCTCATAAAATAATTACTCAGGCCAATAATTAGTTACCCTTGACACTGTTCTCTCTCTGTCTCTCTCACTCCACCTCTAGTCACTGGCTAATATTTTTGACTCTGCCTCTGAGGGTGTCTGTAATCAGGCCATTTTGCACTGGCACTGCTCTGGTCCAGACCATCCTCTCTCCCCTGAATTATTCCTATAGCTTTCCTTACTGATCTTCCTTTCCCATATAATCTATTCATATAGACGACAAAGTGATCTTTCAAATATAAATCAGCTCATGGTTACTAAACATGTGCTAACCTTGAGAGGAGGAATTCAGGAACTTCTTCAGTTACCTCTTACTTCCTTCAAGTCAAATGTCATCTTAACCCTGAAATCTCCTCGTATCTCCCTACCCACTCCAACCCACACCTCCAGCACACCGTATGCCCCAGTCTCACATTCTTTTTCTTTATAGCACTTATCATCATGTGATGTATAGTCACATATTTATTATCTGTCTTCCTACACTAAAATATGTGCTTACGAAGACCACGTCTCTGTTTTATTTACTGTTGCATAGCACTACATGGCATAGTAGGAACTCAATGTATGTTTTTTAAATAGAAGCAAGGAAGAAAGGAAGAAGGTGAAATTCATTCTCATAATCCTAGAGTGTAGGTCTGCTTTTAAGATTTTATTTACATGAAATTTTTTAGAAATCAGGGGTTCCATCAGTCAAGATACAACTATCCATTCAAACTGGATTTGAACTCACACTTTACTAATTGAGGGATATTGTACAATTTAGTCAACTTCTCTAAAAGTCTCACTTTCCTAATATATGAAATCAAGGTAACAGTCAAAAACTGTGGTGAAGATTATGTGGGGTAATATCTTTATTGTTTAGGAATATCCCTTATTAGTACGCTCTCAATACATGTTGACTGTTGTTATTATTATTACTGGTTACTTCTCATGTATTTTATTGTTATAATTTATTTTTTAAATTACTACAGCTTAAAGTATTATTTTCAGAAATTTTCAATTGTTTATAGTTCTCATGTACCTCAAGAAAGGACAACGATAACTAAAAACATTTGACTGGTTCTTTCTTCCCCTCTGAATTTTTTAAATTTATTTTTAAGTGCTCCTCCACATTTACCAATATAAACAGAATTTTTCCATAGAATTTTTCTCTCTGTTCTTCTTATTCTTTTTTCTAATATGAAAGCATTCCAAATCAAAATTTCAGTCTTTTCTTCTTTTTCAGGATAGTAACAGTGTGTATCAACCCTTTCCTTTAAAAAAAAAAAAATTATTTATTTATTTTGTCTGAGTCAGGTGTTAGTTTCATCATGCAGGTTTCTTACATGGACTCTCCAGCTGTGGCATTCAGGCTCAGTAGTTGGGGCATCGTAGTTGCAGTGCATGGGTTACTACTTCGACAAAGTGATCTTTCAAATATAAATCAGCTCATGGTTACTAAACATGTGCTAACCTTGAGAGGAGGAATTCAGGAACTTCTTCAGTTACCTCTTACTTCCTTCAAGTCAAATGTCATCTTAACCCTGAAATCTCCTCGTATCTCCCTACCCACTCCAACCCACACCTCCAGCACACCGTATGCCCCAGTCTCACATTCTTTTTCTTTATAGCACTTATCATCATGTGATGTATAGTCACATATTTATTATCTGTCTTCCTACACTAAAATATGTGCTTACGAAGACCACGTCTCTGTTTTATTTACTGTTGCATAGCACTACATGGCATAGTAGGAACTCAATGTATGTTTTTTAAATAGAAGCAAGGAAGAAAGGAAGAAGGTGAAATTCATTCTCATAATCCTAGAGTGTAGGTCTGCTTTTAAGATTTTATTTACATGAAATTTTTTAGAAATCAGGGGTTCCATCAGTCAAGATACAACTATCCATTCAAACTGGATTTGAACTCACACTTTACTAATTGAGGGATATTGTACAATTTAGTCAACTTCTCTAAAAGTCTCACTTTCCTAATATATGAAATCAAGGTAACAGTCAAAAAACTGTGGTGAAGATTATGTGGGGTAATATCTTTATTGTTTAGGAATATCCCTTATTAGTACGCTCTCAATACATGTTGACTGTTGTTATTATTATTACTGGTTACTTCTCATGTATTTTATTGTTATAATTTATTTTTTAAATTACTACAGCTTAAAGTATTATTTTCAGAAATTTTCAATTGTTTATAGTTCTCATGTACCTCAAGAAAGGACAACGATAACTAAAAACATTTGACTGGTTCTTTCTTCCCCTCTGAATTTTTTAAATTTATTTTTAAGTGCTCCTCCACATTTACCAATATAAACAGAATTTTTCCATAGAATTTTTCTCTCTGTTCTTCTTATTCTTTTTTCTAATATGAAAGCATTCCAAATCAAAATTTCAGTCTTTTCTTCTTTTTCAGGATAGTAACAGTGTGTATCAACCCTTTCCTTTAAAAAAAAAAAAATTATTTATTTATTTTGTCTGAGTCAGGTGTTAGTTTCATCATGCAGGTCTTTCATCGTAGTACATGGACTCTCCAGCTGTGGCATTCAGGCTCAGTAGTTGGGGGCATGTGGGCTGTCTAGTTGCAGTGCATGGACTTAGTTGATCCACAGCATGTGGGATCTTAGCTCCCTGACCAGGGATCAAACCTACATTCCTTTCATTGCAAGGCGAATTCTTAACCACTGGACCACCAGGGAAGTCCCTCAACCCTTTTCTTTCTGTTGCTTTAGCCCATGCTAAGTCACTTCAGTCACATCTGACTATGCAGCCCCATGGACTGTAGCCCACCAGGCTCCTCCGTCTACGGGATTATCTTGGAGTTGGTAACCATTTCCTTCTCTAGGGGATCTTCCTGATGCACAAATCAAAGCTGTGTCCCCTGTGACTCCTGCATTGGAAGGCAGGTTCTTTACCACCAGCGCCACTTGGGAAGCCTTTCTTTATGTTCCTCTAGTCCATAATTGTATGCAAATGCAACCTATAAGAGCATTCTGAATCTTTATATTCAAATGGACATAAGAAGCTCACTATTTATTTCTCAAAGCTCTTGTAAGATATTACACTTAGCGTATATTCCCACAATTAATTTTCTTTTCCAGATGGGGTGTGTATGCTCCCTTCAAACCTGGGGAGGAGGAGATTCAAAACATCCAGGAGTAAGGTGTCAGAGAGTATGTTGAAGGGGCACCAGGTCTATCAAGGGTCCTGACTCGGGGGCAGGTGGTAATTTGATTGACTGATCACCTCAAGCCTCCTGCCACAGAGAGGAGTAGGATGGTCAGAATGCCTCCTTGATCTCTAGCTTTCATCGTCTAGTCCTTCCCCTCTACTTCATTTCTTGGCCTCAGTTCTCTCCCAACACGAACCACTCCCAACCACCACCAGATACAAGTAGGCCGTATCCATCCTCATGACTAGTCAGAGAGCAGTTCCAGACTCAGGTCATAAGTTGATCTACAACATTTCATTGCACGAAACTAAGTCTGTCCACATAGACACAGAGACCCAATCCAAAGTACTGAAAAGACCGGATTGCTAAAGCCAATCAGTATGAGTAAAGATTTAGTTTTGAGTCAAAGGCCTTCAGAATCAACCTGAATGTTAGTCTTTGATGGACTCTCCAGCTGTGGCATTCAGGCTCAGTAGTTGGGGGCATGTGGGCTGTCTAGTTGCAGTGCATGGACTTAGTTGATCCACAGCATGTGGGATCTTAGCTCCCTGACCAGGGATCAAACCTACATTCCTTTCATTGCAAGGCGAATTCTTAACCACTGGACCACCAGGGAAGTCCCTCAACCCTTTTCTTTCTGTTGCTTTAGCCCATGCTAAGTCACTTCAGTCACATCTGACTATGCAGCCCCATGGACTGTAGCCCACCAGGCTCCTCCGTCTACGGGATTATCTTGGAGTTGGTAACCATTTCCTTCTCTAGGGGATCTTCCTGATGCACAAATCAAAGCTGTGTCCCCTGTGACTCCTGCATTGGAAGGCAGGTTCTTTACCACCAGCGCCACTTGGGAAGCCTTTCTTTATGTTCCTCTAGTCCATAATTGTATGCAAATGCAACCTATAAGAGCATTCTGAATCTTTATATTCAAATGGACATAAGAAGCTCACTATTTATTTCTCAAAGCTCTTGTAAGATATTACACTTAGCGTATATTCCCACAATTAATTTTCTTTTCCAGATGGGGTGTGTATGCTCCCTTCAAACCTGGGGAGGAGGAGATTCAAAACATCCAGGAGTAAGGTGTCAGAGAGTATGTTGAAGGGGCACCAGGTCTATCAAGGGTCCTGACTCGGGGGCAGGTGGTAATTTGATTGACTGATCACCTCAAGCCTCCTGCCACAGAGAGGAGTAGGATGGTCAGAATGCCTCCTTGATCTCTAGCTTTCATCGTCTAGTCCTTCCCCTCTACTTCATTTCTTGGCCTCAGTTCTCTCCCAACACGAACCACTCCCAACCACCACCAGATACAAGTAGGCCGTATCCATCCTCATGACTAGTCAGAGAGCAGTTCCAGACTCAGGTCATAAGTTGATCTACAACATTTCATTGCACGAAACTAAGTCTGTCCACATAGACACAGAGACCCAATCCAAAGTACTGAAAAGACCGGATTGCTAAAGCCAATCAGTATGAGTAAAGATTTAGTTTTGAGTCAAAGGCCTTCAGAATCAACCTGATGATGAATGTAAGAGCATGAAAGTGTTAGTCTTTCAGTCATATTTGACTCTTTGCAACCCCATGGACTTGTAGTCAACCAGGCTTCTCTGTTCATGGAATTCTCCAGGCAAGAATACTGGAGTGGGCTGCCATTTCCTGGGCGTTTTCTACTCCAGGGAGTCTTCCCGCTCCAGGTATCAAACCTGAGGTTCCTGCATTGGCAGGCAGGTTCTTTACCATCTGAGCCACCAGAGAAGCCCCAAATGATGATCAAAAAGGCAGCCCCAAATGCCTTTTTTGGGGGGGGGTTGGGGAGGGAGGGGGGCAGGTGGGCTACTTCTCTTGGTCTTTCATTTTTATCTATTTTCATCCATCTTTGTTCTTTTGGCCTGTAGTGTGGGCCTCCCATCGCAGTGGCCTCTGTTGTCGCAGAGCACTGGCTCTGGGCGCATGTGCTCCAGAGCTCCGGGCTCGGTAATTGGACACATTGGTTCAGCAGCTCCGCGGCACGTGGGATCTTCCCAGGCCAGGGATAGAACCGGTGCCTCTTGCACTGCAAGGCGGTGTCCTTACCCACTGGACCACCAGGGAAGCCCCCAAATGCCATTTTTATGTGTATTTCCCAAGGACTTTTAACTTCCTGCATTTTGGGTCTGGAAGCCACAAAAGTATGTTCTTTCTTTTAAACTGTAATGACATGAGAAATTAAATTGCAATTATAATAGTCACCAATATTAACTGAGCTATGTTACTATGAAACACTTTTTATGCATTATCTATTGTAATCTCTACCTTCACCATCTGTGTTTCACTAGAAACACAGGAAAACAGAGATCTTAAGACTTGAGTAACTTGCTGGGGCTTCCCAGGTAGCTCAGTGGGTAAAAATCTGCCTGCAATACAGGAGTTTGATCCCTGAGTCAGGAAGATCCCCTGGAGATGGGCATAGCGACCCACTCCAGTATTCTTGTCTGGAGAATCCCATGGACAGATTTTAGAAATCAGGGGTTCCATCAGTCAAGATACAACTATCCATTCAAACTGGATTTGAACTCACTTTACTAATTGAGGGATATTGTACAATTTAGTCAACTTCTCTAAAAGTCTCACTTTCCTAATATATGAAATCAAGGTAACAGTAAAAAAAACTGTGGTGAAGATTATGTGGGGTAATATCTTTATTGTTTAGGAGCCTGGTGGGCTACAGTCCATGGGGCTGCATAGTCAGATGTGACTGAAGTGACTTAGCATGGGCTAAAGCAACAGAAAGAAAAGGGTTGAGGGACTTCCCTGGTGGTCCAGTGGTTAAGCCTGGTGAACTACAGTTCATGGGATTACAAAGAATCAGACACGACTAATATGACTGAGCACACACGCACACACAACTTACCTCAGATCTAAACCCAAGTCTAAGAGCTTAAGTCCACATTTTTAACAAGCTATGCCATAATGACTGCAGAAAATTAACTTTGACTTCTGTCTTCCCTGTGGTACAAAGAATCTTCTACACATTTTGACATATACAGGGTATAGTTAATATGCCTCCATGAATTGACTTCTTAACACTTTCATTTTATTATTCTTTGCTCTCTTTCGTTTATTAGATTGGATTGGCTCAATAGAAAACATGTCATAAACTTCATGCTCTTATTTTAGCCAACTGGAGTAGTGCTTTTCAAAGTGATTTTTACATGTATTATCTCATATGCTACCCTGAGAATTATGTATTATCTCATATGCTACCCTGAGAATTAAGTGTCATACTACTTTTACAGATGACAAACTAGAGTACAGAAAAACGGAAACAACTTACTCAGTGTGGTATTATTCCTATAGCAAATGCAGGTCTTATATCTTCAAAATGTTTACTTGTTGCATTAGGCCACATTGCTGTATATATTTATAAAAAAGATTCTGGGTAAGTTTGCTGTTGTCATTTAGTCACTAAGCTGTGTCCAACTCCTTGCAACCCCATGGACTGTAGCCTGCCTGGCTCCTCCATCCATGGGATTTCCCAGGCATGAATACTGGAGTGGGTAGCCATTTCCTTCTCCAGGCGATCTTCCCAACCCAGGAATCAAACCCATGTCTCCTGGTTGGCAGGTAGATTCTTTACCACTGAGCCAACTGGGAAGCCCTCTGACTGAGTTATATTTATATTATTCCTTTTTTTTTTTTTAAGGGTGTTTTTTTTTTTTTGGCCACTTCTATTGGTCTTTCATTTGTTCATTTCCATCCATCTTTGTTCTTTTGCCTGTGTGGGCCTCCCATTGCAGCGGCCTCGCTCGTTGCAGAGCACCAGCTCTGGGTGCATGCACTCCAGAGCTCTGGCTCAGTAGTTGGACACATTGGTCCAGCCGCTCCGCAGCACGTGGGATCCTCCCAGGCCAGGGATTGAACCAGTGCCCCTTGTACTGCAAGATGGTATCCTTACCCACTGGACCACCAGGGAAGCCCCTGTGTTATTTCTTGTATGAATATTATAGCAGGGTTCTGGAGTCAGGTTGCCTGAGTTAAAACTGGCTCCATCACTTACTATCTAGATGAATTATTTAACATCTCTAAGTATCAGTTCTCTCTTCTGTAAAATGGGGATACTAATAGCACACCCATCATGGAAGGCTGTTATAGTCATGAAATGTGACAGTATATAAAGTGCCCAGCATGGTGACTAGGCTGATAGTTAGATCCTGGTGCGTGAGAGCCATATCATTATCTGTGGGTCATGACTCAATGAGCATATATTGGAATTTCCTTGAGATTTGCATACCCATGATGTATAAATTGCTTTAGTGTTCCATGCCATCTATACATAGTTTGAGAGACCCTTAACTTGTAATCGATTTAGGTCTTTTCCCAAAGACTTTGACATAAGCCCCCAAATGTTTCAAACTTAGCTTGTAATTGGAAAAAGATTGAAGATAAACTCACCAGTTCAAGCCAAATGTTGTATTTCAAACGTAATTGGGTGGTGAGGTGTACAGCATTAGCCTGTATACATTTATAAAAAAGATTCTGGGTAAGTTTGCTGTTGTCATTTAGTCACTAAGCTGTGTCCAACTCCTTGCAACCCCATGGACTGTAGCCTGCCTGGCTCCTCCATCCATGGGATTTCCCAGGCATGAATACTGGAGTGGGTAGCCATTTCCTTCTCCAGGCGATCTTCCCAACCCAGGAATCAAACCCATGTCTCCTGGTTGGCAGGTAGATTCTTTACCACTGAGCCAACTGGGAAGCCCTCTGACTGAGTTATATTTATATTATTCCTTTTTTTTTTTTTAAGGGTGTTTTTTTTTTTTTGGCCACTTCTATTGGTCTTTCATTTGTTCATTTCCATCCATCTTTGTTCTTTTGCCTGTGTGGGCCTCCCATTGCAGCGGCCTCGCTCGTTGCAGAGCACCAGCTCTGGGTGCATGCACTCCAGAGCTCTGGCTCAGTAGTTGGACACATTGGTCCAGCCGCTCCGCAGCACGTGGGATCCTCCCAGGCCAGGGATTGAACCAGTGCCCCTTGTACTGCAAGATGGTATCCTTACCCACTGGACCACCAGGGAAGCCCCTGTGTTATTTCTTGTATGAATATTATAGCAGGGTTCTGGAGTCAGGTTGCCTGAGTTAAAACTGGCTCCATCACTTACTATCTAGATGAATTATTTAACATCTCTAAGTATCAGTTCTCTCTTCTGTAAAATGGGGATACTAATAGCACACCCATCATGGAAGGCTGTTATAGTCATGAAATGTGACAGTATATAAAGTGCCCAGCATGGTGACTAGGCTGATAGTTAGATCCTGGTGCGTGAGAGCCATATCATTATCTGTGGGTCATGACTCAATGAGCATATATTGGAATTTCCTTGAGATTTGCATACCCATGATGTATAAATTGCTTTAGTGTTCCATGCCATCTATACATAGTTTGAGAGACCCTTAACTTGTAATCGATTTAGGTCTTTTCCCAAAGACTTTGACATAAGCCCCCAAATGTTTCAAACTTAGCTTGTAATTGGAAAAAGATTGAAGATAAACTCACCAGTTCAAGCCAAATGTTGTATTTCAAACGTAATTTGTGGGTGGTGAGGTCAGTTGACCCTAACTATAGAGATACGTAGAACCAGTTAGATTACCATAAGTTGAATCAAGTTAAAATAACCAAGATTGGTTGGTTGGTAATAATGGAGTCTAAGACCATCTCAAACCCTGAAACTTTGCTTCTATAGTTCATCATTGCTTTCCTTCACAGTTCAGAGTTCACTCTTGTTAGTTTTAAATGTAGATTCCAGGAGGCTCTAGTTAAAAGATGTTCATTTTCTGAATAGGGTGTCCTAACAGGCTGCTTTTGATCTTAACACGAGTCAACGACCATTATGTCATCCCTGTCACGTACCTTTGTGTGAAGAACTTAATTACCAATAATAAGGTGGTCTTTTTGTTTGTAGAATGTCATTGTCATCCTCCTTTCCTTAGTGAGTATAAATCAGCTTAAAGAAATTAAAGCTGTATTCTATTCTAAAATACTGAATACATCAGGAGACTTGCATATTTTATATTTTATGATTGGATTTCGTACTTTAGCTTTCATGTGGTAAGACCTGCTATTACTTAATTCTGACCTGTTGGAAAAGAAGAGTTAATAAGTACAGAGAATCCTCAGGATTGCTTTATTTTGATTTTTGTTAGATGTGATGTTTGTTATTGGGAAAACAATATATTTATTTTTATAACTGATTTCCCATGGTAATTTTGTTATTACTTGCATTAACCTTTACCCCTTACCTCCTAGAAACCGTCTGATAGCTACTCTTCCCTCTTCATCCGACCTCCTAGTTCATAGGTAACACGGTGACCAGTAGTGATATTTACATGATGAATGAGAAAAAAATAGAACCTCCAAGTCAATTTATTAAGATGAATATTACCATTGCATGGCCAACTAAGATAGATAAATAGTACCTAGTCAAGTATTTAAAAAGCACAACAAAGAGGAACACTGAATAAAATGATAATGATGTTAGTTAACATTACAACTCCATTGCCTTGTGAAACAGAATTATATGAAGGAAGATTTCTGAAAATATTCTTCCTGCTTTTCAAAGCATAGTGCTTTGGCAACATAGAAGTTATTTTTAGGTAGAAACAGTAGTGAAGTTATGTTCATTCCACAACTAAATTGTATCAGCTTAACATTGTGTTGCTTAAGGAAACAAACAGATTTCAAAGGTTTCTTCCAGAAAGCAGTATTTAATCAATTTCTTCTACCATCTTTTAACATAATCTAGTAAGCAGATGTGGAATGAACGGCTTATTATGTTCTCACTCCCTATATCCATTCAGAGTCTGCCAGACTCAGAATAAATGTCAAGACATGTGCACATAGAAACTCTGTAGATGTTTGGAGCATTTGAAATCAAAACAGTGAGAAGGCTGCCTGGGTGTCCCTTCAGACATGGCACAGTGGAGCACAGAGACAGGAAATATGCCAGACTGCCTCTGCGGGGGGCTGCAGAGCACACGTGCATCGAGGAACAAGGAACTGCTTAATGAAATTAAAGCTGTATTCTATTCTAAAATACTGAATACATCAGGAGACTTGCATATTTTATATTTTATGATTGGATTTCGTACTTTAGCTTTCATGTGGTAAGACCTGCTATTACTTAATTCTGACCTGTTGGAAAAGAAGAGTTAATAAGTACAGAGAATCCTCAGGATTGCTTTATTTTGATTTTTGTTAGATGTGATGTTTGTTATTGGGAAAACAATATATTTATTTTTATAACTGATTTCCCATGGTAATTTTGTTATTACTTGCATTAACCTTTACCCCTTACCTCCTAGAAACCGTCTGATAGCTACTCTTCCCTCTTCATCCGACCTCCTAGTTCATAGGTAACACGGTGACCAGTAGTGATATTTACATGATGAATGAGAAAAAAATAGAACCTCCAAGTCAATTTATTAAGATGAATATTACCATTGCATGGCCAACTAAGATAGATAAATAGTACCTAGTCAAGTATTTAAAAAGCACAACAAAGAGGAACACTGAATAAAATGATAATGATGTTAGTTAACATTACAACTCCATTGCCTTGTGAAACAGAATTATATGAAGGAAGATTTCTGAAAATATTCTTCCTGCTTTTCAAAGCATAGTGCTTTGGCAACATAGAAGTTATTTTTAGGTAGAAACAGTAGTGAAGTTATGTTCATTCCACAACTAAATTGTATCAGCTTAACATTGTGTTGCTTAAGGAAACAAACAGATTTCAAAGGTTTCTTCCAGAAAGCAGTATTTAATCAATTTCTTCTACCATCTTTTAACATAATCTAGTAAGCAGATGTGGAATGAACGGCTTATTATGTTCTCACTCCCTATATCCATTCAGAGTCTGCCAGACTCAGAATAAATGTCAAGACATGTGCACATAGAAACTCTGTAGATGTTTGGAGCATTTGAAATCAAAACAGTGAGAAGGCTGCCTGGGTGTCCCTTCAGACATGGCACAGTGGAGCACAGAGACAGGAAATATGCCAGACTGCCTCTGCGGGGGGCTGCAGAGAACACGTGCATCGAGGAACAAGGAACTGCTTAATGATTAATCACTGTCAACCTTTGTTCTCGTTAAAGAATTGATTGTTGGACAAGGCTTGTAATGAGGGACTGTTTTGGTGTCTGTTGCTATGAGATTGTGCTCACTGATCCTCAGTGGATGTAAGCTGCTGTTCCCTTTTTGCCTGAGTAGAATAAACTTGAATGAAAATGCTCTAACAGTGCCTGCTAGTGGTGCTTTAAGAAGAGGCTCTGCATACTCTGTTTACCAAGTCTTACTCCCCAAAATGAAGAGCAGATAACCAAGAGTTTGGCTCAACTAAATTATAGCATATGACATTTTAGCAAAGAACAAAACCAGGGAACTCTGATAAAAAAAGTAGGTAGAAGTAGATTTTAAGAAAGTAATGGTATAAAGATTCTCCCCCAACCAAATATATGCACATCTTTTTAGCAAGCACAGATATTCAGAAATCAAAAGTTGAAGTTGTGTTACCCTTTCTCTTGCCTCCCCATAAACAGAACAGAGTTGTGTTTTGCAAACCAAATGCTTAACCACTGAATCGTGTGAAAGGCTAAACCATATATTGGCATTTTCCTAAAGGCTAAGGGGAAAAAAATCACATTTATTCTGTCATTGTCTAACGTGGCTTCTAGACTTCTGCACAACTGTTTTTGAATATTTGACTTCTATAAAAGATCAATGGAACATTTTACAGGAGGAAAAAGCAATATTTTGAAGTGTAAAAAAATTATTCTACCAGGTTATTGTGACCTTAGAACACTTTAACTCTTATAAACATCATCAATTTCTTCTACCATCTTTTAACATAATCTAGTAAGCAGATGTGGAATGAACGGCTTATTATGTTCTCACTCCCTATATCCATTCAGAGTCTGCCAGACTCAGAATAAATGTCAAGACATGTGCACATAGAAACTCTGTAGATGTTTGGAGCATTTGAAATCAAAACAGTGAGAAGGCTGCCTGGGTGTCCCTTCAGACATGGCACAGTGGAGCACAGAGACAGGAAATATGCCAGACTGCCTCTGCGGGGGGCTGCAGAGAACACGTGCATCGAGGAACAAGGAACTGCTTAATGATTAATCACTGTCAACCTTTGTTCTCGTTAAAGAATTGATTGTTGGACAAGGCTTGTAATGAGGGACTGTTTTGGTGTCTGTTGCTATGAGATTGTGCTCACTGATCCTCAGTGGATGTAAGCTGCTGTTCCCTTTTTGCCTGAGTAGAATAAACTTGAATGAAAATGCTCTAACAGTGCCTGCTAGTGGTGCTTTAAGAAGAGGCTCTGCATACTCTGTTTACCAAGTCTTACTCCCCAAAATGAAGAGCAGATAACCAAGAGTTTGGCTCAACTAAATTATAGCATATGACATTTTAGCAAAGAACAAAACCAGGGAACTCTGATAAAAAAAGTAGGTAGAAGTAGATTTTAAGAAAGTAATGGTATAAAGATTCTCCCCCAACCAAATATATGCACATCTTTTTAGCAAGCACAGATATTCAGAAATCAAAAGTTGAAGTTGTGTTACCCTTTCTCTTGCCTCCCCATAAACAGAACAGAGTTGTGTTTTGCAAACCAAATGCTTAACCACTGAATCGTGTGAAAGGCTAAACCATATATTGGCATTTTCCTAAAGGCTAAGGGGAAAAAAATCACATTTATTCTGTCATTGTCTAACGTGGCTTCTAGACTTCTGCACAACTGTTTTTGAATATTTGACTTCTATAAAAGATCAATGGAACATTTTACAGGAGGAAAAAGCAATATTTTGAAGTGTAAAAAAATTATTCTACCAGGTTATTGTGACCTTAGAACACTTTAACTCTTATAAACATCATCACATCCTTATCATGAAATTACTTTATAAATATCTATGTTTGTAAAAGTGCTAAAAGCTATAAAATAAAACTGTGGGCGATATTCTCAGATTATGACTACTACTCCCTAGCCAGAATTACTTCTCTCTGGCAAAAAAGCTCATGGTAGCTCTTTGATATCTGCAAAAGCAACTTTCCTTCTGGTTTATATAATATGTAACTGTTGGGTTCTGAATACCATGTGTCTCTTTTTAGAAAAAAATGTATTACTTTATTTATTTACTTTGGCTGCATCAGGTCTGTTGCGGCACAGGGGCTCACTAGTTGTGACCCATGGGCCCAGTGGCCCCACAGCCTGTGGGATCTTGGGACCCCGGTCAGGGACCAGCCCGACATCTCCTGCATTGAAAGGCAGATTCTCAACCACTGGACCACCGGGGAAGTACTTTCTCTGCTTTTTGTTCTCTAGTCCCCTTAACTTATCCACAGTGTAATCAGGGACATTGAGGAGGGATTGTCTGGACCTCAAGCAGTCTAAAATAGGGCCTCTGTGGCATCCTGTGTCTCTACCTAGTCTACAGGTAACTATGCATGTTCCACTGACATCAGCAGTGATCCTGTTACCCCAGGACCTGCCTCTTCTACAGGGTCCCCTACATATAAAGCTAGAAAGGGACCTGGAAAAGGCCTGTCGATCAGCCCTTGCCTCTCCCAGTTGATTTGCTTTAAATTCTCCCAGACAGGAAAAGCAGTTTTTCATTTAAATCTCTAAAGAGAAATCCAGGTCATTTGGCAAAATAGTCACTATCTCTATATAGATATAGATATAGATATCTCCTGTAAACACTTCAGTTTTCATAGTCTTGCCTCTGTGGTTATTTATGTATCCACATGTAATTAAAGATATAGAATGTAAATTTTCTCAGACCGCAGAATTTATGTGTTCAAGTTACAATGGGGAAATATCCTCAATTGAGACAGAAGTCAGGGGGTTTACAGTGATAACGATAATTGTAATTGGTTTGTTCATTTAAGACATATTACAATTTGTAGCAAGTGGATTAGCCCCAAGCTACAAATTGGTCCTGATTCAGTTCATGTAACTGCAACTCACTACGGAATATTTTTCAATAAGACATGCTTTATAAATCTTGGTAGGCCTGATTCTTTCTTCATCCTTGACCTGAGATATGAACGTTAAAGAATACTTGACTATTTTGTAAGATAGATCCTTGAACAGATGTCCTTGGGCAATATTTCTAGTAGCTAGCTTAAAATCCTGGGGGAAAAATACATATCAAAATAAATCACTTTCTATACAACAGTGTGAATTATTTGCATTTAAATAGAAACACTATTGCCCTCCTTTACTATAACAGATGCTTACCAGTAAATTACCATACTTTTCATGGCTTCCCTCAGAACTGAAGGGACCATATATCAATGCCCATATTGTTTTCTTCTACCATCTAATGACCAATGTAGTAGTTAAGTTCACAAGTTCGTTTCAACGATGTTAAATTTGACTAAAAGTTATTCGCCACATACCAGTAGCCTCCCTTTAATCTTTTATAAGTAATACATACAATTTAATTGCTAAAATAAACTGAGTTATCCAGATGTATTGCTTTGGCTCTAAAAACAGTGACCATCCCACTTTCTTTTATGACCAAGGACCAAGTCACATCCAATGATTCATACTTTCTTGGTATGGAAATCTATACTATAGAGTGAGTGTCATATTTCCTTGGAGAAGACCATGAACTCAGCTGCCCCCAAAAAGGATTAAGGTAGAATAAAGAAACTGTATGAGAAAAATACTCAGACTTTTGAAAGGGCAAGGAAAAGTTGCAGCATTGGGGTATAGAAAGACTGAGGTACAAGAGAAGGATCATCTTTAGTGTTAAGGGATAGGTATTTATTTTACAGGAACTGAATTATCCTTCCTTTCATATGAGCTGGATAGTTACATTATTCTTTTGGGGAATTCTCTGGGTGCCCAGTGATTAGGGCTGGGTGGTTCAGCACTGTCACTGCCAGGATCCAGGTTTGATCCCTGGTCTGGATTCTACAAGCTATGCAGCATGACCAAAATAATAATAACGAAGTTATCTTGTTTCTAAAGAACTCAAAATACCTTAAGCTTAATTGACCCTCAAAATATTTATTAATTTAACTACCTTTCTAAAGTGGAATATTAATGCTTGCCCAATATCCTAAAAAAAAAAAAAAAAAACTTTTTAAAATAGTGTTAACACAGCTGTGTCTACAAGGAGAAAACTAACTTCAAGACCTGGCAAGGATTAGATAAATATGATGAATTTCAACTAAAAATCTATCAGGTAAATTAAGTCCTTAGATAAGATTATCAAGCTGTGTCTTATACCAAAACAATGGATTGATTTAGTTAATTTAAATAACTTTTGCAAGCCAATTATTTGGTAATGCATAGGCAAAAATAAAAATAGTTGACTCATTTTATAGTGGATAAAAGTGAAAGTGTCAGTGGCTCAGTCATGTCCAACTCTTTGTGACCCCATGGACTTAGGCTGCCAGGCTCCTCTATCCATGGGATTCTCCAGGCATGACTACTGGAGTGGTTTGCCATTCCTTCCTCCAGGGGATCTTCCCAACCAGGGATCAACCCAGGTCTCCTGAATTGCAAATGGATTCTTTACCATCTGAGCTACCATAACTTTCTGCAAGCCAATGATTTGGCGATGCATAGGTCAAAAAAAAAAAAAAAAAAAAAAAGACCAAGTTTAAGTTTCCATGATGTTCAATGTTATGGCATTTCACATACTTGGCTCGAGTTCTGTTATATTATAGACAAGTTAAAAATTTGTGTAATTATTTTTGTGTTTATTCTGTCTTATATAGATGGCTGGATAACAATATTTTCAAATTATAAAGGGAATCCAGTTGGCTCAAATTCAGTCACAGTGTAATTATGTTGTGTACAATTGGGGTATAGAAAGACTGAGGTACAAGAGAAGGATCATCTTTAGTGTTAAGGGATAGGTATTTATTTTACAGGAACTGAATTATCCTTCCTTTCATATGAGCTGGATAGTTACATTATTCTTTTGGGGAATTCTCTGGGTGCCCAGTGATTAGGGCTGGGTGGTTCAGCACTGTCACTGCCAGGATCCAGGTTTGATCCCTGGTCTGGATTCTACAAGCTATGCAGCATGACCAAAATAATAATAACGAAGTTATCTTGTTTCTAAAGAACTCAAAATACCTTAAGCTTAATTGACCCTCAAAATATTTATTAATTTAACTACCTTTCTAAAGTGGAATATTAATGCTTGCCCAATATCCTAAAAAAAAAAAAAAAAAACTTTTTAAAATAGTGTTAACACAGCTGTGTCTACAAGGAGAAAACTAACTTCAAGACCTGGCAAGGATTAGATAAATATGATGAATTTCAACTAAAAATCTATCAGGTAAATTAAGTCCTTAGATAAGATTATCAAGCTGTGTCTTATACCAAAACAATGGATTGATTTAGTTAATTTAAATAACTTTTGCAAGCCAATTATTTGGTAATGCATAGGCAAAAATAAAAATAGTTGACTCATTTTATAGTGGATAAAAGTGAAAGTGTCAGTGGCTCAGTCATGTCCAACTCTTTGTGACCCCATGGACTTAGGCTGCCAGGCTCCTCTATCCATGGGATTCTCCAGGCATGACTACTGGAGTGGTTTGCCATTCCTTCCTCCAGGGGATCTTCCCAACCAGGGATCAACCCAGGTCTCCTGAATTGCAAATGGATTCTTTACCATCTGAGCTACCATAACTTTCTGCAAGCCAATGATTTGGCGATGCATAGGTCAAAAAAAAAAAAAAAAAAAAAAGACCAAGTTTAAGTTTCCATGATGTTCAATGTTATGGCATTTCACATACTTGGCTCGAGTTCTGTTATATTATAGACAAGTTAAAAATTTGTGTAATTATTTTTGTGTTTATTCTGTCTTATATAGATGGCTGGATAACAATATTTTCAAATTATAAAGGGAATCCAGTTGGCTCAAATTCAGTCACAGTTTGATTTACATATTCGGAAATGTTCAGATAGATACTAAATGAACTGTTATTTGAATCCAGCCAGCAGCTGAAGAGCTGTTACAGGCCCAGATGTATATCCTTTTAGAAAGTACCACATGGATCTGGAAAACACAAAACAGTGTAAACATTGGAAACTGTACAATGTATCAGTCTCCCTTCCTGCATTCTTGTCTGATCAGCAGTTAGGAACATAAGCCACAAATGTTTACCTAGTTGAAAAATCACTGGACAGTTATGTTCCAATCAAGGATCTGTTTCCAGTTATATACCAGAATCCACAATCAACCTACCCAGATTGCGAGAAAAAAGGTTAAAAGTTCAGATAACTCTGTATTTGCTGAATTTAAGTTCAAGGTTTTATTCATAGAAGATTTTATAGTATTTTGAATTGATAGTAACAAATACTCTTGGACAAAGTACTTTGTACATTTGATACTGTTCTTTGTCTTTCACTGAAGTTTTTGATAGTCATGTTACTTTCTAATAACACCTGAATAACTACAAATCATGTTTGTCTGATTTTCAAGTGATTACTTATTATTATTTATTTAACACAAATATATACTGAGCATCTATGCTCTGTCAGGTTTATCTGTGCCTATGCGGATGCGTAGATGAATAAAACAGTCCATATTCTTAAAGTAATAATACTGTGGTAAGAGAAAACAAGCATATAAGTAAATAGGTTACATAGTCTATAAAATAAACACAAAATATATTTGAGACTCAAGCAACGCCAGTCACCTGTGTGACTTTGTCTGAATTCTCTAATACCTTTGTCTGAATTCTCTATTCAAATGAATTGCTATAAAGAGTTAGTGTGTGAGCCCAAGTTGTACTAGGAATTTTTATAGATGAAAAAAATAAAGCCTTAAAAAGTGGTTGACATCTAAAAATAATTTAGTCTACTCCAACTTATAATTCCAAACAACACAGAGAGAAGCTAAAATACTGTGTGTTAGATATATCTTATGTTATTACTCAACATAATTAGTAAAATTTTAGGTATGTTTTTCTAGATTCTTAACCATAAGTAATAGCAGATCTGATAATAAGTGTACATCTGATTTGATCAGTGTATACAGATAAGATAATCAGACCAAAGAAAGCTGACCTTCCCCATTCTTACGTGGTAGACTTTTCATTTAAGGTTATCATTTCCCAAAAGCATTATTTTAGTACTCTGCAGATCAAAATGTGTTTGTATAGTTTGCATAAATACGATTTGGTAAATAACTTGATTTTCTGGGCATTGATCCAAGTGAAACCTCTAATCTTTTGAAGTTCATCCCATAGTGGTTATTAGGGAGAATTCAGCTTTTTTGAAGTCCCACTGAAGTATTTAGTGGCTTGCTTCGCTAATCCAAGGGAAACTTCCAGGGCAACATTTAACAGAGAACAGATGGCTCCTTTTTCTATGTCCTTTGGGTCATTTTAATAATACATTCAAAAATAGCTAATCATGTCACATTAGAGTTGATGGACACATTTGAGAACAGTGACAATACTCACCATAATGTAACACGACATTTAGATGTCCATATCTGTCAGACAACCTGTAGGGCTTCCCTGGTGGCTCAGTGGAATAGAATCTGACTGCCAATGCAGGAGATGTGTGTGTAATCCCTGGGTCAGGAAGATCATCTGGAGAAGGAAATGGCCACCCACCCCAGTATTCTTGCCTGGGAAATCCCATGGACAGAGGAGCCTGATGGGCTACAGTCCATGGGGTCACGAAAGAGTCAGATACAGCTTAGTGACTGAACAACAGCAACAACAGATGACCTACAATAAACAAGATGTTCTCTCCTTTCCCATAAGAGAAGATACTTCAGAATTTGTAGGCTACTTGTAGGTCAATACACTTTATGTATTTTAGTGCAGAATGGATATTCAAAGCACAAAAACTACCTCTAGCAATATATTTTGTGGATATATTTTACAGAATCAGGGAAAAAAATAGGCCCCTTTACAGAATCAGTTCAGTATTACCAGCAAAGCTTTATAAAGATAAATACATATATATAGTTTTACATATAAACTAAATATATATATACATACATAGTTTTACATTGCGCCTTTCACATGGAAGTATGTGAACAGGTTCATTATTCAGTTTAATACCTTTTTCAGCATTTCTGTCTCCAAGCTCAATTCATTTCCCTCAGTCACTTAAGAAGATAACCTGTCTGTTCTCCACTCTGCACCCTCACTTGGATCAATCTGGTATTTGTTCACTATATGCAAAACCACTGCCTGTCCTGTCATTAGGCGGCATTTCAGACTCAGTAGAAAAAAAAAAAGGAATCAAATTATTTCATCATGGTGGTATTCATTTTTACCTTGATTTAATACAAATGGAATTTCAACTATTCTACCACTAGAATGGAATTTTGAGATTTTAACCTAAGTTCCTTATTTTAAAATTGGAGAAAATAAAACCTAGAGAGATTAGAAAACTATACAATTAATGAGGTTCATGAAACACAGGGAAGAGATTCGTGCAAGAATCAATGCAAGAATGTTATAGTGTATAAGTAAGAAGTTAAAATGGTCAAAGAAAACAATAGTGAAAAATAGGTGCTAACTTTTCTTGAATACTTGCTCTGATCTGAAGACATGTTTAACCTACATTATCTAATTTAAGCCACGACGGCAGTCGTGTGAAGAAGGCATTATTAGTTACCCCGTAATAGTTAAGCAACTGAGACATAGAGACTTCTATAACTTTCCCAAGAATAATTATTAAGTTATGGAGGAAGCATTTAAACCCAGAAGCAGCATTTTTCATCATTATAGTCACAAGGTATCACATGAGATGTGTGAAAATTTTCTTAGGGCTCTCATTTCTCCAATCTAAAGATATAAAAGGCTATAAGTAGTTTACAATTTTTTTATTAACTTGAAGTTCCAGAGCCTAAATTCCACATTGATTTTTGTTCTGTTTCCAAAGGTAAAATCTTACATATTTTTCAAGGGATAGAAGCCATCTTTGGAGATCTTTAAAATTCCAGATTTGTTTCCTGTATATTTGGACAGCATTTTGATCTAAAATCTAACCTTTTAAAAGAGATTTTTTATTCCTTTTTAGCTATGGTGTTATCACTTTATTCCCCATTACTACTTGTTACTGGATTGTCTAAACTTTAAACGAGAACAGAAAATGCAGAGACCTTATCACATTCAAAACCATAATACTTTCCAAAACATTTCTAGAGGAATAGCACAAATTTAGGGTATGTTAGTCTCTCAGTTTTTGCAACCCTATGGATTGTAGCCCATCAGGCTCCTCTGTCCATGGAATTTTCCAGGCAAGAATACTGGAGTGGGTTGCTCTGCCCTCCTCTAGGGGATCTTCCCAACCTTGAACCCCAGCCTCCTGTATTGCAGGCAGATTCTTTACTGTCTGAGCCACCAGGGAAGCCCTTAGGGGTATAAAACTGGTTCCTAATGTATGTCATTTTGAAATAAATGTTTTGGTAAAGAGATATTATGAGCTTAATATGTTTATACATTATACAAAGAGAAGAAAAGGGGATTAATCTGACACAATTTATAGAATAAACTCAACAAAGAATAAAAGTAAACTTAAACACAAGTTGCTAATCCTGTTTTAGTGCAGGCAGGGGTAATAATCCTTCGCTGTTGCTAAATTCTTCTCACTGAGCACATGCCTGGACGATTATTGTTTTCTGGTTTATGGATGGTATTATTACATTCTCCTCACTATCTGACAACCAGGAATTGTATACTGTTTAGTCCTATGCCTTGTGTGTGTGACTATGTGTATATTTATATTCCTATTCAGGAAATATCAAATTGATTTGAGGAAGCATTAACATTTATTCCAAGTCTATTACATGTCTGCTCCTATGCTATGAAGCACTTCATTTACTTTATGTCCTTTGTTCTTCACCACCACCCTTTGTGGTAGGTACTAGGACCCGCATACAACTTGGAAAAAAGTGGAGTTGGGATTTTTTTTTAAATTTTTTGGGGGGCCACTCTTATTGATCTTTCATTTATTTATCTTTGTTCTTTGGCCTGTGTGGGCCTCCCATCGCAGTGGCCTCTCTCGTCACAGAGCACTGGCTCTGGGTGCATGCACTCCCAAGCTCCGGCTCTGTAGTTGGACACATCGGTCCAGCTGCTCCACGGCACATGACATCTTCCCAGGCCAAGGATCAAACTGGTGCCCCTTGCACTGCATGGGGGTGTGCTTACCCACTGGACTACCAGGAAAGCCCCTGGAGTTGGGATTTGAACCTAGTTTTGTTTGAGCCCAGAATGACTCTTTTCACCATTGCTGCCTACCCACTCAAGTTGCTTTTAGAACAGACTGATTTTTAAAAATCTTTTGCCTTTTGCCTTGTTTTATCAAGCCTTCAACATACTCTGCATTTTAAAGGTATACATGTTAAAAAAAAAAAAAGAAACATATTTCTTAGTCCATCTCCTCATCTTTAAATTAAAATCATAATTAAAACAGAATTATCATGGAGATGAAAGAAGTAGTAAATGTCAAGCCTTCAATGCATGCCCTGGTAGATAGCTTTCAAAAATGGTAACTGTTAGTAGAAATTGTATTCATCAGTGAGTCTTTCTCCCACCTTAAACACAGACAGTCATTGTCATAGTCATCATCATCATCAAAATCTCCACCGTCCCCCACTAGGTCTTTTCCATCCTGACACATCGTTTAAACCCTGGGCCCCTCTAAGGTGGCACACCCATTAAAGCAACACTGGATTTAACAGCTTCTCTGCAGCTTCACCTTCTCTTCTGCACTGGCTTTCCAATTGCCTTTTTAAAAGAGCTAGCATTTCCATCCCATTTGCCTAACAGCAAGTTCTGACCTTATGTTCTGTTTGCATAGTTTCATTTATTCATGTATGTATTTATACCAAAAAAAATGTATGGAGAGTCCACTGTATCCTGTGAATATCAAAATGAACATTTCAGCCTTCTAAGCATTTGTACTGGGAGATACATATAAGCAAACAAGCGATTGTGATACAGAGTGAGAAATGCTACCAAATGGATCAGTACCAGTCATTAGGGGAGCACAAAGAGGGCCCTGAACAGCCTTGGGAAGTCAGAGAAGATCTATCGGAAAAGGACATCTGAGCTGAGCCTCAAATGAATGGCTGTTTTCTTGGTCAGGATGCACAGGGGAAGAGTGTCCCAGGGAGACAGGATATGAGCATGCACAAAATTATGGAGAGGAGAAAGAGGCCTGGGAGACTGGAGGATTTTGAGTGGTTTAGTATCACTGTGGTACAAAATGAAGAAAGGACACATTGAGAGATTAAGTGGGGGAAAAGATACAGAGACCAGATCATAGAAGGACTTACTTCTCTATTATTTGGGGGAGTTAGGACTTGATTCCCAAGGCAGTGAGGAGCCAAGAATTTTTTTAACCTCAATATGCAGTATAGAGAATATATCCAAGGGGAAAATCATTTCATTTCTTTCATAAACACTAACTTTTGAGGGGTGGGAGATGAAGTGCTCAATCTGAGGGCTATGGATGGTCTGTGGGTGTTTAAAAGATTGGTAAGCTCCCTGAAATTATAAACAAAATTGTTGACTGTATGTGTACTTGAGGGGAGGAGTGTAGGGACCGAATCCACAGCTCTGTGAAATCCTCAGCAGACACTGTGGTCCAAAGAAAAGTTTGAAACCACTGCTTTAGGGGAGCAAGCGAAAAGCTGTTACAGAGCAGAGATTTCAGGCCTGCCACAAAGAGCCCTTCTGAAATTGAAGCATTTCTCTTTTAAGAAAACTTTCTCATTTCTTCCCCTGAGTTACCAACCTCTTCCCACTCCATCCTGACCCACTGACGTTTTGTTCCTGGCCACTCTCCCACCTAAATGCTGCTTCCTCGCTCATGGAACTGTTCTTCTGTGCCAACCCATAATAAGTGTCCACCCAGGAGGCTAAGAATAGACACAGTGTTCTGGTGACTTGAAACTTAGGTAACATCTGAAGGATGAACTCTACAGTGACCACAAATTCATTCTAATCATTTGAACCAAACAGACTGTAAACATGTGATCATGAGATCCCTGCAGGATAGAGGAGAAGGTTCTGAGTAAAGTGAAGTGCTGTATTAAATAGAAGAGAAAAGCAGCCACTGTTGAGAGTTGCAGAGGACAAAGAAGAACAGTAATCTAAATACATCCTTCTGTGTTTGCATAGTCTGCCTTTCAACATCTCCTCTACCCGTCCTATTAACTCCCAGCAAGTTAGTCGTATAAGACAAGCTACCATTCTCTCAGGCAATTAGACTTTATTCCATTCATTTCTCCTTCATGTATTTTCCTGGATTTGGATGTGGTTTAAAAATGAAAATCTTTTCATTGGGTTTTGTGATCTTGTTGCAAATCAGTTCCTTAACCTTCCTGGATGGTGTCTTCAACTGTAAAATGAAGTTGGATGAGTGTCTTTCAGTTGCAGACAGTTTCCACTATTTGTAATGGTGGCTAGAGCGGAGGACTATTGTAAACCAATCTCATGATTGTTGTTGTTTTTTAGTCGCTAAGTTGTGTCTGACTCTGCAACCCATGGACTGCAGCACACCAGGCTTCCCTGTCCTTCACTATCTCCCAGAATTTGCTCAAACTCATGTCCATTGAGTCGATGATGCTAAGAATCGGTGATCTCATGATAGATACTTCTTATTTCCAACTTACCTGTTCCCTTCCAAGATTGCTCGGCAATTTTCTTGAAGGCATTTTATCAGTTTAATGTAAAAAGAACAAAGTACTTAGCATGACTTGGCTAGTACAGTCAAATAGAGCAAGGGTCAGTACATTTTTTCCATAGAGGGCCAGATAGAAAATATTTTAGACTTGTGGGTCATAAGATCTCTGTCACAGCTATTCAACTCTGTCACAGTGTGGAAGCAGCCAGCCACAGACAATATATAAATGAATGCATATGGCTATTTTCCAGTAAAATTTTATTTACCAAAAAAGGTAACGAGTTGGATTTGACGGATTGTGTCATAGTTTAATGACCCTTGAAATAAATGACTGGAAACCTGAGGACAGCAGTGTTTTATCCCTTCAGTCTTTCTGCTTAAAGGTTGTTTTCTGGATGATTTCCTGATCCTTGTTCTGTTGTCATTGTCATTGTTGTTGCTCTGTCAAACAATAACTTTAGTTCCTTTTAGCCACTCACAGCCACCTCGCGATCCATGCTTCAAATAAATAAATAAAGTGGGCCTGCCGTCTTGTAGGAAATCTGAAACAGTTAAGGCAACTGTTTCTCAAGCACAGAGATAAATAAATGGCTTCATAAGTAGACAGTTCAGAAGATGAATAGCCTGGAGGAACAGTTGAGCAGTTAGTTCATAGAGACAGGGAAAGAAGAGGGAAAGAGACAAGGGAGGGGAAAAAGAAGGATGGATTAAATAGCAAACCAGTTTATGAGATCTACTGTACAAACTTGCCCAGCTGGGTACTTTATCTTGAATTTGTTTTGCAAATTGCAGATGGTACGCTTTAGAAGCCAAGAAAAAGAAAGGGCAGTCATTCCAGGCCAAAACACTCTCACAGAGCCTAAGTTACTTACATTACTTCATTTCTGTGGGGAGAAAAAAAAAATCATTATATACCCCCTTCCAAAATAAGTTAAGAGAAACAGAGAGCCCATTTTCACCAGAAAAAAAAACAATTAGTTAGCCCGACTCTGCAACCCATGGACTGCAGCACACCCGGCTTCCCTGTCCTTCACTATCTCCCAGAATTTGCTCAAACTCATGTCCATTGAGTCGATGATGCTAAGAATCGGTGATCTCATGATAGATACTTCTTATTTCCAACTTACCTGTTCCCTTCCAAGATTGCTCGGCAATTTTCTTGAAGGCATTTTATCAGTTTAATGTAAAAAGAACAAAGTACTTAGCATGACTTGGCTAGTACAGTCAAATAGAGCAAGGGTCAGTACATTTTTTCCATAGAGGGCCAGATAGAAAATATTTTAGACTTGTGGGTCATAAGATCTCTGTCACAGCTATTCAACTCTGTCACAGTGTGGAAGCAGCCAGCCACAGACAATATATAAATGAATGCATATGGCTATTTTCCAGTAAAATTTTATTTACCAAAAAAGGTAACGAGTTGGATTTGACGGATTGTGTCATAGTTTAATGACCCTTGAAATAAATGACTGGAAACCTGAGGACAGCAGTGTTTTATCCCTTCAGTCTTTCTGCTTAAAGGTTGTTTTCTGGATGATTTCCTGATCCTTGTTCTGTTGTCATTGTCATTGTTGTTGCTCTGTCAAACAATAACTTTAGTTCCTTTTAGCCACTCACAGCCACCTCGCGATCCATGCTTCAAATAAATAAATAAAGTGGGCCTGCCGTCTTGTAGGAAATCTGAAACAGTTAAGGCAACTGTTTCTCAAGCACAGAGATAAATAAATGGCTTCATAAGTAGACAGTTCAGAAGATGAATAGCCTGGAGGAACAGTTGAGCAGTTAGTTCATAGAGACAGGGAAAGAAGAGGGAAAGAGACAAGGGAGGGGAAAAAGAAGGATGGATTAAATAGCAAACCAGTTTATGAGATCTACTGTACAAACTTGCCCAGCTGGGTACTTTATCTTGAATTTGTTTTGCAAATTGCAGATGGTACGCTTTAGAAGCCAAGAAAAAGAAAGGGCAGTCATTCCAGGCCAAAACACTCTCACAGAGCCTAAGTTACTTACATTACTTCATTTCTGTGGGGAGAAAAAAAAAATCATTATATACCCCCTTCCAAAATAAGTTAAGAGAAACAGAGAGCCCATTTTACCCAGATACCCAGATTATTAGTTTCTTTTTTTAATATCACGAGAACAATGCTTGTCTGATAACTGCTTGCTTTGTGAAACTTATTATGCCAGTGTTCAGCCCACAAAACTGCTTTAAAAGTAAAACTGACTGAATTCAATGAGTCTTAATATTTCAACATACTTCACTGAAACCAAGGATAATTTTGTTTGCTGCTTTAAGACATGTCTAATTGGAACCCATTCTACCTTTTGCTGAAATCAGTCCTGCTTCACAGAACCCCTGCATTCCTTTCAAATGAAAGAGGAAATTCTGGCATTTTTATTAGCTAACATTTTTAAAAAAGATCTTAAAAAAATCTCTCACATATTGACCATGACTTACAGAGCCACTTTATCAAAGTCAGACCTGGGGCCAAGGCTCTACTCTGTCTGGTGTTTGTTACTGAGATTTATGAGGTTTTCTTCATACATACTCTTTCCTTAAGTAATTTTTGCCTAAAATTGTAAAGAGGGATCCCTGGAGAAGGTATAGGCTACCCAGTAGTCCATGGAGCCACAAAGAGTTGGACATGACTGTGCGACTAAACACAGCACATTGGTGAATTAGCTATTAGAACTGAAAGTGTTTCTTTTTTTTTTTTTTAATTTTGGCCTCTTTTTATTGTTTTTTGTTTGTTTGTTTGTTTATTTTTCATCCATCTTTATTCTTTGGCTTGTGTGGGTCTCCCTTGCAATGGTGTCTCTCACTGCAGATCACCAGCAAAGGACACATGTGCTCCAGAGTGCTGGCTCATAGTTGGACACACTGGTCCAGCCACTCTGGGGTAGGTGGGATCTTCCCGGGCCAGGGATCGAACTGGCACCCCTTGCAATGCAAAGTGGACTCTTTACCCACTGAACCACCAGGGAAGCCCTGTTTCTAATTTTTAATTTGGACATTATTTTTCAAAAGGACTTAAAAATAGTAAGGGAAATTTAGGTGATAGTGTGTATGTGTGTGTGTGTGTGTGCGCACGCGCACATGTGTGCTGGCACTTCAGTCGTGTTCAACTCTTTGACAGCTTATGGATTGCAGCCCACCAGGTCTCTGTCCATGGGATTCTCCAGGAGAGGATGCTGGAGTGGGCTGCCATGCCCTCCTCCAGGCACTAAATCCAAGTCTTCAGTGTCTCCTGCATTGCAAGCAGATTCTTTACTGCTGAGCCTCCATGGAAGCCCTTAGGTGATAACAAGGACAGGTAATTTGTCCTCTAAGGAAAAGAGGTTCTCAAATAAGAGTTCAGGTGTTTCCCTAATCTTCTGCCAGATTTCAATGACATAGTTTGTGATCTTGTTGAGTTAGTGCTTCTGGTGCTAATCCATGGACAAGATCTGAAGTCAACAAAGTAACACATTTGGGAAAGCATTCATTTACCATATTTTCCATACATTAAAACAGGCAAGTTTCCTATAAACATGAATCAACCTTCCACGCTGCCACTCAGTTGTGAGCCTATTTTGATTTATCTGGCTAAAAGATTTGGTCATCATATACATGACTTACCTAATAATCTCCTGACATCCTTGAGACTATTTTGGAAGATAAATTTACCATCCATGGTCCTGTTGGAAAACTTGGTAATATAGACAGACTTCAAGGTTTTCCAACCAGCTGAGTGTGTTTTGATCTCCAAGACCTGAAAAATGCATGATGCAAGGTAGGTGTTAACAACAAATATTGTTAAATGAATAAGAGTAGAGTGAAGATAATAAATCTAAACATATAGTTTGATTATTGGCAGAATTTTTAAAAAAATTCAGAAATGCTTTTATTGGTCTAGCGGTCCTGTGTTGGGCTAAAACAAAAATTAAGAAGCTTCCGCCATATTTTAGTACTTGTCATACTATCCTAACTCAGTTGTTTATCCAATTGCTGTTCAGTCTCCCAATTGTGTCCAATACTTTGTGAGCCCATGGACTGCAGCATGCCAGGCCTCTCTGTCCTTCACCATCTCCCAGAGTTTTCCCAAGTTCATATCCATTGCATCGGTGATGCCATCCAGCCATCCCATCCTCTGACTCCCCCTTCTCCTTCTGCCATCAATCTTTCCCAGCATTAAAGGACTTTTCCAATGAATTGTCTGTTCGCATCAGGTGACAAAAATACTGGAGCTTCAGCTTCAACATTTGGGCAGCCCACCAGGTCTCTGTCCATGGGATTCTCCAGGAGAGGATGCTGGAGTGGGCTGCCATGCCCTCCTCCAGGCACTAAATCCAAGTCTTCAGTGTCTCCTGCATTGCAAGCAGATTCTTTACTGCTGAGCCTCCATGGAAGCCCTTAGGTGATAACAAGGACAGGTAATTTGTCCTCTAAGGAAAAGAGGTTCTCAAATAAGAGTTCAGGTGTTTCCCTAATCTTCTGCCAGATTTCAATGACATAGTTTGTGATCTTGTTGAGTTAGTGCTTCTGGTGCTAATCCATGGACAAGATCTGAAGTCAACAAAGTAACACATTTGGGAAAGCATTCATTTACCATATTTTCCATACATTAAAACAGGCAAGTTTCCTATAAACATGAATCAACCTTCCACGCTGCCACTCAGTTGTGAGCCTATTTTGATTTATCTGGCTAAAAGATTTGGTCATCATATACATGACTTACCTAATAATCTCCTGACATCCTTGAGACTATTTTGGAAGATAAATTTACCATCCATGGTCCTGTTGGAAAACTTGGTAATATAGACAGACTTCAAGGTTTTCCAACCAGCTGAGTGTGTTTTGATCTCCAAGACCTGAAAAATGCATGATGCAAGGTAGGTGTTAACAACAAATATTGTTAAATGAATAAGAGTAGAGTGAAGATAATAAATCTAAACATATAGTTTGATTATTGGCAGAATTTTTTAAAAAGATTCAGAAATGCTTTTATTGGTCTAGCGGTCCTGTGTTGGGCTAAAACAAAAATTAAGAAGCTTCCGCCATATTTTAGTACTTGTCATACTATCCTAACTCAGTTGTTTATCCAATTGCTGTTCAGTCTCCCAATTGTGTCCAATACTTTGTGAGCCCATGGACTGCAGCATGCCAGGCCTCTCTGTCCTTCACCATCTCCCAGAGTTTTCCCAAGTTCATATCCATTGCATCGGTGATGCCATCCAGCCATCCCATCCTCTGACTCCCCCTTCTCCTTCTGCCATCAATCTTTCCCAGCATTAAAGGACTTTTCCAATGAATTGTCTGTTCGCATCAGGTGACAAAAATACTGGAGCTTCAGCTTCAACATCAGTCCTTCCAATGAATATTCAAGGTTGATTTCCCTTAAGATTGACTGGTTTGATCTCCTTGCTGTCCAAGGGCCTCCCAAGAGCCTACTCCAGCACCACAGTTCGAAGGTATCAATTATTTGGTGTTCTGCCTTCTTTATAAGGTCCAATTCTTACAACCATATGTGGCAACTGGGAAGATCACTGGGAAGCCTGACTATGCAATACTATAAAAGAAATTCAAAATCGTAAATGCGCATCTCTCTCTCTCTCACACACACACACACACACACACACACACACTCACTCACTCAGATTTAGAAAACTACAAGTGCATATTAAATATAAATGTATGCTAAATTCCAGGAGGATAGGATCAGAAGCGTCTTTTGTATGTTAACATCAAATACCATAATTTATTGATAAAACAGGAAAAAAACACAAAATGAAAGATGATATAAGTTCATAATTTGAACTAGTCTCTAGAAAACTAAGTTTCCAAGCATGTAAACAAACTACATTAATAGAAATAGACTAATTCATTTGCATTCACACACATACTTTAATCTACAGGCTGAGGATGTGCACTTTTTACCTTGGTCTTCACATGCTTTTGAGGAATGAGTGTTGAAGGAGAAACAGATGATTTCTATTAAGTTCTACATGGGCTGATTGTAAGGAAGGAGTGAGGCTGAGTACAGAAATCAAAGCCAAGGCATGGGAGCATATTTTTCTTTCAAAATATTTTATGTACTAAAGTTTGCACAACATCTTCACAATGACAGCAAGTCTGTGTAAGGAGGTGTTTTGTGTTTCATAGCTAACATAAGGGCAAGAAAATGTAGTGGCAGCCAAATATTACTTCCCTCATAAGCATAAAGAATGTGTATGGTAGAATACATGGTAAGGCCAATGCGCTAGAAACTACAAGGTTTAAAAAACTACAACATTCTGAAAGACAGCTTATCTCTTATTTTTATTTCTTTTGGTATTGTAAAGGTTGACTCCCCTTCTCCTTCTGCCATCAATCTTTCCCAGCATTAAAGGACTTTTCCAATGAATTGTCTGTTCGCATCAGGTGACAAAAATACTGGAGCTTCAGCTTCAACATCAGTCCTTCCAATGAATATTCAAGGTTGATTTCCCTTAAGATTGACTGGTTTGATCTCCTTGCTGTCCAAGGGCCTCCCAAGAGCCTACTCCAGCACCACAGTTCAAGGTATCAATTATTTGGTGTTCTGCCTTCTTTATAAGGTCCAATTCTTACAACCATATGTGGCAACTGGGAAGATCACTGGGAAGCCTGACTATGCAATACTATAAAAGAAATTCAAAATCGTAAATGCGCATCTCTCTCTCTCTCACACACACACACACACACACACTCACTCACTCAGATTTAGAAAACTACAAGTGCATATTAAATATAAATGTATGCTAAATTCCAGGAGGATAGGATCAGAAGCGTCTTTTGTATGTTAACATCAAATACCATAATTTATTGATAAAACAGGAAAAAAACACAAAATGAAAGATGATATAAGTTCATAATTTGAACTAGTCTCTAGAAAACTAAGTTTCCAAGCATGTAAACAAACTACATTAATAGAAATAGACTAATTCATTTGCATTCACACACATACTTTAATCTACAGGCTGAGGATGTGCACTTTTTACCTTGGTCTTCACATGCTTTTGAGGAATGAGTGTTGAAGGAGAAACAGATGATTTCTATTAAGTTCTACATGGGCTGATTGTAAGGAAGGAGTGAGGCTGAGTACAGAAATCAAAGCCAAGGCATGGGAGCATATTTTTCTTTCAAAATATTTTATGTACTAAAGTTTGCACAACATCTTCACAATGACAGCAAGTCTGTGTAAGGAGGTGTTTTGTGTTTCATAGCTAACATAAGGGCAAGAAAATGTAGTGGCAGCCAAATATTACTTCCCTCATAAGCATAAAGAATGTGTATGGTAGAATACATGGTAAGGCCAATGCGCTAGAAACTACAAGGTTTAAAAATCTACAACATTCTGAAAGACAGCTTATCTCTTATTTTTATTTCTTTTGGTATTGTAAAGGAATGAAACTAAATTTAGCATAGTCCATCTGCTTGATGAGAGAGAGAAAGAGACAGAGTTATATTTTCTTGGCATGCAGATCTTTTATAAATCTTAGCAGAGGGTGGTTTTCCAGATTTCACTGGAAATTACTTTGATGATGTTCACCAATACTGCCAACGTTAAGCACTCAGTCCACCTCTTTTCTTTCTCTGAATTTTTCCCCTGTCTAAATACCTTCTTGATCTTCAGAGATACTCTGTAAAATTGACCAAGTTCACTAATGGTGAACTAATGGTTGCACAGTTGTCAAGGCTAGACATGGGAAGATCTGGGTTTTAATCCTAAAACACTAGCATCATATCACCTAATGGAGATTATTATACAGTGCTTTACACTGCAGTAAATTCGAATGTGTATATGGCCTTTGTGATGTATGTATCATAGATTCCCAGATAAAATGTAAGCCAGAGATCTTTTTTCTTCTTTGGTCATGCTGTGGAGCACATGGAATAGTTAATCCATGCTCCCTGCATTGGGACTGTGGCATCTTAACCACCAGAATACCAGGAAGTCCCCAGAGGTCTTTTTTAAACTGAACTACAGTGGATTTAAATGTTGTGTTAGTTTCTGGTATACAACAAAGTCAGTTTATATATATAGATATATTCAGTTTATATATATATATATATATATATATATATGTATATTCAGTCTTATGTATATATACATTCAGTTTTACTATATATATATATATATATATATATATATATATACAAGGAACCATTATATTATAGAAACCACTACAGTTCATTATAAGACATTGAATATAGTTCCCTGTGCTATCTAGTAGGCCCTTGTTGTTTGTCTATTTTATGTATAGTAGTGTGTCTATGCTAACCCCAAATTAATACTTTATCCCTTTCTCCACCCTCCTGTCCTTTGGTAACTATAGTAGTCTGTGTAAGGAGGTGTTTTGTGTTTCATAGCTAACATAAGGGCAAGAAAATGTAGTGGCAGCCAAATATTACTTCCCTCATAAGCATAAAGAATGTGTATGGTAGAATACATGGTAAGGCCAATGCGCTAGAAACTACAAGGTTTAAAAATCTACAACATTCTGAAAGACAGCTTATCTCTTATTTTTATTTCTTTTGGTATTGTAAAGGAATGAAACTAAATTTAGCATAGTCCATCTGCTTGATGAGAGAGAGAAAGAGACAGAGTTATATTTTCTTGGCATGCAGATCTTTTATAAATCTTAGCAGAGGGTGGTTTTCCAGATTTCACTGGAAATTACTTTGATGATGTTCACCAATACTGCCAACGTTAAGCACTCAGTCCACCTCTTTTCTTTCTCTGAATTTTTCCCCTGTCTAAATACCTTCTTGATCTTCAGAGATACTCTGTAAAATTGACCAAGTTCACTAATGGTGAACTAATGGTTGCACAGTTGTCAAGGCTAGACATGGGAAGATCTGGGTTTTAATCCTAAAACACTAGCATCATATCACCTAATGGAGATTATTATACAGTGCTTTACACTGCAGTAAATTCGAATGTGTATATGGCCTTTGTGATGTATGTATCATAGATTCCCAGATAAAATGTAAGCCAGAGATCTTTTTTCTTCTTTGGTCATGCTGTGGAGCACATGGAATAGTTAATCCATGCTCCCTGCATTGGGACTGTGGCATCTTAACCACCAGAATACCAGGAAGTCCCCAGAGGTCTTTTTTAAACTGAACTACAGTGGATTTAAATGTTGTGTTAGTTTCTGTTATACAACAAAGTCAGTTTATATATATAGATATATTCAGTTTATATATATATATATATATATATTCAGTCTTATGTATATATACATTCAGTTTTACTATATATATATATATATATATATATATATATATATATACAAGGAACCATTATATTATAGAAACCACTACAGTTCATTATAAGACATTGAATATAGTTCCCTGTGCTATCTAGTAGGCCCTTGTTGTTTGTCTATTTTATGTATAGTAGTGTGTCTATGCTAACCCCAAATTAATACTTTATCCCTTTCTCCACCCTCCTGTCCCCTTTGGTAACTATAAGCTTTTCTTTTTATGTCTGAGAATGTTTCTGTATTGCAGATAATTTCATTTGCATCATTTTTTTAGATTCCACATGTAAGTGTATCATATGTTATTTGTCATTGTCTGATTTACTTCACTTAGTATGATCATCTCTAGGTCTATCTGTGCTGCTGTAAATGACATAATTTTATTCTTTTTTATGGATTAGTAATATTCCATTGTGCATAAATGTGTGTGTGTGTGTGTATACACACACATATATAGATACATATATCGTGTATACACGTATACCACAGGACTTTCCAGGTGGATCAGTAGTAAAGAAGTCACTGTCAAAGCAGGAGCCACAAGAGACACAGGTTTGATCCTTGAGTCAGGAAGATCCCCTGGAGGAGGGCATGGCAACCCACTCCAGTATTCTTGCCTGGAGAATCCCGTGGACAGCAGATCCTGGTGGGCTACTATCCATAGAGTCACAAAGAGTTGGACATGACTGAAACGACTTAGCACACATGCATGCACACATAGATACCATGTCTTCTTTATCCATATATGTGTTGATGGACATGTCTTGGCTATTGTAAATAGCCACTATATTCACCACTGTGAATACTGGGGTGCATGTATCTTTTCAAATTATTATTTTTTAAATTTAACAATGCAGCTAAAACAGTCTTCATGGTGTACAATGTTGAAATCGACAATAATATGGTCTCTTGATTACTCTCACATTTCACTTACCCATACAGCCAGCAGTCACTTAATTATGTTAATTTCCCTGTAACTTTATGGATTTGTAAAGAAAGGAATGTTTAAGCAATACACAATAGATTAGGTCATTCTTGGTACAATTTGCATATAACATAGTACCTGCATCACAATAGATAATCATATTTGCTAAATAAGATTATTAAAATCACTCATCAAATTAGAGTTTCCATTCCTTCCAGATCACATAATAACTCTATCTTTAGTTTTTTAAGGAACTGTTCTCCACAGCAGCTGTACCAATTTACATTCCTACCAATGGTGTAGGGGGATTCCCTTTTCTCCACATCCTTTCCAGTCTTTATTGTCTGTAGATTTTTTCATGATGGCCATTCTGACTGGTGTGAGGTGATACCTCATTATAGTTTTTATTTCTCTAATAATGAGTGATGTTGAGCATTATTTCATGTGCCTCTTGGCCATTTTCTTTAAAATAGAAGCCCAGAGATCTTAATTTCAAAGACTCAGATGGCCCAGGTAGCTAATAGAAATGAGGGGGGAAATGGTAGATACAATAAAACAAGGAATAGTGGGGACTGCAGCTCCCTGGAGAGCACAAGGGCCTCCCTGTGTTTAAAAACATTATGGGAGACAAACATAAAACATGCACAGTCCAAGTATCCTTATAGCATAAGCTCCTTCACAAAAATAATAGTTTCTAATATATCTCTGCTACATACAAAATAATATATAGATAAGGTTTGATCCTTGAGTCAGGAAGATCCCCTGGAGGAGGGCATGGCAACCCACTCCAGTATTCTTGCCTGGAGAATCCCGTGGACAGCAGATCCTGGTGGGCTACTATCCATAGAGTCACAAAGAGTTGGACATGACTGAAACGACTTAGCACACATGCATGCACACATAGATACCATGTCTTCTTTATCCATATATGTGTTGATGGACATGTCTTGGCTATTGTAAATAGCCACTATATTCACCACTGTGAATACTGGGGTGCATGTATCTTTTCAAATTATTATTTTTTAAATTTAACAATGCAGCTAAAACAGTCTTCATGGTGTACAATGTTGAAATCGACAATAATATGGTCTCTTGATTACTCTCACATTTCACTTACCCATACAGCCAGCAGTCACTTAATTATGTTAATTTCCCTGTAACTTTATGGATTTGTAAAGAAAGGAATGTTTAAGCAATACACAATAGATTAGGTCATTCTTGGTACAATTTGCATATAACATAGTACCTGCATCACAATAGATAATCATATTTGCTAAATAAGATTATTAAAATCACTCATCAAATTAGAGTTTCCATTCCTTCCAGATCACATAATAACTCTATCTTTAGTTTTTTAAGGAACTGTTCTCCACAGCAGCTGTACCAATTTACATTCCTACCAATGGTGTAGGGGGATTCCCTTTTCTCCACATCCTTTCCAGTCTTTATTGTCTGTAGATTTTTTCATGATGGCCATTCTGACTGGTGTGAGGTGATACCTCATTATAGTTTTTATTTCTCTAATAATGAGTGATGTTGAGCATTATTTCATGTGCCTCTTGGCCATTTTCTTTAAAATAGAAGCCCAGAGATCTTAATTTCAAAGACTCAGATGGCCCAGGTAGCTAATAGAAATGAGGGGGGAAATGGTAGATACAATAAAACAAGGAATAGTGGGGACTGCAGCTCCCTGGAGAGCACAAGGGCCTCCCTGTGTTTAAAAACATTATGGGAGACAAACATAAAACATGCACAGTCCAAGTATCCTTATAGCATAAGCTCCTTCACAAAAATAATAGTTTCTAATATATCTCTGCTACATACAAAATAATATATAGATAAGTAAATGTAAAAAATACTAATTGCTAAAATTTATCTAGTGCTTACTAAGTGCCTAGAACTGTTCTAAATTTCATCCAGATTAATCTTATGTCATAAATATAATTACCTTCATCTTATATGAAGAAATTAAGACACAATACTTAGTAAATGTATATTGGTTGCTCTGTTAAGTTGGATGATAAACACTGCACAGCAAAGAACAAAGTATCAAGGTCCTAAACTGAGCCCCTAATCCAGATGAGAGAAGCACACTCCAAGAGAGAGTCTTGGTGGCTTGCAAAACATGTGGGATAGAGTCTTCCCCAGAGTGATAATGGATGTAAGGCTGAGAGTTCTGACTACAGTGGGTACAAGTGTGTTAGGGATGGTTCTGTTCCTTTAAGCTGCTCAAAGGATGTTCCTGCCTCAGTTGTTGAGCTGCTTAGTCAGGTCCATCTTTTTGTAACCCCATGAACTGCAGTTCACCAAGTTTCTCTGTCCTTCGCTATCTCCCTGAGTTTGCTCAGACTCACGTCCATTGAATCGATGATGTCATTCAAACATCTTGTCCTCTGTCATCCCTTTCTCCTCTTGCCTCCAATCTTTCCCAGCATCAGGGTCTTTTCCAATGAGTCATCTCTTTGGATCAGGTGGACAAAGTACTGGAGCTTCAGCATCAGTCCCTCCAGTGAATATTCAGGGTTGATTTCCTTTAGGATTGACAGGTTTGATCTTGTTGTCCAAAGGATTCTGAAAAGTCTTCTCCAGCACCACGATTTGAAAGCATCTGTTCTTCAATGCTCAACCTTCTTTATGGTCCAACTCTCACATTCATACATGACTACTGGAAAAACCACAGTTTTGACCATACGGACCTTTATCTGAAAAGTGATATCTCTGCTTTTTAATACACTGTCTAGGTTTGTCATAACTTTTCTACCTTAGTGCTGATTCCATTTTTCACTAATTGGTGAGGAGGACCACTTGCTTCCAGTCCCCCCACCTCTACCTTTCTCCCCAAAGCATGCCCTTCCAGGTGTCTGATTGAGAGTGACTCCTGTGGTCCCAATAGCGCTTAGGTGCGCCATTTCACTAATTGGTGAGGAGGACTATAATTAAAACTAATTGCTAAAATTTATCTAGTGCTTACTAAGTGCCTAGAACTGTTCTAAATTTCATCCAGATTAATCTTATGTCATAAATATAATTACCTTCATCTTATATGAAGAAATTAAGACACAATACTTAGTAAATGTATATTGGTTGCTCTGTTAAGTTGGATGATAAACACTGCACAGCAAAGAACAAAGTATCAAGGTCCTAAACTGAGCCCCTAATCCAGATGAGAGAAGCACACTCCAAGAGAGAGTCTTGGTGGCTTGCAAAACATGTGGGATAGAGTCTTCCCCAGAGTGATAATGGATGTAAGGCTGAGAGTTCTGACTACAGTGGGTACAAGTGTGTTAGGGATGGTTCTGTTCCTTTAAGCTGCTCAAAGGATGTTCCTGCCTCAGTTGTTGAGCTGCTTAGTCAGGTCCATCTTTTTGTAACCCCATGAACTGCAGTTCACCAAGTTTCTCTGTCCTTCGCTATCTCCCTGAGTTTGCTCAGACTCACGTCCATTGAATCGATGATGTCATTCAAACATCTTGTCCTCTGTCATCCCTTTCTCCTCTTGCCTCCAATCTTTCCCAGCATCAGGGTCTTTTCCAATGAGTCATCTCTTTGGATCAGGTGGACAAAGTACTGGAGCTTCAGCATCAGTCCCTCCAGTGAATATTCAGGGTTGATTTCCTTTAGGATTGACAGGTTTGATCTTGTTGTCCAAAGGATTCTGAAAAGTCTTCTCCAGCACCACGATTTGAAAGCATCTGTTCTTCAATGCTCAACCTTCTTTATGGTCCAACTCTCACATTCATACATGACTACTGGAAAAACCACAGTTTTGACCATACGGACCTTTATCTGAAAAGTGATATCTCTGCTTTTTAATACACTGTCTAGGTTTGTCATAACTTTTCTACCTTAGTGCTGATTCCATTTTTCACTAATTGGTGAGGAGGACCACTTGCTTCCAGTCCCCCCACCTCTACCTTTCTCCCCAAAGCATGCCCCTTCCAGGTGTCTGATTGAGAGTGACTCCTGTGAGGAGTGCCCAATACATGTTTGCCGCATGGATAGATGGGTTGGCCCAGATTTACATATGAAACTCTATCTCTCCAACTCTTCCTGTCTCAACTAAAAGACAGTATAGTGACTGAAACCTCGATTTCTGGAGTCAGACAGGCCTGACTTCAAATATTTCTCAACTACTTTCAACTAAGTGATTTCTCAGAGGCAGGCTTCTCATCTGCAAAATTAGAAAATACTAGTCCTTTCTCATTGTTCTGTTAAGAGGATGAATTGAAATAAATCACCTAAGCCATTAATCATGTATATCATGCCCAGGCTCAGTCGTGACAGTCTGTTTGCCACACCATAGACCTCACCTGCCAGGCTCCTCTGTCCATGGGATTTTCCAAGCAAGAATACTGGAGTGTATTACCATTTCCTTCTCCAGGGGATTTTCCCAACTCAGGGATTGAACCTGTGCCTCCTGCATTGGAAGGCAGATTCTTTACCATTGAGCCACTTGGGAAGCCCCATAAAGACAGTGAATGGCTTGTAACAAACTTTAGTCCATGGTCATTTTAGAATTATTTTGTATCCCTTTGCCTTTGAGGCAGTTGGTGAGCTCTGTAGCCCTGGGGATTACTAAAGCAAGACCATATACCCAGACTTTGGACTGCTGGCTTTTTTTTTTTTTAAGGTCAGCAGATAACTAAAGAAAGAGAAGGTAAGTCCACATATAGAGTATCTGCTACTTACGACTCATCAGGCATCATGGGAGTTGCTTTATTTTTTTAATCTCTTGTAACCTCACATGTCCAGGTGGGCATGAATGTTGGCTTGTATTGCTCCCATACATCTAGTGTTGCTCAAAGAGTATTCTTTGGACCAATGAGCATGAGAGTCACCTGAGTAGGTACCTGATTTGCAGCCTCAGAGTTTCTGGAGCAAGGCCTGCCTGGGCATCTGCTTCCCAGATAAGTATCATCAAAGTGTGAGGATGCTTTGATTTATATTCTTTGATTTAGTACTTGTATCATTTAATCTAAAACTTGAATCTATATTTTCTTGTATTTTATATGTAAACATGTTATTTTTTCCTGAAAAATTCTCCCAAATGAGGGCCATGTTTTCTAGTTTTCCTGTAACCCCAACAGTGTATAGCTCAATCCTGTACACTCCACTGGGAATTAGTAAAATCTCTGGCTGGGTTAACCTTTTTGCCCTGCAAGATCCTGACTTATCAATGCCTACAGATTGATAGAGACCTCAAATTAGAATGACAATTCACCAATACCCAATGTTATTTAATATGCAATTTTGAGTCTTTGACCAATATTTCTAATTGTGTGTTGGTGTTCTTTTAATTTAATTGTGCTTCAATTTCTGACTTACTGTTCAGGTAGGTAAATTAAAAAACCTGGATTGTAGCCTGCCAGGTTCCTCTGTCCATGGAATACTCTAGGCAAGAATACTGGAGTGGGTTGTCATGCCCTCCTCCAGCAGACCCTCCAAACCTAGGGATTGAACTTGGGTCTCCAGCACTGTAGGCAGATTCTTTACCATCTGAGCCACCAGGAAGATCCCTGAAAGGTGAAGTCCCTAGCAAATTTCAGTGTTTGTGAAATAGAATCTCATAGGTCTGCCTTGTCACAGAAAGCTAGACTCCAAAATGGTTATTCAACATTTAAACACATGAATTGAAATGATTTTCATTGCAGGATCAGCAATGATACAGGCTCACTGTAGGGAAAAGGAAGAACTTGTTACTTTATGATGTATTTGTTCCTGATCAATTGAGAAGTTTGCCATATGTTTTATGGTAATTTTTGGTTTCCCCTTTTTACTTAAAGAGAGAAGGTAAGTCCACATATAGAGTATCTCATCAAGGCATCATGGGAGTTGCTTTATTTTTTTAATCTCTTGTAACCTCACATGTCCAGGTGGGCATGAATGTTGGCTTGTATTGCTCCCATACATCTAGTGTTGCTCAAAGAGTATTCTTTGGACCAATGAGCATGAGAGTCACCTGAGTAGGTACCTGATTTGCAGCCTCAGAGTTTCTGGAGCAAGGCCTGCCTGGGCATCTGCTTCCCAGATAAGTATCATCAAAGTGTGAGGATGCTTTGATTTATATTCTTTGATTTAGTACTTGTATCATTTAATCTAAAACTTGAATCTATATTTTCTTGTATTTTATATGTAAACATGTTATTTTTTCCTGAAAAATTCTCCCAAATGAGGGCCATGTTTTCTAGTTTTCCTGTAACCCCAACAGTGTATAGCTCAATCCTGTACACTCCACTGGGAATTAGTAAAATCTCTGGCTGGGTTAACCTTTTTGCCCTGCAAGATCCTGACTTATCAATGCCTACAGATTGATAGAGACCTCAAATTAGAATGACAATTCACCAATACCCAATGTTATTTAATATGCAATTTTGAGTCTTTGACCAATATTTCTAATTGTGTGTTGGTGTTCTTTTAATTTAATTGTGCTGCAATTTCTGACTTACTGATCAGGGAGGAAAATTAACAAACCTGGATTGTAGCCTGCCAGGTTCCTCTGTCCATGGAATACTCTAGGCAAGAATACTGGAGTGGGTTGTCATGCCCTCCTCCAGCAGACCCTCCAAACCTAGGGATTGAACTTGGGTCTCCAGCACTGTAGGCAGATTCTTTACCATCTGAGCCACCAGGAAGATCCCTGAAAGGTGAAGTCCCTAGCAAATTTCAGTGTTTGTGAAATAGAATCTCATAGGTCTGCCTTGTCACAGAAAGCTAGACTCCAAAATGGTTATTCAACATTTAAACACATGAATTGAAATGATTTTCATTGCAGGATCAGCAATGATACAGGCTCACTGTAGGGAAAAGGAAGAACTTGTTACTTTATGATGTATTTGTTCCTGATCAATTGAGAAGTTTGCCATATGTTTTTATGGTAATTTTCTTTGAGGTTCCATAAACACCTTCTGGAATGTGGAGGTTCCACCATCAGAGTCCTAAGAGAGTGTTTCCAGTACCCTAATGTCATGAACCCAGCCGTGCTGGTTGCTGTGATATGCACTTATTGCTTCTACATTTAAAAAGCGATTCTCTGATCGCCAACCCATTACCCTTGTTTGATCTTAACAAGTTGAAAAATGTTTGGAATCTAAGCTTGTGATCTTGGCGCGACTTTGTTTCTTCTTTTAATTCACAGTAGCTTTCTGCCCCCTCCCCTTCTCTTTTTTAGGATCAACACACTGTGGTAGGCCAGAACGCAGGCCCCAGTCCAAGTCCCAACCCCTGCTCAAATCCAAACACTGGAAGTGGTTACATGAACTCCCAGCAATCGCTGTTGAATCAGCAACTGATGGGAAAGAAGCAGACTCTACAGAGGCAGATCATGGAGCAGAAACAGCAGCTTCTCCTCCAGCAGCAAATGCTGGCTGATACGGTAAAGTTTTCTCCTAGTTGGCCCAACAGAGGCAATTCATCATTGTACCTTCCTACTTACTGCATCTGTGTCCCTCCATGGGACAGCAATCAGGATGTCTTGATTGTAAGAAAGGTTCATTCTGTACATAAAATGTTGCAGGAAAACAACAACAACAACAACAACTTGATTTACCAGCTGCTGGGCAGTTGGAATTCACAGCACCTGGGCTGATTAGCTCTGCCCAGCCCAGGAATGTTCAGAACCACCAACATGGGCCTTGGAATCAAGAAAAAGAAACCAGTGTTGTTGCACAGCCCCGAGGGGCAGAAAATAGGGGACAAGACTTTAATCAACTCAAATCCAAACTGATTTTAGAGATTAAAGAGTTTTCAAAGCAGCTTGAAAAGCCAGTATGGAGTTTCAAAACTTCAAATTTGGCTTCCAAAATAAAATTTCTCGGAATAGGAGATGTTTTTTTAAGGAAACGGAAAATGTATTTTCCTTTCACCACCTTTAAGCGCCCTTACCTTAAAGCTAAGGTCGTTATTTCCCACCTATTACCCAAGCCTTAGCCCTACTTCATTGTTCCTGATCAATTGAGAAGTTTGCCATATGTTTTATGGTAGTTTTCTTTGAGGTTCCATAGACGCCTTCTGGAATGTGGAGGTTCCACCATCAGAGTCCTAAGAGAGTGTTTCCAGTACCCTAATGTCATGAACCCAGCCGTGCTGGTTGCTGTGATATGCACTTATTGCTTCTACATTTAAAAAGCGATTCTCTGATCGCCAACCCATTACCCTTGTTTGATCTTAACAAGTTGAAAAATGTTTGGAATCTAAGCTTGTGATCTTGGCGCGACTTTGTTTCTTCTTTTAATTCACAGTAGCTTTCTGCCCCCTCCCCTTCTCTTTTTTAGGATCAACACACTGTGGTAGGCCAGAACGCAGGCCCCAGTCCAAGTCCCAACCCCTGCTCAAATCCAAACACTGGAAGTGGTTACATGAACTCCCAGCAATCGCTGTTGAATCAGCAACTGATGGGAAAGAAGCAGACTCTACAGAGGCAGATCATGGAGCAGAAACAGCAGCTTCTCCTCCAGCAGCAAATGCTGGCTGATACGGTAAAGTTTTCTCCTAGTTGGCCCAACAGAGGCAATTCATCATTGTACCTTCCTACTTACTGCATCTGTGTCCCTCCATGGGACAGCAATCAGGATGTCTTGATTGTAAGAAAGGTTCATTCTGTACATAAAATGTTGCAGGAAAACAACAACAACAACAACAACTTGATTTACCAGCTGCTGGGCAGTTGGAATTCACAGCACCTGGGCTGATTAGCTCTGCCCAGCCCAGGAATGTTCAGAACCACCAACATGGGCCTTGGAATCAAGAAAAAGAAACCAGTGTTGTTGCACAGCCCCGAGGGGCAGAAAATAGGGGACAAGACTTTAATCAACTCAAATCCAAACTGATTTTAGAGATTAAAGAGTTTTCAAAGCAGCTTGAAAAGCCAGTATGGAGTTTCAAAACTTCAAATTTGGCTTCCAAAATAAAATTTCTCGGAATAGGAGATGTTTTTTTAAGGAAACGGAAAATGTATTTTCCTTTCACCACCTTTAAGCGCCCTTACCTTAAAGCTAAGGTCGTTATTTCCCACCTATTACCCAAGCCTTAGCCCTACTTCATTGTTTATCTGCTCGTCCCTCCTGTACTCTCAGACTCATACGTTCAACAACGGATTCAAACCCTTCCTGCCTCCTAAGACACAACCCCTTTCTCCAAGTTTTATTCTTTCCCTTCAAATTCTTTGGCCAAATGAAAGAAGAGGAAACATTAACCATCTCCAGGTTGATAGAGCCACAGTACACAGAAAATAAAGATAAATTTATAGTCAAGGAGCTTTGTAGTACAAGTCAAAAACCCAGGTGTAATAAGGGTTCTTATTCATTCTGTAAATATTTACTAATTCAAAATGGGACTCCAGCCATCAGCAAGACAATCCTGTCTTTGTCCTTAAGGAGCTTAGTGCCTTCTGGGGATGTCAAATAGGCAATTGTAATACATATGATTAAATGCTGCAATGAGGGAAGTACCAGAAATGGCTTCAAAGAGGAGGTTGTAATCTACTGAAGGTGAAGGAGGAGATGGAAGAAGGAACAGCCAGAAGAACCAGCATATTCAAAGACGCAGGGACAATGCAGTATACCACCTATTAGGTTTGCAAAGGGATGTCATGTGCACGTGGGTAAGGGAGTGAAAGGCTGGAAGCCTAGAAATCAGAGACCAGAAGCTGAAACTTGATGCATCAGAACTTACATTGTCTGAAAAGCAATTCAAAGGAGAGCACTTCAAAGCATTTTAAACAAGGAAAAACTAGATTCAGATTAGATTTGCATTATAACAGAGGCATAAACAGCTTCTCTGGTAACTCAGGGGTAAAGAATCCACCTTCCAATGCAAGAGATGGAAGACTCAGTTCGATCCCTGGGTCAGGAAGATCCCCTGGAGGAGGGCATGGCAACCCACTCCTGTATTCTTACCTGGAGAATCCCATGGACAGAGGAGCCTGGCAGGCTACAGTCCATGGGGACACAGAAGAGTCAGATACGACTTAGTGATTAAACTACAAGAAGAAAACGGTTAAACATAGAGAGGGAAAATATGATAGAAAGATAAAATCCAGCCTGGAGAGATTGAAGATAATCTCCCCAAAGACATAAAATTTGTCTTTGATTTGGAAGAATTATAGTACTCTGATAGATAGAGTGGTCCACCATTCCAGGTGGAGGGTGGCCAAAGAACAAAAGATATAGCCTAGATCTGTGTATCTGTTGGTTAGTTTGAGATTATATTACAAAATATTTAATACATGGTGAAACATATAAATCATAATATAATAATCATAATAGCCATTTATGGTTTTTTTTTCTGTGTGTGTGTCTTAGGTACTCAGTCATGTCCAACTATTTGTGACCCCATGGACTGTACCCCTCCAGGCTCCTCTGTTCTTGGAATTCTCCAGGCAAGAATACTGGAGTGGGGTGCCATTCTCTTCTCTGGGGGCCTTTCCCCACACTAGGAACAAACCCAGGTCTCCTGCATTGCAGGTGTATTCTTTACCAACTGATCCATCAGAGAAGCCCATTTATGTTTTTTAAGGAATGACAAATGGAATGAAGTGCCAGGGTCCAGAGCATGTGAGAAGAAATAGTAAGAAATAAATTATATTTGTCCTTGAATGAGGAATAGTGGAAACTTCCCAGGTGGCGCTAGCAGCACAGAACCTATCTGCCCATGCAGGAGATGCAAGAGACGCTGGTTTGATCCCTGGGTCAGGAAGATCCCCTGGAGGAGGAAATGACAACCACTACAGTATTCTTGCCTGGAGAATCCTAAGGAATAGTGAGAAATAAACTTACAAATGACCTTGAATGCTGCCCTAAGGTGCGGAGAACCACTGACTGGCTGGTTAAGTGACACAACTAGCTTCTCCTATAAATCATAGTTTTAAACACTCAACTCCCCCTGTCCACTCCCTCCCTTATTATGATCTTCATAGAATAGCTTAGAAACAAGGGCAATAGAAGAGAAAAACAGAAATCCAAGATTGGCTTATACATTCATCGTTCCCATTAACACTACTCATTTCTTGACTTATACCAGGCAGAGGTTGGACTTCTGGGTTTTCAGCTCTCATTAAAAGGCAAGGAGACGTTCCACGAGGGCCTCACCCTGGCACTGTCCTAACTCCCGTGGAGTCCCAGTTGAGTCACCACTGGGTCAGGTGCAAAGGGCAGTGGCATAAGCGATGGGAGATGAATGAGAATGAGGCTGCGGGTCTGTGATTTTTATAAACCATTCACATTTCTTTTTGTTTGGCTGCCATTAAGGGTGCCGGTGCTTTTTAGCATATCCAGGAAGAAACAGTCTTTGATGCCATTTTACATTAGCATATGCTTTGTAGTCATTTGCAGTCAGTTGGCAAGGCCAGATAGGCTCCTAAATTGAGATATTTTCTCATAAAAGTGTATTAGCCTTATTCTCTATCATCCTCCCACTAATGAGGCACAAAGAAGAGAGATGGATAAAACTTGTTACAATGGGCATCACAATTACCAACAGGATTTGTGTACCTACTATGCGCCAGGCACCATGCTGAGGTTTTACAGAATTAAAGGATTAAGCCTTACAAGGGGCATATGAGGGAGGTCCTAGAATTATCCACATTTTACATTTTGAAATGGCAAAACTGAAGCAAGACAGATATGGACAGCAGAAGATTATTTCTATGTTAACTTTCGTGTTATGAGACACTAGTTGTGAAGTTAAATGTCATGTGGCACATAAATAATTCTGTATAAATTCACTGGAATGGCCTGAGTTTACACTTGCAGAGAAGGGCATGTCATTCTCTTGCAAATGGAGCAGTTCCCATTCAGGGCTGGAGTCTGGTCTTTGCTGCCCTTCAGCACAAAGTGACAAGATGTGAGTTCTATCACAGCCCATATGCAAGACCATGAACTCAAACTCATTTGTGAACAAGTACTGTAAGAAATGGGATTCTCGGGGCTTCCCTAGTGGTCCAGCGGATAAGGACACTGCCTTGCAGTGCAAGGGGTGCTGGTTCAATTCCCTGGCCTGGGAGGATCCCACATGCCATGGAGTAGCTGGACCGATGTGTCCAACTACCGAGCCGGAGCTCTGGAGCACATGTGTGCCCAGAGCCAGTGCTCTGCAGCGAGAGAGGCCACTGCGATGGGAGGCCCACACAGGCCAAAGAACATAAAAGATAGATAAATGAAAGATCAATAGAAGTGGCCAAAAAAAAAAGAGAAAGAAATGGGATTCCCTTGTAGCTCAGGTGGTAAAGAATCCACCTGCAATGCAGGAGACCCCAGTTTGATTCTTGGGTCCAGAAGATCCCCTGAAGAATGGATAGGCTACCCATTCTACAATTATTGGGCTCCCCTGGTGGCTCAGATGGTAAAAAATCCACCTGCAATGCGGGAGACCTGGGTTTGATCCTAGGGCTAGGAAAATTCCCTGGAAAAGGGAAAGGCTACCCACTCCAGTATTCTTGCTTGGAGGATTCCATGGCTTGTCCATGGTCGCAAAGAGTCGAACACATCTGAGCGACTTCATTTCCACTTTCTTTCACTTTAGAAGCTCAGTTTCCAAGATGTATATGTTAATTTTTGAACAACCAAAATAACCCCTCGGGAGAATAAGACATCAATAAGGAGATTGAATATACACAAAAATAAATACAGGTTTGAAATCTAGTCCTTAATGGAGAACCAAGGGCCTAATTGTCACACATGTGATAAACAGAAAAATTCTGTTTTTTTCAACAGAAACACCTAATTACATAAGAAAATAAGATGGGTGCTTTTGAAAAAGGAATACTTCAGAAAGTTCTATGCTTGGCAGAAAAGTCAAAACTGTCAGCTTGCACGATAGTTTACAGCAGGAATGGCTGAATATTGCCACACTTGGGTTCACAGAACATTTCAAGCTATTTCTTGAACATTTAGGGTTTGGGCAAAACCAAACTTTCACCAACCACTTTTTCCCTTAATTTGTAAGCCCATGTTTAAAAGAAATGTAATCCATATGTTTCTGATTCATTTACACGTAGCTCATCAAAATTGTGTTTTATATGAATTACTTGATGCCCCAAATTCCCTCTGAGCCTTTCAAGTCTTTCTCCTTAGAAACAAGAATTTGAATTTGGTTTGTTGTTATTTTAAAGCCACTTTTTTCCTTTATAGTAGATTTACTAGACTTAGAAGATTTGGAATTTGATGGGAAACTGAAATACATGGTTTAAGTGGGTTCTAAATCAGGCAGCCCACATTTGGCTTCCATTTAATTTACCCATCTGTTTCAAGGTTTTCTTTTCTATTTATTGATTTTTCTGTAACTGTATTGTTCTCTATGTATGCCCATTATTTTATCTTTAAAAAAAAAGTGGTTTCTTTGGGGTTCACACAAAATTGCAGTGAAACAACTTTTAAAACTTCCTGATCCGTACTGAGAAAGACAATAGTATCTCCTGACGTGCAGAACTAACATAACACTCACAGCCAGGCTGCTTCATTCTCTGTTGGACTTAAACACAGAATGCCAAGCTCCGACAGGATTGCTCTGAGACAATGATAAAATGAGACCAAAGAAGGCCCCCTCAAAATTTTGTCTAAATATAGACATAAACAAGGTCACTGTGTAACTCACAAAATATGAAAATTTCCCCCTCTTTTGCCGAATGCATGACAAATAATTCTTTACTCAACGATAGAATCGACCTCACCTTCTGATCCAAATACCCTGGGAGAATAAGACATCAATAAGGAGATTGAATATACACAAAAATAAATACAGGTTTGAAATCTAGTCCTTAATGGAGAACCAAGGGCCTAATTGTCACACATGTGATAAACAGAAAAATTCTGTTTTTTTCAACAGAAACACCTAATTACATAAGAAAATAAGATGGGTGCTTTTGAAAAAGGAATACTTCAGAAAGTTCTATGCTTGGCAGAAAAGTCAAAACTGTCAGCTTGCACGATAGTTTACAGCAGGAATGGCTGAATATTGCCACACTTGGGTTCACAGAACATTTCAAGCTATTTCTTGAACATTTAGGGTTTGGGCAAAACCAAACTTTCACCAACCACTTTTTCCCTTAATTTGTAAGCCCATGTTTAAAAGAAATGTAATCCATATGTTTCTGATTCATTTACACGTAGCTCATCAAAATTGTGTTTTATATGAATTACTTGATGCCCCAAATTCCCTCTGAGCCTTTCAAGTCTTTCTCCTTAGAAACAAGAATTTGAATTTGGTTTGTTGTTATTTTAAAGCCACTTTTTTCCTTTATAGTAGATTTACTAGACTTAGAAGATTTGGAATTTGATGGGAAACTGAAATACATGGTTTAAGTGGGTTCTAAATCAGGCAGCCCACATTTGGCTTCCATTTAATTTACCCATCTGTTTCAAGGTTTTCTTTTCTATTTATTGATTTTTCTGTAACTGTATTGTTCTCTATGTATGCCCATTATTTTATCTTTAAAAAAAAAGTGGTTTCTTTGGGGTTCACACAAAATTGCAGTGAAACAACTTTTAAAACTTCCTGATCCGTACTGAGAAAGACAATAGTATCTCCTGACGTGCAGAACTAACATAACACTCACAGCCAGGCTGCTTCATTCTCTGTTGGACTTAAACACAGAATGCCAAGCTCCGACAGGATTGCTCTGAGACAATGATAAAATGAGACCAAAGAAGGCCCCCTCAAAATTTTGTCTAAATATAGACATAAACAAGGTCACTGTGTAACTCACAAAATATGAAAATTTCCCCCTCTTTTGCCGAATGCATGACAAATAATTCTTTACTCAACGATAGAATCGACCTCACCTTCTGATAATTTACAACCTCTAACAAGTCCTCACTTCCCTAGACCCTCCCTGAATCACCCAATTAAAGCCTGAATCCTATAATAAATTCTAATACAGTTCTGCTGAGACACTGCATGGTCCTCTGTGATGTGCCTTCTTCCTCCCTCCAGTGAGTGACAAACCCGACAGGTGTGTTCCTGTTACTGAAAGCAAATCCATGTGCCTGATGCGCAGTGAGTCCATACAACCTGAAACGTCTGAGCTGGAGCAGAGAGAGGTTCATTGTAGAGCCAAACGAGGAGACAGGTGGCACATGCCTCCCAAACTTTACCCCGGGGTTTCAGCAAAGCACTGCTAAAGGCAAGGTGAGGCAGGGAAGTGGTCAGTTATTGCAAACTTCTTGGTGTCAGGATTCTTTGTTTTTTGCAACTATGTAGGTAGGTCAAATGACAATGTTCCTGAAAACCTCCAACAAGACAGATGTTATTCTCCGTTCTGAACTTTTTTATTTATATGAGGCCAAAGAACACCACAAATGGACTAAGGAAGAATAAATCTGACTCCCTATTAGCTCAGCTCCTTTTCCTTTAGCCTTTGGGCTCTGTTGCCTATAGCCTGAAATGTATAGGACAGCTCTGATCTTTAAGTCTATTCATAGAGATATAAAAAAAGTGCCCCTATTTCCTCTGTTAGCCCCCAAATTCACCTGCTCTAAAGATCTAGAGGTGGCTGATACCAAAAGGATGCAAAGAAGGGAATCTGAGAAATTTCTGGGCTCTGAGAATGGAGTGCAGAGAAGTGAAGCAGCAAGAGACCCTTGCATTAGGTGGTCAGAAAGCCTAAATTTTTGACTCAGGGTTTGGTTTCCGTTCTGCCACTGTGTGATCATGGCCAACTTATTTAACATAATGAAGCTTTTGTTACTGAGTGTGGGGAAAATCCTCTTAGACCCTCCCCTGTGGGCTTCAGTTCTTTGTTTAAAAAAAAAATAAGTTTATTGAAGAAAGAATAGAAAGATGACCTCAAGAGAGAGGTGAGCCAAGCCAAGAGAGGCACTGGCACTGGCATGATGAGGTTTAGGGTCATGGAAGAGGGTGGGTGTTAAGGACAAGGATTTTACATTTTCATTTAGGTGGGTGTAGACTGACCATTTTGATTGACAGTTGCAAGTTCCATAACAGCACATGCTATTGCACATCTTTCCCACAATGCAACCATGTATAATCAGAGGTATGTGTGTATAGAATTTTACTGGAGTGGGAATTTTTTTTCCCTTCCCAACTCAAGGATGGAGCCCAGGTCACCCTGCATTTCAGGCAGATTCTTTACCATTACTATTTGAACCACAAGGGAAGCCAGAATAGAAGATTTATACATCCTTAATAGGCTCCTGGCTGACACAGTTTTGCATCAAGGGTGCACGTGCCAGAGTTGGAGAAGCCTCTATGGTTAGTTTGTATCTACTGGGTGCCTAGAGCTCATGAGCAGCAGTTGGAAAAGTCTGTGTAGTTATTTCCTAGCGTATCTGTGAGCTTTCCTGAGGGGTGTCTGGGGTGGGGTTTAGAGATCAGCTTGCATCTTTTCCCGTTAGGCCACCCCTAGTTGCACATGCCTAACTTCCTACCTAACACTTCCATTTCCTTATCTAATAAGTGGGAATAATCATAACTGCCTTCAGTGGTTTTTTAAAAATTTTTTTTTATGAGGGAGAAAAGTGAGGTAATATGCACAGAATGCCTATGTCAGTACCTGATAGGTCACCTCCTCCTGTCTCTCAAGTTGCCAGAGTTAGCAAATAAAATACATAATACCTGCATGTCCTGCATTTTATCTGACCAGCTAAAGAAGGGAATCTGAGAAATTTCTGGGCTCTGAGGATGGAGCGCAGCGAAGTGAAGCAGCAAGAGACCCTTGCATTAGGTGGTCAGAAAGCCTAAATTTTGACTCAGGGTTTGGTTTCCGTTCTGCCACTGTGTGATCATGGCCAACTTATTTAACATAATGAAGCTTTTGTTACTGAGTGTGGGGAAAATCCTCTTAGACCCTCCCCTGTGGGCTTCAGTTCTTTGTTTAAAAAAAAAATAAGTTTATTGAAGAAAGAATAGAAAGATGACCTCAAGAGAGAGGTGAGCCAAGCCAAGAGAGGCACTGGCACTGGCATGATGAGGTTTAGGGTCATGGAAGAGGGTGGGTGTTAAGGACAAGGATTTTACATTTTCATTTAGGTGGGTGTAGACTGACCATTTTGATTGACAGTTGCAAGTTCCATAACAGCACATGCTATTGCACATCTTTCCCACAATGCAACCATGTATAATCAGAGGTATGTGTGTATAGAATTTTACTGGAGTGGGAATTTTTTTTCCCTTCCCAACTCAAGGATGGAGCCCAGGTCACCCTGCATTTCAGGCAGATTCTTTACCATTACTATTTGAACCACAAGGGAAGCCAGAATAGAAGATTTATACATCCTTAATAGGCTCCTGGCTGACACAGTTTTGCATCAAGGGTGCACGTGCCAGAGTTGGAGAAGCCTCTATGGTTAGTTTGTATCTACTGGGTGCCTAGAGCTCATGAGCAGCAGTTGGAAAAGTCTGTGTAGTTATTTCCAAAGCGTATCTGTGAGCTTTCCTGAGGGGTGTCTGGGGTGGGGTTTAGAGATCAGCTTGCATCTTTTCCCGTTAGGCCACCCCTAGTTGCACATGCCTAACTTCCTACCTAACACTTCCATTTCCTTATCTAATAAGTGGGAATAATCATAACTGCCTTCAGTGGTTTTTTAAAAATTTTTTTTTATGAGGGAGAAAAGTGAGGTAATATGCACAGAATGCCTATGTCAGTACCTGATAGGTCACCTCCTCCTGTCTCTCAAGTTGCCAGAGTTAGCAAATAAAATACATAATACCTGCATGTCCTGCATTTTATCTGACCAGCTTCTTCCTACACCTTCCACATTTGGCAGCACCAGAAAAAGTATATATAGGTACCAAAGTACATTAGGTGTGCTACAAAACAAACTAGAAATACGCATCTCTGAAGTCACAGAAATTTTGTTCTTGCTGAAAACTAATTGCAAAGTAAAGAAACTGAGAGTAATTACTAGACTAAAAACACATGCTGCATGTTAGGGAGAGGCAGAAATTAAACTTTCAAATAGGTAATTGAAATTGAAAAGATCCGTCTCTGCATAAGGTCCACGATTCGCCACTGTGACTGCAAAACATAAATAAAAACTACTAATTTCCATGATTCTTAACTATGACTGCAAAATTGTTCTAATCTTTTTTAATAATGGTGTTTATTCAAAAGTTCTTGCCTTTGGAATAACGATATTCTTACTTTTTTGAGTAACAATCTCTAAATTTTTACAAGTGAGAAAGTAACAATGCAGTTTAATATGTTTTCATTTGTGTTTTCTAGGAGAAAAGTGTTCCACAAGATCAGATAAACAGACATTTGACAAGGCCACCCCCAGATTATAAAGACCAAAGAAGAAATGTGGGCAACATGCAACCGACTGCTCAGTATTCTGGCAAGTGATCTTAAAATTTAATAAAAATCCTAACTGTGAAAAGAAGAAAACAGTTGTTAGTATTTTCTCTTTTCCTCACTTCATATTTAATTGTAATATCTTTCTTAACTCCTTCTCTAGCTCCCATTTAACTTTCAAATCAAGACCAAACTGGACCATTTTTTAGTCCGTCCATCAGTTTTCTCACTTATTTTTGTTCTTCATGTTTTTCACTGCTCTCAGGATTACCTCTGAGAGTCAAAAAGCATAAATGTTTTCTAAATGCTAGGTTCAACCATTCTCCTCGCAATAGTGTATGTTGATCCAGATAGAGTAAGGTAAACAGACATTTCACCCTCACAATCCCATTTGTAATTTGCATAGAGTCCAATCTTTCTATCTCCACTTTGGGCTCACCTCCCTAAGACAAAGAGCTCTAATACCAAAAAAAAATAATTGAAAGGCAAATTAAGTCTTTAGGAAGTTTCTCAAAAATACCAAAGGTGAAAAAAAAAAAGAAAAGAAAAAACAAAAACAGAACAAAAATACCAAAGGTGAATTGCATGTAAAATATAAAGCAAAACTTCTTAATGGATCTCTCAATATAACATGATGACAGACACTACCCCTAAAATTTCAACCCTGGTGGCTCAGATGGTAAAGAATCTCCCTCAATACGGGAGAGCCAGGTTCAATTTCTTGGTCAGAAAGATCCCCTGGAGAAGGAAATGGCAACCCACTCTAGTATTCTCGCCTAGAGAATTCCGTGGACAGAGGAACCTGTCAGGCTACAGTCCATAGGATCACGAAGAATGAGACACAACTGGAGTGGCTAACACTTTCACTTTTTCTCCTTTAAAAAAGCCTCTCTCAAGCCTAGCCTGGACTGTCCCTGCCTCCTCCTAGTCAGCATCAATTCCAGTCTTTTCTGTCCAGAACTCTCTGTACCCTCTCACGTTAATGAATCTTGTCCCTGAGTTTCCCAGATTCTCTCTGCTATACCTGTTATCTTCACCTGTTCAGGAAACCATAAAGGAGACTCTCTAAAGAAGGAGGGCCTGTAAATATTTCTGCTAATTAATATTTTCTGATCCTGTTAAGTATAGTAATCAATACGTTGTTTTAGCTTATTTAAACTCTTTCAAATCCACCAGATTGCCTCTTTCCACTAAAATCAGAAATGGGGTATATGTATTCCATCTCTAAGATTACTGCTGGGCTTCGAAATCTGTCCTTGGGAAGTTGAATATTATTTTTTCTTTCCTTTTTTGTTTTTTCAATTTTGCTCCCATTTAACTTTCAAATCAAGACCAAACTGGACATTTTTAGTCCGTCCATCAGTTTTCTCACTTATTTTTGTTCTTCATGTTTTTCACTGCTCTCAGGATTACCTCTGAGAGTCAAAAAGCATAAATGTTTTCTAAATGCTAGGTTCAACCATTCTCCTCGCAATAGTGTATGTTGATCCAGATAGAGTAAGGTAAACAGACATTTCACCCTCACAATCCCATTTGTAATTTGCATAGAGTCCAATCTTTCTATCTCCACTTTGGGCTCACCTCCCTAAGACAAAGAGCTCTAATACCAAAAAAAAATAATTGAAAGGCAAATTAAGTCTTTAGGAAGTTTCTCAAAAATACCAAAGGTGAAAAAAAAAAAGAAAAGAAAAAACAAAAACAGAACAAAAATACCAAAGGTGAATTGCATGTAAAATATAAAGCAAAACTTCTTAATGGATCTCTCAATATAACATGATGACAGACACTACCCCTAAAATTTCAACCCTGGTGGCTCAGATGGTAAAGAATCTCCCTCAATACGGGAGAGCCAGGTTCAATTTCTTGGTCAGAAAGATCCCCTGGAGAAGGAAATGGCAACCCACTCTAGTATTCTCGCCTAGAGAATTCCGTGGACAGAGGAACCTGTCAGGCTACAGTCCATAGGATCACGAAGAATGAGACACAACTGGAGTGGCTAACACTTTCACTTTTTCTCCTTTAAAAAAGCCTCTCTCAAGCCTAGCCTGGACTGTCCCTGCCTCCTCCTAGTCAGCATCAATTCCAGTCTTTTCTGTCCAGAACTCTCTGTACCCTCTCACGTTAATGAATCTTGTCCCTGAGTTTCCCAGATTCTCTCTGCTATACCTGTTATCTTCACCTGTTCAGGAAACCATAAAGGAGACTCTCTAAAGAAGGAGGGCCTGTAAATATTTCTGCTAATTAATATTTTCTGATCCTGTTAAGTATAGTAATCAATACGTTGTTTTAGCTTATTTAAACTCTTTCAAATCCACCAGATTGCCTCTTTCCACTAAAATCAGAAATGGGGTATATGTATTCCATCTCTAAGATTACTGTGCCTCAGGGCAAAAACAGGATTCTGTGTTTAAATCTGTCCTTGGGAAGTTGAAAGACAAGATGGGTTTTGTTTGGAACCTGGCTTCTTCTACCATGGCCTATCAGTGGGTATGGGGTAAGCTAAGAGCATTTTGAAATAGTCTATCAAATTCAAGGTGAATGTTTGGGCTTTTCTCTTCCCATCTGTATAAAATATTCCCAAAGAGAGCAGTAGAAGGCTGGTTTGGTGGCTCTATCATGTTACCAGGGACCCAGACTTCTTTGCGTTTCTACTCCACCTTCTTGCACATGTAGCTTCCATTGCAAGGGTTGCCTGGTGGCTACCGTATCACCAGACTTCGTTTCCATATTCCAGATAGAAAGATGGAAGAAGGTAAAAGTTAAAATGGCCTTCCAAATAAATCAGATTCCCTTTTTAAAGTAGATTTTTTTGGACACTCAACTAGTAACTTTGACCTTAGCCAGAATTTATTCATATGAATCCCCCATCCCATCAGCAAAGAAGTTTGGCAAATGTGGTGTTCCAGCTGGGCACATTGCTGCAAACTAAAGGCTCTGTTTCTAAGAAGGAAGGGAGACTTGTTATTTGGGAGGAACCTACAAGTCTCCTCCACAGTGTGGACAGGCTTTTTGCTAAGGGAAACATCCTTAGCATCTGGCTGCTAACCCGCAGATGGGTAAGAATCACTGCTCTAGAGTACAGTACTTCCTGGGTCTTCTGAGAGTGAAATAAACATCAGGCACAACACAAACTCTTTTTTTTTTTAAATATCAGTCTCAGTATAATAGTAATTACCTTTCTCAGATGTTCATATTAGTAATGATATGTGAAAACCACCTAGAACAATTTCTACCATATAGTAGGAACTTCTAAATATTAACTGTGATTAATATTTTGTGATCTTTATGGAAATTCTCTCTATTCTGGCTGTTTTTTAAAAAATAGGCTCTGTAGAAGTCTGGGATAGTAATCAGGGCTTATTTAAACTCTTTCAAATCCACCAGATTGCCTCTTTCCACTAAAATCAGAAATGGGGTATATGTATTCCATCTCTAAGATTACTGTGCCTCAGGGCAAAAACAGGATTCTGTGTTTAAATCTGTCCTTGGGAAGTTGAAAGACAAGATGGGTTTTGTTTGGAACCTGGCTTCTTCTACCATGGCCTATCAGTGGGTATGGGGTAAGCTAAGAGCATTTTGAAATAGTCTATCAAATTCAAGGTGAATGTTTGGGCTTTTCTCTTCCCATCTGTATAAAATATTCCCAAAGAGAGCAGTAGAAGGCTGGTTTGGTGGCTCTATCATGTTACCAGGGACCCAGACTTCTTTGCGTTTCTACTCCACCTTCTTGCACATGTAGCTTCCATTGCAAGGGTTGCCTGGTGGCTACCGTATCACCAGACTTCGTTTCCATATTCCAGATAGAAAGATGGAAGAAGGTAAAAGTTAAAATGGCCTTCCAAATAAATCAGTTTCCCCTTTTTTAAAGTAGATTTTTTTGGACACTCAACTAGTAACTTTGACCTTAGCCAGAATTTATTCATATGAATCCCCCATCCCATCAGCAAAGAAGTTTGGCAAATGTGGTGTTCCAGCTGGGCACATTGCTGCAAACTAAAGGCTCTGTTTCTAAGAAGGAAGGGAGACTTGTTATTTGGGAGGAACCTACAAGTCTCCTCCACAGTGTGGACAGGCTTTTTGCTAAGGGAAACATCCTTAGCATCTGGCTGCTAACCCGCAGATGGGTAAGAATCACTGCTCTAGAGTACAGTACTTCCTGGGTCTTCTGAGAGTGAAATAAACATCAGGCACAACACAAACTCTTTTTTTTTTTAAATATCAGTCTCAGTATAATAGTAATTACCTTTCTCAGATGTTCATATTAGTAATGATATGTGAAAACCACCTAGAACAATTTCTACCATATAGTAGGAACTTCTAAATATTAACTGTGATTAATATTTTGTGATCTTTATGGAAATTCTCTCTATTCTGGCTGTTTTTTAAAAAATAGGCTCTGTAGAAGTCTGGGATAAGGGGTGGGAGGGAGGCTTACCAGGGAGGGGATAAATGTATCCATATAGCTGATTTCATGCTGTACAGCAGAAACTAACACAACATTGTAAAGAAATTATACTCCAAGTTTTAAATATCTTGAGTGATAAATAACTGTTAAGAGTATAAAGTAGCCTAAATAAAGAGCACAACTTTCGAAAGAAAGAAGAGTTAATAATACTAACCAAATATGTCAACTTTTAAAGATGATTCTCCTCTTAATACAAAATGTTCACTCTATACCCATCACAATCCTAGGTATTAGTTTTACGGTCTGTCACCTTGGAAAACTGAATTCAGTTAAATTTTTGCACGATTAATTCTATGCAAATGTTATTCCCAATACTTGCTTCTTAAGAGACCTTAACAATAAATATTTTGGAAAAAAATACAGCTCTCCTCATAAACCTTCTCAGAACCTATATTGTTAAAAAAGGAGGCACCTACAGGGAGTGATTTTTAAAGCCTCTAAATCATTTTCTATAGCATTTCCATAATGGAAATTCCCTTTTCATAAAACCTGCAGATTCCAAGATGATGTTGCTTAACGTCATTAACAGCCTGTGAACTCTGATTTATTGTCCAGGGATCTCCTATCTGAATCTGACCCCTCTTTATCAAACACTGCCCTGCACACACAGTCGGGGCCCTGTGCTAAACCTGGAGATATAAGGAGACACAAGAGAGTGCTCCAGCTTTAAGGGAATATAGTCTAGTAGGACATAGTTTAAAACAAACACCAAGGCCTTTGGTTTTTCAATGTGTGTACCATGCTAGCTAGCCTCAGGCGGGAGGGCATAGCCCAGCATTATAATTTCAGCCATTCTCTTTTCACACACTGCCATCCTGATTTTGTTAAGAGTGTCTAGTTCTCTGTTCCTCAGTATCTCTGATCCTCTGGGCCTCCCTACCCTTTTGCAAGAAGAGTACTTTAAAAGAATATCTCCAAGTTATAGCTTTGCTTCAGTCTCTCATTCATTCATCCAATAAACATCAGCTGAATACCTACTTTGCACCAGCCACTAGAGCTCAAGAACATGACAATGAACAAAACAGGAAAAAATTCTTTCTCTCCTGAAACTTAACTACTAGTAGGCACTTTACTTACCTTTCTGGCATTCTGTTTTTGCTTCTCAAGATGTCTTCCTATGATGATTTTAACCTGCTCAAGCCAGGAAGATTTCAGTGTGCTGATAATCCCTATCTGATATATGGACCTTTCCTACCTAGCAGGCTGTGATTAAATGGTCCCACATTTACTCACATATTCACAGGCATCCATGTAGCCTCAACTGCAGTCCCGTGGATTTCCCAGTACAGAAACTAAATGCTCAATGAACACGTGAAAGAGCACATGCTGCTTGAGAGAGGAGGCTGGGATCTCAGGGAAAGTTTAATGCAGGAGCCTAAGCTTTGAAGAAAAGATAGGGCTTGGTGAAGTAACAAGGGCCTCATATGAGAAGGAACTGGCATGAGGGAAAGCAGCTCATGGGGTGTGGATAACAATGCAATGAGAACTAGACCTCCTAGAGCTGAGTACTCTCTGTATGGAAATAATCACTGGTGTGTGGATGACACTGAATTCCAGAGGTTCGGAGAGATAGAAACTTACCCATCTTGTGGCAGTTTCTTGTGTGGGGATGGTAACGATGAAAATTGGACATGATTTTCAGGGCCATAGATCCGGTAGCCATGTGTAAGATTCATCCACACCTGCTAATTTGGACCCTGGGTAGCCAGTAGCATGGATTTCGTGACAACCGGCAAGTCAAAGTTGTAGTCTTTGGTTTTAAAACAGAGTAAAGCCAATTCAAAATGGACGATTGACTATCACTTCTCAGTGATTCTGGAAGATGAGTGAAGTAAAGCCTAAAAACTGATCTATTTCAGTCTTTCCTTTTTAATCTAAGGATATTGTTAAGGGGGTGTTTTCTTTTAAGTTTTTTTTCTGTTCCTCAGTATCTCTGATCCTCTGGGCCTCCCTACCCTTTTGCAAGAAGAGTACTTTAAAAGAATATCTCCAAGTTATAGCTTTGCTTCAGTCTCTCATTCATTCATCCAATAAACATCAGCTGAATACCTACTTTGCACCAGCCACTAGAGCTCAAGAACATGACAATGAACAAAACAGGAAAAAATTCTTTCTCTCCTGAAACTTAACTACTAGTAGGCACTTTACTTACCTTTCTGGCATTCTGTTTTTGCTTCTCAAGATGTCTTCCTATGATGATTTTAACCTGCTCAAGCCAGGAAGATTTCAGTGTGCTGATAATCCCTATCTGATATATGGACCTTTCCTACCTAGCAGGCTGTGATTAAATGGTCCCACATTTACTCACATATTCACAGGCATCCATGTAGCCTCAACTGCAGTCCCGTGGATTTCCCAGTACAGAAACTAAATGCTCAATGAACACGTGAAAGAGCACATGCTGCTTGAGAGAGGAGGCTGGGATCTCAGGGAAAGTTTAATGCAGGAGCCTAAGCCTTTGAAGAAAAGATAGGGCTTGGTGAAGTAACAAGGGCCTCATATGAGAAGGAACTGGCATGAGGGAAAGCAGCTCATGGGGTGTGGATAACAATGCAATGAGAACTAGACCTCCTAGAGCTGAGTACTCTCTGTATGGAAATAATCACTGGTGTGTGGATGACACTGAATTCCAGAGGTTCGGAGAGATAGAAACTTACCCATCTTGTGGCAGTTTCTTGTGTGGGGATGGTAACGATGAAAATTGGACATGATTTTCAGGGCCATAGATCCGGTAGCCATGTGTAAGATTCATCCACACCTGCTAATTTGGACCCTGGGTAGCCAGTAGCATGGATTTCGTGACAACCGGCAAGTCAAAGTTGTAGTCTTTGGTTTTAAAACAGAGTAAAGCCAATTCAAAATGGACGATTGACTATCACTTCTCAGTGATTCTGGAAGATGAGTGAAGTAAAGCCTAAAAAGTAGAACTGATCTATTTCAGTCTTTTTCCTATTATGTGTAAACTCTTGACCAAGGGATAACTTAGGGCGACACTCCCCCCACGAAAGCAGTCTTAGTCTTTTTATGTAATATGCAGTGATGATTATTTATTTTTATTTGTTTTTATACCCAAAGGCAGTCTCAGAGCTGAGAAGCTACTATAAATTGCTGTAAGAGAAAAGAGAACCTACTGTTATGAACTAACATACTTATTTTCTTTTCCTTAGGTGGCTCATCAACAGTGAGTTTAAACTCTAGCCAGGCTTTAGCAAACCCAGTTTCAACACACACCATTTTAACTCCAAATTCCAGCCTTATGTCCACTTCTCATGGGACAAGAATGCCATCCTTACCCACAGTGGTTCAAAACATAGGGATGTATGGGAACCTTCCTTGCAATCAACCTGGCACATACAACGTCACTTCGGGAATGAATCAACTAACCCAACAAAGAAACCCAAACCAACTAATAGCAAATCAGAACAATCCTCTGATGCCACGGCCACCCACTTTAGGGCCCAGTAATAATAATAATGTGGCCACTTTTGGAGCTGGATCTGTTGGCAATTCGCCACAATTAAGACCAAATTTAACCCACAGCATGGCAAGCATGGCAGCACAGAGACCATCGAATGTAATGATCCCATCCAACACAGCGGCACCAAACTGGGCCTCTCAAGAAGCAACAACCAAACAACAGGAAGCGCTGAAGTCGGCGGAGTCCGCTTCTGCTGGCACACCTACAGCCTATACTCCACAGCTAAAGGGGACCATCGCATGTAATCAGAACCCATACAATACCAAAGGAAAGGGCAGTGATTTAGAAACTTACCCATCTTGTGGCAGTTTCTTGTGTGGGGATGGTAACGAAATTGGACATGATTTTCAGGGCCATAGATCCGTAGCCATGTGTAAGATTCATCCACACCTGCTAATTTGGACCCTGGGTAGCCAGTAGCATGGATTTCGTGACAACCGGCAAGTCAAAGTTGTAGTCTTTGGTTTTAAAACAGAGTAAAGCCAATTCAAAATGGACGATTGACTATCACTTCTCAGTGATTCTGGAAGATGAGTGAAGTAAAGCCTAAAAAGTAGAACTGATCTATTTCAGTCTTTTTCCTATTATGTGTAAACTCTTGACCAAGGGATAACTTAGGCGACACTCCCCCCACGAAAGCAGTCTTAGTCTTTTTATGTAATATGCAGTGATGATTATTTATTTTTATTTGTTTTTATACCCAAAGGCAGTCTCAGAGCTGAGAAGCTACTATAAATTGCTGTAAGAGAAAAGAGAACCTACTGTTATGAACTAACATACTTATTTTCTTTTCCTTAGGTGGCTCATCAACAGTGAGTTTAAACTCTAGCCAGGCTTTAGCAAACCCAGTTTCAACACACACCATTTTAACTCCAAATTCCAGCCTTATGTCCACTTCTCATGGGACAAGAATGCCATCCTTACCCACAGTGGTTCAAAACATAGGGATGTATGGGAACCTTCCTTGCAATCAACCTGGCACATACAACGTCACTTCGGGAATGAATCAACTAACCCAACAAAGAAACCCAAACCAACTAATAGCAAATCAGAACAATCCTCTGATGCCACGGCCACCCACTTTAGGGCCCAGTAATAATAATAATGTGGCCACTTTTGGAGCTGGATCTGTTGGCAATTCGCCACAATTAAGACCAAATTTAACCCACAGCATGGCAAGCATGGCAGCACAGAGACCATCGAATGTAATGATCCCATCCAACACAGCGGCACCAAACTGGGCCTCTCAAGAAGCAACAACCAAACAACAGGAAGCGCTGAAGTCGGCCGGAGTCCGCTTCCCTGCTGGCACACCTACAGCCTATACTCCCAACCAGTCATTACAACAGGCGGTAGGGAGCCAGCAATTTTCCCAGAGAGCAGTGGCTCCTCCTAATCAGTTAACACCAGCAGTACAAATGAGACCCATGAACCAAATGAGCCAGACATTAAATGGGCAAAACATGGGTCCACTCCGAAGTCTGAACCTCAGACCCAATCAGCTAAGCACACAGATCTTACCTAATTTGAACCAGTCAGGACCAGGGTTGAGTCAGTCGAGGACAGTCAACCAGCAGCCACCGTCCCTGACAGCGGGCAGTTTTCCTTCACCCAACCAAAGTTCCAGGGCTTTTCAAGGAACTGACCATGGCAGTGACTTAGCTTTTGACTTTCTCAACCAGCACACGGATAACATGGGCCCTGCCCTGAACAGTGATGCTGATTTCATTGATTCTTTGTTGAAGACAGAGCCTGGTAATGACGACTGGATGAAAGACATCAATCTTGATGAAATCTTGGGGAACAACTCCTAGAGGAGGAAAGGGAGACTGTTCACAAACTCCAAGCACTAAAAGGCAGTATTTTACAAGGACTCTGGAAAGGCCAAACTGTTGACTTTTAGTCGGATTCTATGAAGATACCTTGACTTACAAATGGAAAGCAGAAAGTAACAGTAGTGGTGAACGTTTTAGTCCAAATGCTTGTTTTAAATCTCAAACCTGAGAGTAAAACATTGGGATCCCCTCTCCCTGTCTAAACCGCAGGGCACAGTATCCAGTTTATCCAAACGGAACTGTGATGATGATGTATAATTAGTTGCATAAAAGAGGCTTCCCATGCTCCTTTCCTCCCTGAAAGAAAATTAATAGAACTTGTAGCTTGTTTAAACCCCAGGTCATGCAGAGGTACTAGTTCCAAGCAACAAGCAGCAAATCCCTTAATTTTCTCCAACAGATGTATGTGTGGTTTAATTTCTCCACTGTATCTTTTCATTTAGATTTCCTGAGACTTCCAGGGTAGATTAAAATGTTATAGATTTGCTTAGAGTAACTAAACAGTGTCCTAAGTACAGGAAAACTGGAGAACATAGAGGACATTCAATGGACTATAGAATTTCTTCCCCAGATTCATTCCCTCACGTTTCCAGTTTTTCCCTTGTGTCCTATACTTCAGCAAGATGCTATGTCTAGTATGAACAGGAATTCAGAGCTGGTCAACTTTTCCCACAACCAGTTTCTGAATCTTAGAGTCAATCATGGTCTGTCCTAATCCTACTGAAATATAGTGCACTCCTGTCTGCATCAGATTTCAGTATTTACGAGAGAAAACACCCATTTGGGCATTTTTATGAAGGAGATGTATTTGACTACAAATAACTTGAGGTGTTGCTTATTGTTGATGATGCCTGCTGTTTAGTTTCCAAGTTGAGTGAAACTGGGCCTGGCCCTCTCTGCTTATTCTGATGAACAGAGACTGATTTATAAGAAAAGGAAGTTTTGGAGATCAAAACTGAGATTGGAAGATGTCATGTTTGGTTGAAGATAAGAAGCAAAAGGTCAGAACCAGGGATGGTGGGTACAGATCTATTTCATAGGTTTTGAAGGAAAGCATGATTGAGTCAGAAAACAGTCTGGGCTTATTTAGACGTATTATTTGGGTGAACAACCAAACAGAATGTGTTCGGCTAGTAGCAGTCTACTCATTCTGTTGTCCCTGATGTGATGAGTCGTTGCCACATGCTAGATGGGCCCTTCATATCCAGGTTTTCTCCCTCAGGGTGGAGCACTGTATCAAAGAAAGAATTCCTGCTGAATTGTGTAACAGATCAGCTGTAAAATGGGGAAGATATATGCCGATTTGGGATGTATGCAAAATATTACTATTATCTTCCTCATTACAGAGGAACACAGGTTATCTTCAGCCTGTTTAGTTATCCACTCACATATTCAGTTATCAAAAGATATTTAACTGAAATCATTTACTAACTCTTTAAATACTTGTTCTAAAAAGAACGCATTTCGAAAGTTCTGCAAAGTCTTCTTGCGATCTTTAAAACGTCTAGAAGCACTCTCTTTTACACAATACCAACATCACTGGCCCAGAATCTTTTCTGTGCTAGGCTGTAAATATAAATAACTTGTTTTGTAAACTTTTGTAAAGAATATTTTGGTAGAAATACTTAAAGCATATTCTTTGGGTTATATTTATACATATGTGAAATAAATATACTATCAAAAGGTTATATTTTATACAAAAAGTAAATTGTTACCTTTTGTATGCTAATATACAAAGTTTTGTATAATATGAGGGTTTATTTTTAGCTCTTACACTTCACCCTAGATGGTCAAAGTGGGAACTTTTGAAAACTATAGAGGCTTGTTAGATAAATTTATATTCTGAAACCTCAATAAGAAAGCATTCCAGGTTTCAATTCTTTCCTTTTTCCTCCCCTGCTCCCAAATTCTTTTTTAAACCCATAGTTCTTGTGTCTTGTTTGATTATTCTGCTGTGCTCATTGTATTGGTCCTTGTTGCATGTGGTCTACTGTGTTTTCCCATTTTATAAAACAGTGTTTCTCCATGCAGAAAGGTAAGAAAGAATTATGTACATATGAATACTTTTTATTTTATGGTTCCTCCGTGTTACTGTATATATCTGCCAGCACGTCCCAGTTACACTCCTGTGATTCAGCTTATTTTTACCCTAACATAAATAGTATGTTTTGTAGTAGCTATCAAATTTAAGAGATAAAGCAATCAGAATGTTTGGAGTTTCTTCTTAATGTGAATGTCATCATTAATGTCTATTTATTCAGCTATTCATTAAAATACAGAATTCTTTGGGGGGAAAATGGTGTAGTCTACAGTTTCTGTTTGTTGGCAGCCTATTACCAAAGATGATGTAATTTTCCTGAAAGCTGAGATAATGACAATTTGATAGACATATGCAGCCAAAACTTCAAGATTTATAACTTAAAAGCTATGGGAATACATCTCCCTTTTATGGAAATACCAGACTACTTAATTGTTGGCATTGTTTATCATTCTGGCACATTATCCACGAGGTAGAAGTAATTTTTCTTTTTTTTAATTCAAAGACTAGAAAGTAATTTAAACAAATAATTCATTCTTGACTTTGTGTTAAGCCCAATGAAGACAGATAAGTCTGCTCTAAGTAAATGCACTAATATTACTTGTTTTGTAAACTTTTGTAAAGAATATTTTGGTAGAAATACTTAAAGCATATTCTTTGGGTTATATTTATACATATGTGAAATAAATATACTATCAAAAGGTTATATTTTATACAAAAAGTAAATTGTTACCTTTTGTATGCTAATATACAAAGTTTTGTATAATATGAGGGTTTATTTTTAGCTCTTACACTTCACCCTAGATGGTCAAAGTGGGAACTTTTGAAAACTATAGAGGCTTGTTAGATAAATTTATATTCTGAAACCTCAATAAGAAAGCATTCCAGGTTTCAATTCTTTCCTTTTTCCTCCCCTGCTCCCAAATTCTTTTTTAAACCCATAGTTCTTGTGTCTTGTTTGATTATTCTGCTGTGCTCATTGTATTGGTCCTTGTTGCATGTGGTCTACTGTGTTTTCCCATTTTATAAAACAGTGTTTCTCCATGCAGAAAGGTAAGAAAGAATTATGTACATATGAATACTTTTTATTTTATGGTTCCTCCGTGTTACTGTATATATCTGCCAGCACGTCCCAGTTACACTCCTGTGATTCAGCTTATTTTTACCCTAACATAAATAGTATGTTTTGTAGTAGCTATCAAATTTAAGAGATAAAGCAATCAGAATGTTTGGAGTTTCTTCTTAATGTGAATGTCATCATTAATGTCTATTTATTCAGCTATTCATTAAAATACAGAATTCTTTGGGGGGAAAATGGTGTAGTCTACAGTTTCTGTTTGTTGGCAGCCTATTACCAAAGATGATGTAATTTTCCTGAAAGCTGAGATAATGACAATTTGATAGACATATGCAGCCAAAACTTCAAGATTTATAACTTAAAAGCTATGGGAATACATCTCCCTTTTATGGAAATACCAGACTACTTAATTGTTGGCATTGTTTATCATTCTGGCACATTATCCACGAGGTAGAAGTAATTTTTCTTTTTTTTAATTCAAAGACTAGAAAGTAATTTAAACAAATAATTCATTCTTGACTTTGTGTTAAGCCCAATGAAGACAGATAACTCTGCTCTAAGTAAATGCACTAATATTACTTGCATTACTGTAACTGTACCCATAACTGTAAAGATTTCAACTTGTAAGACAAGTATTTTGTATTGTGTGTAATTTCATGTGTTAAAAAAAATAGCTTAAAATTTTTTGAAGTGGTTCTCTTGTATGAAATCATGTTTTGGTCATCAACAATATTGTTGCTCTATCATAGAAAGTTCTAATGGGCACATTTATTCTGTAGAAAGCATCTACTGCTAGTGAAGTGCTGACTTGTCTCATTTCAATATTCTTCACTTCACTTACAAAGTTTGCATTAAGATCTCATATGGGAATTTCCCTGGCAGTCCAGTGGTTAAGACTTTGTCTTCCAGTGCAGGGGATGTGGGTTCAATCTCTGATTGGGGAGCTAAGATCCCACATGCCTTGGGGCCAAAAAAAATCCAGAACATAAAACAGAAGCAGTGTTGTTACAAATTCAATAAAGACATTAAAAAAAAAACAACATATGTACAACCACTAAATACTGGAGAAACATCGCCTCGTTCTCAGGCATGGTGGGTCTTTGCCTCACCTGTGGCGTTTGGTCAATCAGGCTGACTGAACACAGGACAAGGTAAATGCAGTCTCCTTGAGCATACTTACACAGTCCTTCTCAAGAGTCAAAGAGTTTGAGAGAAAGGTGGGCCTTTGTAGGAGGCAAGGGGAATCCTTCTATCAAATTTTCTTGCTCCACTGTTGAAATATGTTGTTGAGGTTCCATTGTCCCTCTGCCCCTTCCAAAAAAGGATGTCTGATCTTATTCTTTTATTAGCATTATTAATACAGAATTCTTTGGGGGGAAAATGGTGTAGTCTACAGTTTCTGTTTGTTGGCAGCCTATTACCAAAGATGATGTAATTTTCCTGAAAGCTGAGATAATGACAATTTGATAGACATATGCAGCCAAAACTTCAAGATTTATAACTTAAAAGCTATGGGAATACATCTCCCTTTTATGGAAATACCAGACTACTTAATTGTTGGCATTGTTTATCATTCTGGCACATTATCCACGAGGTAGAAGTAATTTTTCTTTTTTTTAATTCAAAGACTAGAAAGTAATTTAAACAAATAATTCATTCTTGACTTTGTGTTAAGCCCAATGAAGACAGATAACTCTGCTCTAAGTAAATGCACTAATATTACTTGCATTACTGTAACTGTACCCATAACTGTAAAGATTTCAACTTGTAAGACAAGTATTTTGTATTGTGTGTAATTTCATGTGTTAAAAAAAATAGCTTAAAATTTTTTGAAGTGGTTCTCTTGTATGAAATCATGTTTTGGTCATCAACAATATTGTTGCTCTATCATAGAAAGTTCTAATGGGCACATTTATTCTGTAGAAAGCATCTACTGCTAGTGAAGTGCTGACTTGTCTCATTTCAATATTCTTCACTTCACTTACAAAGTTTGCATTAAGATCTCATATGGGAATTTCCCTGGCAGTCCAGTGGTTAAGACTTTGTCTTCCAGTGCAGGGGATGTGGGTTCAATCTCTGATTGGGGAGCTAAGATCCCACATGCCTTGGGGCCAAAAAAAATCCAGAACATAAAACAGAAGCAGTGTTGTTACAAATTCAATAAAGACATTAAAAAAAAAACAACATATGTACAACCACTAAATACTGGAGAAACATCGCCTCGTTCTCAGGCATGGTGGGTCTTTGCCTCACCTGTGGCGTTTGGTCAATCAGGCTGACTGAACACAGGACAAGGTAAATGCAGTCTCCTTGAGCATACTTACACAGTCCTTCTCAAGAGTCAAAGAGTTTGAGAGAAAGGTGGGCCTTTGTAGGAGGCAAGGGGAATCCTTCTATCAAATTTTCTTGCTCCACTGTTGAAATATGTTGTTGAGGTTCCATTGTCCCTCTGCCCCTTCCAAAAAAGGATGTCTGATCTTATTCTTTTTATTAGCATTATTAATGAAGCAATAATAAACTTGATATTTTATTATTTTTACATATTTTATGTAATGCCTGTCCAATGATTCTGGAAGGTGGTAAACAAATATAATCAACATCAATAAAAGTAAGTAAAAGGCACACAAATTAGAAAGAAATATATAATACCTTTCAAATACCTCCTAGAATGGCAAGCCTCAGGCAGGGAGATGTGTTAAGTTCTTCCTTCCAGCTATCCACAGATGGACAGGGTCCTGAACAAAAGCACTTTAACAGTCAGGCATAGGGGCAGGATTCTCTGAGGCAGGCCCTTATGTACGACAATAACCAAAAATGGAAAGCAAATCAAAGAAATAATTCCATATGGACTCAGAATTGACTTCTTCTTTCAACAAAAGGAGAGAAGGAAGGGAGGGAAGGGGAAGACAGGGGAGGAGAGGAGAGATAAAGACATTGAAGATAAAACCACTAATGTGTACTCCTACTTTTTGACTGCTCTACGTCCACACACACTGTTCTCTTCTCTTCTCAAAAGATGTTTATCCCCTGACAACATATGCAGGTGGAGAAAGAATAGGATGGTGGTAATAAAGAGTTCTATTTGGAAGAGAAACTGACATGTCTAGGTCACATCCTTTTGAACAAGAAGAATAAAGGTTATTCTGCCTCTGAGCCTTCAAATCAATGGTCTTGGGAGGAAAAGCATTAAAAACTCCCCTCTTTCCTCAGGATGCATGCCAGCTGCATTTTACAATGAGAATAATCGCCCCTTCCTCAGGAAGTGTATTACTGGGGTGGAGCCCAGGGAATCAGACTTATCTTAAATCCCAATTATGTCTCCTGCTGCAATGCTTATCCGTGCAACTGAGTGCGGTAATTTTAGTTCAGGACTGAGAGTTCAAGTTGTCAAAAAGCATCAGCAGTTTCTGGTCAGGGAAACAAGAGTCCAAGTGTCAGAGAAACTTCAACGCAAGGAATCCCTTACAGGGGTGATGGATGAGCTGAGAAGCTGAAGAGGGGATGGTGAGGCCATCCTGAGATGAGCAAAAGCAGGAAGGCACTACCATTCCTAGGATGGAAGGGCAAAACAACAAGGGGCCAGAATCAACAAGCAGATGCTGCAGCACTGCTGGCCTGCCTTGTCAGAGCGGGATCCAGGGAGGAGTTTCAACTGTAAGAAAGACACCACTCAGGCCCAAGAGGGAGGAGAAGGAATTCTCCCTTCCTATCCTCTTCCCCTCGCCAGGCAATGCATCTCATTGGCTGAACTCAGTGGGACCTAGTTTACCCAGGAGGCTGGGGAACACCATCTGGAGCATTACAGACCAGACTAGGAAAAGGCAAGGGGTAAATCTGCCAATAGGTAAGCCCAGATCTGAAATAATCTGGTCGATGATTTCCAAACTCTCAGACACTTGGGATAAAATGAAATAAATTTCTTCCATTTAAGTGAAATAAATAGAAGTTTAATACTTTCCCTAGTAAATGTATAAGTAGACAGAGAATGGTCATAACAGTAACATTATATGTCATAAAGTAGCCTTATTAAATTTCAAAACATCAGTATTATACTGACCACATTCACCATCCCCAATTTACTTAAGTTAGAAGTGAGTTTTAAAAGATGATTTGGAGGGCTTACTTGGTGGTCCAGGGGGTAAGGACACTGCCTTGCAGAGCAAGGGGCACTGGTTCGATCCCTGGACTGGGAAAATCCCACATGCCATGAAGCGGCTGGACTAATGTGTCCAACTACTGACCTGGAGCTTTGGAGTGCATGCGTCCATAGCTGGTGCTCTGCGATGAGAGAGACCACTGTAATGGGTGGCCCACACAGGTTAAGGAACAAAGATGAGCAAATGAAAGATCAATAGAAGTGGCCAAAAAAAAAAAAAAAAAAAGATGATCTGGAAGACTCCATTCACTTGGAAATTAAAAAAAAAATCTAAACAGCTCACTTGTCGATGGAAAAAACTATAGCAGAATATACAAAATATTTGTAGTTATGCAAAAGTAGAAAATGTATGTTAGTTAAAGAGTTCTTGGAGAGAAATTTATTCCTTTTATTGTTTTATATCAGGGAAAAAAAGCTCAGAATAAATGTTAAAAATCCAAATTGAATAATTAGAAAAAGAGTGTAGGATAAATCTAAAGAAAATGTGGGCAAATGATAAAAATAAAAAAATTTAATTGATAAAAATAAAGTACAAACAAACATGTAATTAAAGGAGTAACAATACCAAAAGTTGACTCTTTAAAAACATTAAAAAACTATTTGAGACACTCATCAAAGGAAAACGAGAGAAAAAGTGATTAAGAATTAAATAGAAATACAACTATTCACTACTGTGAATTAATGTATGGCAATATATTTGAAAATTTTAGAGGTAATGAGTGAATTACCACAAAATGCTACTCATCAAAACTGATTTAACAGACAATGGAGAGGGCTTCCTGGTGGTCCAGGTAAAAGGTCAGGACTGAGCTGGAATTCATGCCAAAGGAGTGGCTAGACCAGTTGGATAATGAATAAATTTCTTCCATTTAAGTGAAATAAATAGAAGTTTAATACTTTCCCTAGTAAATGTATAAGTAGACAGAGAATGGTCATAACAGTAACATTATATGTCATAAAGTAGCCTTATTAAATTTCAAAACATCAGTATTATACTGACCACATTCACCATCCCCAATTTACTTAAGTTAGAAGTGAGTTTTAAAAGATGATTTGGAGGGCTTACTTGGTGGTCCAGGGGGTAAGGACACTGCCTTGCAGAGCAAGGGGCACTGGTTCGATCCCTGGACTGGGAAAATCCCACATGCCATGAAGCGGCTGGACTAATGTGTCCAACTACTGACCTGGAGCTTTGGAGTGCATGCGTCCATAGCTGGTGCTCTGCGATGAGAGAGACCACTGTAATGGGTGGCCCACACAGGTTAAGGAACAAAGATGAGCAAATGAAAGATCAATAGAAGTGGCCAAAAAAAAAAAAAAAAAAAGATGATCTGGAAGACTCCATTCACTTGGAAATTAAAAAAAAAATCTAAACAGCTCACTTGTCGATGGAAAAAACTATAGCAGAATATACAAAATATTTGTAGTTATGCAAAAGTAGAAAATGTATGTTAGTTAAAGAGTTCTTGGAGAGAAATTTATTCCTTTTATTGTTTTATATCAGGGAAAAAAAGCTCAGAATAAATGTTAAAAATCCAAATTGAATAATTAGAAAAAGAGTGTAGGATAAATCTAAAGAAAATGTGGGCAAATGATAAAAATAAAAAAATTTAATTGATAAAAATAAAGTACAAACAAACATGTAATTAAAGGAGTAACAATACCAAAAGTTGACTCTTTAAAAACATTAAAAAACTATTTGAGACACTCATCAAAGGAAAACGAGAGAAAAAGTGATTAAGAATTAAATAGAAATACAACTATTCACTACTGTGAATTAATGTATGGCAATATATTTGAAAATTTTAGAGGTAATGAGTGAATTACCACAAAATGCTACTCATCAAAACTGATTTAACAGACAATGGAGAGGGCTTCCCTGGTGGTCCAGTAGGTAAAGAATTCACCTTGCAGTGCAAGGGGTACTGGTTCAATCCCTGGCCTGGGAAGATCCCTCATGCCAAAGGAGTGGCTAGACCAGTGTGTCCAGTTAGGAGCCAGCGCATGCACCCAGAGCCATGCTCTGCATCTAGAGCCACGGAGGTGGGATGCCTACACATGCCAAAGAATAAAATAAGAGAGATGAAAAATAAATGATGACTTAGAAGTTAAAAAAAAAAAGGATATCTCGAAATGGCCAATAAAAGTATTTAAAAAAATAAAACAAACAATGGAGAACCTGAATAACATGAAACATTGACGCATCTGGGACACTTGTTCAAAATCTTACTATCAGGCAAACAGAAGGACAGAGCAGCTTAGCAGAAAGATTGTGCTAAAGAGTCAAAGAATAGTTAAGTTCAATTTTACATGAATTTTTCCAGAGAACTGAAAAACAAGTAACACTTTCCAACTCACTTTTTGAAGCTGGCATAACCTTGATGCCAAAACAAGACATGGATTGAAGACACATGATAGGAAAATTACAGAGTGGCCACACTCATGAGCATAGTTTTGAAAAATCCCTAAACCAAATTTTAGTCAACACAACCCAGCAGTATAATATATAAAAAACATAGTACATTATAACCAAGTTGGTTCTTTCCCAGGAATATGTTTGGTTTGATACTTTAAAATTAATAGGAACAAGACAAAGATGCCATCACTCTCACTCAGTTTACCCAGTGCAATGAAACAAGAAAAACAAAAACATAAAAAATGCATAAAAAGGACAAAACAAATAGTATTTGAATAATCACAATACGTATTACCTGTTTACTTGTTTAGGAAACCCACAAAGAATCCAAAAAGTTTTCTTGCTACTAAATTGATACTAGAAGCAATTTTGTATACTACCAACTATTAAAAAAAATATAATTTGAGAAACAACATTCATGCTAACATCAAAACCAAAAATTTAGGATGTATTGAATAGCAATAAAACTCTCTATGAATAAAATGACCAAATTCTAATAAAAATAATTTTAAAAGACCCAACAAATAGAAAATCATAGCCATCTTCTTGGACAGGAAGATTCCATATTTTAGTGCCTTCAACTTTATCCAATGCAGAGGAATTTGCAAGGATGCTTCTTGGTGCTTCCATGTTCAGTGATAGCAGCACACAGGCAATTTCCACAATCTAGGCTTTAAAAAGGCAAGGTAGCCAAGGATTCAGTCCCCTCAAAGATGAAGGAGTGGATCTTCCACCAAGGCAAGCTCCATGAGAATTTCTAACCCAGAGAACTCTATGATAGGTGGCAAAGGAGTTGATGAATATTAATGATATTAATATTAATGACATGTAGGGACACAGCTTTAGCCCATTAATTCACCCATTGTTAAGCACTTTATTGTGTTCCCCTTTTCAGGGAACTATATCTTGAGCCTTGAAGAATCAGTGACAGGACAGAGTGAACATATTGTGAGGTTTGAGTGGATCTGAGTGGTACAATGGATGCTTTATAGCAGATCCAAAAAGGGCTCGACTTCATTTTTTTCAACCTATCCTGGACAACCCCTGTGCAAGATCCCCTGGAAGAGATACACACAAGGGACAAGCCGTAAGTGGTGGCTAGTTAATTCCTTCGGGTGATAGTTGACCAATATAGGACAGGAATTGTGAATAAACATTCTCAGTTCCACCTCCCTTAGTGGATAAATCTAACGTGTGTTTCATACCCTTTCACAGCTGTCAGCAGGAATAAACCCATAGTGATAACCTGCTCATGAACACACACTTGATCGGCTTTTCTTCTTTCTGAGTCTTACTTCCTCTTTCTTTATGATGCTTCCCATAATCATTCCCCTGAAAAGCTGCTTATACCCAAATCTTTGGTTTAGGATGAACTTTGGGAAGAATTAAGCTAAAAACCGAAATGGTCCATCAACAGTAGAAAGAGTAAATTGAGGTGTTGTTCTGAAATAGAATGCTATACTATGATAGGGAATTGGCTAAACACATCACCATAATGTTAAGGGGCATAAGTAAGTCACAAAAATACAGCTCTATTCCATTTCATATTTAAAAAGAAAACTAAAGATATACTTTAAAGATGTTAATAGGACAACAACACTGAAAAGAAGAGCAGGAGAAAGATTGTCCTAAGAGTCAGTATAATAGTTGCCTCTAGAGTGTGGAACAGAAAGGGCATTTAAGGTACTGGTAATATTCTTCCTTAACCTGGTTGTGTGTACAACAGGTATTCTTTAGATTATACATATGTATTTTATTTAGACTTTGTGTTTGATGTATTTCATGATAAGCAATTTGTAAATGCCATCACATTAGGTATGTGAAAGACAGAAGGAAAGTGACCATTAATCAAACACTTGATCACTAAATGCAAGGGTTTTGCCCTCAGATTGCTTAGCAAGTGTTTTGTTTTCACTCATTTTAATGAAATCAGAGCTTGAAACCATACAAAATGCATAGTATATGCGATTCATGCAAGAACAACTTCAGAGACCTCCCATTTGCAAAACCATACCAAAAAGAAGGGCCTGGGTGGATCCTAATATCCAGAGTTTTATGTACAAAGGTGCTTTATAAGCTATATATCTCAGTGTTTAAATTTACCATTTTTAGTTAAAACTTTTAAGTTATGTATATTTGTATGTATACACTATGCATGCATATATATACATCTCTCTTTAATCTAGTTTTATTTTCTTTCTAAAATTAACTGACCAACTACCAGCTCTGTTGACAGCATACAAGAAGACAATTAGATTAAACATAAAGGAATAAACTTAATGTTTTCATTTTTGTAGAGCTTTGAGAACTAATGGGGAGGTGAGGATAGAATGGCACAGTGGTCATATATGTTTGAAGAATAAGCTTGATCCTTAACATTCATTCCTAAGAAAATGTAAGACTTAAATATTAAGGAAGATTATCTCCAATATGAATGGATCCAACATAAATAATCTTCAAAGCAGTTTTTACTCATTATTCACTCATATAATAACTTGAAAGCGACATGTCACTTTACAGAGCACTGAAGAAAAAGTTAAATATATAAAAAAGAGATAGATATATAAACCTCATTTATAAATGTGTCTCCATTTGTATAATTCTGCCTTTCAACACTTACTGGAAACATAGATGATTTTTCCACATCTGGTCTTTCAGTCAAAGTTAGCAGGGGATTTTTGTTAATCTTTGTAGTGGTCAGAAGGTTTGAAGGATGTCTTAATCATCTGCGTCTGTTCAGTCAAAGAAATTTTTTGGTTTTTCAAGGATTTAAGGTACTTAGGTGTGGAATTATTTTCTTCCTTAACCTGGTTGTGTGTACAACAGGTATTCTTTAGATTATACATATGTATTTTATTTAGACTTTGTGTTTGATGTATTTCATGATAAGCAATTTGTAAATGCCATCACATTAGGTATGTGAAAGACAGAAGGAAAGTGACCATTAATCAAACACTTGATCACTAAATGCAAGGGTTTTGCCCTCAGATTGCTTAGCAAGTGTTTTGTTTTCACTCATTTTAATGAAATCAGAGCTTGAAACCATACAAAATGCATAGTATATGCGATTCATGCAAGAACAACTTCAGAGACCTCCCATTTGCAAAACCATACCAAAAAGAAGGGCCTGGGTGGATCCTAATATCCAGAGTTTTATGTACAAAGGTGCTTTATAAGCTATATATCTCAGTGTTTAAATTTACCATTTTTAGTTAAAACTTTTAAGTTATGTATATTTGTATGTATACACTATGCATGCATATATATACATCTCTCTTTAATCTAGTTTTATTTTCTTTCTAAAATTAACTGACCAACTACCAGCTCTGTTGACAGCATACAAGAAGACAATTAGATTAAACATAAAGGAATAAACTTAATGTTTTCATTTTTGTAGAGCTTTGAGAACTAATGGGGAGGTGAGGATAGAATGGCACAGTGGTCATATATGTTTGAAGAATAAGCTTGATCCTTAACATTCATTCCTAAGAAAATGTAAGACTTAAATATTAAGGAAGATTATCTCCAATATGAATGGATCCAACATAAATAATCTTCAAAGCAGTTTTTACTCATTATTCACTCATATAATAACTTGAAAGCGACATGTCACTTTACAGAGCACTGAAGAAAAAGTTAAATATATAAAAAAGAGATAGATATATAAACCTCATTTATAAATGTGTCTCCATTTGTATAATTCTGCCTTTCAACACTTACTGGAAACATAGATGATTTTTCCACATCTGGTCTTTCAGTCAAAGTTAGCAGGGGATTTTTGTTAATCTTTGTAGTGGTCAGAAGGTTTGAAGGATGTCTTAATCCTGCTCTGAGTGTGTCAAAGCAGATGTCTTTGTCCATTTCACAAAACAAAGAAGAGTGGTGGTGTGAGGATCAGATTCTGACAATTCAATCCAGATAACAACTTTATTATGGAAAAATATTCCACATCCCTTATCTAATCCAGAGGCTATATTCACAGGGAAGACACTGTAACTACACTACAATATAGCTGCAAATATTGAAATGAAAGGTTATAAGGAAGACCATAGCTCTTAAAGGGCAGTGACCAAGTGAATTCGTTTAATGTTACATATCTATCATTATGTTGCTTATTCAAGATTTTTTCAAAACTCATTTCAAAGGCTCTCCCTTTAGCATTTCAAAGGCTGTGAATACTATTAGGGAGAAGTTTCACTTCTTTTATATACAATAATAATAGAACTTGAAAGCTAAATATGCAAAAACTGATAAAATAATGCAAACTGGGAGTTCTGAATGTCCATTGTGCCCACAGATGTCTCAGAGCATGAAACCTTGGCATGTTTCATAGTAGTTTTTCTTTCCTGAAGAAGTCATCTGCCCTTGGACAGTGATATGAGCTCTCTTTATGACATAGAAAGAAAAACTGATTATCTCAAACAAAAAAAGGACGGGAGTAAAAATTGGTATCTCAAAATTTCACTGACCCTGGATGTGAGTTATTTAAACACACATACGTGTTTTATTTGCTTTTATTTTAAAAATTCAAAGCATGTCAAGGAATATTTCACCTCAGAGAAATACGTTCAAACTGTTTTAAGTTTTATTTATTTATTTATTTATTTTGGCGGGGGTGGGGAAGGAGGAGGGTGGGCGGGCCACTTCCACTGGTCTTTCATTTGTCTAGTTTCACCCATCTTTGTTCTTTGGCCCATGTGGGCCTCCCACCGCGGTGGCCTCTGTTGTCGCAAAGCACCGGCTCTGGGCGCATGCGCTCCAGAGCTCCAGCTCGGTAATTGGACACATGGGTCCAGCCGCTCCGTGGCACGTGGGATCTTCCCAGACCAGGGATCGAACAGGCGCCCCTTGCACTGCAAGGCGGTGTCCTTACCCACTGGACCACCAGGGAAGCCCTGTTTTAAGTTTTAAAGTTAAAACATGTAGTGTTCCATTCGGAAAGTTCAGATTTTTTTTAAAAAAAGTTCATTTAACTCTATCATTTTGGGAAATAGCTGATGCTTCTCATCCTATTGCAATATAAAGTCAGAAACTACTTTGTATATATTCCCTCTTAGTCCTTTAAAGACACAATTGGATTAAAAGATTGTAGACCCTTCTCGTCAGAGAACTGGAATCCCCATCTCTGTGTATAGTTCTTGAAACTGTGCTTCGCAAACTGTATTTCATGAACTACTAGTTTGGAGCTTTGCAACACACAAACAAAGGATTTCCATTGTCAAATTACTTTAGAAAGTACTGGAATGCATTCTTAGATCTATATAAGAGACACTGGTGTTTTGAAAGTTTTCTTTAGCAAAGAAAACTGTTTAAATGACTTTTAAAACTAGAATTTCCTAAAAATTTATTTGAGCTTTTTCTGATAACTCAAACTGATATCCTATGGTATGGTTAGACAAATGTCCTATGTAATTGAACCAAAGAGCATATTCAGGCTGCACTTTAAAAGAATATCCATTCTTATAAAATTCAAACATTGGTATATTTGTATTTGCAATGAAAAAATATTTTGTATATGATAATTACAGAAGTCTAATATGTTACAGATTTCTCTTCAGTATCAGCACCAGTCTTTCCAGAGATGGTATTTGTTTGTTTGCTTTGCCTCACTGAAGTGATACAGAGACTAACAACTTCAGAGACTAGAAATACAGAGAATAGAAATTTCAGGAGCACTGCCTCACATCATATGGGAGACTCTACAGATGGTGATATTAAAAATGAAAGTTTTCAAATTGAGAGGGTCAGAGTAAGGGAAACCACTTTACTTTCGTTGTTTTGAAAGAAAGAATGTGGAGGTATATGAAATGATCACTGTAGTTTAGAAGTTGCTTTGGGAGTTTAAGGCATAGAGCAGAGTCATGGAATATTGATCTCTGTTCTGAGACTATTATTAGCTTAAGGCATCTCTGAGGAAAACCTGAGAAGACAAAAATAGGTGAGACTCTTCTAGAAATCATATACATTTTCACTGGAAACCTCCTATTACCTTTATAACTGTTAGTGCTAACTTATTACCTGCCGCCTCTTAAAAAAAAAAAAAAAAAAAAGCAGGGTTTAAAACGTATTTATTATTTGCTTATTTGTTCGTTTGGGTTGAGCCAGGACTTAGTTGTACCACGCAAGATCTTCAGTCTTGGTGGCAACAGGTGGTATCTTTAGTTGTGGCACATGAACTCAGAGGAGGTCTAGTTCACTGACCAGGAATTAAGCTTGGGACCCCTATATTGGGAGCACTGAGTCTTAGCCATTGCATCACCAGCGAACTCTCTAACATTCCCTTTTAATCAGCTCTACCTAAAATTATGGGCTTCCCTAACTCAATGGTAAAAAAAAATCCACCCTCAATGCCAGAGACAGGTTCGATCCCTGGGTCAGGAAGATTCTCTGGAGAAGGGAATGGCAACCCAGTCCAGTATTCTTGCCTGGGAAATCCCATGGACAAAGGAGTCTGACCGGCTACAGTCCGTGGGGTCACAAAGGAGTCACTTAGTGACTAAACCACAATCACCACCACCTAAAATCACACATTGGTGATAACGTTCATACTGTTTCAGCCTGCTTTATTATTGTTGTTATCAGCCTTTTATTGTTTATTTATTTATTTATGTATTTATTTATCATCATCCATCTTTATTCTTTGGCCGGTATGGGCCTCCAATCGCAGTGGCCTCTCTCGTTACAGAGCACCAGCTCTGGGTACATGTGTTCCAGAGCGCTGGCTTGTAATTGGGCTGCTCCATGGCACGTGGGACCTTCCGGGGCCAGGGGTCAAACCAGTGCCCCCTGCACTGCAAGGCGGACTCTTTACCCACTGGACCACCAAGGGAGCTCCCTATTTTGTTATTTTAACTATTTCATCCATTAGCTCTCCAGTTGTAATTATTTTGCTGGATGTATCAATAATTCTTAATCCTTCTTTGTTCTTCATTTACTAGATCCCATATTATCTTCTACTGTATTATTCTGTCTTGTTTATATTTCTATTTTTTAAATTATGTTTATTTTAAATGAAACAAAGATGAATACTTTTAATGATAAAAGGTATTTAAATTTTTCTTTTACATTGTTTAATGAATGTTTTAAGATTATTTTAAAATTGAGTGTATTATACTTTATTTTTTACTCCTTTCTGCTCTTGAAATTTATTAAATGCCAAGCAGCCAATATAAGGGAAGAAGCTGTAAGGCCTGTGCACACCCTGAACAATGGAAGCTAGATGAACTTTCTCTTTAGTCCACTCTGCCTAGTCCATCTAGCTTCCCTAAGAACATTCCAATCCCCACTCTATTTCTTTCAGTGTTGAATTCCTTGAATCTATAAATTGGGTAATAATATTTATCTGTAGAAGATCCATTTGAGCAGTGGGAAAAGTGCAAAGAGGGAGTAAATAACTTTCTCAAGGTCAAACAGCTGGTTAACTCATTAGCAGGATTAATTTCAGCAAATAGATGGTTTTAAACCTTCAGTAAATTATCTTTTCTTTAGGAGGGCACAATATGTCAAAACACAGGCTTTAAAAATACTTTTATTAGTCTGCTTTCAAAGAGCTATCTGATTTGCCTTGTGATCAAAGCAATGTTAAAAAAGGATTATTTAAATGTTATTAGTCCTGATATGTTCATGATCCCTAATTTCTGAATTTTATCCTACCATCTGTAGCCATTATACCAGTTGATCAAGGCATCCAAAACATATACAACAATCTAGGATACTAGTCTTTATTTTTAGCTGGAGCATCAGACTCAAGTCACCATCTCATAATCTACCGTAATGGACCAGACTAGAAATACGTCAGCTTTATCTATACATTTTGCTCTTCATATGTCTGAAATGGAGCCAATCTAAATCCATTCTTTTTTCTAGAAATCATCTCAGTTATACTTGGCTATCAAAGATGGGGATGATCAACCTAGTAGATACCCCTGCTTCTCCAGAAGTCCAGTTACTAGTCCAGTTATTTCTCCAGAATCATGAGGTGGCTGATAAAAAAAAAAAAAGACTATCCGATCCAGTCCTATTGATAATCCTCATATTTTGTACACTAGAATCTCTAACCTCAAAGAAAGGGCCCGGTTTGTGTTTTTTTGAGGACATGATGCTTTCCTAAACTCATCTGAGAGTGTTTGTATATTTTAGGACTATCAAAAGGGTTTGAAGGATAGTTGTGAGCACATTATAATGTGTGACCTACAAATAGTTTCCCCCAATTTCCATATCTTCTCATGGGAACCAAGTCAAATTTGGTTTGAGATGAGATCACTCAACTGAGATTTTCAGAATGGTAGTGGCTGCAACTTTTGCTGAATTGCTCACATAAATAAGAAATCAGGGACTTCCCTGGTGCTTTGTGGTTAAGACTCTGAACTCTCACTGCAGGAGGCATGGGTTCCAGGAATTAATAACTAAGATCCCACATGCCATGCAGATGAAACCAAAAAAGAAAAAAACGCAATAAAAGAAATCAAACACACTATACCATATAACTATTTGAATATCAGCTCATTTTAAGGCAAGGCATTGACATTCTGTTTACTTTGTTGCTATGCTCTTTCTGCCTTTATTCATTTGGTTAACTCATACATCTTGATTTCATGAGATCATCGTCTCCTCTAGGAAGCCTCCCCTAGACCTCAGTGAAGTGAAATTTGCTCAGTGGTATCGGCCTCTTTAACCAATCATCCCTATTCAATGCACTCAAAAGACTTTAAATTTATTTCTGATCATGCTACCGATTTTCATTTAAAAATTATTATAACAAAGAGCCTTGTAAAATAAACTATTCAACTTACCACAAAAAATGCTATAATGCATATTATTTGTATGCTACTTCATATCCTTTACATAAAATTTTGTGATATATTTCTTCAGTACTATAGAAAGCTTTTCTTTCTTCTGAAAAAGTGCATATGATTCCTTCTTTCTGATAATGAGAATGATATAACTGTGCAAGCTTTTTTGTGTGAAAAGGTACCGTAATGGACCAGACTCTAAATCTTCCATTCTTTTTTTTTTATAAATCATCTCAGTTATACTTGGCTATCAAAGATGGGGATGATCAACCTAGTAGATACCCCTGCTTCTCCAGAAGTCCAGTTACTAGTCCAGTTATTTCTCCAGAATCATGAGGTGGCTGATAAAAAAAAAAGACTATCCGATCCAGTCCTATTGATAATCCTCATATTTTGTACACTAGAATCTCTAACCTCAAAGAAAGGGCCCGGTTTGTGTTTTTTTGAGGACATGATGCTTTCCTAAACTCATCTGAGAGTGTTTGTATATTTTAGGACTATCAAAAGGGTTTGAAGGATAGTTGTGAGCACATTATAATGTGTGACCTACAAATAGTTTCCCCCAATTTCCATATCTTCTCATGGGAACCAAGTCAAATTTGGTTTGAGATGAGATCACTCAACTGAGATTTTCAGAATGGTAGTGGCTGCAACTTTTGCTGAATTGCTCACATAAATAAGAAATCAGGGACTTCCCTGGTGCTTTGTGGTTAAGACTCTGAACTCTCACTGCAGGAGGCATGGGTTCCAGGAATTAATAACTAAGATCCCACATGCCATGCAGATGAAACCAAAAAAGAAAAAAACGCAATAAAAGAAATCAAACACACTATACCATATAACTATTTGAATATCAGCTCATTTTAAGGCAAGGCATTGACATTCTGTTTACTTTGTTGCTATGCTCTTTCTGCCTTTATTCATTTGGTTAACTCATACATCTTGATTTCATGAGATCATCGTCTCCTCTAGGAAGCCTCCCCTAGACCTCAGTGAAGTGAAATTTGCTCAGTGGTATCGGCCTCTTTAACCAATCATCCCTATTCAATGCACTCAAAAGACTTTAAATTTATTTCTGATCATGCTACCGATTTTCATTTAAAAATTATTATAACAAAGAGCCTTGTAAAATAAACTATTCAACTTACCACAAAAAATGCTATAATGCATATTATTTGTATGCTACTTCATATCCTTTACATAAAATTTTGTGATATATTTCTTCAGTACTATAGAAAGCTTTTCTTTCTTCTGAAAAAGTGCATATGATTCCTTCTTTCTGATAATGAGAATGATATAACTGTGCAAGCTTTTTTTGTGTGAAAAAGGTGAGGTTCTGATAAATATTTGAAAAACAAGATGTAGATGAAGAAAGCACTTATCTAGTAAATGCCTTTATCTATAGCAAAGATGAATTATAAAGCCAAAATCCCTTTTGTTTCTCTTTTTAGTTTAGGTTCTTCATTTTTTTTGAAGTCAACTGCATCAGTTTAAACCTCTTTAAATATTGCTAATGAATTTGGTTTCAGTAAGGGATGGGTTTACTAAACCTGAATTGTATTCTAACGGCTTAAATAGATATGGCCTTCTGAAACACTCCACAATTAACTTCCTTCCAAGTTGTCTTCACTAATCTCGTTTTTTCCACTCAAACTCTTCAGGCAATTTTCCTTTTGCTGACCTGGGAATCCATATATGAATTCTCCGTATTTTGAAACTGTAGCCCTGAGATGCAAGGGGTGGGGGTGGGGACTTGTTTCCGCACTGTCATTAAACTAATCCTAAGCATGTCACTACTTTTTGTGATTTCCCATTATTTTGCTTCTCAGTTTTTGAAAAATAAAGATTTATCAACATAGCCTCGTGGCTATGAATTCAAGCTCTGAAATTCAGAAGCAGAGATCTAAAGATATCTATTATATACAGATCCAAAGACCTCTATTTGGTTAATACAAAAAACTGTTAGTTTTTTCATCTTTGTCATACTGCACAGATGTTATATCTTGAACTATACAGATAACTTTAAATCATGAATAATGTGAAAGTATTACAATAAAATAAACATGCATTTTAGAACTAACCCACTAGTGATGAACAGATTGCCTGGAAGGAGAAAAATACAAATAGATTCTGCCAAGAGAACATATTCTTCAGGAGATCATCACTCACTCACTCAAAACATTGTTGACAGTGAATACCATTTTCCCTTGTGATTAGGTGGTGTTTTCATGAACACTATCAAATCAGATCAAGAATTCTCTTGGAAGTGCCTGTGAGACATATTCATTCATTCATTCAAATATGTGTTTATTGGAACGTCCCTGGTGGTCCAGTGATGGGAATCTGCCTGCCAATGCAGGGTATGTGGGCTAGATCTCTGGTCTAGCAAGCTTCTACATACCATGGAACAACTAAGCTGGTACACCACAACTACTGAGCCTGTGTGCCCTAGAGCCTGTGCTCTGCAACAAGAGAAGCCACTGCAATGAGAAGCCCAAGCACCAAAACTAGACAGTAGCCGTGGCTCACCGCCAGTGCTCAGCAGTGAAGAACCAGTGCAGGCAAAAATAAATAAATCTAAAAGAAAAAGTATGGATTTACTGAATGCCCACTTTTTACCAAGCTCTATTCAAGATGCTTGGAATACATCAGTGGGCACAACCAACAAGGATTCCTAGCTGGAGGTGACAGATAATAACAGTAGATGGAATAAATAAATTATATGACTACAGAAGATGATAAGTAGAATGAAAAAATTAGAAGATAAGGAAAATACAAGTGCAGGGGTGTATGTAGAATTTATGTGAAATGTCTTATGAAGGACACATTTGAGCAAAGGTCTGAAGGAGGTATGAGAACATTAACATTAGGATGGAAAAGTTGCTAGCAAAGATGTGTCAAAATCATCAGGTTATGACAAGAGAGAAAAAATTTTAAAAAATCCTTCTGACTCAATTTTGCCTTCAGTTCTGAATGTTTCAAAGTAATGGCAGCTCTAAATGAAGACAAGTAGGTTTTTGATTAGTTTTCAGCTCTGAACACAAACTTCATTTAAGGTCAAGGAGAGGTGGTTGTTTCACACCCTCCCTTTAGTTATCATGAGCTGGAGCAAAAATGCAGTAGATGACCTTGGGAGTAGAGGCAACTCACATCGCATAAATGTGATATACATTAGATATCCAACATTAGACGCTAAAAGCAGCTACCAAAGCTTGACAGTTCATACAACACTTTCCAGGAGATTCAATAACAATACATCAAGATGTAATCTCCTCCAGGACAAATTCATCCTTCCCAAGATGCCAGAAGTCTTTTATCTGCTTCCCAGTGCCTGAAGTAATACATCAAAGAGTCATGAAAATGCCATGAATGTGAAAGCAAGTTGAATGAATCAAAGAAGGAAGGCAACATGACCACAGATATGTAGTTTAGGAACTGTGATCAAGCTGAGATGATTTAACTTACTCAATGCGGAGGTGACAGTTGATAAAGTAAATCACAATTAAAGAGATCATAGAATCTGAAAGTACGAGATTCAAACACAGAGACTTCTTAGAATGTATTTCAGGAGGTTTAATTTGTTGATGTTGCTTAGTATGTCCCCAAGGTCAACTAGATGCCAGGATCAAGCCCACCCAAAACCTGCAATGAGAAGCCCAAGCACCAAAACTAGACAGTAGCCGTGGCTCACCGCCAGTGCTCAGCAGTGAAGAACCAGTGCAGGCAAAAATAAATAAATCTAAAAGAAAAGTATGGATTTACTGAATGCCCACTTTTTACCAAGCTCTATTCAAGATGCTTGGAATACATCAGTGGGCACAACCAACAAGGATTCCTAGCTGGAGGTGACAGATAATAACAGTAGATGGAATAAATAAATTATATGACTACAGAAGATGATAAGTAGAATGAAAAAATTAGAAGATAAGGAAAATACAAGTGCAGGGGTGTATGTAGAATTTATGTGAAATGTCTTATGAAGGACACATTTGAGCAAAGGTCTGAAGGAGGTATGAGAACATTAACATTAGGATGGAAAAGTTGCTAGCAAAGATGTGTCAAAATCATCAGGTTATGACAAGAGAGAAAAAATTTTAAAAAATCCTTCTGACTCAATTTTGCCTTCAGTTCTGAATGTTTCAAAGTAATGGCAGCTCTAAATGAAGACAAGTAGGTTTTTGATTAGTTTTCAGCTCTGAACACAAACTTCATTTAAGGTCAAGGAGAGGTGGTTGTTTCACACCCTCCCTTTAGTTATCATGAGCTGGAGCAAAAATGCAGTAGATGACCTTGGGAGTAGAGGCAACTCACATCGCATAAATGTGATATACATTAGATATCCAACATTAGACGCTAAAAGCAGCTACCAAAGCTTGACAGTTCATACAACACTTTCCAGGAGATTCAATAACAATACATCAAGATGTAATCTCCTCCAGGACAAATTCATCCTTCCCAAGATGCCAGAAGTCTTTTATCTGCTTCCCAGTGCCTGAAGTAATACATCAAAGAGTCATGAAAATGCCATGAATGTGAAAGCAAGTTGAATGAATCAAAGAAGGAAGGCAACATGACCACAGATATGTAGTTTAGGAACTGTGATCAAGCTGAGATGATTTAACTTACTCAATGCGGAGGTGACAGTTGATAAAGTAAATCACAATTAAAGAGATCATAGAATCTGAAAGTACGAGATTCAAACACAGAGACTTCTTAGAATGTATTTCAGGAGGTTTAATTTGTTGATGTTGCTTAGTATGTCCCCAAGGTCAACTAGATGCCAGGATCTTCAATTACTGACAAAATTTCAGCAGTGTTCAGTCTTCTGTTCTTATTTGGTCTGACATACTGTAATTCTCTTTATTCTTTCAATGAACTAGATAGAAAATGGGGCTTCTCTGATGGCTCAGACAGGAAAGAATCTGGCTGCAGTGCAGGAGAACTGGGTTGAATCCCTGGGTCAGGAAGATCCCCTGGAGGAAGAAATGACAACCCACTCCAGTATTTTTGCCTGGAAAATCCCATGGACAAAGGAGCCTGGAAGGCTACAGTCCATGGGGTCGCAAAGAGTCAGACTGAGCAACTAACGCACACAGCTAGAAAACTTTTTTCTCCTCTGTTCTTGGACACTTCTGTTGTTTGTTTCTTTAAAACTGCTGTAATTAACATTTCATTGTCTCTCTCTCCCTCACAAATCCTTAATAGTAGAATTACAGCATAAATTGGTGTGAATATCTTTATGGAGTTTGCTATGTCTTGCCATATTACTTGGAGAAGGAAATGACAACCCACTCCAGTGTTCTTGCCTGGAAGATTCCAAGGATGGAGAAGCCTGGTGAGTTACAGGCCATGAGGGTCTCAAATATATATATATATATTCCTGATGGCTCAGTGATGAGGAATCTGCCTGCAATGAAGGAGACGTGGGTTCGATCCCTGGGTCAGGGTGATTCCCTGGAGGAAGAAATGACAACCCACTCCAGTATTTTTGCCTGGAAAATCCCATGGACAAAGGAGCCTGGAAGGCTACAGTCCATGGGGTCGCAAAGAGTCAGACTGAGCAACTAACGCACACAGCTAGAAAACTTTTTTCTCCTCTGTTCTTGGACACTTCTGTTGTTTGTTTCTTTAAAACTGCTGTAATTAACATTTCATTGTCTCTCTCTCCCTCACAAATCCTTAATAGTAGAATTACAGCATAAATTGGTGTGAATATCTTTATGGAGTTTGCTATGTCTTGCCATATTACTTGGAGAAGGAAATGACAACCCACTCCAGTGTTCTTGCCTGGAAGATTCCAAGGATGGAGAAGCCTGGTGAGTTACAGGCCATGAGGGTCTCAAATATATATATATATATTCCTGATGGCTCAGTGATGAGGAATCTGCCTGCAATGAAGGAGACCTGGGTTCCATCCCTGGGTTGGGAGAATCCCCCCGGAGGAGGGTATAGCAACCCACTCTAGTATTCTTGCCTGGAGAATTCCATGGACAGGGAAGCCTGGCTGCAGTCCATGGGGTCACCCAGAGTCAGACATGACTGAAGTGAATAAGCAGCCACAGAAGCCATATTACTAATAGGATTTCTTTAGTTTTCAATGTGTTCAGTAATATAAGAATTTATTTCACTGCAGTCTTCTTAGTATTGAGTGTTACTTCTCAAAATTCTTGAATAATTTAGTAAAATATTACCTCAAGATGCCCTGATAATCCTATATGAAGATGGTTATCAGTCCTCTTGTTTTGAACACATCTTGATTTTTCTATATCACAGCTATATAATAATTTATCTTTAAATAATAACAATCTGTATTGTGAGCTTGAAAATGATATATAATAGAAGCATAATTGCCTCATCCTTCTGTTGTTAATTCACCAGAACACACTGCATGAGGATAATTGAGCACCAGTCCAATAAAGTCCTATTTTAGACATATACTTTTCTGGTGACCTGTGGCTATATACCAAAATAATCCCCCAATTTAATGACATATAATGACCTTTTGTTATGATCATATTTCCCATATTTTCAACAGGGCATAGTGGGTATAACTTTTTTCTGCTTCACTGTAACTGAATAATTCAAAGGCTAATGCTGATTTAATGGCTGGAGGCTAGAATCAGTTGAACGCTATTCACTCATGTCTCTTGCAGTTGATGCAAGATGCTGGCTGGAACCTTAGATATTGATTTCAGCTAACAGCTGGAACATTTCCGTGTGACTGCCCCAAGTGGTTGGGGTCCAAGGACAAGTATCTTGAGAGAGAAAGTCAGGTGGAATATCTATCATGACTTAGCTCAGAAGTTGTGAAATGTCACTTATTTTGGTAGTCCTAATCTTACCCAGATTTAAAAGGAGAGAATATAGCCTCCATTTCTTTATGGAGAAGTATTAACATCACATTGTAAGAAGAGGAAGTGGGATAGGCTTATTTCTGCCACAATATTTGCAAAATATAATCTGTCACATTTATCATTGTATTTGAAGGTTTTGTCACTCTTTTTGGCTGATTTTTCAAAATACTTACATTTATGGATTCACTTGTCTTTTATTTTCTAACTGAAATATTTGAAATCCAGATTCACATTCTACATTTGTACCTCCGTTTTGTCGACACCATTTATGGTGTTTTTTGAGCTATTCTATTGCTTTTTGTTCTTTACTCAAAATAATATTTAACAACATTCAGATGTTATTGTGGTTTCTGCTCTATTGTTGTGGACTTTCTTTTGTTGTTCATTTAGCTTATAAGGAGAGGTTTTCATAGTTTCAGCTCTATATCAATTTATGGCTAGTCTCAAACTGGCCAAATATTCAAGTAAGGGGAAGAAATCAGATGAGAGGATTGATAACAAGGAAACCTGAGGAAGAATTCTTGGAATGGGTCCAGAGAGTGAAAATTTTTATTCTATGCAAATGCCCACCAGGAAGCTACTAGGGAAAAGACCTTAATAATCTAATGACAAGATGACCTATTTTTAAATTTTATTATTTTTAATTGGAGGATAATTGCTTTACAATGTTGTGTTGGTTTCTGCCATACACGCACATGGATCAGCCACAGGTATACATATATTCCTTTCCTCTTGAGACTCCTTCCCACCTCCCACCCCATCTCCTCCCTCTAGGTTGTCACAGAGCATCAGGTCGAGCTGCTTGCACCACGTAGCACATTCCTACTAGCTATCTATTTTAAATATGATAATGTATATATTTCAAAGCTATTCTCTCAATTTGTTCTACCATCTCCTTCCCCTACTGTGTCCACAAGTCTGTTTTTTTATGTCTGCATCTCTATTGCTGCTCTACAAGTAGGTTCATCGGTACCATTTTTCTAGATTCCATATATATGTGTTAATATATGATATTTGTTTTTCACTTTCTGACTTACTCTGTATAACAGGCTATAGGTTCATCCACCTCATTAGAACTGACTCAAATTTTTTTTCTTTTTATGGCTGAGTAATATTCCATTGTATATAGTGAAGAACTGGGAAGCCTGGCCAGCTGCAGTCCATAGAGTTGCAAAGAGTCAGACACAGCTGAGCGACTGAACAACAAAAATACATGTACCACAACTTCTTTATCCATTCATCTGTCAATGGACATCTAGGTTGCTTTCATGTTCTGGTTTTGTAAACAGTGCTGTAATGAACATTGGGGTACATGCATCTTTTTCAATTATGGTTTTCTCTGGGTATATGCCAGTATTGGGATTTCTGGGTCATATGATAATTTCATTCCTAGTTTTTAAAGAAATCTTCGTATCATTCTCCATAGTGACTGTATAAATTTACATTCCTACCAACAGTGCAAGAGGGTTCCCTTTTCTCCACATCCTCTCCAGCATTTATTGTTTGTAGATTTTTTGATGGTGGCCATTCTGATCAGAGTGAAGCAATACTTCATTGTAGTTTTGATTTACATTTCTCTAATAATAAGGGATGTTGAGCCTTTTCCCATGTGTTTATTAGCCATCTGTATGTCTTCCTTGGAGAAATGTCTGTTTAGGTCAACAAGATGACCTATTTTGTGGCTATCAGTGAGAGTTTCTTTTCTTAGCAAATCCTGGCACTTGTTCAATGAGGCTATAAATAAATAAGGTAGGAATCTAAGCTAAAGATGGACTGAACAACACAGAATTTTTTTTTTTTTTGAACAAAGCTCATCTAGTCACCTCTATTGCTGAGAACCTAACCTGCCAATAGCAAAGACTAATGCTGAGTTTTCATTATGGCATCATACCTGGGAGGGAGTAACTGGTCACTTAGTATAAACTGTCTACATTAATCACAGACATTATAAAGTGGCAACTATTTGTCCTCAGAGGAACAGATGTTAATATTCAGTCTGTTTAGTTGTTGTTGCTGTTACTTAATCGTTGTCATGTCCGATTCTTTTGTGACCCCATGGATTGTAGCCTGCCAGACTCCTCTGTCCATGGGATTTCCCAGGCAACAATACTTGAGTGGGTTGCCATTTCCTTCTCCAAGGGATCTTCCCAATCCAGGGTTTCCCTCACTATTATACCTAATTATCTATCTGAATAATGTTTGCTTCCATCTTCTTTTTGTGCTTTGCTGGCCTTGAGTTATTAACACTCAAAAGATGAATAAGTTCCACAGGCTCTCATAACAGTGATCCCACCAGAGTGGAAGTTAAGACTATTATCAGACCATTTTCAGTTCAGTTCAGTTACTCAGTTGTGTCCAACTCTTTGTGAACCCATGGACTGCAGCATACCAGGCTTCCCTGTCCTTCTTCATCTCCCAGAGCTTGCTCAAACTCATGTCCATTGAGTCAGTGATGCCATCCGACCATCTCATCCTCTACTGTCTCCTTCTCCTCTTGCCTCCAATCTTCCCCAGCATCAGGGTCTTTTCCAATGAGTTGTCTCTTCACATCAGGTGGCCAAAGTATTGGAATTTCAACTTCAGCTTCAGTCCTTCCAGTGAATATTCAGGGTTGATTTCCTTTAGGACTGACTGGTTTCATCTCCTTGCTGTTAAAGGGACTCTCAAAAATCTTCACCAGCAGCACAGGTTGAAAGCATCAAGTGTTTGGAGCTCAGCCTTCTTTATGGTCCAGCTCTCACATCTGTACATGACCACTGGAAAAACCATAGCTTTGACTATACTGACCTTTGTTGGCAAACTGATGTCTCTGCTTTTTAATATGTTTGTCTAGGTTCTACCAGATCTAATCCCTTGAATCTATTTGTCACCTCTACTGTATAATCATAAGTAATTTGATTTAGGTCATACCTGAATGGTCTAGTGGTTTCCCCTTTCCTCAATTTAAGCCTGAATTTTGCAACAAGGAGTTCATGATCTGAGCCACAGTCAGCTCCAGGTCTTGTTTTGTTGACTCTACACACCTTCTCCATCTTTGACTGCAAAGAACATGTCATCATGGCCAAATGTTTGTGACCCCATGGACTATAGCTTGCCAGGCTCCCCTATCCATTGAATTCTCAGGGAATAATATTGGTATGGGTGGCCATTCCCTTCTCTAGGAGATCTTCTCAACACAGGGATCAAGCCCAGGTCTCCTCACTGCAGGCAAATTTTTTACTTGTTTGAGCCACCAGGGAAATCCACAATCAATCTGATTTCAGTAATTTGCCAATCCCATTTGCTTCCTGGTAAGCTGGGGTAGAATCATTAATTTTAGTGGACTTGCAGAGCAAAGAAGAATTTCTTTGCTTCTTGCTTGCTTGCAAGAAGCTTACAGATGTATACCAAGCAAAGGAAATTTTGTTACCAATCTTCAATGAGCATTTAACTCAAAGGCTTGTTATGAGGATTATAAGAATTATTCATGAAGAAGCATAGTATAGTGATTAAGCAGATAGGCATCAGAGTTAAATAGACCTAAACTTTACTTCATGTGACTCCAACATATTTAAATTCCAAAGCTGTAGAAATGTTTTAATCTGTAAAATATGGGTAATAATAATACCATAACAGTAAGACTGCTTAGAATATTTTGAACCATTTTGCAGAAAATAAGAAACTTTGCAATTACATAGCTTCATTTACAATGACCCTTTAACAGTCTTTATGTGCAATTTTTAAAATTTTGGCCTCTTTTATTGGTTTTCTGTCTATTTATTTTCATCCATCTTTATTCTTTGGCCCGTGTGGGCCTCCCATTGCGGTGGCGTCTCTTGTTGCAGAGCACCAGCCCTGGGTGCATGCGTGTCAGAGCGCTGGCTTGTAATTGGACACACCAGTCCAGCCGCTCTGAGGCACATGAGATCTTCCAAGACCAGGGATCGAACCAGTGCCCCTTGCACTGCAAGGCAGACTCTTTACCCACTGGACCACCAGGGAAGCCCTTTATGTGCAAATTTGTAATATATATTAACATATTACATAGCATGCATTACAAACTCCACCAGAAAACGCTATAATTTTGGCATTAACAAGTCTTATGCATTTTAAAGAAAGTAAAAGGGGAAATAGTCTTATATATTTACCCTAGTCTTCATGCTAAACGTCCAACTTTCCTAGGTAGCATTTCTCTTTGTGATAAGGAGCTCGCGATCTGAGGCACAGTCAGCTCCAGGTCTTGTTTTTGCTGACTCTACAGAGCTTCTCCATCGTTGACTGCAAAAAACATGCCATCATCATCTTAGCTGTATTTTTTTTTTTTTTAATGAATCACTGTAGCTGTTTATTCTCATTCTGACTACCTGTTCTCTTTGCCTATCAGAGTACAGTTAAGCTCTACTTACAAATTATAGAATAAAAACCATCAGTTGCCATCCTGTACCTGTCAGCTGGAGAATGGAACAGAAAAGGCCAAGTCTTTTTGCTTAAAAACATGTTCACTCATTGTAATAAATTCTATAGTGGCAGATATTATTTGGCTCCAAAATCACTGAGGATGGTGATGGCAGCCATGAAATTAAGAATTATTCATGAAGAAGCATAGTATAGTGATTAAGCAGATAGGCATCAGAGTTAAATAGACCTAAACTTTACTTCATGTGACTCCAACATATTTAAATTCCAAAGCTGTAGAAATGTTTTAATCTGTAAAATATGGGTAATAATAATACCATAACAGTAAGACTGCTTAGAATATTTTGAACCATTTTGCAGAAAATAAGAAACTTTGCAATTACATAGCTTCATTTACAATGACCCTTTAACAGTCTTTATGTGCAATTTTTAAAATTTTGGCCTCTTTTATTGGTTTTCTGTCTATTTATTTTCATCCATCTTTATTCTTTGGCCCGTGTGGGCCCCCCATTTCAGTGGCCTCTCTTGTTGCAGAGCACCAGCCCTGGGTGCATGCGTGTCAGAGCGCTGGCTTGTAATTGGACACACCAGTCCAGCCGCTCTGAGGCACATGAGATCTTCCAAGACCAGGGATCGAACCAGTGCCCCTTGCACTGCAAGGCAGACTCTTTACCCACTGGACCACCAGGGAAGCCCTTTATGTGCAAATTTGTAATATATATTAACATATTACATAGCATGCATTACAAACTCCACCAGAAAACGCTATAATTTTGGCATTAACAAGTCTTATGCATTTTAAAGAAAGTAAAAGGGGAAATAGTCTTATATATTTACCCTAGTCTTCATGCTAAACGTCCAACTTTCCTAGGTAGCATTTCTCTTTGTGATAAGGAGCTCGATCTGAGGCACAGTCAGCTCCAGGTCTTGTTTTTGCTGACTCTACAGAGCTTCTCCATCGTTGACTGCAAAAAACATGCCATCATCATCTTAGCTGTATTTTTTTTTTTTTTAATGAATCACTGTAGCTGTTTATTCTCATTCTGACTACCTGTTCTCTTTGCCTATCAGAGTACAGTTAAGCTCTACTTACAAATTATAGAATAAAAACCATCAGTTGCCATCCTGTACCTGTCAGCTGGAGAATGGAACAGAAAAGGCCAAGTCTTTTTGCTTAAAAACATGTTCACTCATTGTAATAAATTCTATAGTGGCAGATATTATTTGGCTCCAAAATCACTGAGGATGGTGATGGCAGCCATGAAATTAAGACACTTGCTCCTTGGAAGAAGAGCTATGACAAACCTAGACAGCATATTCAAAAGCAGAGATATCACTTTGCTGACAAAAGTCCATAAAGTCAAAGCTATGGCTTTTATAGTAGTCACATATGGATATGAGAGCTGGACCATAAAGAAGACTGAGCACTGAAGAACTGTTTTCAAATTGTGGTGCTGGAGAAGACTCTTGAGAGTCCCTTGGACAGCAAGGAGATCAAACTAGTCAATCCTGAAGGAAATTAATCCTGAATATTCATTGGAAGGACCGATGCTGAAGCTGAGGCTCCAATACTTTGGCCACTTGATGTGAAGAGATGACTCATTGGAAAAGACTCTGATGCTGGGAAAGATAGAAGGCAAAAGGAGAAGGAGGTGGCAGAAGATGAGATGGTAAGTCAATGATGACCCAATGGACATGAATTGAAACAAACTCTGTGAGATAGCAGAGGACAAAGAAGCCTGGTATGCTGTAGTCCATGGGATCGCAAAGTGTTGGACACGACTTGGTGACTGAACAACAATGGACTATAGCTTATATTGAACACAACTAGGTTAGTTACTTTTCTGGGAAATGTACTTGCAAGTTAATATTTCACTGCTCCTTTACATTGAGATTTTTCTTAAAGACATCAGTTATTGTCATTTATGTGTAAATTACATCTTGTTTAAATTAACATAATTCTATTTATCCTAGGAAGTTTTTTTTTAATGACTCATCTGATTTTATCAAAGAAATAATCTTTGCATATTTTTATAGCACATACATGAGGAGACTGTCTTAACCAGAAAAATTCCTTTATGATATCCTTTCTGTGGCCTTCCTTTGTCCTCTGTAACAAACTGACCAGCAGAGGCACTTCCCTTCATCAGTTCCTGTTCTCTTATCACAGAGTATCCCTTTACACTCCCTTCCTGCCTTGTCGTGGAATTTGAGAGGGCAGGGAAAGATTACTACAAGTCTGCCTTCTGTCCACCTGTCAGCTGGAGAATGGAAAAAACTTTGTTCAGCTCATTGTAATAAATTCTATAGTGGCAGATATTATTTGGCTCCAAAATCACTGAGGATGGTGATGGCAGCCATGAAATTAAGACACTTGCTCCTTGGAAGAAGAGCTATGACAAACCTAGACAGCATATTCAAAAGCAGAGATATCACTTTGCTGACAAAAGTCCATAAAGTCAAAGCTATGGCTTTTATAGTAGTCACATATGGATATGAGAGCTGGACCATAAAGAAGACTGAGCACTGAAGAACTGTTTTCAAATTGTGGTGCTGGAGAAGACTCTTGAGAGTCCCTTGGACAGCAAGGAGATCAAACTAGTCAATCCTGAAGGAAATTAATCCTGAATATTCATTGGAAGGACCGATGCTGAAGCTGAGGCTCCAATACTTTGGCCACTTGATGTGAAGAGATGACTCATTGGAAAAGACTCTGATGCTGGGAAAGATAGAAGGCAAAAGGAGAAGGAGGTGGCAGAAGATGAGATGGTAAGTCAATGATGACCCAATGGACATGAATTGAAACAAACTCTGTGAGATAGCAGAGGACAAAGAAGCCTGGTATGCTGTAGTCCATGGGATCGCAAAGTGTTGGACACGACTTGGTGACTGAACAACAATGGACTATAGCTTATATTGAACACAACTAGGTTAGTTACTTTTCTGGGAAATGTACTTGCAAGTTAATATTTCACTGCTCCTTTACATTGAGATTTTTCTTAAAGACATCAGTTATTGTCATTTATGTGTAAATTACATCTTGTTTAAATTAACATAATTCTATTTATCCTAGGAAGTTTTTTTTTAATGACTCATCTGATTTTATCAAAGAAATAATCTTTGCATATTTTTATAGCACATACATGAGGAGACTGTCTTAACCAGAAAAATTCCTTTATGATATCCTTTCTGTGGCCTTCCTTTGTCCTCTGTAACAAACTGACCAGCAGAGGCACTTCCCCTTCATTCAGTTCCTGTTCTCTTATCACAGAGTATCCCTTTACACTCCCTTCCTGCCTTGTCGTGGAATTTGAGAGGGCAGGGAAAGATTACTACAAGTCTGCCTTCTGTCCAATGCTACTGCATCCGATGGGATATGTGTTTAATCTTTTTGCACATTTAACAGTTCCGTTGCCAATTCCTCTTTCATACTCTTTTTGTGTGGAAAATGGATTAATGCCAAAGTGATTTTTCCCTTCACACACTTCAAAACCATACAGACTTTAATCCACCTTATAGTAGGACCGATAGTTTCAGGTCTTTCTATTTATTTTTTGGTAGTGCCCTTTCTCTAACGGGCCCCAGGGTACAATGGAAATAGAATGATAAGCATTCATTTTTTTTTCCCCTACCTGGTTTATACTTTCCCTATTACCCTTACCAAAGACAATCACTTCCTTCTCAAGCTCCCGTCCTGTAGCAACCATTTTTGAAACTCTTCATACACATGAGTCCTTTCCATACTGACAATCCTTATGGAGAGGCTAGTAATACTAACATTTGAGTGCTTTCTAAGTAGGAAGCATTGTTTTAATAACTCATTTAATCTGTGAAGCTACTTTCCCTATTTGACAGATAAGATAATGTCCCATGCCTTGGATTACGCTGTAAATAACTGGCAGAAGCAGGATCTGAATCCGCTAATTTTAAAGCAGCCTTTAACTACGATGTAATGAGCAATTATTTAACCATTATTTTCATCCCCCGACCAGGTGAACATTTTGCCGTCTGATCTCTCATAACCTCATCCTGTAGGCGTTACCTACGGTCCCCTCCTCCGTCCCTCATCCTCCCAGACCCTCTGCCCTCTTCCTACTTCTCTGCTTTTTATACGTTCCTTTATTACACGCTCCTCTCCCTCGACCCCCACATTCCTGTCACAATCATTCCCATCCTTAAGGTCCCTGCTTCTTTCTGGAGACCTTGGATGGCAGTATTCCCCGAGCCCGTTCCTATTTTTGAAGAGCCCCCTCCTCCGGCAGGCCTGGTCCCGCCGGCTCCAAGGGCGCGCTCCCCTCGAGCACCGCCGCCGCCGCCGCGATCCCAGCACCGCCGCGGCGACGCGGGGTCGGCCTCCCCGGGGCGCCGCAGGGTCCTCCGGCTCCCGGCAGCCCCCGCGCGCGGTGCAGGCTGGGGGAACATGGCCGCTTCCGGTCTCCCTCCCGGGCCGGCGCGGGCCTGACCGCGGAGCCTGCCCGTCGCACTCCACCCTCTGCTCCTCCCGCCGGGCAGCCGCGGAGGTCGCTGCAGGCTGTTCCTCCGGCTGCTCCAGCCGCGCCATGGAGAAGAGCTCGAGTTGCGAGAGTCTTGGCTCCCAGCCAGCAGTAGCACGGCTGCCCAGCGTGGATTCCCTGTCCAGGTAACAGGAACGTCCAGGGGCCCGCCCAGCCTCCAAGGGGGTTGGAGAGGGGCCGGGGACCCGCTGGAGGGTGCCCCAACTCGCGGACTCTGCGACTAGAAAGCTGCGCCGGAATTCCTTCCCTAAGACTGGGAACCACTTCTTCCTTCCTCTTTGGGGGTTAGAGGCAGGGAAAGAGGAGGTTAATACTCTCTGATTCTTTATCGGCCTTACCTTTTGTATTTTGATGTTTTATTCGCGGTTGAGGAAGCCTCAGTCCTTTACATTCTTTAATCTCTCATTTACCTCTTAATTCATTTTTTTGGACAGCCCTTCCCCCACTATCCCCTCCTCCCATTTCCTCCCTGCTTTTCTCTCTTGAATACTCTAAGAGCATTCTGCAGTCTTTTTTCCTTCGGTCTTTAAATCTTTGGGTTTTGGGTTCTTGCCTCTGTCGCTTCACTTAATGTCTTTTATAATTTCCTTACATTCTGATCTTCCCCTTTCCCCCAACTTGCTTTAAAATGTAACTAAGAAAACCCACACCGTGCTTAGCTGGCCTGAAGCTTCCAGCTGAAAGTCATTACTCCTCAGTGAAAAGTGGTAGTTTTCTTTCTGGGCTACCGGTTCTGCAGGTTTTCCCTGTTTTACCAGATGGGATTTCCCCCCTCCCCACTGGAATTTTGAGGAGGATTTTACTATGCAGCTTTTCAGAGAGCTGTAGTGAATATTAGGTTCATGTGTTTCAGGGGCAGTTTTTTTCCCCTTTTGTTTTAAAAGAGTAATTTAAACTTTTATTAAGAAATAATGGAAGACCTGTTATATTGCCACGTTGAAATCAGGTTCTTTTCCTTTGTAAAATAGCCTAGTTGTTTATTAGTTACTAGATACTAAACCGCTGTGTGAAAACACACACAATTTTCCTTTTTTTTTCTCTCCTGAATAAATTGAAGTTGCTCTCTTTTAATTCTTTTTTGACTCTGCTAATTGTGAGTGATACTGCCTTTTTTTTTTCCTCTGTTGCTGTTCAGGACCTCACTGGGAAATCAGTCATTCCTGATCCCACCTTACTAAATTAGAGTCTCTTCCTAAATGAGTTCATAGCAACCTCCCCACCCTTTTTACGGTGTCCTTAACCAGCACAGTGTAATTGTTGGTTTAATTGTCTTCTCTACAAGGCTATAAGCTACTTGAGGACAAGGATCATATCGTGTTCATTTTCATATCACTATCATTTGACAGAGACTCTCCCTGTCAGGTGCTTAATTTTTATTTATTTATTTATTTTTGAATTTGTAGATTGAATTATGCAGGAGAGAAGAATTTTTCTTTGCATCTGACTCTGGTCAATGTTTCAAGTTTTTTTTTTTTTTTTTAAAGATTTATTTACTTATTTATTTTTGGGCAGGGATCGGGTTGGGGAGCGAGGGGAGGCCGGCGGGCCACTTCTATTGGTCTTTTATTTCTCTATTTTCATCCATTTTTGTTCTTTGGCTCCTGTGGGCCTCCCATCGCGGTGGCGTCTGTCGTTGCAGAGCGCCGGGCGCCGGAGCTCTGGCTCGGTAATTGGACACATTGGTCCAGCTACTCCGCGGCACGTGGAATCTTCCCAGACCAGGGATCTAACCGGCGCCCCTTGCACTGCAAGGCAGTGTCCTTACCCACTGGACCACCAGGGGAAGCCCTGTTTCAAGTATTTTTTAGGTTTATGTTACTCCGAAATTTAGGTCTTACCTTGTGGCTCAGATGGTAAAGAATCCACCAGCAGTGAAATTTAGAAGGCTAGAGGATTTACAGTCCAGTGTAAAATCATTCAGAGAACAGGTTGGAAAGTTATAATTTTATGGGAAAGTTACAAGTGGCAACTATGACTCAGGATCGAATGTAAAGAAAACAAATGAGACAACTAGGAATCTCATCCAGGGGAGGCTTTGGAACCACAGGAGGGTGCGTGGTCCTGTTAGAAAGAAAGCACTGGAAGTCAGGAGGCTGAGGCTCTTCTAAAGTCCTAGGCTCAGTTTGTGCTTTGACCCATGTCATCTATCCTTTCCAGTCTGCAGTTTTCTCATCTTTTGAAATACGGCTAAGGGAGAGGAAGGGGGAAATTGATCTAGAAAATCTGTAAGGTTCCTTGGAACTTTAAAATTCTGTCAGTTTTGTATCCTAATGATAATACTTAATGATAATCACCTTGGTTATGAATTTTTGAAATTACGCTAAATAAATGTCTGTTGTCGTTACACACTAATAAACCTAATTGCGCCACTTTTATGGTGCATATTTATTTTCTGAAAAAGGAAAGACTAGCAACTTTAAAGTTTATGTATATATTTTAACTTAATGAAACGTGAAGTTACATATGAATTTGGGAGAATAAAGACTTCCTTGAATTTTGACTGGAGTTTGTTGGCTTCATCTTCTCCAGACAAAAGTGTAACTGTAGCTCTGCTTTCACAGGAAAATGCGAGCTATCATTTCTCTTCTCTGGAAAGTAGCAAGGGAATGTTTATTGATTATCTACTCTGTGGAATTCACCCTGCTAAATTCTTTCGTATCTTTTGTTTTATGAATCGTTACACCTATTGCGGCACTTTCATAGAAGAGCTGCATTGTAGACACTTGTTAGAAAGCTTGATTTAGAATAACGATCATAGGTGATTCTGATTCACAGGGAGGGGGACAGCTGATTACAGTTAGCAGTGTTAAACATAGCAGGGTTAAATAACTACCCAGGTTAAGTTTATGACTTATGTTATCCTATGAGTAGGCAAAATATTGGTGCTTGAACTGTATTATCTCAGCCTTTTGCAGAAATCTCCTTCTTAAATTGTAGTTATGCTTTTGTTTTATACGATTAGAAAGAAAATTTTCATTTTCTCATATTCAGTTAGGAAATTACCTTGTGAGATTGCTTTGATATCTCCTGCAAAATAATAGTTAATAATGCTGTTCGGTGTATTACAGATTGTGGTTTACCCACTCGATTAGCAAATTTCTGCTGAGTTTAGTTGCACGGAAAATTGGGTATGCTTTCTGTTTCTTTGAAAATGGAAACGATGTAACTGCATCTTCAACTTGGCAGAAAGCCTTCAGTCACATTTAACTGGAACTGGTAATCTATTCGTCTTAGTTTCTTAGATGAATTCAGTTTAAATGTTATGTTAGGTTTAAATATGTTAATTTATAAAACATTTTGGACTCTTCTGGAAAGTAGGAAGAATATAAATATGCAAGATAGAACCATAACCCCTGTGGTGGTCCATGGGTTTTTTGAAAAATGGCACACTCCCTTTAGGTTTGGCTACTGGCTCTTGTGTGATCTGTAGTTCAGACTAAACATGTTGAGTTTTAATAACTGTGTATCTGCAGTCTGTGTGTGTCTAAATCTGTAGTCAACTCAGAATTGCTATTGCTTCTTGCTTTGCCTTATAGGCCGTCATAGGCCTGATACCTTTGTTCACAGGAGAGCAGTTGCATTCTTAATATGATATTCAGATAGCAGTTTCTATCAGCTACAGCAGATCCGGAGTTAATGTCATCTTGCATGCTTAGAGTTTCTTTGGTGAGTCTTGCTTGGTTTTACCTACTTGAGCAAGCTGTTGAGCAACTCTCCTATATCCTTTTGTTGTCCATTCAATCACAAACATGTCCTGTCCCACAGAGAGAGAGAGTTGTGAAAAAATTCACTTCAGCACACAGATTATCTGACTGTATTCTGGTTGGTCTTGCTCCGATTTTTGTGGTAGGACTACTGATAACAATACTGTGGGCTGGATGTGGCAGCTAGGGTAGACCTGAGCCTCAGAACTGTAGAAGCTGTACAGTAGAATTTAACACTATATTGGTACTGGTGTGCTTTCTTAGCCTTTTCCCCATTTTTCAGTTTGTACACTGTTACAGGATGTACTGCTAAAGTGGGTCTCTTTGACTACTTTTTACTGTGCATAATTTTTACTGTGCACACTAATATATATCTGGTGCCCAATAGGCACCCAGGAGTGATTGAATAAAGAAATGTAGACTGAATGTTCAACACTTGCCTTATTTGTTGTTTCTACTCAAAGAATTAAAAAAGGTTTTCCTATATGGAGTTTGACCTGTAAAGTCACAACTTCATGTTCAAGCTGACAGTGCCCTTATGTGAAGCCTCTTGATAACCCTGAGCTGTTTTATTGGCTGCATTATCTTTTCTGTGCCCACTCCTGTATGTCTTCACAACATTGTTTCCATAGCCTATTGGAGTTTCTGTCTGTTTTGATTACTTTGGTCTCTTTCTCTTTATTTTATTTTTCAAATTTTGGCCTCTTTTATTATTTTTTTTTGTATTTATTTTTATTCATCTTTATTCTTTGGCTTGTGTGGGCTTCCCACTGCAGTGGCCTCTCTCACTGCAGAGCACCCGCTGTGAGCACATGCACTCCAGAGCACTGGCTGGTAATTGGACACACTGGTTCAGCTGTTCCGAGGTACGTGGGATCTTCCCGGGCCAAGGATTGAACCAGTGTCCCTTGCTCTGTAAGGTAGACTTTTTACCCACTGGACCACCAGGGAACCCCTCTCTTTGATTTCTTTTGTCACTTATTTAGTTTGTATTTCTTTCATTCTATATATAGCCTCATTTTCTAATTACCGTGGGCACCACTTGCTTGTCTCAGATTGTTTCTGGTTATCAATTGATTTCTAGTGTATAAATTCATTAATATTTGTAAGCATCTTATATTTACATTTAAGTTAGATTTTAAAAAAGTCAAAGAGGAGGTACGTATAATTCACTTCAGCACACAGATTATCTGACTGTATTCTGGTTGGTCTTGCTCCGATTTTTGTGGTAGGACTACTGATAACAATACTGTGGGCTGGATGTGGCAGCTAGGGTAGACCTGAGCCTCAGAACTGTAGAAGCTGTACAGTAGAATTTAACACTATATTGGTACTGGTGTGCTTTCTTAGCCTTTTCCCCATTTTTCAGTTTGTACACTGTTACAGGATGTACTGCTAAAGTGGGTCTCTTTGACTACTTTTTACTGTGCATAATTTTTACTGTGCACACTAATATATATCTGGTGCCCAATAGGCACCCAGGAGTGATTGAATAAAGAAATGTAGACTGAATGTTCAACACTTGCCTTATTTGTTGTTTCTACTCAAAGAATTAAAAAAGGTTTTCCTATATGGAGTTTGACCTGTAAAGTCACAACTTCATGTTCAAGCTGACAGTGCCCTTATGTGAAGCCTCTTGATAACCCTGAGCTGTTTTATTGGCTGCATTATCTTTTCTGTGCCCACTCCTGTATGTCTTCACAACATTGTTTCCATAGCCTATTGGAGTTTCTGTCTGTTTTGATTACTTTGGTCTCTTTCTCTTTATTTTATTTTTCAAATTTTGGCCTCTTTTATTATTTTTTTTTGTATTTATTTTTATTCATCTTTATTCTTTGGCTTGTGTGGGCTTCCCACTGCAGTGGCCTCTCTCACTGCAGAGCACCCGCTGTGAGCACATGCACTCCAGAGCACTGGCTGGTAATTGGACACACTGGTTCAGCTGTTCCGAGGTACGTGGGATCTTCCCGGGCCAAGGATTGAACCAGTGTCCCTTGCTCTGTAAGGTAGACTTTTTACCCACTGGACCACCAGGGAACCCCTCTCTTTGATTTCTTTTGTCACTTATTTAGTTTGTATTTCTTTCATTCTATATATAGCCTCATTTTCTAATTACCGTGGGCACCACTTGCTTGTCTCAGATTGTTTCTGGTTATCAATTGATTTCTAGTGTATAAATTCATTAATATTTGTAAGCATCTTATATTTACATTTAAGTTAGATTTTAAAAAAGTCAAAGAGGAGGTACGTATAATAATCAGAAAAGTAGCTCCAACTAGTTACATTTTTGCGTTGCATGTCTTCCTTAAGATTATCATTATTTGAAAACAGCAAATCATGGATTTCTGTTTCCATGAATTCTGATGGTACTTATAGCCTGAAGGGACTTCCGTGGTGGCTCAGTGGTAAAGAATCCACAATGCAGGAGCCAGAGGAGATGCTGGTTTGATCCCTGGGTTGGAGGGATCCCCTGGGAGGAAAGCACAGCAACCCCCTCCAGTAGAGAATCCCATGGACAGAGGAGCCTGGAGGGCTACAGTCCATAGGGTTGCAAGTAGTTGAACACGGCTGAAGGGACTTAGCATGCTTACACTCATGCATAGCTTGAAGAGGTAGGAGAGTTTTTAAGACTTCTAGAATACATTTTTATTGGAATGTCTCATTTCTGGTTTCATCCCCGGGGACACTTAAAGGTGATACCAGTAGACACATCCTTGGAGGTTGTTTTCTCAGTAGTGGTGATAGATTTGTATCTGATTACACATTCTCACCATTTCTCCTTTTGACTCTTGGCATGACTTCTGAGGCAGCTGACTGGGTTAGTGGACTATAGCTGCAGAACAAAGTGAAGCTAATAAGTTGTATCTCCAACTTTGGCCTTATTATTAACACATCAGACGTTGGACTTATTGGCACCCTAAAAATTACCTGAGTTTCATTATAACAGGACCTTAAAAGAACCTTAAAGTTCTATTAGATAAGATCCAATATTATTGTGAACTAATCAGTAGTTGTGTACAGTTTTCTGAAGGAACATGTAAAGAGATTACTTACTGATCACAAGTATTCAGGTTAATACTAAAGCTGAAATTGGGTCCTGTGTATGATTTTTTTGCCTGCTTATTTTATCATTAGCAATTTTCTATTAATATAGGTCAGTAGTTCCAAGATAGTAACGTCAGCATCCTTTAGGAATTTGTTAAAATACAGGTTTCCTGGCCTTATCTCAGATGTAACTGAATCAGAAGCTTTGGGAGTGGAGATGACAGTTTATATTTTAGCAGGATGTCCTGGTGATGCATGCTAAAGTTTTAGAACCACTGTTTTGGATCTTTTACTGATGGTGGCCTATTAACCCCTTCAGTAGTGGTTGAAATGGGCTAGGTTAAGATCTCTGTTAGAGCTACTACAAGTCTATTACTTGAGAACACTTTTATAAAAATATTGACTGAAATAATGAAAGGGAAAAGTCATCTCTTGTGGATTTATTATTATATTTAGCTTTTAGGAATTTTTCTGAGATCTTTTCTTAGCCACAAAAAAGAACACCAAAGCAAGAATATATGTTTTAGGCTTTTCTTATAAAAATGGGTCCTTGGTGAGATGCATTAGTGGTAATATACAGTTTTTAAATGTATTACAGAGAATTCCAGAAGGCTGTCACCAGAACCAGTAAAGACTTTTGTCCCAGGGAAGGAAATAACACAGATACAGATGTTCAGAAAGGAGTGAGTTTATTTTGGAAAGCTTCCAGTTAATGCTATTGTATTCAAACTCACCAGGGACAAAGGTTGCCCGTGATTCAGGAAATTCTCTAGATTAGTATAGAGTATTTTCTTTCTGAAGGAAGTTAGTTTGGGTAGGCAAAGCACTTGCTATCTCTTGGCCTACTCTGTGATTTAGTTAAATCAGTGGATAGGATTAAAACGATTGAGAGGGGATAGTCATGCAGAAGGAATGATTCTGTAAGCTTGTTTTACACAGGGCGTTGGGGTAAAAATGGAGCTATATTAAGTGAAAAAATTGATACAAGTTTTTTTAAAATTAAAGGGACAGAGAAGATGCCCTCTTAATGAAAATAATAAACTCAATAACCTCAATTTCCTTTCCCGTAGCTTTGTTACACAGAACTAATTGTGCATTCCGTCTTAATGTGTTTCTGTGTATGTAACCAGTGTTGTCATCACTCTAGACCATTTATGAGCGATCCCCCCGTGTAGTTCCCTGGCCAGGTACCTAAGTACCATGGCAGTAATTGCTGATAGATTTTCCTTTCAGCGACTCTTTACTAGGTGTGATTAACTCTTGGGTTCTTTAAGTACTTCTTAGTCTAGATTAAATGAAGACAGATGCCCTTATTTTCAATGTAACAAAAATTAAAAAGTGTTTCAGCCTATACACTTCAAAAAACCTAATACACTTACTTGGAAAACTCTTCTTTCTTTTTTATTTTTTGGCCACTTCTATTGGTCTTTCATTTATTTATTTTCATCCATCTTTGTTCTTTGGCCTGTGTGGGCCTCCTATTGCAGTGGCCTCGCTCATTGCAGAGCACCGGCTCTTTTTATAGTTGGCGGCTGAAATAATGAAAGGGAAAAGTCATCTCTTGTGGATTTATTATTATATTTAGCTTTTAGGAATTTTTCTGAGATCTTTTCTTAGCCACAAAAAAGAACACCAAAGCAAGAATATATGTTTTAGGCTTTTCTTATAAAAATGGGTCCTTGGTGAGATGCATTAGTGGTAATATACAGTTTTTAAATGTATTACAGAGAATTCCAGAAGGCTGTCACCAGAACCAGTAAAGACTTTTGTCCCAGGGAAGGAAATAACACAGATACAGATGTTCAGAAAGGAGTGAGTTTATTTTGGAAAGCTTCCAGTTAATGCTATTGTATTCAAACTCACCAGGGACAAAGGTTGCCCGTGATTCAGGAAATTCTCTAGATTAGTATAGAGTATTTTCTTTCTGAAGGAAGTTAGTTTGGGTAGGCAAAGCACTTGCTATCTCTTGGCCTACTCTGTGATTTAGTTAAATCAGTGGATAGGATTAAAACGATTGAGAGGGGATAGTCATGCAGAAGGAATGATTCTGTAAGCTTGTTTTACACAGGGCGTTGGGGTAAAAATGGAGCTATATTAAGTGAAAAAATTGATACAAGTTTTTTTAAAATTAAAGGGACAGAGAAGATGCCCTCTTAATGAAAATAATAAACTCAATAACCTCAATTTCCTTTCCGTAGCTTTGTTACACAGAACTAATTGTGCATTCCGTCTTAATGTGTTTCTGTGTATGTAACCAGTGTTGTCATCACTCTAGACCATTTATGAGCGATCCCCGTGTAGTTCCTGGCCAGGTACCTAAGTACCATGGCAGTAATTGCTGATAGATTTTCCTTTCAGCGACTCTTTACTAGGTGTGATTAACTCTTGGGTTCTTTAAGTACTTCTTAGTCTAGATTAAATGAAGACAGATGCCCTTATTTTCAATGTAACAAAAATTAAAAAGTGTTTCAGCCTATACACTTCAAAAAACCTAATACACTTACTTGGAAAACTCTTCTTTCTTTTTTATTTTTTGGCCACTTCTATTGGTCTTTCATTTATTTATTTTCATCCATCTTTGTTCTTTGGCCTGTGTGGGCCTCCTATTGCAGTGGCCTCGCTCATTGCAGAGCACCGGCTCTGGGCGCATGCGCTCCAGAGCTCCGGCTTAGTAGTTGGGCACATCAGTTCAGCCGCTCCGTGGCACATGAGATCTTCCTAGGCCAGGAATTGAACTGGCTCCCTTTGCACTGCAAAGCAGTGTCCTTACCCACTGGACCACCAAGGAAGCCCTTTATTTATTTTTTTTAAGTTAAGGTTTAGGTTTATCAGCATATAACAGAAGCCAAAGTAACAGTGGCATAAAACAGATTATTTTGTGTTATTTTTGTCCTGCGTAAAAGTCTAGGGATAGTTAATACAGATCTGATATAGTGAATGTGAAGTACCAAGGATAGACACTTTCTAACTTTATCTTACATTCCAGTGTTACCTTGAGAGCCAGCATTACTATTGCAGTGCTTTAACCAGTGATCTTCATGAGTCAAAAAGGAGGAAGGGAAGAAGAAAGGCGTGTTGCCTCTATTTAAAGGATACTTCTTTTGAAGTCACATGCCATCTTCTAAGTTTACATTCACTTGTCCAAATCCTGGTTCTGTGGCCATACCTAGCCGCAGTGGAGACTAGATTATGTAGTCTCTTCTGGGAGGCCTGTTGTAAGCCCAAAATTGGAGGTGTTATTTCTAAGGAGTAGGAGAGAATGGATATTGAAGACAGGCAGCAGCTTCTCCCATGTATACAAATAAGTCATCTTAAGGAAAATAATTTTCAGTTAAAGTGTACAACACTTATGCCAGAGACATTCTTAGAGTTGCCTGCAGTGATCATAATAGAAAAAGCCTGAAAAGAGATGATAGATTGTAGCAGAACCAAAAGTTAAGAACTGTATCTTGGAACACTCTAAACATTTGAGTTTTTAAGCTTTTTACTTTGTGTGATTGTGTATGTGTTTATGTGTATTATCTTGGGCTAGATTTTTATAATCTTAATCTAATGTGTGTCTGTATTATCTTGGGCTAGATTTTAGTAATCCCTTAATCTAGTGGGTGTGTGCTTGCGTGTGTAAATATAATATCTTGGACTATATTTTTATAATCTTAATCTAGGGCCATGCAGTAGGGATGCATTTTGATCGCTAAGTCATTAAGTAAAGACAAATAGAAATCAAATGAAGAACGACCAGCTGTGCAACTGCTGATGAGGTAGAGGTAGTGGGAGGAGGGTGGCCTGCACTGCTTACTCCTCTGCAGCTTGGGATTCATTTCCAGGCCATGTATCCCTGTGTTTTATTTCCTCCCAGAATGCTGCACCAGGTTATACTTAGGAATTTTCTCTCATTTCATTTGAGAAGGTTTGATCTTCATAAAAAAGCAGACTGTTTTGGACCTTGGTAATTTACGAATGTGTTTGCCGGTATCTTGTGTTTATTTTTATGTCTTCAACCTAAAAGTTTGATGGAAAATTCAGAGAACTCAGTGTTTTATGCATTTTTGTCACCTAACTTAAATATTAATATTTTAAGCATGTAATGTCAAACATAAGGAATTTAATCATTGGGGATAAGTGTTGGAGGGTAGAGGAGTCTCTTCTGGGTTGATACAGCATTATTCACTGTGCTCACAGGATTTGATGGGCAGGAGTTACAGACATACCCCTCTCCTTTTTACCAGCATTGCGCTTACTGAAACTAGCAAGTGGGTAGTTGTCCTGCTAGGACTTTGTTAGGAGGTTGTGTTTTAGCCAAAGATGTAATAACTTTGACTCATGATGGGCTAGTGATTATGAACCTTAATTTTCATGAACTGAGCCAGGATACCCACCAAAGGTCAAAAAGAAAACTTTATATCATATAAATGTCCTCTGTTACTGGTACTGGATTATATTATTCTGTTATAACCAAAGACAGTACTTAAAAATATGAGCACCTGAGATAAGCTTTGCTTTTCAAGTGAAAGTTGTAGTAAACAATAGACTCAACAGTCATAATAATAATAATAATAATAATAATAATAATATAATAGTAGCACTTAAGATTTATTGAGTGCTTACTCTGTGCTTGGTATAATGCTAAATCCCTTATATGGATTTTCTCACATAGTCCTCATAGTTATATAAAATAAGCAGTATCATTATTCCTATTTTACAGATGAGAAGACTGAAGATTAGGGAGAGCAGTTTGACATTTGAACCCCAGTTATATTTAACTTCAGGGTCTTGGTGCTGAAATGAAACCCATTATACCTGGTACCCCAGCTCCAGGGCAAAACTTGGTATAGTAGTTAGAAGTCCGTCTCCGGGCAGGTCAGCTGGGTGGTCTTGATGAGGAAATGCGTTTCTTTGACCAGTTGCACTGCTGAGCAGAAGGATGAGGCGCATGATATATTAAGTTCAGAATTTCGACTTTTGGAGAGGGATTTTCTCTAGTTTTGAATGTCCTTTTCTTCTGACAGAAAATAAGATGATTTTTTTCTTTGCCTGATGATTTAGAGGATAGTAACACTTTCAGTTAGAAGAGTAGTTTTACGTTTTGAGTATCAGATAAATTAATAAAGCTAGTAAACATGATGCCAAAACCTCTTCCTGCCCCTCCGTCCCCTGTGGCCTTTACAGAGTACTTTAGAATATTTTGCTGAGGGTTCCTTAAATATCTGAATTCCCCTAAGTTCCTTTGTGTTTGTTTACAGTTAATGTGCTAAGAGCCATTGACATTTGAAGATCATCAGAAGTGAAGATAAAACATCTCAAAAATTATAATGTAAGTGAATGGGAAAATGGAAATAAAAAATGAACAAAAGTTAATGTTGCCAACAGTATTTCTGCAGTTCATATATTACCCTAAATGAAATTTATGTGTATGAGTAACCAGTGATTTCAAGCTTTAGTCCCAGTTCCAAGTCCTAGTCCTTAAATTCTGTTCTACCTGGGGAAAACAGTCACCAAGTTTTAGTCATCAGTAATTTCCCCTTAGAATTCTTTTGGCTTCTGTGTACTATTCTTTGCTTTTTCCTCCCTAATACTTTGCATTTTGACAGGGGCTGATGTCATCTTTCAAATGTGTTACAGAGGCTGAGACCTTTGCTTTCCAGCTACTGATGTATGTTTTATGCAGTTTTTAATTTTACTATTGTTCTGTACGTTTCTTAGGCAAAAATAGGACCAGTTAGCTAGCTAGCCTCCTCCCTTCCTTCCCTTCTGTCTTTACCCGCTCCCTTCCTTCCTTTCTTATTCTCTGTAAATATTTGCTTAACATAAATAATGTCCTGCACATTGAGCTGGATCCAGAATTCTGAAATTAGACCTTGGTGCTGAAATGACTAATGTCATCTTTTTGTACAGTTAGGGCGTTAGAGAGTAGTACCTAGGTAATTTCTCAAGTGTAGCTGAGGCCTACCTGCACATTTCAATCACTTGTGGTGTTGGGTGAACTTATAGGTTTCTAGGTTCTAGACTAGACATTTTGAATCACGGGGATTGGGCCCAGGGATCTCTACTTAAAGTGAGAACCACTGATCCAGATGCTTTTTGGATGCTAGTACGACTATGCAAGTTTTCAGTTGAGAGAACAGACCTAGAGAAGTTAAATAACTTTATCCAAAGACACTGTCAGTATTTGAAGGCCAGGAATGGTTGGTGGTCTTTTCTCCAAAGTCACAGAGATACTTAGCGCCAGATGTGATCTCCTAGCTTCTGCTTCTAGACTTAAAGTCCCGGCATGGTTTCAATTAGGCCAGATAGTTTAACTGTGTGTGTGTGTGTGTGTGTGTGTGTGTGTGTGTGTAATCATAAGCAGTTCATCACTGCTCCTAAAAAATAGTAGCTAAAAAAATAACTGAAGAATATGAACTGTTTGTTCCTTCATCTTCAGTTAGATATATGTCTGGTTCTGATATTGAAATCATTCGGTGGGAAAAAACCCTTGGTAGTCCAGTCCAGAAAGTAAACCCCCAACCTCACCCAACCCATGGCACTATCCCTACTTGGTCTTTATTGAGAAGGAAGGAAATTTTTAACGTGATTTAGCTTTAAGTCCCAGTTCTTAGGTTCAAAAATTTAGTCAGTAATTCCCCTTAGAATTCTTTTGGCTTCTGTGTACTATTCTTTGCTTTTTCCTCCCTAATACTTTGCATTTTGACAGGGGCTGATGTCATCTTTCAAATGTGTTACAGAGGCTGAGACCTTTGCTTTCCAGCTACTGATGTATGTTTTATGCAGTTTTAATTTTACTATTGTTCTGTACGTTTCTTAGGCAAAAATAGGACCAGTTAGCTAGCTAGCCTCCTCCTTCCTTCCCTTCTGTCTTTACCCGCTCCCTTCCTTCCTTTCTTATTCTCTGTAAATATTTGCTTAACATAAATAATGTCCTGCACATTGAGCTGGATCCAGAATTCTGAAATTAGACCTTGGTGCTGAAATGACTAATGTCATCTTTTTGTACAGTTAGGGCGTTAGAGAGTAGTACCTAGGTAATTTCTCAAGTGTAGCTGAGGCCTACCTGCACATTTCAATCACTTGTGGTGTTGGGTGAACTTATAGGTTTCTAGGTTCTAGACTAGACATTTTGAATCACGGGGATTGGGCCCAGGGATCTCTACTTAAAGTGAGAACCACTGATCCAGATGCTTTTTGGATGCTAGTACGACTATGCAAGTTTTCAGTTGAGAGAACAGACCTAGAGAAGTTAAATAACTTTATCCAAAGACACTGTCAGTATTTGAAGGCCAGGAATGGTTGGTGGTCTTTTCTCCAAAGTCACAGAGATACTTAGCGCCAGATGTGATCTCCTAGCTTCTGCTTCTAGACTTAAAGTCCCGGCATGGTTTCAATTAGGCCAGATAGTTTAACTGTGTGTGTGTGTGTGTGTGTGTGTGTGTGTGTGTGTAATCATAAGCAGTTCATCACTGCTCCTAAAAAATAGTAGCTAAAAAAATAACTGAAGAATATGAACTGTTTGTTCCTTCATCTTCAGTTAGATATATGTCTGGTTCTGATATTGAAATCATTCGGTGGGAAAAAACCCTTGGTAGTCCAGTCCAGAAAGTAAACCCCCAACCTCACCCAACCCATGGCACTATCCCTACTTGGTCTATGAATTTTATGCTCCTGAGAAGGAAGGATCTAATTTCATTTTTGAATGATGGTAGCTAGTATAGTGCTTTGCAAATAGTAGGTGCTTGATAAACAGTATAAACAGGTTGCTGTTAAAACTTTTTTCCCTTTGAATTCTGTAAGGTACTATTAGGAGTGGTTTTATTTTCTTTGTATAGGAGATGATACTTGATATACTAAGCCAGAGACTGTAACTAATTGAAGTAACTTATATTTATGATGCTCCATTGTTACAGTTGATATATGTACAATATCTCTGAGTACTGAAATATTCTGAAGTATTTTCTGAACTATATAGGTGTGAATTAAATTTAGTGTTGTATTTTATATATTGTATGGTATATGGTATATTGATAGTTACTAAATTTTACATTTATATTATATTTACATTAGTAAATGTATTTATCTAATTTTCTTTGAAATATTCTGTAATTCTCAAATTAAGTACTAAGTTTAACTATAAAATGCTATTACTCAGTTTTCCAGAAGTCTTGGGACATATTTTAGCTGTAAGATTTTTGAAAAGGGACATTTTAAAATCACATTTCTAATAACTTGTATTTTTGTAATTTAAAATTTTCTAATTACTTTAACTCTTTTTGTAATACAGACATAAAATTGTAAACATGGTAGTTCTAAAAATGAGTCTTAAGCAGTATAAATCCTTCATATTGTGTTCACAATGTGTGTTGAGACATTGAAGGTAAGGAACTTGCCTAAGAGTGGAATTTTTATGAAAATTAAAAATATGCTTGTGAACAGAGAGCAGCATTCATTGTATTTCTATTATGTGTGAAATGCTTTAAAAACTGTAAAAATATTGCAAATATAGTGGATTATGGTTACTGCTCTGGTGATAATATGTACACGTAGTTTCCTTATGATTAAATTGAGAGCATTCACTATTAAAATCAGGAAGGAAAATACATAGATGCTTGTCACATGGTATGTTTTATTTCGTCTGCTCAGATTTTACTGTGTCTCCTTAAAGCACATGGTACTAGCATAGATACTTTGCAGTATACCTGAAATTCTGTTTCACTGTGCTAGTCCAGTCCAGATTGTCACCTTAAAAAATTACACAAAATACTCAGGATGATACTTCTATATTGGAGGACTTCTGTCAGCAGTTTTCTTTGGGGGAAAAGATGATGAATGAATGGATGTTCACCTTTGTTCCTCAATGTAATCAAAGTTACACATCAAAGTGCTAATGGTAATGTTAACACAATATAAATTTTACATAGGAGATGATACTTGATATACTAAGCCAGAGACTGTAACTAATTGAAGTAACTTATATTTATGATGCTCCATTGTTACAGTTGATATATGTACAATATCTCTGAGTACTGAAATATTCTGAAGTATTTTCTGAACTATATAGGTGTGAATTAAATTTAGTGTTGTATTTTATATATTGTATGGTATATGGTATATTGATAGTTACTAAATTTTACATTTATATTATATTTACATTAGTAAATGTATTTATCTAATTTTCTTTGAAATATTCTGTAATTCTCAAATTAAGTACTAAGTTTAACTATAAAATGCTATTACTCAGTTTTCCAGAAGTCTTGGGACATATTTTAGCTGTAAGATTTTTGAAAAGGGACATTTTAAAATCACATTTCTAATAACTTGTATTTTTGTAATTTAAAATTTTCTAATTACTTTAACTCTTTTTGTAATACAGACATAAAATTGTAAACATGGTAGTTCTAAAAATGAGTCTTAAGCAGTATAAATCCTTCATATTGTGTTCACAATGTGTGTTGAGACATTGAAGGTAAGGAACTTGCCTAAGAGTGGAATTTTTATGAAAATTAAAAATATGCTTGTGAACAGAGAGCAGCATTCATTGTATTTCTATTATGTGTGAAATGCTTTAAAAACTGTAAAAATATTGCAAATATAGTGGATTATGGTTACTGCTCTGGTGATAATATGTACACGTAGTTTCCTTATGATTAAATTGAGAGCATTCACTATTAAAATCAGGAAGGAAAATACATAGATGCTTGTCACATGGTATGTTTTATTTCGTCTGCTCAGATTTTACTGTGTCTCCTTAAAGCACATGGTACTAGCATAGATACTTTGCAGTATACCTGAAATTCTGTTTCACTGTGCTAGTCCAGTCCAGATTGTCACCTTAAAAAATTACACAAAATACTCAGGATGATACTTCTATATTGGAGGACTTCTGTCAGCAGTTTTCTTTGGGGGAAAAGATGATGAATGAATGGATGTTCACCTTTGTTCCTCAATGTAATCAAAGTTACACATCAAAGTGCTAATGGTAATGTTAACACATTTTGGTGTAGTTTTTATAGCTTCAAAAGTTTTTCACCTACATTGTCTCTTGTGAGGAGATCCTCAATGGACAGATGAGTAAATTGAAGCTCAGAGGAGTGACGTGACTGTCCATTGTCCTCGCTTAGAAGAGATTGAACTGGAATTTGAACTTTGACTCTAAATGCATGTTATTTCTGCCGCCCTACCTAAATCACAGTATGAAAGTGTTCAGGTTTCGTGGGGTATACATTTTTTAAAAAAATAAACTCATAACATTGGCAAATTCATGATAGAGTTACCTTGTCCAGCCAGTCTAATTGTTTTCTTTGGAAGTCTGACTCACTTTTGCTACTCTTAAAATGTTTACAAGAGATGCAGGTATATTTTGGATAAAAGGTATATTCTTAGCATGGCTACCAGTGTGTGCTGCCTAGAACTATTTGAGTATTTAAATGTCTAAAGGAATAGTAATTATAGTCTTTAGAAGTGTATTGAACTATATAAGCTGAAAAAATGTGCTCTGTGATATATACAATCTAATGTAGTGAGAAGTCTTGGTACTTTCTTAGGCCTGCAGTTTTTTTTAGCTTTGATTCTGCTGCTTACCTGTGACTCTGAATAAGTCACTTGATTTCTCTGAGCCTGTTTCCCTTATCTGGAAAAGGGTAAAATGATACCTGCTGTCCTTTCTTTATAGAATTGTTGTGAGTCCTAAATATGATTATTTATCTTGATAACAATTTTTTAAAAAATAGCTAATGCTTACGTAGTGTGTACCATGTAGTAGGTGCTTTTTAAAGTATTTTATATATATTCATTTAACTCTCTTAACAGTCCTGTGAAGTGTAAGAATTACAGTTATCCCCACTTAATAGTTGAGGAAACTGAAGCACAAAGTTTTGTAACTTCCACAGGGTTACAGCAGGGTGGTAGAACCAGGTTTAGTACCAGTTTAGTTCTGGAGTTGGTAATATATATGGAAAGAGAATATGCATGAGAACTCTTTGACATTTGTAAAGGGCTATGCTAATGTTAAGTATAATTGCTTTAAAAATATATCAAAAGAGAGATGTTTTCCTCATCTTTATTATATAGCTAGAGAGAAAAAAAACAAAACAAGCAAGAAAAAGCAACCAGCTTAATCTTGTGACTACTACTCAAAATTAAGGGGTTTTAATTCACTGAATGATGCCAATACGTTAGATATTTTTCTTTTTTTTTAAGATTTATTTATTTATTTGTTTTGATGGGGGTGGGGTGGGGAGGGAGGGGAGCAGGCGGGCTACTTCTATTGGCCTTTCATTTGTCCATTTTCATCCATCTTTGTTCTTTGGCCCGTGTAGGCCTTCCATCGCGGCGGCCTCTGTTGTCACTGAGCACCGGCTCTGGGCGCATGCGCTCTAAAGCTCTGGCTCGGTAATTGGACACATTGGTCCAGCCGCTCCGCGGCACGTGGGATCTTCCCAGGCCAGGAATCAAATCGGCGCCTCTTGCACTGCAAGGCGGGGTCCTTACCCACTGGACCACCAGGGAAGTCCTACGTTAGATATTTAATTTAGCCATTCCAGGCTAGGTAGAGAAAGAGATACTGAATGCTCTTATTTTCCTACAAAATGTTTTAGTAACTGCAGAACAAAACAAAACACCTATGACAGCTTTACTTACGTGACTAAAGTTTGTGCAGAAAACTTGTATCTCATACTGATGAATTATGAGATACAATTAATAGTAATCATTTGTTTTGAAAAACAAAAGTATTGTATGTGACTTCGGAGATTTAATAATGAATTCATATTTGCATGATGAAGTGAGAAAATTACATGTAAGGTCATTTTATCAGTGCACGAATTCCCCATGTATTTTCTATGTTTAGGTAAAAGTGTTTATTTAGCAAACATTTACAGAGTAGGTCAGCTCTCCTCTTTTAGGTGTTTCTGCCCTGATATTTCAATTTGAATGAAAGTGTTTCTTTCTAAAAGGAAATGCAGTTTCTGTGTAGTGTGCTTTGAGCTCAGTAATCTTACCAGCTTTCAGTTTAGTATGACATTTTTCTCAGCTAAACTGATCTATAAATAAATTTACCTCTCTAGGCTTCTTCTGAATCCACATGAGTTTTAATTTCTGCTCTCCTCAAAAGTTTGAGTCAGGATTTTTGAAGGGGATTCTGTGAAACTGTTTTCAAAAGGAGTTACTGAGGGTGTTGGGACTCAGGGTCCCTCCTGCTCTCCAGTTCTTATCCCAGCCCCCATGGACACATTTGTTTTGGCTAGAATACTTTGACTTTACCTAGTTATTTATATTTCTAGATGAGATCTTTGAAGAAACCATACTCTGCAGGAAAAAGGATGTGTGTGTAAACTATTTTCTGTGCAACCTGGTATTTCATACTTTCTGTTGCATTGTCAAATAATATGTCCTAGCTTTTAGTTAGGAAAATGCTGCTGATAGACTTGAAACTAAAATAATTAAAATTAAACTGGAACCAAGGTCATGTGTACCTTACTTAGAACCTAGGGATTTTCCAGAGTAAGTGCCAGCTTGTGCCAGCTGGCTCAGAGCTCAAATCCCCTTTGTTTTTCTGAAGAATACGGAATGGAGTCTCGTCTTTGTGGATCAGATGCCATGATGATAAGATCACCATCCCATCGCTTTTATACTGTGGCTTGGTTAAGTAAAATAAAAGAAAAAAAAAATCAGGTTTCTGGTGTAGCATTAAAGAAATTAATTACTACCGCCTGTAATTAATTAATTTGGGGGAGTAGTTTTTCTGTTTTGGAGATCCTATATTCTGACAATAGGTCTTTTGTGTCTGTAGTGCTTTATGCACACTACAGGACTTTTATTTATTTTAATGAAACTGAACAGAATGATGAATAGAGCATTGGAGATCCTTTATATTCTGACAATAGGTCTTTTGTGCTTAGTGTGAAGTAGTACATGTAAGGTCATTTTATCAGTGCGAATTCCATGTATTTTCTATGTTTAGGTAAAAGTGTTTATTTAGCAAACATTTACAGAGTAGGTCAGCTCTCCTCTTTTAGGTGTTTCTGCCCTGATATTTCAATTTGAATGAAAGTGTTTCTTTCTAAAAGGAAATGCAGTTTCTGTGTAGTGTGCTTTGAGCTCAGTAATCTTACCAGCTTTCAGTTTAGTATGACATTTTTCTCAGCTAAACTGATCTATAAATAAATTTACCTCTCTAGGCTTCTTCTGAATCCACATGAGTTTTAATTTCTGCTCTCCTCAAAAGTTTGAGTCAGGTTTTTTGAAGGATTCTGTGAAAATGTTCTCAAAAGGAGTTACTGAGGGTGTTGGGACTCAGGGTCCCTCCTGCTCTCCAGTTCTTATCCCAGCCCCCATGGACACATTTGTTTTGGCTAGAATACTTTGACTTTACCTAGTTATTTATATTTCTAGATGAGATCTTTGAAGAAACCATACTCTGCAGGAAAAAGGATGTGTGTGTAAACTATTTTCTGTGCAACCTGGTATTTCATACTTTCTGTTGCATTGTCAAATAATATGTCCTAGCTTTTAGTTAGGAAAATGCTGCTGATAGACTTGAAACTAAAATAATTAAAATTAAACTGGAACCAAGGTCATGTGTACCTTACTTAGAACCTAGGGATTTTCCAGAGTAAGTGCCAGCTTGTGCCAGCTGGCTCAGAGCTCAAATCCCCTTTGTTTTTCTGAAGAATACGGAATGGAGTCTCGTCTTTGTGGATCAGATGCCATGATGATAAGATCACCATCCCATCGCTTTTATACTGTGGCTTGGTTAAGTAAAATAAAAGAAAAAAAAAATCAGGTTTCTGGTGTAGCATTAAAGAAATTAATTACTACCGCCTGTAATTAATTAATTTGGGGGAGTAGTTTTTCTGTTTTGGAGATCCTATATTCTGACAATAGGTCTTTTGTGTCTGTAGTGCTTTATGCACACTACAGGCCTTTTATTTATTTTTAATGAAACTGAACAGAATGATGAATAGAGCATGAACAGTGCTTATGTACTGTAGTCCATTGTGTAAGTATTGACAGCCAAATTTGCATTTCTGGAAAACCTAGTTCACAGTCAGAATATAGCCTACATTCTTTAATGTTATTGGGCAAACATGCTATGTATGTACTCAGGACATTACAGGAGGATACTTTTTTGAAAAGAACCTTCTCTTTCCATGGAATGCTGAAGAAGAATTAAATTGGCAGTGAAGCGGCTTCTGGCAGGCAAGTGATTTGAATCTTATTGTAATGACCATGGTCAGTAGTGACTGAAAATAAAAGAAACGCTAGCTTTCTCAGATCCTTGGGAGGCATCTGTTGACTAGGATCTGTAAAAAGATAGGTGACTTGTTACCAACTTGTTTTAAGAGTGTAAAGATGCTGGTATGTTTATCTGCACCCCGTATTTTCAAAAATACTTTCTCACTTTTGCTATTAATAGAAAATTTTTTTATTGGATTTTGAATTATTAAACAGGAGAACTAAGAGGAGGATAAATATGTTTTTGGCATCTTCTAATGTTTGCATTTTATTTTTCTGTTCGTTATTGTGAAATATTGCTGAGTGTTTGTGTGACTGACAATAAAGTAATGTTAATTCCACTAAGAGCCAGCAGACCAGCAGAGTCGAAGAGAGTCACTGCATTGCTGAAAGTTACACTGAAAAGTGCAGCTGATGCAATTGATTTTGTGGTTGTAGTTTTGGGACAGTCTTCTGCTTGACTCTATCAGAAGTTACAAAGGATACGTGTATGCATGCATACATGTGTGTGTGCATGTGTGTAATGTGTGTGTATTTATATATTTAAAAAAATTTCCCCTTGATATTTGTGGTTAATATTAAGTGATTCATCCATCATCCAAAACCTGTTTATTTTTAGCTTAAAAGTTTATGCATATAGTTATCTTAGTCAAATGAGGACATTTTACAGTGCACATCTGAGTGAAAAGTGCTTTTAGGGCCAAGGACTTTACTTCATTTTAATTTAATTACTGAGTTACTTTTAAAAAGGATCCTTTATTTATTTATTTTTGATTGTTTACTGTATTAAAAGGATCCTTTATTTTTGATTATATCCTATTTTCCTTTTTGACCAGGGACTCTTGGATTTCCACAGTGTTATTTCTACCAGTTAAATGTTCAGCACTAATTACTTTCTACAGGTCATGGTTTTTAATCCTTATTATGGTCTTAATAAGGTATCATTGCCTTATTTTATAAAGAGAGAAATCAGATTAAGTAACTTGTCTGAATTTCCGTCTGGTGGAGTGGTGAAAACAAGTCCTTGTGCCCCTGCAGCTCATGCTTTCAGCTCCTGACTGCCTCTGCGTCTGTGTCTGCGCTCTTGGGTTTGTATTTTCTTTTGTGGTTGTGTTGCATCCCTTATATCCCTTCATTTGCACACTGTACTGTTGGAGGATACTTAGATATCCAGCATCTTCCTTAGACTTGAAGAAAATGAGTCTGTTTTCAACATTATCCCCAGTCCATGGTACATCGGTGATGTCAGTAACTGTCGGTGAGAAGAGAGGGTATGAAACAGGAGACTTTATGAAGTTCCTGCTCTCCAAATGGAGAGGGAGAGTGTGAAGAACCAGAGGGAAGATGGCTAAGAGTCCTTCAGGAGATAGAGATTCTGAGTCTCCATTCTTGGAAGGAAACTGAGGGGTACTTTGAGGCATAGAAATGTTTGAATGTAATAAGTGACCCCAATGAGCGACTGAACAACAACTATCTGGAGACAGAGTTTTCTGCCTTTGCAGCATTATCAGGGGTGCTTCTAAGTTCAGTAGTATGAGGCAAGAAATATTTCTATGTAGGTACCAAAATTCATTTGTTTAGATACGATTGTCTTAAGTAGCAAGTTCTTAGTCTGATTAATTCTCAGGAGTAAGTCTAACTTAAAATCTAATTGAGGGCCTTCCCTGGTGGTCTAGTGGGTAAAGAGTCAGCCTTGCAGTGCAAAGGGCATCAGTTTGATTCCTGGTCCGGGAAGATGCCACATGCAGAGAGTGTGTATTTATATATTTAAAAAAATTTCCCCTTGATATTTGTGGTTAATATTAAGTGATTCATCCATCATCCAAAACCTGTTTATTTTTAGCTTAAAAGTTTATGCATATAGTTATCTTAGTCAAATGAGGACATTTTACAGTGCACATCTGAGTGAAAAGTGCTTTTAGGGCCAAGGACTTTACTTCATTTTAATTTAATTACTGAGTTACTTTTAAAAAGGATCCTTTATTTATTTATTTTTGATTGTTTACTGTATTAAAAGGATCCTTTATTTTTGATTATATCCTATTTTCCTTTTTGACCAGGGACTCTTGGATTTCCACAGTGTTATTTCTACCAGTTAAATGTTCAGCACTAATTACTTTCTACAGGTCATGGTTTTTAATCCTTATTATGGTCTTAATAAGGTATCATTGCCTTATTTTATAAAGAGAGAAATCAGATTAAGTAACTTGTCTGAATTTCCGTCTGGTGGAGTGGTGAAAACAAGTCCTTGTGCCCCTGCAGCTCATGCTTTCAGCTCCTGACTGCCTCTGCGTCTGTGTCTGCGCTCTTGGGTTTGTATTTTCTTTTGTGGTTGTGTTGCATCCCTTATATCCCTTCATTTGCACACTGTACTGTTGGAGGATACTTAGATATCCAGCATCTTCCTTAGACTTGAAGAAAATGAGTCTGTTTTCAACATTATCCCCAGTCCATGGTACATCGGTGATGTCAGTAACTGTCGGTGAGAAGAGAGGGTATGAAACAGGAGACTTTATGAAGTTCCTGCTCTCCAAATGGAGAGGGAGAGTGTGAAGAACCAGAGGGAAGATGGCTAAGAGTCCTTCAGGAGATAGAGATTCTGAGTCTCCATTCTTGGAAGGAAACTGAGGGGTACTTTGAGGCATAGAAATGTTTGAATGTAATAAGTGACCCCAATGAGCGACTGAACAACAACTATCTGGAGACAGAGTTTTCTGCCTTTGCAGCATTATCAGGGGTGCTTCTAAGTTCAGTAGTATGAGGCAAGAAATATTTCTATGTAGGTACCAAAATTCATTTGTTTAGATACGATTGTCTTAAGTAGCAAGTTCTTAGTCTGATTAATTCTCAGGAGTAAGTCTAACTTAAAATCTAATTGAGGGCCTTCCCTGGTGGTCTAGTGGGTAAAGAGTCAGCCTTGCAGTGCAAAGGGCATCAGTTTGATTCCTGGTCCGGGAAGATGCCACATGCCGCAGAGAGGCTGAACCGGTGTGTCCAATTATGAGCTAGCGCTCTGGAGTGCATGCACCCAGAGCTGGTGCTCTGCAACAAGAGAGGCCACTGCAGTGGGAGGCCCACACAGGCCAAAGAACAAAGATGGATGAAAATAAATAAATGAAATATCAATTAAAAAAAGATGACCCCCCCCAAAAAAGAAAAAAACATATTAAAAAAAATCTAATTGAAACAAATTAAAACGTGGAGAGTACTTTATCTTATTTACTGATACTCTTTTGAAAAGCATATAAAGAGTAATTTCTGTCTTCCTGCCAATAGTTGGCTTGTATAACTCTGCTCACCTAAATACTGTACTTTGGAATAGTAGAGTTTTTGAGACCAAAAGGGTGGATGTTGCTGTTACGAATAGTGTAGCAAGGGAAAAAGACATTCTGTTATAATAACAGCAGACCAGTAAATGTGTGGGAATGACTGAGTCAGATGATGAGATTTCTATTTTGATCTTGTGGTGGAAAGAAAACTGTGTCACTCTGGCTGAGATAGTGGCAGGACTATTGAAAAACAGTATGACTAGTGCTGTCCTATATTATGCCTCTCTTCGCTGTTGGTGTTCAGTCACTCAGTTGTGTCTGACTCTTTGCGACCCCATGGACTGGAGCACACCAGGCTTCCCTGTCCATCACCATCTCATCCTCTATCGTCCCCTTCTCCTGTCTTCAATCTTTTCCAGCATCAGAGTCTTTTCCACTGAGGCTGCTCTTATCAAATGGCCAGAGTATTAGAGCTTCAAGTTCAGCATCAGTCCTTCCCTTGAATATTCAGGGTTGATTTTCTTAAAGATTGACTGGTTTGATCTCCTTGCAGTCCAAAGGACTCTCAAGCATCTTGTCTACCACCTCAGTTAGAAAGCATCAGCTAATTCTCTAGCCTTCAGCTTTCTTTATGGTCCAACTCTCACATCCATACATGACTACTGGAAAAACCACAGCATTGATTATGCAGACCTTTGTCGGCAAAGTGATGTCTCTGCTTTTTAACGTGCTGTCTAGGTTTGTCATAGCTTTCCTTCCAAAGAGCATGCATCTTTTAATTTTACAGCTGTGATCACTCTCTGCAGTGATTTTGGAGTCCAAGAAAATAAAATCTCACTGCTTCCACTTTTTCACCTTCTGTTTGCCATGAAGTGATGGGACCGGATGCTGTGAATGTTTTCACATGTTGAGTTTTAAGCCAGCTTTTTCACTCTCCTCTTTCACCTTTATCAAGAGGCTCTTCAGCTCCTCTTTGCTTTCTGCCATAATGGTGTTGTCATGTGCATGCCTGAGGTTGTTGCTATTTCTCCCAGAAATCTGATTCCAGCTTGTGATTCATACAGGCTGGCATTTAGCATGGTGCACTCTGCATTTAAGTTAAGTAAACAGAGTGACAATATACAGCCTTGATGTACTCCTTTCCCAGTTTTGAACCAATCTGTTGGTCCATGTCCTATTCTAACTGTTGCTTCTTGTCCTGCATACAGCTTTCTCAGGAGGCAGGTAAGGTGGTCTCATATTTAAGAATGTTACCTCGTTTTAAGAAATTTCCAGTTTCTTGTGATCCACAGAGTCAAAGGCTTTACCATAGTCAGTGAAGCAGAAGTAGATGTTTTTCTACAATTCCCTTGCTTTCTTGTTTCTCTTACTATAAACCTGTTGGCTAAAGAAGATGAACGCCTTGAGAGTTGCAAGTTAAGTTTTATTTGGGGTGATACGAGGACTGCAGCCCTGGAGGCAGCATCTCAGACAGTTCTGAGAGACTGCTCCACAGAGGTAGCAGGAAGAAAATCAATATATAAGGTTTTGAAGAAGGGTGGTGTCAGTACCATTAAGCACTCATTTTACAAAGGGGTTTTGGTTAGTCACAAGGGATTTACTACTTTTGAGGAGATGCAAGAATTGAGATAATAAAATCTGTTCCTAAAAACATTCACCTGTCTAAAGACCTGTCCCACCAGATTCCCTAGTGCACAGAATGCCTTACTCCATCCTGAACTACCTTAGTGGCTGTTGAAGGTCAGCAGCTCCCAACAGCACAGGGTTCAGTCTCTGCAGAGGCAGATGGAAAATAGTCTTGTTCAGTCATTGGCAGTATAATTGTAAGTGCAAGTTGTTCAGTTTCATGCATCTTTTAATTTTACAGCTGTGATCACTCTCTGCAGTGATTTTGGAGTCCAAGAAAATAAAATCTCACTGCTTCCACTTTTTCACCTTCTGTTTGCCATGAAGTGATGGGACCGGATGCTGTGAATGTTTTCACATGTTGAGTTTTAAGCCAGCTTTTTCACTCTCCTCTTTCACCTTTATCAAGAGGCTCTTCAGCTCCTCTTTGCTTTCTGCCATAATGGTGTTGTCATGTGCATGCCTGAGGTTGTTGCTATTTCTCCCAGAAATCTGATTCCAGCTTGTGATTCATACAGGCTGGCATTTAGCATGGTGCACTCTGCATTTAAGTTAAGTAAACAGAGTGACAATATACAGCCTTGATGTACTCCTTTCCCAGTTTTGAACCAATCTGTTGGTCCATGTCCTATTCTAACTGTTGCTTCTTGTCCTGCATACAGCTTTCTCAGGAGGCAGGTAAGGTGGTCTCATATTTAAGAATGTTACCTCGTTTTAAGAAATTTCCAGTTTCTTGTGATCCACAGAGTCAAAGGCTTTACCATAGTCAGTGAAGCAGAAGTAGATGTTTTTCTACAATTCCCTTGCTTTCTTGTTTCTCTTACTATAAACCTGTTGGCTAAAGAAGATGAACGCCTTGAGAGTTGCAAGTTAAGTTTTATTTGGGGTGATACGAGGACTGCAGCCCTGGAGGCAGCATCTCAGACAGTTCTGAGAGACTGCTCCACAGAGGTAGCAGGAAGAAAATCAATATATAAGGTTTTGAAGAAGGGTGGTGTCAGTACCATTAAGCACTCATTTTACAAAGGGGTTTTGGTTAGTCACAAGGGATTTACTACTTTTGAGGAGATGCAAGAATTGAGATAATAAAATCTGTTCCTAAAAACATTCACCTGTCTAAAGACCTGTCCCACCAGATTCCCTAGTGCACAGAATGCCTTACTCCATCCTGAACTACCTTAGTGGCTGTTGAAGGTCAGCAGCTCCCAACAGCACAGGGTTCAGTCTCTGCAGAGGCAGATGGAAAATAGTCTTGTTCAGTCATTGGCAGTATAATTGGTAAGTGCCAATTTGTTGTTGAGAAACCTTAAGTTCTGTTCTTTCATAGGTATGGGTATATGTTCATTTGGTTATTTTGTAGAGCCAAGCATTAACATTAAAACAATATTGACTTGATCCTTTTAAATTAGGAGTAAAGAGAATAGTATAGTTTAGGGTAGAATGAGAAGTGGATTAAAGAGGGTGGTTCTACAGAGAGTAGTTTCTGATTTACAAGGGCCATAGCTTTGCAAATTTGGATAAGCACATTTATGAATGTAAATTGTTTATGTGTTCATATAATCTTTAACTATTCTTCCTAAGGGTAATATAATGAATCGAAATTTAGAACATAAGAATATAGTTGCAATTTTATTCTGTGATTTTTTTTTAACCTTTTGAGAAAAGCAGTCTACATATGAATAAAGAATAAATTAGTATTATTAACAGGAGTATTATTACACAGTGCTAGTTATAGTTTAATTAGCTTTGTAACTTTTGAGAAAATATTCTCTAAATAACAACTTTGTTAATTTGTAAAATGTGTATTTTTTTGACATAGCACACTTATTTAAGTAAATATATTGCTACTGTTAAGGGCAAAAATTATTTTGCCTACCCTTGAGGTATTATGATTGTTTTTGTTCCAAAGTACACTTACTTCTCCATTATTCTGAACCTTGTAATTACTTGCAGGTTATTCAGGGTATGTTCTATTTATTTATGACTCAGATTATTTGAACCTCGTTGGTGGTTTTTTGTACCTTCATTAAAGGATTTATAGGAACAGAGTGATTATAATTTGATGTTATTTCTTAATAATAATTTCGATTCAAGGTTTGGGCAGAAAAGTGCCCACAGTAATTAAAGATGAATAAAACTGCATGAAGATGCTGCTGTGTGACAGCCTTTTTATGGGGAAGGTTTATGCAGAATAGCTAAGAAATAATACTGACGGAGAAGTCTTTGAATCACATTTTCTTATGGGACAATAGTTTATTTGTATGTATGTGTGCGTTTGTGTGTTCAGGAGAGAAGAGTTGGGGGCATTTTGACTAGTAGAAGCTGAAATGAATACTAAAAAATGGTAAAATCCAGCTTAGCGAATATTTCCAGTAGTTAGAACCATAACTATTCGTAATTCTAGAATTTTATGTCTAAGATTTTTATGCTCTGAGTCATAGAATCTCAGATTTGAACTTTGAGACCATCCATCAAATCTTTGTGACTTGAATGTCATCACTGAATTGAGTTCATTGAATGTCATTCACAGAGCCTTCATTTCCTCAACACTTCCTGCTGTAGTTTGGAGATCACTGCCGTTATAAAAAAACAGGCATTACATATAGGAAATGACTCTTGTGGTAGCCTATCAGTGAAATAGTGGAGAATGATTGCTAAGTTTGGAAACATAGTTGTGTTTCTCATATATGCTTACATTTGGAGAGATCTTTTTTGTTTTTGGGGGGAGGTGGCATTTAGTGATTAAAGCAGATACTATGTAATGGCTATAATTTAATTTGAATAGTAACACCACAATTCTTTTAATCTTGACTTTTTGAAATCACTCAGTGAGACTGTTATGAAACTACTGGTCATTAAAAAAGAAGAAGTATTTGAATCATGAACCTGTGATTCTATGTGTCCGAATTGTATCCAGTTTGGCTTTTGTCAAAAATAAGATGACATGCTTTTCTTTTCTTCTGGACAACTGTTGACTTTTCCACAAACTTTTTTTTTCTTTTTTTTTAAAGATTTATTTATTTATTTACTTTGAGCAGGGGTCAGGTTGGGGAGGGAGGGGAGTGGGCGGGCCACATCTATTGGTCTTTCATTTTTCTGTTTTCATTCGTCTTCGTTCCTTGGCTCCTGTGGGCCTCCCATCGCGGTGGCGTCTGTCGTTGCAGAGCACTGGCTCTGGGTGCGTGCGCTCCAGAGCTCCGGCTCGGTGATTGGACACATCAGTCCAGCCGCTCCGCGGCACGTGGGATCTTCCCAGGCCAGGGCTCGAACCGGCGCCCCTTGCACTGCAAGGCGGTGTCCTTACCCACTGGACCACCAGGGGAAGCCCTCCACAAACCTTTTATTGTTTGTAATGACAGATTTGATCATCTCAGATATTTATTTAATGTCTTTTCCTATAAACCAGTTATCCCTTTACATTTTTTTAGTATAAATAGATCTGGTTTACTATTTTATTGCTGTCATTTAAATATAATAGATATGGTATAAATCCTAATTTCTAAAGAGTGTGAGTTTTATTGGGGAAGTTTTCTTGGTAAATGAGCATCTATTGAGTTTGAGCTTTTTAGCTAACTACAAAATGTAAGCTTGTTTGAAAACAGTAGCGAAAAACTAAGAAGCAGTTGTGAAACAAAGATACGTGTGATGAGAAGTTATATATCAAGGAGTCATCCATGAGGAATGGTGTTAGTCTAGAAAGTCTTCCTGAGAAGGTGTCCTGTTTCTTAGATAGCTCCATATAATCTGAAACTTTTTAACATTTTTTTTCCCATCATGCCTCCTATTTTTATATTTATCTTCATCCATCCTTTATTTCTTGGCATGTATGGGCCTCCCATTGCAGTGGCCTCCCTTGCTGCGGAGCACCGGCTCTGGGGCCTGCGCTCCAGAGCGCTGGCTCGTAAACGGACACACTGGTCCAGCCGTCCCGCAGCACGTGGGATCTTCCTGACACCCCTTGCACTGCCAGGCAGACTTTCCACCCACTGGACCACCAGGGAAGCCCAGATCTGAAACATTTTAACAGTAACTTCATTCCCACATTTTAGTACCGTATCAGTTGTTGAATGCTGGCCCTCCCCACTGCTCCCCCAACTCCTGCCACAGTAATGGTGTGTATATTAAAAAAAAAATCTTAATGCTTCATAGCATGTTCACTTGGTCTTTATAAGCATCCAGTATGATACGAAGAGAGACTATTTTTTATCACTGTTGCAGTATGAACTTGAGGCTCTGAGAGGCTAAATGACTTTCTGTGACTTATGAAACCTAGTTTTCCTTTCTCTCCTTTTAAACTGACATGTCCTAGTTGAACTGAGAGAGTAGTCTACAAGTCAGCATCTGCCAAAGTGTCCCATGCTTCATATAGTGAAGGTGCTTTTCAGTATGGTTATTCATAATAATCCACTATTAAGCAGTTAATGGTAGACATCCTTAGTTGGTCATGAAATGAAATAGTATACAGCATTTGCTATGAAAACCGATAGGATTTTATGTTTGCAACAGTGATTTAATAATTGAAACTAGTTCCTAGAGGGGACATATGAGACTTTCTTTTCCAAAAGTTATTTTTGCTTTCTTGTCATGTTTTCAATAAATTGTATTAAATATTCTGTGGCAGAAGCTATCCAATTATGGATAATTTAGTTCCTATTTCTTTAAGGATCAAATGGTTAGAAATGTTATTTGTCTTAATTCTCCAGCCCTGACTTTAACTAGTTTTGTTGAAACCAGAGTTCTCTGAGGACAGTAGGAGGTGTCCTGTTCCAGCCTCCATTAGATACAAATAATAGTTGACATGCTTTGGTGTTTTGTCAGGTCACGTGCTAAACTCTTTGCATGCATTATTTCATTTAATCTTTATAGGTATTTGAACCGTTTCTGGCATATGGTAAGTAAGTACTCAGCAAGTATTAACTCAGTGGAGAAAAAAATAAATAAGTAAAACAACAAGTGTATCAGAATTGGAACATAAAGCTGAGAGGATGGGTAGAGAATGAGTGGGTAGGTTTGAAGTTGTTTGCAATTTTAAATAGAATGGCCAGGGAAGGTCTTACTATGTAGGCAACATTTAAGGGAAAAAGCTGAAGAAAGTAAAGGAAGAAACAATATTTAGGAGAAGAGAGTTATAGACAAACAGAAAGTATTGAGGACTTTTTTTTTTTTTTAATTTATTTATTTATTTTAAAGGTTTTAGAGTTTTGTTGTTCACAGACATGCATGTTCCCAGATCAGTCATATGCACATCCCTGATCCCCTCCCCTCTCCCAGGCCTCCCCATCCCACCCCTCCAGGCTGTCGCACCAAGCCATTGTAACTACTCCTATTCTCTTAGCGGGATGACAATAGCCATCTTTTTTACACATGATGGTATAGGTTTCCATGTTTCTCCCTCTGTGCCTCCCACCCACTATTCATTCCCCACAATGTCCATATGTCTATTTTCTGTCTGTTTTTCCATGGGTTCACTGCGTGTGTTATCATTACCCTTTGACTAGATTCCATATATATGTGTTAGTATACTGTACTTGTCTTTCTCTTTTTGACTTACTTCACTTTTTGTGATAGGTTCTAGCTCCAACCACCTCATTAGGGCAGATTCTTCTGCATTTCTTTTAAAAATTGAGTAGTATTCCATTGCATATATGTACCAGAACTTTTTTATCTATTCATTTGTTGACAGACATCTAGGTTGCTTCCATGTTCTAGGTATTGTATAGAGAGCTGCAATGAACATTGGGGTACAGGTGCTTCTTTCAGTTTTGATTTCATCAGGGTATAAGTCTAATAGTGGGATTGCTGGGTTGTATGGTGCTTCTCTTTTTAGTTTTTTAAGGCATCTCCATACTGTCTTCCATAGAGGCTGAATCAATTTACATTCCCACCAGCAATGCATGAGTGTTCCCTTTTCTCCGCACCCTCTCCAGCATTTATTGTCTGTTGATTTGTTGATGATGGCCATTCTGACTGGTGTGAGGTGATATCTCATTGTAGTTTTGATTTGCATTTCTCTAATAATAAGCAAGGTTGAGCATTGTTTCATGTGCTTTTGGGCCATCAGTTTGAGGACTTTTTTTTTTTTTTAAGCTTTTTTTTTTCTTTTTGACCACTTCTGTTGGTCCTTTATCTATTTATTTTCCTCCATCCTTGTTCTTGGCCTGTGTGGGTCTCCCATCACAGTGGGTCTTCCCGTTGCAGAGCACCAGCTCTGGGCGCACGTGCTCCAGAGCTCCGGCTCAGTAGTTGGACACATTGGTCCAGCTGCTCCACGCCACACGGGCTCCTCCCAGGCCAGGGATTGAACCGGCGCCCCCTGCACTGCAGGGTGGTGTCCTTACCCACTTGACCACCAGGGAAGCTCCAGTATTGAGGACTTTTAAGGGGAGCTTGCCTGGTGTGTTTGATGAACAGCTGATTTAGTGCCAAGGAGGGCAGTAGAAGAAGAGGAGCTCAGGAATCTAAGAGTTGGGGCAGCTTGTGAAAGGCTTTTGGGGCCATTTGAAGGACTTGGCTTTTGTTCTGAGAGTGATGGGAAGGTAGTGGAAGGTTTTTTGTGTGCTTATTTTTTTTTGCAAAGGGGTGACTGTGTCAATGTTTCAAAGTGATCAATCTGACTGTTGTGTTAAGAACAGATTAGGATGCAGAATTAGGTAGGAAGACTGGCTTGTAGGCAAATGGAATCATCCAAAAGGGAGATGGCCTTAGTAGCCAAAGAGTAAAGAGAAGTGATTGGATACTGGACCTATTTTGAGGGTGCAGCCAGGAAGGTTTTCAGTGTAAGAGAAGAGTCAAAGTTGACTGCAGAGTGTTTGGATCAAGAAAGTATAGAAGGATGTGCTCAGTTGCGTCTAACTCTTTGCGATCCTATGGAGCCCACCAGGCTCCTCTGTCCAGATTCTCCAAGCAAGGATACTGGGGTAGATTGCCATTTCCTGTTCTAGGAGATCTTCCCCACCCAGGGACTGAAGCTGCATCTCTTGTGTCTGCTGCATTGGAAGATGGATTCTTTACCACCACACCACCTGGGAAGCCCATAGCAAGATAGTATTACTGTTTACTAAGATGTTAGTACTGGTTTCAGGAAGAAGAACTGGTATTAGGTTTGGGGTATGTTAGATATTCACCTGAAGATGTTAAATAGGTTATTGAAATCTGTAATTCAAAAGAAAACTGTGACATGGTGCTATAAATTTGGGTTCATCAAGTTAGAGATGTTCAAATTGTGAGACTGGATGAGATTAGTGAGGAGGGAAGGTGTATTAGAGAAGATAAGAGCATCAAGGACAGAGTTCAGGTGTTCTTTGGTGTTAAGAGATTCAAAAGTGAGAAGAAATCACTATAGGAGACCTGAGAGGAAGAGAGTCTGGTGAGGTAGTCATAAGAGTACAGGGAGGCAGGGAAAGAAAGTACTTCAAGAAGGAAAGATCAGCTATGTCAAATGCAACTTATAGACAGAGACTGAGTATTGACAATTGAGTTTAGCCAAATGAAGATTCTTGATGGCCTGACAAGCATTTTTGTTGACACATTGGAAGTGGGTTCAGAGAGAACGAGAATTGAGGAATTGGAAGCAGTGAGTAGCCATCTGTTTCTAGGCGTTCTGCTCAAAGAAGGAAGTGGTATCAGCAGGGGTTAAGAGAAATAATAGCATGTTTCTATGCTGACAAAGGTCCATGTAGTCAAACCTGTGGTTTTCCCAGTAGTCATGTATGATGTGAGAGTTGGACCATAAAGAAGACTGAGTGAAGAAGAATTGATGCTTTGAACTGTGGTGTTGGAGAAAGCTCTTGAGAGTCCCTTGGACTGCAAGGAGATCAAACCAGTCAATCTTAAAGCAAATCAACCCTGAATATTCATTGGAAGGTATGATGCTGAAGCTGAAGCGCCAATACTTTGGCCACCTGATGCAAAGAGACGACTCATTGGAAAAAACCCTGATGTTGAAAAATATAGAAGGCAGAAGGAGAAGGGGATGACAGAGGACTGAGTCAATGGACATGAGTTTGAGTAAGTTTTGGGAGATGGTGAAGGACAGGGAAGCCTGGTGTGCTGCAGTCCACAGGGTTGCAAAGAGTCGGCCATGACTGAGTGACTGAACTGAACTTAGACCCTTAGTACTTGTAACTTAAGGAAGTCTCCTAATAGTTTCCAAATAGAATTTCCTGCTGTTATCATCCTCTCTTTGAAATATTGTTAAAATGATTTTCCTCAAGCACAGAAACTTTCAGTGGCTTCTCACTGCTTTCAGAACTAAGTATCTAGATACCAAGTTTTTTTTTTAGGACCTGTACAATCTAAATCAAAACTAACCTTTTTTAAGCATATTTCTGATTGAACCTTACAGGTATCTCACTCTTCAACCAAAGTAGTCTGCCTCTTACAATAGCCTTAAAATGCCCTGGATTTCCTGTTTCTTTTCCTTTTCTTTTTTCATATTTTTCTTTTGTTGAGTGAAACTGTTGAGGAGGTGTTGCACTTGTTCTTTTTTAAGAGTCATCAAGGACAGGCGGGGGAGAGATTCAAAAGTGAGAAGAAATCACTATAGGAGACCTGAGAGGAAGAGAGTCTGGTGAGGTAGTCATAAGAGTACAGGGAGGCAGGGAAAGAAAGTACTTCAAGAAGGAAAGATCAGCTATGTCAAATGCAACTTATAGACAGAGACTGAGTATTGACAATTGAGTTTAGCCAAATGAAGATTCTTGATGGCCTGACAAGCATTTTTGTTGACACATTGGAAGTGGGTTCAGAGAGAACGAGAATTGAGGAATTGGAAGCAGTGAGTAGCCATCTGTTTCTAGGCGTTCTGCTCAAAGAAGGAAGTGGTATCAGCAGGGGTTAAGAGAAATAATAGCATGTTTCTATGCTGACAAAGGTCCATGTAGTCAAACCTGTGGTTTTCCCAGTAGTCATGTATGATGTGAGAGTTGGACCATAAAGAAGACTGAGTGAAGAAGAATTGATGCTTTGAACTGTGGTGTTGGAGAAAGCTCTTGAGAGTCCCTTGGACTGCAAGGAGATCAAACCAGTCAATCTTAAAGCAAATCAACCCTGAATATTCATTGGAAGGTATGATGCTGAAGCTGAAGCGCCAATACTTTGGCCACCTGATGCAAAGAGACGACTCATTGGAAAAACCCTGATGTTGAAAAATATAGAAGGCAGAAGGAGAAGGGGATGACAGAGGACTGAGTCAATGGACATGAGTTTGAGTAAGTTTTGGGAGATGGTGAAGGACAGGGAAGCCTGGTGTGCTGCAGTCCACAGGGTTGCAAAGAGTCGGCCATGACTGAGTGACTGAACTGAACTTAGACCCTTAGTACTTGTAACTTAAGGAAGTCTCCTAATAGTTTCCAAATAGAATTTCCTGCTGTTATCATCCTCTCTTTGAAATATTGTTAAAATGATTTTCCTCAAGCACAGAAACTTTCAGTGGCTTCTCACTGCTTTCAGAACTAAGTATCTAGATACCAAGTTTTTTTTTTAGGACCTGTACAATCTAAATCAAAACTAACCTTTTTTAAGCATATTTCTGATTGAACCTTACAGGTATCTCACTCTTCAACCAAAGTAGTCTGCCTCTTACAATAGCCTTAAAATGCCCTGGATTTCCTGTTTCTTTTCCTTTTCTTTTTTCATATTTTTCTTTTGTTGAGTGAAACTGTTGAGGAGGTGTTGCACTTGTTCTATATTCTGTCTAACTTCAAATGCCACCTCTTTTTTTTTTTTTTAAACATTTATTTTATTTATTTATCTTTTGAGGGGTGGGGTAGGGAGGGAGGGGGACGGGCGGGCCACTTCTGTTAGTCTTTCATTTCTCTATTTTCATCCGTCTTTGTTCTTTGGCTCTTGTGGGCCTCCCATCGCGATGGCCTCTGTTGTCGCAAAGCACTGGCTCTGGGTGCATGCACTCCAGAGCTCCGGCTCGGTAATTGGACACATCGGTCCAGCTGCTCTGCGGCACGTGGGATCTTCCCAGACCAGGGATCGAACCAGTGCCCCCTGCACTGCAAGGCAGTGTCCTTACCCACTGGACCACCAGGGAAGCCCCACCTCTTTCTTAAAACCTTTTTCAAGCCATTTAGTCCAGATGTCTAAGTTTTTTCTCTTATTCCTTTTTTGTGTTCTATATTATGTTGTGTAGTAAGTACATTGTAGTGAAAGTTCACTAGGGGTAGCAGCCCTGTGTTGTTTATCTCTGTATTCCTAGTAGCTCCTAGAATAGTAGTATCTTCCATATAATAGGTGCTCAGGAGTACTGATGAAATTAAACCTAGTTATGGAATAGCCTAAAGAATATGCTAATGAAAAGAGATAAATTTATAGTATCAGAACTGAGAAAAGAACTTAAAAAATAAAAGGCAATCAGATCATTAGTAACTATAGGAAGGAGCCCTTTTGGGGGCTTTATAAAGGCAGAAGTAAAGCTGGAAGGAACTAGGGAAGGAATGGATACTAAGAAAATGGAACCATGGAAGATGGACAATTTGCTATAATGTGGAAGGTAACTAAACTCTTTTATATAATATATATATCTATATATATCTATTTCTTATTAAAATTTTTTTTTAATTCTTTATTTTAAAGATTTTACAGAGTTTTGTTGTTCACAGACATGTATGTTCCCAAATCAGTCATGTGCATATGCTGGTAACTAAACTCTTAAGAAATGGAATATGGTCTGCAGATTTGGAAAGCCCTGTGAAGGAAAACCACTTGTGGTGTTTGAAGGAAAAATGAGCGTTCTGTCAGAAATGCAAGTACCAAGATTATTCCAAGTCATGTGTTTTCGTTTTTCACCTTGGCAGAGGAGAAGCACTGCAGTGAGTCAGGCCACTGAAGCTAAAAATGAGTCCAGTGTACTGAGGCCACAGAGTTAGATGAAGTGTACGAATCAGAATAGGAAGCCTTGTACATACAGCCATGTTGGCCATCAGCAAGGGTGATGTTCCTGAGTCATTGAGTTTATGTTCCTGTCTTCATTCTGATGAATTTATTTAGAAGAGTTACTGAACCAACCATCTGTGTATTTTCAAGGAGGTGTCTCCCCTTAATTATTATAGGTATATTTTGAAATGTATGACATTTGAAACAGAATCGTTAAGCTTGGAAACCCTAATGGTAGAAGCTGTTGATGATACGTAGTAAGGCCAGGAACGCAAATGATGAAGGGCTTTCCATTGCACTTGAAATGACATTATGGGGGAGATTTCTGTGGCCCATCTGTAGTTAGTTTAAAAAATTAAAAGCAGAATCAATACTTACCTAAATTCGAATATTTTCACGTGTGCCTCAAAAGATAAAGTTTCTGATAAAAATCACTTGACATAAAAACAATTAAAATATTTAATTTCAGTGTTTAAATATTTAATTTCAAATTTTAAATATTTAAACAATGAAAGATATAGTTTCTGATAAAAACCACTTGATATGAAAACAATGAAAATATTTATTGGTAGGGTATTATTTCTATTTATCTATAAACAGGGGTGTTGAGTTTATAGAGTGGTAGTCCAGAGTTCCTAAAATAAGTATAACTATTGAATTTAATTTCCTTTTGACTAGTTTATGAAATACAGTATTGGAATATGTCTATTTAAGTTGTGAGTCTTCATATTCAAGACTGTGATTATCTTATTAGAAAATACACACACACATTTATATATATATATGCACATACACACACATATATCCACGTATATCTTTGGACAGTCAATGTAATATTTCAGTATTTCTCTAGATAATTGTATGAATATTTCAAAAGGTAAATACTCATCTGAAGCTCTGGACCATGTTTTAGGACTAAGAGGTCATCTAGGCCATAGTTCTTACCAAGATTATTCCAAGTCATGTGTTTTCGTTTTTCACCTTGGCAGAGGAGAAGCACTGCAGTGAGTCAGGCCACTGAAGCTAAAAATGAGTCCAGTGTACTGAGGCCACAGAGTTAGATGAAGTGTACGAATCAGAATAGGAAGCCTTGTACATACAGCCATGTTGGCCATCAGCAAGGGTGATGTTCCTGAGTCATTGAGTTTATGTTCCTGTCTTCATTCTGATGAATTTATTTAGAAGAGTTACTGAACCAACCATCTGTGTATTTTCAAGGAGGTGTCTCCCCTTAATTATTATAGGTATATTTTGAAATGTATGACATTTGAAACAGAATCGTTAAGCTTGGAAACCCTAATGGTAGAAGCTGTTGATGATACGTAGTAAGGCCAGGAACGCAAATGATGAAGGGCTTTCCATTGCACTTGAAATGACATTATGGGGGAGATTTCTGTGGCCCATCTGTAGTTAGTTTAAAAAATTAAAAGCAGAATCAATACTTACCTAAATTCGAATATTTTCACGTGTGCCTCAAAAGATAAAGTTTCTGATAAAAATCACTTGACATAAAAACAATTAAAATATTTAATTTCAGTGTTTAAATATTTAATTTCAAATTTTAAATATTTAAACAATGAAAGATATAGTTTCTGATAAAAACCACTTGATATGAAAACAATGAAAATATTTATTGGTAGGGTATTATTTCTATTTATCTATAAACAGGGGTGTTGAGTTTATAGAGTGGTAGTCCAGAGTTCCTAAAATAAGTATAACTATTGAATTTAATTTCCTTTTGACTAGTTTATGAAATACAGTATTGGAATATGTCTATTTAAGTTGTGAGTCTTCATATTCAAGACTGTGATTATCTTATTAGAAAATACACACACACATTTATATATATATATGCACATACACACACATATATCCACGTATATCTTTGGACAGTCAATGTAATATTTCAGTATTTCTCTAGATAATTGTATGAATATTTCAAAAGGTAAATACTCATCTGAAGCTCTGGACCATGTTTTAGGACTAAGAGGTCATCTAGGCCATAGTTCTTAACCTTAAAGTCCCTTAAAATCATTCAGGGAAGAGTTTTCGTGAGATTTTCAAAGAGGTATCTGGCTGTAAAAAATCTAACCACTGGGCTTCCCTTGTGGCTCAGTGGATAAGAACCTGTCTGCCAATGCAGGAGACACAGGCTTGATCCCTGATCCGGGAAGATCCCACATACCGCAGAGCAGCTAAATCCACACAGCAACAAAGACCCAGCACAGCCAAAAATAAATAAATAAAAGTTAAAAAAAAAAAAGGAAAAATCTAACCACTGCAATAGTCTAATCAGCTGTGGATAGCGCTGTTAGCTAGACTAGATAGGACTAAAATCCTGGTTTCTTAATTCTCAACTACTTTTTCTTTAAAATAGTCAAAGAACAATTCTCTCCAGTCATTTACGAATTATTTGTCACTCAAGGCATAGTCTCTTTTTAAAATTTTTATTTTATTTATTATTTTTGGCTTTGCTGGATCTTCATTGCTGTGCGGGCTTTTCACTAGTTATAGAGAGTAGGGACTAATTACGGTGCACAGGCTTCTTATTGCGGTGGCTTCTCTTGTTGTGGAGCACAGGCTCTAGGGTATTTGGCTTTAGTAGTTGTGGCTCCCCATCTCTTAGAGCACAGGCTCAGTAGTTGTGGCACACGCTTAGTTGCTCTGCAGCATGAGGAATCTTCCCAGATTAGTGGTTGAACTCACTGTCTCCTGCATTAGCAGGTGGATTCTTTACCATTGAGCCACCAGGGAAGTCCTAAGACATAGCCTCCATAACAAAATGTTTGCTCCAGTGTCCTAAGAATTTTTTACTAGAAATGGAATATTGTATATGGTATATTAAAAAACATGTTCAGTAACACCAGAAGGAAAATGAACATTTCTGTTTATCTTCCAGTAGCTTTGAAGTTTCTTTTTTTGTTCAGTTTGAAATGGTTTAGTTTAATTTTTAAATTCTTCATTTCTCTGCCCTGTTTGCCTCATCATTACTACTCATGTAATATTTCAGTATTTCTCTAGATAATTGTATGAATATTTCAAAAGGTAAATACTCATCTGAAGCTCTGGACCATGTTTTAGGACTAAGAGGTCATCTAGGCCATAGTTCTTAACCTTAAAGTCCCTTAAAATCATTCAGGGAAGAGTTTCGTGAGATTTTCAAAGAGGTATCTGGCTGTAAAAAATCTAACCACTGGGCTTCCCTTGTGGCTCAGTGGATAAGAACCTGTCTGCCAATGCAGGAGACACAGGCTTGATCCCTGATCCGGGAAGATCCCACATACCGCAGAGCAGCTAAATCCACACAGCAACAAAGACCCAGCACAGCCAAAAATAAATAAATAAAAGTTAAAAAAAAAAAAGGAAAAATCTAACCACTGCAATAGTCTAATCAGCTGTGGATAGCGCTGTTAGCTAGACTAGATAGGACTAAAATCCTGGTTTCTTAATTCTCAACTACTTTTTCTTTAAAATAGTCAAAGAACAATTCTCTCCAGTCATTTACGAATTATTTGTCACTCAAGGCATAGTCTCTTTTTAAAATTTTTATTTTATTTATTATTTTTGGCTTTGCTGGATCTTCATTGCTGTGCGGGCTTTTCACTAGTTATAGAGAGTAGGGACTAATTGCGGTGCACAGGCTTCTTATTGCGGTGGCTTCTCTTGTTGTGGAGCACAGGCTCTAGGGTATTTGGCTTTAGTAGTTGTGGCTCCCCATCTCTTAGAGCACAGGCTCAGTAGTTGTGGCACACGCTTAGTTGCTCTGCAGCATGAGGAATCTTCCCAGATTAGTGGTTGAACTCACTGTCTCCTGCATTAGCAGGTGGATTCTTTACCATTGAGCCACCAGGGAAGTCCTAAGACATAGCCTCCATAACAAAATGTTTGCTCCAGTGTCCTAAGAATTTTTTTTACTAGAAATGGAATATTGTATATGGTATATTAAAAAACATGTTCAGTAACACCAGAAGGAAAATGAACATTTCTGTTTATCTTCCAGTAGCTTTGAAGTTTCTTTTTTTGTTCAGTTTGAAATGGTTTAGTTTAATGTATTTCTTCATTTCTCTGATCCTCAAATTACTACCATTTCCTTTGAGTTTTTTTCTCTTGGCCCATGTTTGTACCTCTTATGGCATTACTGATACACTTATGTGGTATAATATGTTTCAACTGAAATCTCAAGGGTACAGGCTATTGTGTAATCTGGTGTTTTGTGCATAAGATTTGGTAATTGTTATTTTTTTCAAAGAAATATGTGCATTGTATATGAATCATTTTATAGGCAAAATAGAATCAATATAAACAGTACCTCAGTATGAACATGGCTATTTTTGCAAACGCTTTAGAATGACTAGACTTACTGAAAGGAATCAGTAGGAATGACTTAGGAATGGTTTATTGCAGAAAGTGTACCTTCAGGATAAGTTTGAGATGGTTAAAAACCAGAGTTGGTCAGAAGATAAACAGCTTGGAGACTAAATCAAAAGATACTGAGAGTGAGGGCTTCCCTGGTGGTCCAGTGGGTAGGAACACCACCTTGCAGTGCAAGAGGCGCCAGTTCGATCCCTGACCTGGGAAGATCCCACGTGCTGTGGAGCGGCTGGACCCATGTGCCCAACTACCGAGCTGGAGCTCTGGAGCACATGTGCCAAGAGCCTGTGCTCTGCAGCAAGGGAGGCCACTGCGATGGGAGGCCCACACAGGCCAAAATACAAAGATGGATGAAAATAGATAAATGAAAGACCAATAGAAGTGGCCAAAAAAATATACTGAGAGTGAAACTGTAGAGGAGTTTGAGTCTCATGACCAGTGGCAAGGGACAGATATGTTTGACTGGAGTGAAATGTAGACTTGAGCCAGAATTAGGTATGGTGGAGAGCCTTGGCACTCTGAAAGCTACTAAGAGATTTAATTTGATTTGGAAGCAGTTGGGTACATACATGTTCATCATAATGAATACAGGTGCTAAAGAATTGTTGGAGTGATGCTTGAAGAAAATTGCTCTTGTGCGTTTGAATAGTGTATATTAGAAAGTGATGGGACTGATATCACTGAGAGAATCCAGTTATGAGCTGATCATGGCTTTTTTAAAAATTAAATTTGATTTAATTTTTTTTGATTGATGGATAATAGCTTTGCAGAGTTGTGTTGTTTACTGCCAAGCATCAAATGATGATTGTGGCTTTTTTAAGCCAAAATATATTGAGCTAGAGTGAGACATGAAAATGGGAAATAAAAGCCATATTCAATGTAAAAGAAAGGGAAGAAGAGAAGAATATATACACTGTTTCTTAATGGACATGACTTCATGCAATTGGAATATCTATCACATTGGAGTAAACAGTTTTGGGAAAATAGTTGTATGGAAAATGTAGTAGGCAAAATTAACATTAATTTTTGTTTGCATGTTTCCCAGAGAAAGGTTATTTTTGATGACATAATTAAGTGTCTTCTGGTAGTACTGCCATGTACATTTTAGAACACTTTGATCTTTTTTTGTATGGAAGAAATTAATTTTATATTATCAGTTTCACATTGGATATCTTTCACTTCTGAATCCAAGGGAAACTCTTTTAAGATGTTTATTCTCTATGACTGTAGTCACTTCAGGCTTGCTTACAAAGTGGTACTATAAATCTGTGGATTAAACAACAGAAATTTATTTCTTATAGTTTTAGAGGTTGGGAAGCCTGGGATCAAGGTGCTGGCTGATCCAGTTCCTGGTAAGGATTCTCTTTGACTGGCCTACATGCCAATGGCTGCCTTCTTGCCATTTTCTTACATGGTCTCTCCTGGTGTATACTTGCAGAATCATGTAGGGATGGGGGCAACGGTAGGCTTTCTCTCTTCCTCTTCTTATAACTCTACTGATCTTATCTATCTTAACTTATACCCCACTCTTCAGACGTTATTTAACTTTAAACTACCTCCTAAAGGCCCTGTTAACAATTATACTCACTTTGGGGCTTATAGTGAGCTCCAGTGCAAGAATTTGGGGCACCACTCAATTCATAGTAATGACAAGACTTCATTTTTAAATTGCACTTACAGTGCCAACATATATGCCTTTATAGTGGGAAACTATTCATTTTTCTAGTACTTTTGACATATGTGTTCAGTTTCTTCCATCATATCTGATTCTTTGCAACCCTATGGACTGTAGCCCGCCAGGCTCCTCTGTCATAGTATTGTTCATAAGACATAATTTCTTATTTTGTGAATAGTGAATACTGGGTCTTTAATTTAGTTCTTGCTATTTCCTTCCCCTCTGCCCACCCACCCCCAAAATCTATCGGTATTGTCACTAGGGGACATGTGTATTCTGACTTGTTATATGTCACAGCTGAGAATAATATTAATGAGAAGTGAAATAAACAGCAAATTTGTCTTGATTTTTAAGTTGATATAGCTAATCTGACTAGAGGTAGGGTAATTTCTGTGCAATAATATTATAAATAATAATAGTTAATACATGTATTGCCACTTTTTTTTTTTTTAGATGCTTTACATATTTTATTGCAAGCAAGATGAAACTATATGGTAAAGTGTCTTGGGATAGCAGACGGACAACAGAAAGGTCTGAGAAGAGGAGCTCATAGATGAATAAATACAATTAAGTTTTACAGGTGTTACGATAGAAATATTTATAGTGTGCAGCAAAGGAAGAAGTAATCATGTTTGCAAAGTGGATATGGACAAAGAGGGTATGGAAATGTACGAAGGACCTTATAGGCAAAGATAACATGGTTAACAGAAGTGCAGATGGGTGAGATGGCTGAAGAACTTAGAGAATCTGCAAGCCATTTTCAGTGGGTTCAGTTGAGTAAGAACTGCAGCTAGGTATGTGGACCAAAAGCCAGATCGTGGAAGACTTCACTTTTCTTGCTGAGGAGTTTGGGCTCAATTCTGTAGCCAGTAAGTAGTCACTGAAGATTTAAGGAAGGAATGTAAGTTAAAACCATAAGGTATCATTTCATACCTGTTAGAATGACAATTATCAAAAAAAGACAAAAAATCATGAATGTTGGTCAGAATGTGTATAAAAGGGAACCCTGGTAGACTGTTGGCTGGAATATAGATCGGTGCAGCCACTTTGGAAAACAGGATGGAGGTTCCTCTGAAAATTAAAAATAGAATTACCATGTGATGCTGCAGTTTGACTTCTGGATATTTATTTGAGAAAAACAAAAACACTAACTCGAAAGAATGCGTGCACTCCCATGTTCACTGCAGCATTATTAACAGTAACCAAGACATGGAAGCAACATAAAGATCCAGTGATGGATGAATGGATAAAGAAAGTGTGCTACACAGAGAGACACACACACAGTGGATATTATTTAGCCATAAAAGGAAGGAAATACTGCCATTTTCAGCTACATGGGTAGATCTTGAGGGTATTCTGTTAAGTGAAATAAGTCAGAGAAAGGCAAATGCTGTATAATCTTACTTACATGTGGAGCCCAAAAAGCAAAAACTAAGCTTATAGATAGAGGGGACAGATTGGTGGTTACCAGAGGCGGGAGATTGGAGCTAGGGCAATGGGTGAAGTGGATGAAGGTGGTCACAGTACATAATTCTGTTTATGAAATAAACAAATCATGGGGATGTGATGTACTCCGTGGTCACTTCTAGTTAATAATCATGTATAGTTGGGAGTTGCCAAGAGAGTTGATTTTAAAAGTTCTCATCAGAAGAAAAAAATTGTTACATATGTGTGGTGACAAAAGTTAATGAGACTTTCTGTGATTATTTCACAGTATGTATCAATATTGAATCATTAGGCTGTACATAGGAAACTAATGTGTTTCTATTATATGTCAATTTTTTCAAAAAAGTTTTAAGCAGAGGAGTGATAGCATACCTGTTTTTGAACGATCACTTTGGTATTAGTTTGGAATGATGTATTGAATGAGTAGTTGAGGGAAAAGGTGTTGAGCTAAGACAGTGAAAAGAATGCATTCAAGAGATGGTAGGGAAGTAGACTCAATAGGACTTTGGATTGATTGGATGTGATTGGTTTGGAGAAAAAATGATGATGGTTTAGAAAAATCACTTGGGAAGTGAGAGTGTTGCTGAACACTGCCTACCGTCTAGCTAATGTTTCTGACCATGGGTTTAAAATGACCCCAGTGTGAAGACTTATTCCATTAGCATAGAAAAAGGCAGATAGTTAGATTGATCTAAATTTAAATGCCATTATAAAGCATAGGCAGAAGTGTGGACAGTTGAGTTTTATTCCAGCTGGATGATCTGGGGAAGACTTTCTGGATATTTATTTGAGAAAAAATTCATCTGCAGCATTATTAACAGTAACCAAGACATGGAAGCAACATAAAGATCCAGTGATGGATGAATGGATAAAGAAAGTGTGCTACACAGAGAGCACACACACAGTGGATATTATTTAGCCATAAAAGGAAGGAAATACTGCCATTTTCAGCTACATGGGTAGATCTTGAGGGTATTCTGTTAAGTGAAATAAGTCAGAGAAAGGCAAATGCTGTATAATCTTACTTACATGTGGAGCCCAAAAAGCAAAAACTAAGCTTATAGATAGAGGGGACAGATTGGTGGTTACCAGAGGCGGGAGATTGGAGCTAGGGCAATGGGTGAAGTGGATGAAGGTGGTCACAGTACATAATTCTGTTTATGAAATAAACAAATCATGGGGATGTGATGTACTCCGTGGTCACTTCTAGTTAATAATCATGTATAGTTGGGAGTTGCCAAGAGAGTTGATTTTAAAAGTTCTCATCAGAAGAAAAAAATTGTTACATATGTGTGGTGACAAAAGTTAATGAGACTTTCTGTGATTATTTCACAGTATGTATCAATATTGAATCATTAGGCTGTACATAGGAAACTAATGTGTTTCTATTATATGTCAATTTTTCAAAAAGTTTTAAGCAGAGGAGTGATAGCATACCTGTTTTTGAACGATCACTTTGGTATTAGTTTGGAATGATGTATTGAATGAGTAGTTGAGGGAAAAGGTGTTGAGCTAAGACAGTGAAAAGAATGCATTCAAGAGATGGTAGGGAAGTAGACTCAATAGGACTTTGGATTGATTGGATGTGATTGGTTTGGAGAAAAAATGATGATGGTTTAGAAAAATCACTTGGGAAGTGAGAGTGTTGCTGAACACTGCCTACCGTCTAGCTAATGTTTCTGACCATGGGTTTAAAATGACCCCAGTGTGAAGACTTATTCCATTAGCATAGAAAAAGGCAGATAGTTAGATTGATCTAAATTTAAATGCCATTATAAAGCATAGGCAGAAGTGTGGACAGTTGAGTTTTATTCCAGCTGGATGATCTGGGGAAGACTTTCTGGAAAAACTAGCCTTCTAACTGGGTCTTAAAGAGTAATTATCAATAGGATTTTAATAAATAGATTAGCATAAATGGGTGTTCTGTTTTGGAGTGGCATGAGCAATGGTGTGAGTTCAGGGAAATATAGAGCTTATTTATGCAACAGTTCATAAAAGGTAAACACAGAACTTGTCCTCAAGATGAGCAGTGGAGAAATGGAAAAGAATGGTGGAAATCAGGTTGTATTTCCTAGTAGCCATGGTGATCAGAAGCATGCACAGAGCCCATATGACAGGAAAAAATAACTACTGAAAATAGAGCCCTGCATTCTGCAGTCACCTTCAGTCTGAGTAGCCACTTTAAGTTTTTACCAGAACTTTCAGTAGTTCTAGTGTGGTGGTGGTGGTGGTGTGTGTATTTGCTATAATCACAGGAACAGTACTATGATACATTCACACCCTGTACCTTCCAGCCTAAAACTTTTTAGTGCTTATTCAAATACAGTATTCTGGATCATAGTATCTACCTATGTTTATGCATACCTGAAAAGAGAGGTTAATAATTAAAAGCTGTTTTCTATACTTGTGCTCGAAAAACTGATTCTTTGAGATGCAAGGTATTAGTTGCAAGACCTGGTTTTGTTTATTTTCTCTTAGGTTTCATACTTTGGCTCTAAAGAACTATCTGGTGTCTTAATGAGACATGCTATAATGTTCCTATCCATACTGTTTTTTTTTCCCCTAGGTATACACTACCCTTAATTCCAAATTGTGTTTTATTGCTTTTACAAGGTTTTCTGTTTTTCCAGAAGGTTCATATGCATAAGAAACTAGTATTATACAATTGTCAACTTTTTTTGAGTGTACTTTTTCAGATGGGATTGGTTTGGAGAAAAAATGATGATGGTTTAGAAAAATCACTTGGGAAGTGAGAGTGTTGCTGAACACTGCCTACCGTCTAGCTAATGTTTCTGACCATGGGTTTAAAATGACCCCAGTGTGAAGACTTATTCCATTAGCATAGAAAAAGGCAGATAGTTAGATTGATCTAAATTTAAATGCCATTATAAAGCATAGGCAGAAGTGTGGACAGTTGAGTTTTATTCCAGCTGGATGATCTGGGGAAGACTTTCTGGAAAAACTAGCCTTCTAACTGGGTCTTAAAGAGTAATTATCAATAGGATTTTAATAAATAGATTAGCATAAATGGGTGTTCTGTTTTGGAGTGGCATGAGCAATGGTGTGAGTTCAGGGAAATATAGAGCTTATTTATGCAACAGTTCATAAAAGGTAAACACAGAACTTGTCCTCAAGATGAGCAGTGGAGAAATGGAAAAGAATGGTGGAAATCAGGTTGTATTTCCTAGTAGCCATGGTGATCAGAAGCATGCACAGAGCCCATATGACAGGAAAAAATAACTACTGAAAATAGAGCCCTGCATTCTGCAGTCACCTTCAGTCTGAGTAGCCACTTTAAGTTTTTACCAGAACTTTCAGTAGTTCTAGTGTGGTGGTGGTGGTGGTGTGTGATTTGCTATAATCACAGGAACAGTACTATGATACATTCACACCCTGTACCTTCCAGCCTAAAACTTTTTAGTGCTTATTCAAATACAGTATTCTGGATCATAGTATCTACCTATGTTTATGCATACCTGAAAAGAGAGGTTAATAATTAAAAGCTGTTTTCTATACTTGTGCTCGAAAAACTGATTCTTTGAGATGCAAGGTATTAGTTGCAAGACCTGGTTTTGTTTATTTTCTCTTAGGTTTCATACTTTGGCTCTAAAGAACTATCTGGTGTCTTAATGAGACATGCTATAATGTTCCTATCCATACTGTTTTTTTTTCCCCTAGGTATACACTACCCTTAATTCCAAATTGTGTTTTATTGCTTTTACAAGGTTTTCTGTTTTTCCAGAAGGTTCATATGCATAAGAAACTAGTATTATACATTTCAACTTGTTCACAGTGGACTTTGTGAGGTGTTGATTGCTGTAACACTTAAGAGTTGTGTTTAGCTGCACAGAGTAGAAAATTTCATTACAGTGGTTTTAAAAATTGAGCGTCATTTGTTCCACATAGTCAAGACTCCCGAAGTAGGTAGTTGTTGGTGTGGATTCAGCTTCTTTTCTTTTCTTTTTTTTTTAAAAGAAGTGCCTAAGCACTTACAGAATTTTTTTTTTTTTTTTAGATTTATTTATTTATTTATTTTGGGCGGGGGTCGGGTTGGGGAGAGAGGGGAGCGGGCGGGCCACTTCTATTGGTCTTTCATTTCTCCATTTTCATCCGTTTTTGTTCTTTGGCTCCTGTGGGCCTCCCATCGCGGTGGCGTCTGTCGCTGCAGAGCTCCGGCTCTGGGCACATGCGCTCCAGAGCTCCGGCTCGGTAATTGGACACATCAGTCCAGCCACTCCGCGGCACGTGGGATCTTCCCAGGCCAGGGATCGAACTGGCGCCCCTAGCACTGCAAGGCGGTGTCCTTACCCACTGGACCACCAGGGGAAGCCCATGGATTCAGCTTCTTACCAGGAAAAGACTTTATGCTCTTCTGTGTCCTTCATAGGCCAGCACTTGCTCATGTTTACAGGGTAGCCACAGTATTTCTGAGCTTAATATTCTTGGTATAGACAAGAGCCAAGTGGGAAAGGTTTAAGGAGTGCCTTACTGTATCTGTTCCTCTTTATTAAAAAAAAAAGGCTTCCATAACAATGAAGAGACCTCCCCTTGAATATCAGTGACCAAATTTGTGTCACATTGTTTCCTAGACACAAAGGAAGCCCAACACACTCACGTCCACATTCGAGTGTTTATGCATACCTGAAAAGAGAGGTTAATAATTAAAAGCTGTTTTCTATACTTGTGCTCGAAAAACTGATTCTTTGAGATGCAAGGTATTAGTTGCAAGACCTGGTTTTGTTTATTTTCTCTTAGGTTTCATACTTTGGCTCTAAAGAACTATCTGGTGTCTTAATGAGACATGCTATAATGTTCCTATCCATACTGTTTTTCCCCTAGGTATACACTACCCTTAATTCCAAATTGTGTTTTATTGCTTTTACAAGGTTTTCTGTTTTTCCAGAAGGTTCATATGCATAAGAAACTAGTATTATACATTTCAACTTGTTCACAGTGGACTTTGTGAGGTGTTGATTGCTGTAACACTTAAGAGTTGTGTTTAGCTGCACAGAGTAGAAAATTTCATTACAGTGGTTTTAAAAATTGAGCGTCATTTGTTCCACATAGTCAAGACTCCCGAAGTAGGTAGTTGTTGGTGTGGATTCAGCTTCTTTTCTTTTCTTTTTTTTTTAAAAGAAGTGCCTAAGCACTTACAGAATTTTTTTTTTTTTTTTAGATTTATGTATTTATTTATTTTGGGCGGGGGTCGGGTTGGGGAGGTGGGGGAGCGGGCGGGCCACTTCTATTGGTCTTTCATTTCTCCATTTTCATCCGTTTTTGTTCTTTGGCTCCTGTGGGCCTCCCATCGCGGTGGCGTCTGTCGCTGCAGAGCTCCGGCTCTGGGCACATGCGCTCCAGAGCTCCGGCTCGGTAATTGGACACATCAGTCCAGCCGCTCCGCGGCACGTGGGATCTTCCCAGGCCAGGGATCGAACCGGCGCCCCTTGCACTGGAAGGCAGTGTCCTTACCCACTGGACCACCAGGGGAAGCCCATGGATTCAGCTTCTTACCAGGAAAAGACTTTATGCTCTTCTGTGTCCTTCATAGGCCAGCACTTGCTCATGTTTACAGGGTAGCCACAGTATTTCTGAGCTTAATATTCTTGGTATAGACAAGAGCCAAGTGGGAAAGGTTTAAGGAGTGCCTTACTGTATCTGTTCCTCTTTATTAAAAAAAAAAGGCTTCCATAACAATGAAGAGACCTCCCCTTGAATATCAGTGACCAAATTTGTGTCACATTGTTTCCTAGACACAAAGGAAGCAAACACAAGCATGTCATCCTAAGCTGTCCACGTCCACATTCGAGTCAGAAAAAAAGGGGTATGTATGCAGTAGGAAGCAAAGCATATTTATTTGTCAGAGTACTGTGCCTAAAGTTTGCTTATTTGATGTGTTATTTTAATGTTATATTTAGTGTTCTTTTAATTAATCATAAATTGGTACAGGAAAAAAACAATCATTCTCAGCCTGTCAATTTCTTTTTCCTTATACTATACAACTAGATAATAGAATTCTTATGACTGTTCCGTTGTCATAGTATAGATTTTTGGATACAAAAAAAGGATTAACAACAATTATACTTTGAAATAGTTAACAGAATGAAGAGATGTTTGTATTTTTTTAAAAGTGTTCCCAGTGGAATGCCATTTTCATTTAAATGAATTGACTGTTTTGAGGGAGGTAATTTTCACATTGTATAATTATATAAAAACATTGTAGATAACATGATTTTATACATGCAATACTCAAAACTCTACAAAAAGCTGCTAAAACTAATCCACTCAGGAAGGTTGTAGGATATAAAATTAACATGCAGAATATAAAATTAACACACAGAATTCAGTTGTTTTGATGCACTAATGATGAATTTTCCAAAAAAGACATTAAGAAAACAGACTCATTGCAATAGCATCAAAAAGAATATAATACTAAGGACTAAAGTTATCCATGGAGGTTAAATACCTGTATGAAGAAAACTGTAAAACAGTGATGGAAGAAATTGAAGAAGACACAAATCAATAGAAAGCTATCCCATATTAATGAATTGGTAGAATTAATCTTGTTAAAATGTTGTTGCTGCCCAAAGTGATCTACAGACACAATGCATTCTACATAAAAATGGCATGTTACACAGATAGAAAAAATAAAAAGCAATCCTAACAGATGGAACCATGAAAACTAAAATAGCTGAACATGTTTACAGGGTAGCCACAGTATTTCTGAGCTTAATATTCTTGGTATAGACAAGAGCCAAGTGGGAAAGGTTTAAGGAGTGCCTTACTGTATCTGTTCCTCTTTATTAAAAAAAAAAGGCTTCCATAACAATGAAGAGACCTCCCCTTGAATATCAGTGACCAAATTTGTGTCACATTGTTTCCTAGACACAAAGGAAGCAAACACAAGCATGTCATCCTAAGCTGTCCACGTCCACATTCGAGTCAGAAAAAAAGGGGTATGTATGCAGTAGGAAGCAAAGCATATTTATTTGTCAGAGTACTGTGCCTAAAGTTTGCTTATTTGATGTGTTATTTTAATGTTATATTTAGTGTTCTTTTAATTAATCATAAATTGGTACAGGAAAAAAACAATCATTCTCAGCCTGTCAATTTCTTTTCCTTATACTATACAACTAGATAATAGAATTCTTATGACTGTTCCGTTGTCATAGTATAGATTTTTGGATACAAAAAAAGGATTAACAACAATTATACTTTGAAATAGTTAACAGAATGAAGAGATGTTTGTATTTTTTTAAAAGTGTTCCCAGTGGAATGCCATTTTCATTTAAATGAATTGACTGTTTTGAGGGAGGTAATTTTCACATTGTATAATTATATAAAAACATTGTAGATAACATGATTTTATACATGCAATACTCAAAACTCTACAAAAAGCTGCTAAAACTAATCCACTCAGGAAGGTTGTAGGATATAAAATTAACATGCAGAATATAAAATTAACACACAGAATTCAGTTGTTTTGATGCACTAATGATGAATTTTCCAAAAAAGACATTAAGAAAACAGACTCATTGCAATAGCATCAAAAAGAATATAATACTAAGGACTAAAGTTATCCATGGAGGTTAAATACCTGTATGAAGAAAACTGTAAAACAGTGATGGAAGAAATTGAAGAAGACACAAATCAATAGAAAGCTATCCCATATTAATGAATTGGTAGAATTAATCTTGTTAAAATGTTGTTGCTGCCCAAAGTGATCTACAGACACAATGCATTCTACATAAAAATGGCATGTTACACAGATAGAAAAAATAAAAAGCAATCCTAAAGTCAGTATGGAACCATGAAAAACTAAAATAGCTGAAGCAATCTTGAGCACAAAGAACAACGCTGGAGACATCATACTTCCTAAACTCAAACTGTGTTGCAGAGCTGTAGTTATCAAAACAGTGGACAGTAGAACAGATTGGAGAGCCCAGAAATACAATTAAACCTGTGTGTACAGTCAATTTACCTTTGGAAAGAGCACTAAGAATGCACCAAAGGGAAATGATAGACTCTTCACTGAGTGGTATAGGAGAATGGATATCCACATGCAGAAAGATGAAACTGGAGTCTGTTACATCACACACAAAATTAACCAAAATGGATTAACATTTAAAAGTAAGACCTGAATCTGAAAACAGGGGAAAAGCTCTTTGGTGTTGGTCTTGAGAATGGTTTCTGGAATTTGACACCGACAACTCAGGCAGCAAAAGCAAATACAAACTCAGGACTGCATCTAAGTGACCACAGAGTGAGAGAGAATGTTTTCAAATCTTGCCTGATAAGAGGGACAATTTGTCTGATCAGAAGGGGCAAATTTTGAGATATAAATTAAGTTCTGGGTACCTAATACATAGCATGGTGGCTGTAGTTAGTAATATTATATACTTGGAATCACCAAGATGGTAGCTCTCAAATTGTCTCATCACAAAAAGAATGGTAACTGTGTGAGGTGATGTCTGTTTCAATTAGCTCTGTTGTGATCATAGTGAATACATGTATCAAAACACCATGTTGTACACCTAAGATATGTATGATTTTTAGTTACCAAACTGAATACATAAAACTGAAAAAAAATATTAAAAGATGAACTGACAATTACTTGAGGTGAAGATGATTTTTACATTGTAAAAATAATTCAGTAATCACTATAGTCAGGTATTATGGTGAACACATTTTAAAATAGAAATGTGGTTACTAAATATTATCACAACCTCAAGGTGGATTGCTCCAAATGACTTTTTCAGAAATTGAAGAAGACACAAATCAATAGAAAGCTATCCCATATTAATGAATTGGTAGAATTAATCTTGTTAAAATGTTGTTGCTGCCCAAAGTGATCTACAGACACAATGCATTCTACATAAAAATGGCATGTTACACAGATAGAAAAAATAAAAAGCAATCCTAAAGTCAGTATGGAACCATGAAAAACTAAAATAGCTGAAGCAATCTTGAGCACAAAGAACAACGCTGGAGACATCATACTTCCTAAACTCAAACTGTGTTGCAGAGCTGTAGTTATCAAAACAGTGGACAGTAGAACAGATTGGAGAGCCCAGAAATACAATTAAACCTGTGTGTACAGTCAATTTACCTTTGGAAAGAGCACTAAGAATGCACCAAAGGGAAATGATAGACTCTTCACTGAGTGGTATAGGAGAATGGATATCCACATGCAGAAAGATGAAACTGGAGTCTGTTACATCACACACAAAATTAACCAAAATGGATTAACATTTAAAAGTAAGACCTGAATCTGAAAACAGGGGAAAAGCTCTTTGGTGTTGGTCTTGAGAATGGTTTCTGGAATTTGACACCGACAACTCAGGCAGCAAAAGCAAATACAAACTCAGGACTGCATCTAAGTGACCACAGAGTGAGAGAGAATGTTTTCAAATCTTGCCTGATAAGAGGGACAATTTGTCTGATCAGAAGGGGCAAATTTTGAGATATAAATTAAGTTCTGGGTACCTAATACATAGCATGGTGGCTGTAGTTAGTAATATTATATACTTGGAATCACCAAGATGGTAGCTCTCAAATTGTCTCATCACAAAAAGAATGGTAACTGTGTGAGGTGATGTCTGTTTCAATTAGCTCTGTTGTGATCATAGTGAATACATGTATCAAAACACCATGTTGTACACCTAAGATATGTATGATTTTTAGTTACCAAACTGAATACATAAAACTGAAAAAAAATATTAAAAGATGAACTGACAATTACTTGAGGTGAAGATGATTTTTACATTGTAAAAATAATTCAGTAATCACTATAGTCAGGTATTATGGTGAACACATTTTAAAATAGAAATGTGGTTACTAAATATTATCACAACCTCAAGGTGGATTGCTCCATGAGAATCTTGACTTTTTGTGTGAGGGAGGCTTTTAATATGTTGGGAGTGAAACTTAAGAATAATGCACTTTAAAAAAAAAAATTGACTTATTTAATTTTGGCCTCTTTTATTGTTTTTTTTTTTTACTTGTTTTATTTTCATCCATCTTTATTCTTTGGCCTATGTGGGCCTCCCACTGCAGTGGCCTCTCTTGCCACAGAGCACTGGCTCTGGGCACATGGGCACATGCGCTCCAGAACACTGGCTCGTAATTGGACACAGCAGCCCAACCGCTCCGTGGCACGTGGGATCCTCCCAGGCCAGGGATTGAACCAGCGCTCCTTGCACTGCAAGGCGGATTCTTTACCCACTGGACCACCAGGGAAGCCCAGAAAAATGTACTTTTAGTCAGGACTTTTTAAAGTTTCAGTTCAAAATGTCTGAGATTTTCCTACCACTGATTTTTCTCCCTTAAATAATTTTAAATTTCTCTTGCTGATAAAAGGAAATGATGTAAATCATTCAGTTTGTGGCATTCGTTTATTGTCCCTGTATTTTTAATTTTAACAAACATAATGCATGTTAACTGTATACAAAGGCATTGAACTTTATTTTATAGAAAAAGACATGGTCTTCTTTCTTGGAACATTGAAATTTTAGTTGGTGAGACTCCATTAATATACCTGAAACCAATAAACAGTAAAAATCAGTATGTGATTAGGTATCAAAAGTTCTGTAAGAACTTAAGAGAATAACAGTAACTATAGAGTGTGATTACTTACTGTAGTGGGAAAAAGCAATGGATATTTAAGACAGGCATGTTTAAAACACAGAATCTGGTTTGAGGGAAAGGAACAGGGTACAAAGACAGGCTCATCTTTCCACCTTTATTTTCTTCTCTTCTGCTCATCCAGCCCTGTCAAACTATTTGTAGTTTCTCTAGCATTCTATGCTCTTTGATAATTCTATACTTTTAAAGTGTTTTTTGTTTGATTTTGGAATTCCCTTACTTGTTTGTCAGCCTGGCAGTATCTTATATTTCAAGACTCAGTTCAAATACCACCTCCTCTAGGATGTCTCCCCTGAATTTTCCTGGGTAGGGTTAGGTACTTTATTTTTCCAAATTTATAATCATAATGCTTCTGTTGGTCTCTTTCTCTGCTCTCCCCCACCTGCTGTGTGTGTGTGTGTGTGGCGGGGGGGGCGGTTAGAGTTATCACATTGCACCATTTATCTACTTGTCTCTTCCACAAGCTTGTGAGCTTGCAGAACATGAGAGTTTTGCCCTATTAATCATAGTGCATGGAGTAATGGTTTTTTGCTCATTGGCCAGATCATTAAACGATTAAATGGATGACTAGATAAAAATAAAGCATTAAGCTGGAGAGTATTCATGAGTATTGGGGAAGCCTTTCTAGAGGGAATGTGGATGGTAAGAATACTTAGCTCTGTTCTTAGGAATAGAGCTTGCAATTTGTCAGTGTTTGGAGATAAGATTGAATAGGCAGGACTGGTTGGCAGTAGAAGTTTTAATATTTAACAGTGGAGTTACAGTTAATAACATTTCTGGATTTTTAATATGCCCATTTTTCAAATGTACTGTGCTTTTGTGTCTTGCAGTGCTTCTACTTCTCATTCAGAGAATTCAGTGCATACAAAATCAGCTTCTGTTGTATCATCAGACTCCATATCAACTTCTGCAGAGAACTGCTCTCCTTTTTTGGAACATTGAAATTTTAGTTGGTGAGACTCCATTAATATACCTGAAACCAATAAACAGTAAAAATCAGTATGTGATTAGGTATCAAAAGTTCTGTAAGAACTTAAGAGAATAACAGTAACTATAGAGTGTGATTACTTACTGTAGTGGGAAAAAGCAATGGATATTTAAGACAGGCATGTTTAAAACACAGAATCTGGTTTGAGGGAAAGGAACAGGGTACAAAGACAGGCTCATCTTTCCACCTTTATTTTCTTCTCTTCTGCTCATCCAGCCCTGTCAAACTATTTGTAGTTTCTCTAGCATTCTATGCTCTTTGATAATTCTATACTTTTAAAGTGTTTTTTGTTTGATTTTGGAATTCCCTTACTTGTTTGTCAGCCTGGCAGTATCTTATATTTCAAGACTCAGTTCAAATACCACCTCCTCTAGGATGTCTCCCCTGAATTTTCCTGGGTAGGGTTAGGTACTTTATTTTTCCAAATTTATAATCATAATGCTTCTGTTGGTCTCTTTCTCTGCTCTCCCCCACCTGCTGTGTGTGTGTGTGTGTGGCGGGGGGGGCGGTTAGAGTTATCACATTGCACCATTTATCTACTTGTCTCTTCCACAAGCTTGTGAGCTTGCAGAACATGAGAGTTTTGCCCTATTAATCATAGTGCATGGAGTAATGGTTTTTTGCTCATTGGCCAGATCATTAAACGATTAAATGGATGACTAGATAAAAATAAAGCATTAAGCTGGAGAGTATTCATGAGTATTGGGGAAGCCTTTCTAGAGGGAATGTGGATGGTAAGAATACTTAGCTCTGTTCTTAGGAATAGAGCTTGCAATTTGTCAGTGTTTGGAGATAAGATTGAATAGGCAGGACTGGTTGGCAGTAGAAGTTTTAATATTTAACAGTGGAGTTACAGTTAATAACATTTCTGGATTTTTAATATGCCCATTTTTCAAATGTACTGTGCTTTTGTGTCTTGCAGTGCTTCTACTTCTCATTCAGAGAATTCAGTGCATACAAAATCAGCTTCTGTTGTATCATCAGACTCCATATCAACTTCTGCAGAGAACTGCTCTCCTGATTTGAGGGTATGTATACTGTTTCTAAGTTCTAGTGCAGTATTTGCTATCAGTTGTTTGTGGCTACATTATCAATATAACCTTTAACTAATTAAGCAGGAGACACTGATGGAGTGTTCTCAAAGATTTGTATGTAATATCCTGGAACAGACCAGTCTTACTTATTTGTAAGAGAGAAAAAAAAAATGTGTAATTCATCTCTGAGTTTGATGTCTTCTAAGTTCTTTACCAAAAGATAATTGATGAATTCCATTGCAGTATAGAAGATTTTCGTGAATGCTCCCGTGACGTTTTACTCCCAATCATAACTAGTATTTATTTATTTATTTTATTTTAAAGATTTTTTTTTTTTAATTTTGGCCTCTTTTTTTAGTTGATTTTTTATTCATTCATTTCTCATCCATCTTTATTCTTCTGCCTGTGTGGGCCTCCTAGTACAGTGGCCTCTTGTTGCAGAGCACCTGCTCTGGGCTCATGCGCTCCAGAGCACTGGTTCATAACTGGACACACCGGTCTGGCCGCTCTGCGGCATGTGGGATCTTCCTGGGCCAGGGATTGAACGGGTGCCCCTTGCACTGCAAGACGGACTCTTCACCCACTGGACCACCAGGGAAGCCCGATAACTAGTATTTATTGAGTGCTTACCATGTGCCATGTGTTGTTTTAATGCTCTAGTGAAATATTTCTTGTAATACTTTTATCAGTTCTGTGAGGTAGAAATTATTATTACCACCAGTCTACAGGTGATATTAACTCATAGATTAAATAACATGTCCAAGGTCTCCTAGCTAATAAATCTTATTGTCATTATTCCAGCTCATGTAGTCCAGTTCTGGAACTAAGTCATTCAAATACTGTGATGTAGTTGTTACATATCTGATTGTAGTTTGTAAGTATTCCTGTGTTCATTGAAGGTCTTGTTATGAAATTAACCATGTCAGTGATATCCTGTAGCACTTTGTACATTTTTGGATCCATCTGCTTTTCTACTACTACTTGTCTATGGATGAAGGTGAAAATAATTTCATATATGAGGATAACCTTTAAAACTTACCTCAGAAAGAATCTTTTCATTTTGATCAAATAACTGCCCTTCTCAGTGGTTACACTTTCACAGTTGTTACTAAAACATTGTTTTCATTAATTAAATCATTTGCTCTTGAGAATTTATTGAGAACGTGTCTTTTCCCCTGTATTTCATTTTCAATTCTAGAATCCAGCAAATATAAAAAGATCAGTTAGAAACATCTGTCAAGGCTTCTGCATATTTGCCATTATTTTTTGTGGAATGTCATAAAATGTTATATTGGGTATAGCAGGACTATAAAATCACTACAAATGATGAAGATTTGTTTTTGTAATCAGAATGTATGTTGTGCTGATTAAAAAGGTGTCACAATATCATTAGCTCTTATCTTGAAGCATAATATACATTTGGGGCAGGGTTCATCATTAATAGTGGATATAAATCTACTATTAGCTTTCATTAATTTATTCCTATTTTAAAATACATATTTGATATACGTATCTAATTTTGGTGTATATATTATATGAAAAATGTATTAAGGGCCTTTAGGCCTCTAGATAATTTTGAAGTATTTTGGCCTACTTATTAGCTTTTATTAGTTAAAAGCATTATTGTTATAAACCTCTTGTGACTGATAACTCATATTAGGAATGGGAGAAATACTGCTTTTATTTCTAACCTATACTTATTATTATTATATTATACCTGCTGTTGCTTGTCTAAAATATTTTTAACCATTTGTGTGTTCCTGTGAGAGTTAGCTTGGTTAAATTCCTTCTGGTTAAATTAAATTTGGTTAAATTTCAGGGTACACATGTGAAATGCAGTACACTGTAGGAAGCTGAAAGCAAGCCTCCACTGTCAGCTGCTCTGCATTCAGACTCCCTGTATGTCCTCAGGAGGCCATATGTACTGTGAACGCGGCTTCCGCTGTAACTCGATAAGGGTCATAATGTTAAACTATATATTAAATATTATAATTTATTTCTTATTTTTATTAAAGTTTTAATTTCAGAACAGGTTTAGATTTACAGAGCTTCCTGGATGGTGGTAGTGCTAAAGAACCCTCCTGTCAATGCAAGAGACACAAGAGATGCGGGTTTGATCCTGGGTCAGGAAAATCCCTGGAGGTAGCACTTTGTACATTTTTGGATCCATCTGCTTTTCTACTACTACTTGTCTATGGATGAAGGTGAAAATAATTTCATATATGAGGATAACCTTTAAAACTTACCTCAGAAAGAATCTTTTCATTTTGATCAAATAACTGCCCTTCTCAGTGGTTACACTTTCACAGTTGTTACTAAAACATTGTTTTCATTAATTAAATCATTTGCTCTTGAGAATTTATTGAGAACGTGTCTTTTCCCCTGTATTTCATTTTCAATTCTAGAATCCAGCAAATATAAAAAGATCAGTTAGAAACATCTGTCAAGGCTTCTGCATATTTGCCATTATTTTTGTGGAATGTCATAAAATGTTATATTGGGTATAGCAGGACTATAAAATCACTACAAATGATGAAGATTTGTTTTTGTAATCAGAATGTATGTTGTGCTGATTAAAAAGGTGTCACAATATCATTAGCTCTTATCTTGAAGCATAATATACATTTGGGGCAGGGTTCATCATTAATAGTGGATATAAATCTACTATTAGCTTTCATTAATTTATTCCTATTTTAAAATACATATTTGATATACGTATCTAATTTTGGTGTATATATTATATGAAAAAATGTATTAAGGGCCTTTAGGCCTCTAGATAATTTTGAAGTATTTTGGCCTACTTATTAGCTTTTATTAGTTAAAAGCATTATTGTTATAAACCTCTTGTGACTGATAACTCATATTAGGAATGGGAGAAATACTGCTTTTATTTCTAACCTATACTTATTATTATTATATTATACCTGCTGTTGCTTGTCTAAAATATTTTTAACCATTTGTGTGTTCCTGTGAGAGTTAGCTTGGTTAAATTCCTTCTGGTTAAATTAAATTTGGTTAAATTTCAGGGTACACATGTGAAATGCAGTACACTGTAGGAAGCTGAAAGGAAGCCTCCACTGTCAGCTTCTCTGCATTCAGACTCCCTTTATGTCCTCAGGATGCCATATGTACTGTGAAAGTGGCTTACGCTGGAACTAGATAAGGGTCATAATGTTAAACTATATATTAAATATTATAATTTATTTCTTATTTTTATTAAAGTTTTAATTTCAGAACAGGTTTAGATTTACAGAGCTTCCTGGATGGTGGTAGTGCTAAAGAACCCTCCTGTCAATGCAAGAGACACAAGAGATGCGGGTTTGATCCCTGGGTCAGGAAAATCCCCTGGAGGAGGGCATGGCTTCCCACTCCAGTGTTCTTGCCTGGAGAATCCCATGGACAGAGGAGCCTGGTAGGATACAGACCATAGGGTTGCAGAGTCAAACATGACTGCAGCAGCTTCGCATGCATGCATAGTCAGATACTCTGTAGAATGCTTGATGTTTTAGACTGGGGCTATGTGTTTTGGGGAAGAAGACCACAGAGGTGAAGGGCCATTTTAATCGCATCATATCAAAGGTGGTACATACTTTCAACACGGGTTTTTGTTTGTTTATTTTTTTTTAAATGCTATTTATTTTTGGCTCTTCTGGCTTTTTAGTGCTGCCGCAAGCTCTTTAGTTGTTGGGAGTGGGGGCTGCTCTCCAGCTGTGGTGACTTCTCTTGTTGTGGAACTCGGGCTCCAGGGCACACAGGCCTTCAACAGTTGCGGCACATAGTTGTGACTCTGAGGCTCCAGAGCATCGGCTCAGTAGTTGTGGTACATGGGCCCAGTTGCTCGGCCAAGTTGCTTGACAGCATATGGGATCTTCCCAGATCACGGACCAGACCCATGTCTCTTGCATTGGCAGGCAATCTCTTTACCACTGAGCTGCTAGGGAGGACCCTCAACATGGTTTCTAACTGTCAGTGTTAACCTTAATCTCTTGGTTCAGATAGTGCTAGGTTCTTTCACTATGAAATACTTTTTTTCTACCTTCTTATCCTTATAATGTACTCTTTGAGGGCTTCCCTGGTGGTCCAGTGGATAAGGACACTGCCTTGCAGTGCAAGGGGCGCTGGTTCGACCCCTGGCCTGGGAAGATCCCATGTGCCACAGAGAAGCTGAACTGATGTGTCCAATTACCGAGCCAGAGTGGCCTTTTGTGAAAGTGGCTTACGCTGGAACTAGATAAGGGTCATAATGTTAAACTATATATTAAATATTATAATTTATTTCTTATTTTTATTAAAGTTTTAATTTCAGAACAGGTTTAGATTTACAGAGCTTCCTGGATGGTGGTAGTGCTAAAGAACCCTCCTGTCAATGCAAGAGACACAAGAGATGCGGGTTTGATCCCTGGGTCAGGAAAATCCCCTGGAGGAGGGCATGGCTTCCCACTCCAGTGTTCTTGCCTGGAGAATCCCATGGACAGAGGAGCCTGGTAGGATACAGACCATAGGGTTGCAGAGTCAAACATGACTGCAGCAGCTTCGCATGCATGCATAGTCAGATACTCTGTAGAATGCTTGATGTTTTAGACTGGGGCTATGTGTTTTGGGGAAGAAGACCACAGAGGTGAAGGGCCATTTTAATCGCATCATATCAAAGGTGGTACATACTTTCAACACGGGTTTTTGTTTGTTTATTTTTTTTTAAATGCTATTTATTTTTGGCTCTTCTGGCTTTTTAGTGCTGCCGCAAGCTCTTTAGTTGTTGGGAGTGGGGGCTGCTCTCCAGCTGTGGTGACTTCTCTTGTTGTGGAACTCGGGCTCCAGGGCACACAGGCCTTCAACAGTTGCGGCACATAGTTGTGACTCTGAGGCTCCAGAGCATCGGCTCAGTAGTTGTGGTACATGGGCCCAGTTGCTCGGCCAAGTTGCTTGACAGCATATGGGATCTTCCCAGATCACGGACCAGACCCATGTCTCTTGCATTGGCAGGCAATCTCTTTACCACTGAGCTGCTAGGGAGGACCCTCAACATGGTTTCTAACTGTCAGTGTTAACCTTAATCTCTTGGTTCAGATAGTGCTAGGTTCTTTCACTATGAAATACTTTTTTTCTACCTTCTTATCCTTATAATGTACTCTTTGAGGGCTTCCCTGGTGGTCCAGTGGATAAGGACACTGCCTTGCAGTGCAAGGGGCGCTGGTTCGACCCCTGGCCTGGGAAGATCCCATGTGCCACAGAGAAGCTGAACTGATGTGTCCAATTACCGAGCCAGAGCTCTGGAGCACATGTGCCGAAAGCTGGTGCTCTGCAGCGAGAGAGGCCACTGTGATGGGAGACCCACACGGGCCAAAGAACAAAGATGGATGTAAATAGATAAATGAAAGAACAATAGAAACGCACCCCGCCCCCCCAAAGCTTTAAATTAAAAAAAAATTAAAAAAGAAATACTCTTTGAAAGGAAGTAACGATGCACAGTCCATGCTTACAGAGCCTGGACTCTACCTTGTGAAGAGTGGAACACTTTTTTAATTCTTCTCCCTCATTTATTGAGTTATGCAGTTATTTGTTTATATCAGTGTAGACTCGTGGATATTTATTTTATATATTGCAATGCAGTATTGCTTTGTTGCTAAATTGTTCCAGCTCTGGAGTTCTTTTAGTCAGATCTTGTGTCCCTTTGACATGCTCCCATTATTGTCTGATTTTTTTTGTTCACTCTTCCTTACTTTCTGTCGAGGGAGATGCTCCAAAGTTCATCTTGATACTTCCTGCCCCAGTCCTGGAGTTGTCATCCATTTCTCAGGAAGCCAGGTTTCTTTTATTGGGAAATGGTATTAGAAACCCACTTTCTCTTTCCTCTTTTCCTCCTTCGCATCCCCTCTCTTTCTTTTTAGGATTTATTTATTTATTTATTGGCTGTGGTGGGTCTTCATTGCTGCATGTGGGCTTTCTCTAGTTTTGGTGAGCTGGGGCTCCTTTTCATTGCAGTGGCTTTACTTGTTGCTGAGCACAGGGTCTTGGCACAAGGGTTGCAGTGTTTGTAGTACTTGGGTTCAGTAGTTGTGGCTCATGGGCGTGGTTTTTCCATGGCATGTGGTGTCTTCCCAGACCAGGGGTAGAACTGGTGTCCCTTGCATTGCAGGATGGGTTCTTAATCACCAGACCTCCAGAGAAACCCCTCTTTCTTTCTATTAACAAAAAAGGTAACAGAGTACTTTTATTTTCCTTCTGAAGCACAGGACCATTTGTGTACCTCCTGTTTGGAGACAATGAGTATGGTGAATCATAAATGCAAGTTTGTCTGAAGTAGACTGACTTTATGCTGTTGTCCCTTCAGGTTTAACACTAGACGCGAAAAAGCCCTGAGTTACAGACTTTCTTAGCACTGGAATACTAGAGGAATCTGTTAATTCATGTGTCAGCTCCATGATAGTCCTTGTTAGTGATCTGTCAATTCAGTATCTTTCACAGCTTACTGGGGCCCTCAGATAATTTTCATTAGGAAAATAAAGAGGTGATTGTGAAATTCTGTATTAAGGAGAAGATGGTTTTGGACGCCACAGGTTAACTATACTTATCATGTAGAGTGCCTGAATGGCAGAGGAAAAGAAGGAACTGAATATGTTTAGGGTGGTTGTTTTCTTGTTTCTTCATTTTAAAATATATCTTTGATTATTAGATGCAGTCTTTATTTGAATCACAGCTTTTTGTTGTTGTTAGTGTGCGAAGGAGATGAATGAGTAACATCTAATATAATTTAAAAAATGCAGCCTGATTTCAAATGTATGTGTAGGTTGGAAGGAAGGATGTACTTCTAATAATTGAAAAAAATCTAGTGAGCTACCTGGATAAATATATATACCATGTCTTATCACAATGATCCTGCGAGACAGATATCACTACTGCATTTGACAGATGGGCGTCCTGTTTAGAACAGCAGAGTTATTAAATCATGTACTTAAAGGCACACAGCTTGCTGTTGCCCTTTTATCTGGTGTCAGGTTGGTCGTATTCCTATACACCATGTTATCTAGAGAGACTGTGCTCCCATGGTTTTGCTGCTAAGTTTTTTCAAATGTGCAGTGAGAGGATCTTAATTAAAAGGAATGTCTTTGGGCTTCCCCTGGTGGTCCAATGGGTAAGGACACCGCCTTGCAGTGCAAGGGGCGCCGGTTCCATCCCTGGCCTGGGAAGATCCCACGTGCTGCGGAGCGACTGGACTGATGTGTCCAATTACCGAGCCGGAGCTCTGGAGCGCATGCGCCCAGAGCTGGTGCTCTGCGACAACAGAAGCCACCGCAATGGGAGGCCCACAGGAGCCAAAGAACAAAGACGGATGAAAACAGAAAAATGAAAGACCAAGAGAAGTGGCCCGCCTGCTCCCCTCCCTCCCCAACCCGACCCCCGCCCAAAATAAATAAATCTTTAAAAAAAAAAGGAATGTCTTTAACACTAGACGCGAAAAGCCCTGAGTTACAGACTTTCTTAGCACTGGAATACTAGAGGAATCTGTTAATTCATGTGTCAGCTCCATGATAGTCCTTGTTAGTGATCTGTCAATTCAGTATCTTTCACAGCTTACTGGGGCCCTCAGATAATTTTCATTAGGAAAATAAAGAGGTGATTGTGAAATTCTGTATTAAGGAGAAGATGGTTTTGGACGCCACAGGTTAACTATACTTATCATGTAGAGTGCCTGAATGGCAGAGGAAAAGAAGGAACTGAATATGTTTAGGGTGGTTGTTTTCTTGTTTCTTCATTTTAAAATATATCTTTGATTATTAGATGCAGTCTTTATTTGAATCACAGCTTTTTGTTGTTGTTAGTGTGCGAAGGAGATGAATGAGTAACATCTAATATAATTTAAAAAATGCAGCCTGATTTCAAATGTATGTGTAGGTTGGAAGGAAGGATGTACTTCTAATAATTGAAAAAAATCTAGTGAGCTACCTGGATAAATATATATACCATGTCTTATCACAATGATCCTGCGAGACAGATATCACTACTGCATTTGACAGATGGGCGTCCTGTTTAGAACAGCAGAGTTATTAAATCATGTACTTAAAGGCACACAGCTTGCTGTTGCCCTTTTATCTGGTGTCAGGTTGGTCGTATTCCTATACACCATGTTATCTAGAGAGACTGTGCTCCCATGGTTTTGCTGCTAAGTTTTTTCAAATGTGCAGTGAGAGGATCTTAATTAAAAGGAATGTCTTTGGGCTTCCCCTGGTGGTCCAATGGGTAAGGACACCGCCTTGCAGTGCAAGGGGCGCCGGTTCCATCCCTGGCCTGGGAAGATCCCACGTGCTGCGGAGCGACTGGACTGATGTGTCCAATTACCGAGCCGGAGCTCTGGAGCGCATGCGCCCAGAGCTGGTGCTCTGCGACAACAGAAGCCACCGCAATGGGAGGCCCACAGGAGCCAAAGAACAAAGACGGATGAAAACAGAAAAATGAAAGACCAAGAGAAGTGGCCCGCCTGCTCCCCTCCCTCCCCAACCCGACCCCCGCCCAAAATAAATAAATCTTTAAAAAAAAAAAAAAAAAAAGGAATGTCTTTAACACATTTTCTGAGGTAGAAATAGCAGTTTTCAGCATTCCGTAATCAATGAGAATTTTCTAATTAATTATAAAGGAAGGTTTTTCTAATAAAATCTGATCTACCCTCTCTTAGTTTTGTTAGTTGTTGATGTTTGGCTTTTAGTATATATACTTTCAGTGGTTATGAAATGGTAGTGTTTTAGTTACTTACAGGTGGAACTCACTGCAGACAGCTACATGTTCTTTGAGCATGGTTTGGCTGTTTATGAGATGAAGGACTTGGTACGCAAATCATCATTCACAGATGCTTTGAAGTTGGTTAACCTTTAGGCTTACTGTTTATGTATGCTCACTGTTTATCTATGCTCTGAGCTTCAGCAATTTATAAGCTGCATTAATAACAACTTTTAAATAGAAGTATAAAGAACACAGTATATTGAAAAGTTATTACGGTTTCATTAAAAATATTAAGCCATATTGTATAGGTTTTCAGCTACAAGTACCATGATGGGACACTTTCCTGAAAGGATAGTGTTGTAACAGAGTAACATCTGTGAAAGCTTTTGTTGAGAATTTTCCTAAGTATATTCCTTAAATGGTGGTGATTAAAAGATAAGTTAAAAGTCAAACTGTGGAGTAGTCCCTTCCGTTTGTTGATGCCTGTGGTATGGCACTTACACTGATGTTTGTCTGTAATTCAAAATCAAATATTAAAATGATACTGGGGACTTCCCTGGTGGTCCAGTGGGTGAAGAGTCCGCCTTGCAGTGCAAGGCAGCAGTTTGATCCCTGGCCTGGGAAGATCCCACATGCTGCAGAGCAGCTGGACTGGTGTATCCAGTTACAGAGCCGGCGCTCTGCAATGAGAGAGGCCACTGCAATGGGAGGCCCACATAGGCCAAAGAACAAAGATGGGTGAAAGTGAATAAATGAAGAACCAATAAAAGAAGCCACAATTAAAAAAAAATTGCTGTAAATTCTCTGTTTTTTATCTCTTTATTTTAGAAGGCCTATTTGATATCAGAATATATATGTATTTATATCATTTATATGCATGTATATATGAGGTAAAAGTTGTAGTATTTTGGGTTTTGTTTATAACCATCTTTCCTTATCTTGAAATATTTAATGGGCGTAAATCAAGAAGATGTAATTATCCTTTGAAAATTGTGTTACATTATTCATATTTCTGTACGAAGGTCAGAGATAATTGGGTTCTTTCTTCTAGAGCACTACATGAGTGTAATAGTGACACATTCTCTAAGTATGCATATCTAGTCGGAATGAGTTAAGGCTCAGAGGGCAGGTGTTTGGTAAATGGAGAATCGTTTCTGTTACACGTAGTTATTTCAATAACCAGAGCAAAAACTGAGAGAAGCTCTTATTTGTGATTAACACCATCACCCCTCATTCCAACGTCAGCTCTTAATAGCCTGCAAATTGAGAGCAACAGCTTAGCCAAATAAAGGATATCCACCAAAAACTCCATGATAAGCCTTACTTATTGGGAAGATGTTAGAAGCATTTCCTTTGAACTTAGAAACATGATGCTGATTTTTGTCAATGCTTTCAACATTATGCTAGAAGTCCTAGCCTATAAAATAAAAGGATAACTAACATAAGAAATGAAAGGAAGAAACAAAACATATTATTTATAGGTGATTACTGATGGAGAAGATTTAAGGAAAAACTGTATATGAATATTACCAGGACTGACCCTGGATACAAGATAATTTAACAAAAAATCATGCTTCTGTACTTTAGCAAAATGTTTAGATAGTGTGATTTTAAATAATATTCTAGTCACAAGAGCAAAAGGTTATATCACTTCAAGTCTAATAAAATTTATGTAATAACTTCATGGAAAAAGTGATAAAGCTTTATTAAAGAGCCTAAAGCTATCTGAAATATATGAGGAGACAGAAAAGCCTGGAAATGTCAGATATTTTCAGTGTATCTGTTAACTCAGTATTATTTCAAATCAAATTTAAGTCTATTCTGCAGAATTTAGAAAGCTAATCCTAAAATTTATATGAAGAGGTAAAAGGTCAAGATTACCTAAGAAAAATGAAAAGGGAGGATTCATTTAGTTGAATACAAAGCTAAATAATTAGTACATAATAGATGAATGAGGAATAACAAAGTTCAAGAACAGATATTTATAGGAATTCTGTATTCTGTATTCCTATTGGGGAGTTGGTATAATAAATCATTGGAAGAAGAGTGAACTATTTGGTAATTAGGACTAGATTAGCCATATCGGGGAAATTCACACTTACATAAGGATTGAATTCTTTAAGGCTAAACACTTAAAATTGAAAAATCAAAAATTTAAAAGACAATGCAATGTCTTTATGGCATATCTGACGGGAATAAAATAAGACCTAAAATATTAACCTTAAAAGAAAAGATATAGGGGACTTCCCTAGTGGTTCAGTGGCTATGAATCCACCTTGCAGTGCAGGGGACTTGGGTTTGATTTTTGGTGTGGGAACTAAGATCTCACATGCCTTGGAGCAACTAAGCCTCGCGCTGCATCTGCTGAGCCCGCATGTCACGATTAAGAGAGTCCGTGAGCCGCAATGGAAGATCCCGAGTGTTGCAACTAAGACGGTGCAGCCAATGAATAAATATTTTTAAAAAGTTATAAAACTAGAATTTACAACTTTCATTTTAAAAAAAATTAAGAAGTTCTACTATGCTAAAGTGGTAAGGATCTTTTCCTGTTTATTTAATTACTGCTCGTCTGACCTCTTTCAACTTAAGCTCTACAAAGGCAGGAACCTTGGTTATTTCCCAGTATGTAGAGTAGTGCCTGAATCAGTGTGACTTAAAGGCTGTTTCACACTGTGGCCGTTTGCAGCCTCAGTCCCCTTGGGACACTGGGAGCGTTTGTCATCCCATTTGCTGTATTTAATTGGTGGAAAAGTTTCAGGAGCATTCCTAATTAAAATTCATGGAAAAAGTGATAAAGCTTTATTAAAGAGCCTAAAGCTATCTGAAATATATGAGGAGACAGAAAAGCCTGGAAATGTCAGATATTTTCAGTGTATCTGTTAACTCAGTATTATTTCAAATCAAATTTAAGTCTATTCTGCAGAATTTAGAAAGCTAATCCTAAAATTTATATGAAGAGGTAAAAGGTCAAGATTACCTAAGAAAAATGAAAAGGGAGGATTCATTTAGTTGAATACAAAGCTAAATAATTAGTACATAATAGATGAATGAGGAATAACAAAGTTCAAGAACAGATATTTATAGGAATTCTGTATTCTGTATTCCTATTGGGGAGTTGGTATAATAAATCATTGGAAGAAGAGTGAACTATTTGGTAATTAGGACTAGATTAGCCATATCGGGGAAATTCACACTTACATAAGGATTGAATTCTTTAAGGCTAAACACTTAAAATTGAAAAATCAAAAATTTAAAAGACAATGCAATGTCTTTATGGCATATCTGACGGGAATAAAATAAGACCTAAAATATTAACCTTAAAAGAAAAGATATAGGGGACTTCCCTAGTGGTTCAGTGGCTATGAATCCACCTTGCAGTGCAGGGGACTTGGGTTTGATTTTTGGTGTGGGAACTAAGATCTCACATGCCTTGGAGCAACTAAGCCTGCGCGCTGCATCTGCTGAGCCCGCATGTCACGATTAAGAGAGTCCGTGAGCCGCAATGGAAGATCCCGAGTGTTGCAACTAAGACGGTGCAGCCAATGAATAAATATTTTTAAAAAGTTATAAAACTAGAATTTACAACTTTCATTTTAAAAAAAATTAAGAAGTTCTACTATGCTAAAGTGGTAAGGATCTTTTCCTGTTTATTTAATTACTGCTCGTCTGACCTCTTTCAACTTAAGCTCTACAAAGGCAGGAACCTTGGTTATTTCCCAGTATGTAGAGTAGTGCCTGAATCAGTGTGACTTAAAGGCTGTTTCACACTGTGGCCGTTTGCAGCCTCAGTCCCCTTGGGACACTGGGAGCGTTTGTCATCCCATTTGCTGTATTTAATTGGTGGAAAAGTTTCAGGAGCATTCCTAATTAAAATTTGAAACCACCTGTTCACTACATCTGGGAAACTAAAGAAGGAAATTTTGTGTTTTATTCATAGTTTCCAGTGAAATCTGTGCATTTAATGGTAACCCACTCCAGTATTCTTACCTGGAAAGTCCCATGGATGGAGAAGCCTGGCAGGCTATAGTCTGTAGGGTCGCAGAGTTGGACATGACTTAGCAACTAAATAGGATCCACTAACTTACTGCACTCTTTTGAAATTTCCTGAGTAGGGAGAAAGTATCCATTAAGACCTGGCCTCAGCCAGCATGAAGGTTAGAATCATATGGTGGAAAAAGAGGTGATAAGCAGATCAGTCATTATTATGTGACAGTTACCGTGACAAAGGTATACCTTGGAAGCAGAAAGGGTAGAACATTCTAAAGCAGCCTACATTATAAGTAAATAAAGTGCTACTACATTTAAACATACTTAAAATATTTGGAGGACATTTACAAAAAAAACAGGAATTTAAAGAAGAATAAACTTTCTGGAAAGAAAAAGAGGCTGTACTATAAGATATATGCAGGTAAGTCATATCTGTTGTCCTGTCTTGTATCCTCAGAGCTTAGTATTTGGTTATGTGGAAGGTACCCAGGAAAAGGCTTTTGACTAAATCAGTTGAAGAGAATGAGAAATACTCAGTTACTTTCTCTTTTAATAAAATGTCATATCTTTTGAAAACTGCGCATTTCCCCTTTGTTTTTCATTCTTAATAGTCCTATAGTTCTTCTGTCTGATAGGCTTGCCTTTGTTGAAGCTCATGCACTATCATAAAGCTCATCTTCCTCTGATAACCACTTTTTGTATTTAATATCCCAGTTTAAAAATTCTTCCTAGTGTCCTTTGTTTCTTACAGTTGTGAGTGCAGACTTCTAAGCCTTGTGTTCAGGGTTCTTTGTGTTTGGTCCCATCACAGCTATCACACATCACAGCTCCCAGGGTTCCCAAGTATGGCCCCACCCCTATTGATACAGATTCTTCTGATAGTTTTCTATCTGTTATACAAAATCTGCTCATTCTCACCTCATTTCATGCTCACTTGCTCACATATCTGGAGTGTACCTCTTCTCTCCAGTGAAGCAAATCATGCTCAGTCTGTTCATCACAGACTCAGCGCCATCTCTGTCCCTTCAAGACCTTCCAGATCTTTATTTTTTGATGAAAGATGTTTAGATAAAAATCAGAGAGAGAGCAATGGTGGAAAAACTTTATAAAGAAATATATGGGGGCTTCCCCTGGTGGTCCAGTGGGTAAGGACATCGCCTTGCAGTGCAAGGGGCGCCGGTTCGAGCCCTGGCCTGGGAAGATCCCACGTGCCGCAGAGCGGCTGGACTGTGTCCAATTACCGAGCCGGAGCTCTGGAGCGCATGCGCCCAGAGCCGGCGCTCTGCGACAACAGAGGCCACCGCGATGGGAGGCCCACAGGAGCCAAAGAACAAAGACGGATGAAAATAGAGAAGTGAAAGACCAATAGAAGTGGCCCGCCCGCCCCCTTCCCTCCCCAACCCGACCCACTCCCAAAAAATAAATAAATAAATCTTTAAAAAAAAAAATTAGAAAAAAAAAAGAAATATATAAGTTGAATTTGGAAGACAGAGGCTGTCACTAATTCACCTCCTTCATCAAAATCCCCTTGAAAATGTTCACAGTTGTCTCATTTCCATGTTTAGTAGAGAAATGACTTCAGGTCATACCCTCATGATTTCTGTTTTACTTAAACCTTTCTCTCCAAAGTTACCATTGGCTCTCCTTTGTAAAGTTGTATATCTTTTTTTTTTTTTTTTAATTTATTTATTTTGGGCGGGGGTCGGGTTGGGGAGGGAGGAGAGGGCAGGCCACTTCCATTGGTCTTTCATTTCTTCATTTTCATCTGTATTTGTTCTTTGACTCCTGTGGGCCTCCCATCGCGGTGGTGTCTGTTGTCTTAGAGCACCGGTTCTGGGCGCATGCGCTCCAGAGCTCCGGCTCGGTGATTGGACACATCAGTCCAGCCGCTCCGCGGCACGTGGGATCTTCCCAGGCCAGGGATCGAACCGGCGCCCCTTGCACTGCAAGGCGGTGTCCTTACCCACTGGACCACTAGGGGAAGCCCAAGTTGTATATCTTTTATAATAACTTTGAGATTTTTTTTTTAATTGTAAAAGCAATAGAATGTAATAATAATTTGTGGGAAATAGAAACAGGATTAAGGAAGAAATAAAAATCATGCTCAGTCTGTTCATCACAGACTCAGCGCCATCTCTGTCCCTTCAAGACCTTCCAGATCTTTATTTTTGATGAAAGATGTTTAGATAAAAATCAGAGAGCAATGGTGGAAAACTTTATAAAGAAATATGGGGCTTCCCTGGTGGTCAGTGGTAGGACATCGCCTTGCAGTGCAAGGCGGTTGAGCCCTGGCCTGGGAAGATCCACGTGCCGCAGAGCGGCTGGACTGTGTCAATTCGAGCCGAGCTCTGGGCGCATGCGCCCAGAGCCGGCGCCTGCGACAACAGAGGCCACGCGATGGGAGGCCCACAGGAGCCAAAGAACAAAAGACGGATGAAAATAGAAGTGAAAGACCAATAGAAGTGCCCCCCCCGCCCCCTTCCCTCCCCAACCCGACCCACTCCCAAAAAATAAATAAATAAATCTTTAAAAAAAAAAATTAGAAAAAAAAAAGAAATATATAAGTTGAATTTGGAAGACAGAGGCTGTCACTAATTCACCTCCTTCATCAAAATCCCCTTGAAAATGTTCACAGTTGTCTCATTTCCATGTTTAGTAGAGAAATGACTTCAGGTCATACCCTCATGATTTCTGTTTTACTTAAACCTTTCTCTCCAAAGTTACCATTGGCTCTCCTTTGTAAAGTTGTATATCTTTTTTTTTTTTTTTTTAATTTATTTATTTTGGGCGGGGGTCGGGTTGGGGAGGGAGGGGGGAGGGCAGGCCACTTCCATTGGTCTTTCATTTCTTCATTTTCATCTGTATTTGTTCTTTGACTCCTGTGGGCCTCCCATCGCGGTGGTGTCTGTTGTCTTAGAGCACCGGTTCTGGGCGCATGCGCTCCAGAGCTCCGGCTCGGTGATTGGACACATCAGTCCAGCCGCTCCGCGGCACGTGGGATCTTCCCAGGCCAGGGATCGAACCGGCGCCCCTTGCACTGCAAGGCGGTGTCCTTACCCACTGGACCACTAGGGGAAGCCCAAGTTGTATATCTTTTATAATAACTTTGAGATTTTTTTTTTAATTGTAAAAGCAATAGAATGTAATAATAATTTGTGGGAAATAGAAACAGGATTAAGGAAGAAATAAAAATCAACCAGTGCTTCTGTTTGTCTCACCAGTACTCTTAGTTTGATTCACAAAAGAATCTTCTTTAGAAGTTCCTATGTAGAACACTCAGAATAAACACTCTTCAACCCAGCTCACCATAAGTTTATGATGTCAGCAGTTGGCTAAGCTGTAATGAGTCTTGCCTGTTATACCATTGAATGGTCTGTAACCTATTCATTGGGTTTATAATTATTTTGGTGTACTTTGCAGATTATATTGTACTATTATTATTATCAGTAAGGCTTAAAAGAATAAAAGCTCTCAATGTGTTAAACGTTTCAGTAAAAATATTCTAATAATTATAATAGAACTTATATAGAGAGAAATTATTAAAACAGCAAGTATGGAGAACCTGATAAACATAAAAGTATATTTAATATAGTCACGATGCAACAGGGATAATAATGACTATATTCAATTGATGGTAAGAAGATAAGGAAAAGTGTTTGTGCCTAAAGGACATATAATTAGACGATGGTGGTGTTCAGTCACTCAGTCGTGGCCGATTCTTTGCAGCCCTGTGAACTGCAGGCTCATTGTAGACAAGCAGAGAGTTAAACACTCCGGGGGTCCCAGTCTTAGGTGGGCCTGTTCATAGTTCTGTGAGTTTTACCAACAGGAGCCCTAACAGGTTCTTACAGTGAAGACTCAGAAAAGTTCTCTTTTGCTATTGGCAGAGGGAGAGGAAAAAGCAACTTTTGAATATGTCCAGAACATTCTGTTTTTCTTAAGCCTGCCCTCAAAAGAACCCATTTTACTAGCCTAGCCTGTGGGTTTTGTCAGAGCCTAACTAACCTAGGGGAAGGGAAATACAAATTCCAGCCTCCTTCAACGTTTCCCATGGGTGAAGAGACATAAACTTCAGCAGCCTCTAGCCAACCTGTCCTGTCTGAGGGTGGAGGTAGGGGACAAGGTTAAAGTGTTAGGCACTCAGTCATGTCTGACTCTTTGTGACCCCATGGACTGTAGCCAGCTAGACTCTTTTCTGTCCATAGGATTTTCAGGAAAGAATACTGAAGTGTGTTGCCATTTCCTCCTCCAGGGGATCTTCCTGACCCAGAGATCAAACCTGGGTCTCCCATTGCAGGTTGATTCTTTACCATCTGAGCCACCAGGGAAAGACTCCAGTTCCTATGTAGAACTTCTAGGTATCAGAATAAACACTCTTCAACCCAGCTCACCATAAGTTTATGATGTCAGCAGTTGGCTAAGCTGTAATGAGTCTTGCCTGTTATACCATTGAATGGTCTGTAACCTATTCATTGGGTTTATAATTATTTTGGTGTACTTTGCAGATTATATTGTACTATTATTATTATCAGTAAGGCTTAAAAGAATAAAAGCTTTCAATGTGTTAAAGCGTTTCAGAAAAAATATTCTAATAATTATAATAGAACTTATATAGAGAGAAATTATTAAAACAGCAAGTATGGAGAACCTGATAAACATAAAAGTATATTTAATATAGTCACGATGCAACAGGGATAATAATGACTATATTCAATTGATGGTAAGAAGATAAGGAAAAGTGTTTGTGCCTAAAGGACATATAATTAGACGATGGTGGTGTTCAGTCACTCAGTCGTGGCCGATTCTTTGCAGCCCTGTGAACTGCAGGCTCATTGTAGACAAGCAGAGAGTTAAACACTCCGGGGGTCCCAGTCTTAGGTGGGCCTGTTCATAGTTCTGTGAGTTTTACCAACAGGAGCCCTAACAGGTTCTTACAGTGAAGACTCAGAAAAGTTCTCTTTTGCTATTGGCAGAGGGAGAGGAAAAAGCAACTTTTGAATATGTCCAGAACATTCTGTTTTTCTTAAGCCTGCCCTCAAAAGAACCCATTTTACTAGCCTAGCCTGTGGGTTTTGTCAGAGCCTAACTAACCTAGGGGAAGGGAAATACAAATTCCAGCCTCCTTCAACGTTTCCCATGGGTGAAGAGACATAAACTTCAGCAGCCTCTAGCCAACCTGTCCTGTCTGAGGGTGGAGGTAGGGGACAAGGTTAAAGTGTTAGGCACTCAGTCATGTCTGACTCTTTGTGACCCCATGGACTGTAGCCAGCTAGACTCTTTTCTGTCCATAGGATTTTCAGGAAAGAATACTGAAGTGTGTTGCCATTTCCTCCTCCAGGGGATCTTCCTGACCCAGAGATCAAACCTGGGTCTCCCATTGCAGGTTGATTCTTTACCATCTGAGCCACCAGGGAAAGAAGCACTCGTAAATGTCACAGTGAAAGGGCACACGCTCTTTAAAGGGCAGAGGACTAAGAAATTTAGACATAGTACTATAGGACATATCCCTTCCCACCTCCACGCCTCGCCACCGCACTGGGAGCCTATTTACTTTAGCTCTTTTTACCTGAAGCATCATGTTCAACTTTCAACAAAAAATTGCAAGGAATACTAAAAGCCAAAACTGACACGTAAGAATCAATAACAATTTTATATTTCTGTTATAAAATAGACCAACAAAAAATTTTATATTTCTATTATAAAAATACAAGTGTCAGGAAGGAAAGTATCCTATTTGTAACAGTACTTAAAAATACAAAATAACTAGGAATAAATTTAAGATATAGGAAGAAACTATAAGAAGATACTTTAAAACTGCTGAAAAATATTAAAGCATATTTAAATAAATGTAGTCACACCTTATTTTTTGATCCTTTTGATGGAAAGGCTCCTTATTGTTCAGATTTTAATTCTTGCTTGTTCTTTAAATAATAGGTTAGGACTTGACAAACTGATTCTCAAATTTTTAATGACAGAACTTGGTTGATGGGATGGTTAAATAAATTATTTATATATTTACAATAGAATACTATATAGTGTTTGGAAAGAGGAAGTGGATCTTCATGTGTATGTATGAAAATACATGTAAGATTGGTTAAAAAATTAAGGACAGAAGAGAGTGTTTAAGTTTCTCTTTGGGAATTGTTAGGGGCAGGCTAGAAGAAGCTATGGATACACAAACAGGTGGTATTAATTAGAGACAAAGTCAAATGGAAACATGGCATGTTTGGAGACTGAACAATTCTGAGTAAAAATGAAGGGCATGCACTGGGTAATGACAATGCAGAGAAAAGAACAGCTTAAAAAAATATATTTGTGTGGACATGAGGTGTTAAAGCTGCCTGAGTGTTTCAGATTGAAGGAGAGGAGTCAGAAAGAACGACTCCAGGTTTTAAAAGTGAAAAAAAGTGAAAGTGTTAGTCCGTCAGTTGTGTCCAAGTCTTTGCGGCCTCATGGACTGAACATGTAGCCTGCCAGGCTCCTCTGTCCTCTGTTGTCCGGGCAGGAATACTGGAGTGGGTAGCTGTTCCCTTCTCCAGGTTTCAAACTGGTGAGAATTTATGCGTTTGCTTCTTTGGTGTCTGACCATCCCTCCTTGGTGTACTTTGCTGTTCCTCTCTCCTCAGCTTAACAAGGGGACCCAAGTATGTCCTTCATCCCTTGCTCTCCTCCTGAGCTCTACTCCCACCTTCCTTTTGCGTGTTCTTTTTCATATCTTTAGCTCCCATCTCTTTACTTCTGGTTGTGATCTCTTTCTCAACTTCTGATCCAGCATATCATTTGCTTGCTATACAATTGCAGTATGATTTTATGTCATGATTATAGTCTTAATAGTCATACATCTGTTCAAATTCAGTTGCTGCTGTGAGGGGTGTGTCACTTTGGAAAAGTTGCTTAAATTCTGAACAGGTTAATTATCTCCTTTATAAACGGGAATAAAAATACTGTTTCTCGGACTTCCCTGGTGGTCCAGTGGATAAGGCCCCGCCTTGCAGTGCAAGGGGCACCAGTTCGATCCCTGGCCAGGGAGGATCCCGTGTGCTGCAGAGCGGCTGGACTGATGTGTCCAATTGCGAGCCTGCACTCTGGAGCGCATGTGCCCAGAGCTGGTGCTCTGTGGCGAGAGAGGCCACTGCGATGGGAGGCCCACACAGGCCAAAGAACAAAGATAAATGAATAAATGAAGGAACAATAGAAGTGGCCAAAAAAAAAATACTGTTTATCTTTCAGTGTATTATGAGCACTAAATGAATAATCTTCTGAAAGCAGTGCATTAACTGGGCCAGTTTCATGATGGTGTTCTCTATGTATTAGGTGAAATGAAAGTAATGAGAGATCTATCTACCTGTCTACATCTGTTGTGTTTTCAGTAGAAATTGTTATAAGCCATTCTTTATTGAAAGAAATGTTCTTTATCATTAGTTTATATCCTTCTTTTTGGTTTTAAAAGTCTCTTATGAAATGAGATTGCTAATAGATGGTGGTAGTTGTTCTGATTAGTGTTCTCAGTTATTGAAAAAATACTTGGCAGGCCTACATTATTCCCCTCCCCAGCCTCCACAGTTTCTTTTATTTGTATCTTGTATTAGTATGGCGCATTTGTTATAATTGCTGAACTGATATTGACACATGATATTAATTAAAATCCATGGTTTACATTGGAGTTCACTCTTGTGTATTCTCTAGGCTTTGACAAATGTGTGATGACATGGTTCTACCATTATTGTGTCATGTGAAGTAGTTTTACTACCCTGAAAGCACTTTTTACGCCACATACCTGTTCCTCCCTCTTCTCCCTGAACCCCTGGCCACTACGGATCTTTTCACTGTTTTCATAGTTTTGCCTTTTCCAGTATGTAGCCAGATTGGCTCTTTTACTTAGCAGTATGCCTTTATGATTCTTCCATATCTTTTCGTGGCTTGATAGCTCATTTCTTCTTATAACTAAATAGTATTCCTTTGAATTGATATACCTGATATACGGCAATTTGTTTATCCATTTACTTCCTGAAGGACTTTTCAGTTGCTTCCAAGCTTTAACAGTTATGAACACCTTGATTTTAAGATTTAAACAAATTTTTTTCTTAATATTAGGTATATTAATTTCTTGCTGTAACAGAATATGCAAACTTATCGGTGGTTTAAAACAACAGCATTTTATCCTCTCACAGCTCAGGAGTATGTAATAAGAAATATACATGTTGGTATTCATCTTTAGCTCTTAGAACTCCTAAAACTTGTCATCTTCTAAGTGATAACAGCCATAGGAACATCTTTGGTTCTAATATTTGACTTTTTTGTGATAAAAGTAAAGAGCATATTTTGATAATCATAATACATCCCTTTGGATCACACCTGAATTTATGTTAATGAATAACTTTTGAAAAGCCTTTAAGGATTGGGCCTGGCTCTCAGGGCAATCCACCTTTGACCACTTTTGGAACTTTCAACTTTCTCCTGTCTCTGGGGAAGGGGAAGAGGCTGGAGGTTAAATTAATCTCAAATGACCATAATTCATTTGATCATGTCTTAAGTAATGAAGTCTCCATAAAGATACCCTGACTGAAGGATTCAGAAAACTTCCAGATTGGTGAACACTTTGAGGTTATGGGAGGGTAATAGCCCCGTTAGCATGTGGAAATCCCTCACAGCCTTCTGTCCCATACTTTGCCCTAGGCAGGTCTTCCATCTGGTGGTTTTTGAGTTCTGTCCTTCAAGAAAAAACTGATGAATGTAGGTCAGGTGTTACCCTAGTTTTGTGAGCCATTTTAGCAAATTATTGAACCCAGGAAGAGCTTGTGGGAAACTTTGATTTTTGGATGGTTGGTCAGAAGTACAGATCACCTGGGATTTGAGGTTGACGCTGGAAGTGTAGGGGCAGTCTTGTGAGTCTGAGCCCTTACACTAATCATGGGTGATAGGGTGGTAACTGAGTTGTAGGATACCCAGTTGATATCTGCTGAGAACTGCAGATTTCCTTGTTATGGAAAAACCCACACAGCTGGTGTCAGAAGTGTTGAGAGTACAGAACAACAGGGTTTTTTTTTTTTTTTTTTTCTTTTTCTTTTTCTTTAGGAGGGTCATAACCTGAAATCAGGGTGTTGGTCGGAGGTGATTACCTCTGAGGGCTCAGGGGAAGAATCTGTTCCATACTTTTTTTCTAGCTGCTGGGGATGACCAGTGATGCTTGGTGTTCCTCGGTTTGTAGATCCATTGCACTAATGTCCGCCTCCATCTTCACATGACATTAACCCTGTATCTCTGTATCTTCGTAGGGATGACTTCTTATTGATAGATGACAGTCATATTGAATTAGGGGTCTGCCCTATCCAGTATATTCTCATTTAACTAGTTACATCTGCACTGACCCCATTTCCAAATAAGGTCACCTTCCAAGGTGCCGTCAGTGAGTATTTCAGCCTGTCTGTATAAACTGCAGCATGAAGCAATGCTTTCCAGATTGCTCCTCTGTGCATACTCACCCTTTTTTTGTTGCTTTTTCTGTTACTGATGGTGATGTAATATTATCCAACTCAAATGGTTTCAGCTAAAAACCAAATTGTCCTTGGCAGTGTTACAGAAAAGGCTTCCTTGTGCTTGAACTTGACTGTATTTTCAAATATATATCCAATAAGATATATCCCACATGGCAGTGTCTGACTTTACTCTGTTCAAATTTTAGTTCATATGGTTCATTTGCATACTTTGTGGTTTGTGAGTGAGGTATAAAAAATACAATAAAGTGAAATTGATGTAAAATAATTTTTTCTTAGATTTATCCAAATAAAGAATGTTTATTATGATTTTACTGCTTTAGTACATAAACTATGAAAGATAGTTTAGAACTTCTACAGACTCATTTCCCCTTTTCAGGTGATTAAAACTTAGTGTTTTGCAGATTTCAGAAAAAATTCTTTCCTGTTTTTCTGTCATCTGACATTCTGTGTGAAAGCTGACCTGTAAGCTTGCCAACTTCCAGATCATCATTATAGACAATGTTTATGAATTTCCTTTGTAATCGTTTCCTAGTCAGAGAGGAGGAGAGAAAAGGAGGTAGGTTAAAGTAGCATGGAAAGTTACTGAGCACTTTGAAAATAGCTTGTTGAAGAGGACATGGAAGAAAATGGGGAAAAAACATGCTTGGAGAGCAGGCAAAAGTGAATTTTGTTTCAGAAGTAAAAAAAATTATGTTTCTTTTTTTTTTTTTTTCCACCAGCAAGATTTTTTTAATGTGATCAATAGACTTCTCTTGATAGTTGTGAAAAGGGCTAAATATTCTGTTAAGTGCTGTTAAAAAGCAGATTTTATATAATCTTTCTTGATAGTAGAGGACAGAAGAGCATGATGTGCTACAGTCTGTGGGGTAGCAAGGAGTGACACACGACTTAGCTACTGAACAACGACAACATCTGTTGATGTAGCCTGAGTTTCTGAGTCAGGGCAGCACCTAATACAGCTGACAGGAAACAGATTGGATAGCAATTAGTAACGTGACTTTGGTTCAGTAGGAGAACATGTCTTACGTATTCCAGACCGGGGCCCCCACAAAATTTTCTGTTGATGCCCTAGCCTGAGTTTCTGTATAAACTGCAGCATGAAGCAATGCTTTCCAGATTGCTCCTCTGTGCATACTCACCCTTTTTTTGTTGCTTTTTCTGTTACTGATGGTGATGTAATATTATCCAACTCAAATGGTTTCAGCTAAAAACCAAATTGTCCTTGGCAGTGTTACAGAAAAGGCTTCCTTGTGCTTGAACTTGACTGTATTTTCAAATATATATCCAATAAGATATATCCCACATGGCAGTGTCTGACTTTACTCTGTTCAAATTTTAGTTCATATGGTTCATTTGCATACTTTGTGGTTTGTGAGTGAGGTATAAAAAATACAATAAAGTGAAATTGATGTAAAATAATTTTTTCTTAGATTTATCCAAATAAAGAATGTTTATTATGATTTTACTGCTTTAGTACATAAACTATGAAAGATAGTTTAGAACTTCTACAGACTCATTTCCCCTTTTCAGGTGATTAAAACTTAGTGTTTTGCAGATTTCAGAAAAAATTCTTTCCTGTTTTTCTGTCATCTGACATTCTGTGTGAAAGCTGACCTGTAAGCTTGCCAACTTCCAGATCATCATTATAGACAATGTTTATGAATTTCCTTTGTAATCGTTTCCTAGTCAGAGAGGAGGAGAGAAAAGGAGGTAGGTTAAAGTAGCATGGAAAGTTACTGAGCACTTTGAAAATAGCTTGTTGAAGAGGACATGGAAGAAAATGGGGAAAAAACATGCTTGGAGAGCAGGCAAAAGTGAATTTTGTTTCAGAAGTAAAAAAAATTATGTTTCTTTTTTTTTTTTTTTCCACCAGCAAGATTTTTTTAATGTGATCAATAGACTTCTCTTGATAGTTGTGAAAAGGGCTAAATATTCTGTTAAGTGCTGTTAAAAAGCAGATTTTATATAATCTTTCTTGATAGTAGAGGACAGAAGAGCATGATGTGCTACAGTCTGTGGGGTAGCAAGGAGTGACACACGACTTAGCTACTGAACAACGACAACATCTGTTGATGTAGCCTGAGTTTCTGAGTCAGGGCAGCACCTAATACAGCTGACAGGAAACAGATTGGATAGCAATTAGTAACGTGACTTTGGTTCAGTAGGAGAACATGTCTTACGTATTCCAGAGGGTTTCTCCTGGTGGAACTTTCTCTGTTCTCTCATATCTGAGGATGATATAACTTCCTCTCTGCTGAAGATGTTTCTCTGTGAATGCCAGCACACCTAACAAATCAGCCTGGCTTTGCTGTCATAGTTTCTCTACTTTCATTTTAGGAAGGTAGGATTCTTGTGTTTTTGAGTTGACTTTTGTTTTGACCTTAACTCCTTTCTTCGTTTCATCTGTGTTTCTTTTTTCATTATTGACATATGTGAAATGAAGCTCTCTTCAAGTAAAAATCATCATGTGTAACTAAATAATTGTATTTGTTTTATAAACCTAGGGTCAAATTTGATCACTCTTTCCAATAAGTTATCTCTTATAGCTCTTTATTTCTCCTTATGGATTAATTCAGGATTTTGGTGTTTTTCTCCTAGATTATTATCTTTTCATCTTTATCTTGTCAGTTCTGTGCCGATCTTTGACCATACCATTTACCTCTATCAGAGCCCTAGGGTGGTTTCCCTGTAGATGATTGGTCAAGTTTATTATCTTTACTGTCTTCTGTCCCTGTATTTTATTGTGAAAATTTCCAGACACACTACTGAGTTTATGAGAATTCTCTATATGTTGACTATTAACCCCTAAGCAAATATTTTCTCTGATTTGGTAGGTTGGTTCGATTCCTGGGTCAGGAAGATCCTCTGGAGAAGGAAATGATAACCTACTCCAGTATTCTTGCCTGAAAAATTCTATGGGCAGAGGAGCCTGGCTGGCTATGGTCCATGGGGTCACAAAGAGTTGGACGTGACTGAAGTAGCTTAGCATGGGTGCATGCATGAGTGGGTTTATTTGTGTGCTTTCTATCCCATTCTCTTGATCTAGGTATCTTTTTAATGCCAGCAGCATACTGTTTTGATTACTAAAACTTTGTAATATAGTTTGCAATCCAGAAGTATGATGCTTCCAACTGTGTTTGTTCTCAAGATTTCTTTGGCTATTCAAGATCTTTTGTTGTTTTATACAAATTTCAGAATTTTTTTTTCTATTTCTGTTGAAAAATGTCAGTGGAATTTGGATAGAGATTGCATTGAACTTTTTATGTTTTTAATGTCAAAATTTACCTCTTTTATATATTCACGAAGAAATTATACTGGCCCAAGTTTAATATTCTTTTCATTTAAACCATATAATATGTTTCAAGTTAAGTGGTTAATGTACCCATTTTATTATAGAATTAGAGTTTTCTGAGTCTCACTGTATATTTACCTTTATCAGTGTGTTGTACATTTTCATGTTTCCATGTTACAATTAGTGTCTTTTCATTTCAACCTGAAGAATTCTTTTCAGCATTTTTTGTAAGGCAGATCTAGTAGTGATTATTTTGTGTGGCAGACCTAGCTTTTATTCATCTGGGAAGTCTTTGTTTCTTCTTCATTTCTTCTTTTTTAATTTAAATTTTTTTTTAAACACCAAAATCATTTTATTTTTTGTGATAGTTTCGGGTGAACAGTGGAGGGGCTGTTCTTCATTTCTGAAGGATACCTTTGTTGGATACAGTGTTCTTTTTTTTTTTTTTTTATTAATTTTGGCCTCTTTTATTGGTTTATTTATTTATTTGTTTTCATCCATCTTTATTCTTTGGCCTGTGTGAGCCTGCCATTGCAGTGGCCTCTCTTGCTGCAGAGCACTGGCTCTGGGTGCATGTGCTCCAGAGCTCTGGCTCGTAATTGGCAATACCGGCCCAGCTGCTCCGAGGCATGTGGAATCTTTCTGGGCCAGGGATCGAACGAGTGCCCCCTGCACTGCAAAGTGGACTCTTCCCTGGACAGCCAGGGAAGCCCAGGATAGAATATTCTTAACTGGCAGTTTTTTTCTTTGAATAAAAGAAATGTGGAATATCATTCATTCCACTGTCTCTTGACCTGTAAGGTTTCTGCTTGGATATCTGCTGGTAACCGAATGAGAGTTCCTCTGTAAGTTACAGTCTTCATCTTACTGGGTTTAGGGTTTTCTCATTGTCTTTGATTTTCACAAGTTTCATTATAATTTTTCTTACAGAAAATAATTTGGAGTTGAAATAATGTGGGGAATTTATTAGCTTTATGAACTTGGGTGTAGAATCTTTTCTCCAGGTTTGGAAAATTCTTAGCCATGATTTTTTTTTGAATAATCTTTATTACCCCTTTCCTTTCTGTTCCTTCTGGAACTCGAATGGTTTGCTGTGAATTCTTTTGATAGCATCCTGTAGATCATATAGACCCTTTTTCATTCTTCTTTCTTTGTTCTCCTCTGACTGGGTTATTTCAGAGTTCCTCTGCTCTGACTCCTGGATTCCGTCTTCTGCCTGTTCTGCTGTTGATGCTTTCTCTTACATTTTTCGTTATGCTCATTGAATTCTCTAGCTCCAGAATCTGTGTTTTCTCTTAGATTCTCCATTGCTGTTCATTGAATTCTCTTAGCTCCAGAGTCTATTCTTTTAGTGTCTCTTTATTTCTTGTTTTGATTATGTGTTGTTTTTCAGATTTTGTTACATTGTCTCTTTATTTTCTTGAGCTTCACAGAGATCCTGCAAGATGGCTGTTTTAAATTCTTTACTGGATAAACCACATATCTGTGTCTTTGCTGTAAGTTGCCAGAGGATAATTACGATCTTTTGGTAGTGTCAGGTTTCCTTTATTGGCATGTCCCTTGTAGTTTTACACTGCTGTTTTGGCACTTGAAGTAACAGTTAACCCCCCTCTAATCTTTGTTAGCTGAGAGGTACTGTTTGTTGGTCCAGTTTGTGTTCTTGGGGAGGGTGATACTGCCTTAGGTCCTCCTACCCACTCTAATGTCCCAACCTATATTTTTGTTGTTGTTGTTGTTGTTCTGATTGGGGTGCTGGGACATCCTTAGAAAGCTGAACTTCCATAAAAGCTTTCTCATATGTGGGCATCTGCCGAAGTCAGTGTTTTCCAGGTACACCAGTTAAAAGAGGTTGGAGTCAATTCACAGGCCCCTGCTGGTTCTACATCCTGTACCAGATTCTCTTTGCTTGTTACATGATGCACAGGGGATGAGCCTCCCTAGGTCCTTCAGTATATGGCGCTGTATTCCATAGTTCCCATGGAGCATTTTTGTTTATTGTTAGATGCCAATTTTAGATGTTAAAGGGCAACAAAAACAAGAGATGTCTTCTGTGACCATGAGGCCAACATTGCTGCTCTTGCTGCTAGATGGTTCCCTTTATGACATGGTACCTCAAATATTAGTCTCTGTGTATTTTAGAGCAGAGGAATAAAGTACCATGTGACTAAGCCATTGTGAAAAGAGACAGTGCAAATTTATGTTGGTGCTTCTGTTAAGTATTTCTTACATTTTACTAGTACCTTGCAGTTCCCTATATGATTCATTGATCTCATTTCATAGTCACAAATCTGTAAAGTAGATATAAATATTACCTTAATAATATAAATGATGAAACTAAGACTCAGGGTTGTATGTTGGCAGTAAATGCTTTTTTGGTTTTCATTATTTGTGTTTTTTGACTGGAGGGTAGTTAGGATATAAAATTTGTCTTTGCTGGGTACCACAAATTTGTATATATATATTTTAATTTTCATCCCCCCTTTTCAGCTTAATTATTGCCTCAGGTGATTTCTTTTTCTTCAAAGCAGGACTTGTGGGCTGTATTTTTGTTGATTTGGCATATCTGAGAATGGCTTCCATGTTAGAGAAGTCGACAGGGTTTTGTTCTAGGTACTGGGCTTTGCTTTATTGGCATGTCCCTTGTAGTTTTACACTGCTGTTTTGGCACTTGAAGTAACAGTTAACCCCCCTCTAATCTTTGTTAGCTGAGAGGTACTGTTTGTTGGTCCAGTTTGTGTTCTTGGGGAGGGTGATACTGCCTTAGGTCCTCCTACCCACTCTAATGTCCCAACCTATATTTTTGTTGTTGTTGTTGTTGTTCTGATTGGGGTGCTGGGACATCCTTAGAAAGCTGAACTTCCATAAAAGCTTTCTCATATGTGGGCATCTGCCGAAGTCAGTGTTTTCCAGGTACACCAGTTAAAAGAGGTTGGAGTCAATTCACAGGCCCCTGCTGGTTCTACATCCTGTACCAGATTCTCTTTGCTTGTTACATGATGCACAGGGGGATGAGCCTCCTCCTAGGTCCTTCAGTATATGGCGCTGTATTCCATAGTTCCCATGGAGCATTTTTGTTTATTGTTAGATGCCAATTTTAGATGTTAAAGGGCAACAAAAACAAGAGATGTCTTCTGTGACCATGAGGCCAACATTGCTGCTCTTGCTGCTAGATGGTTCCCTTTATGACATGGTACCTCAAATATTAGTCTCTGTGTATTTTAGAGCAGAGGAATAAAGTACCATGTGACTAAGCCATTGTGAAAAGAGACAGTGCAAATTTATGTTGGTGCTTCTGTTAAGTATTTCTTACATTTTACTAGTACCTTGCAGTTCCCTATATGATTCATTGATCTCATTTCATAGTCACAAATCTGTAAAGTAGATATAAATATTACCTTAATAATATAAATGATGAAACTAAGACTCAGGGTTGTATGTTGGCAGTAAATGCTTTTTTGGTTTTCATTATTTGTGTTTTTTGACTGGAGGGTAGTTAGGATATAAAATTTGTCTTTGCTGGGTACCACAAATTTGTATATATATATTTTAATTTTCATCCCCCCTTTTCAGCTTAATTATTGCCTCAGGTGATTTCTTTTTCTTCAAAGCAGGACTTGTGGGCTGTATTTTTGTTGATTTGGCATATCTGAGAATGGCTTCCATGTTAGAGAAGTCACAGAATTTTCCTTTAAGAATCTGATAACATTTTCTTATTGTCTTCTAGTTTTACAGAGAAATTGGAAGGTAGCTGGGCTTTGCTTTTGTATGTAAAGTCTGTTTTTTAAAAATTTTGTCTGTATTTTCATAGTTTGTCTTTTAATTGCAGTTCAAAAATTTTGCCAAGATGCACCCAGGTATGCCTCTGTTCATTGAATTTTATGTGGAGCACGGTAAACTGTTTTGATCAGCAAACATAGAATATCTTTATTCATTTCAAAAGCATGTTCTTCAGTTACAGATTAGATTATTTCTTTTATCCTGTAGTAATTTTTTCCTTTAGGAAATATAATTCTTTTTATTGATTGTCATCTTCCGTCATGTTTTTAATGTCTATTTTTTCTAGAAATTCTTAGAGGAGTTTTCATGTTTGCTCTCTACATAAATGCTGTTTTCTGAATAATTTGTTCAGTTCTTTATTAATGCCAGCACATACTTTCTTTCTATTATTATTATATTTTAATTTTTTGTCGCAGGTCCTTGTTTTACCCATTTCTCTTAGTTTCTGTCTCTTGTTTTTGTTCCTGCTTCCTAGGGGATATGGCTTATTTCCTTTTAGGTATGCCAGATAGCTTACAGATTGTTCCTACTAATGTTTATAGGAATTATTTTCAGAGGCTGTTTTTTTGAGCTTCAGACTGATATTTCCTTTATCTTGTCAAATAATCTCTTTTTTTCTATTGCCGCCCCACGCCACCCCCGCTTTATTTCTCTTTTGTTTCATTATGGATAGATTTGTTCAGAATCAGTGTTTGCCAGGAAACAAAGGGTCTGGATTGCCCTTGACCCTGCTTTTGTTCAGGTGTTTCAGATTCTTTCTGTGTCAGTATCTTGATCTCTAAAGTAAGTTGTTCATGTATAACTTCCAGTATACGTTTGTTATTAAAAGTCTGTCATCTGGCGCAGATTTTCCAAACAAAGCTATCCGTCTTCTTCTCTTCATTGTCCTGCTCTTTAGACATTCTAGTCAGAGTCTAAGAGAACCTGTGGTTCTTAATGTGCTCCCTCACAAATTTGAATTTTTTTACAGGATTTTTTTGGTGGGCTGTATTTTTGTTGATTTGGCATATCTGAGAATGGCTTCCATGTTAGAGAAGTCACAGAATTTTCCTTTAAGAATCTGATAACATTTTCTTATTGTCTTCTAGTTTTACAGAGAAATTGGAAGGTAGCTGGGCTTTGCTTTTGTATGTAAAGTCTGTTTTTTAAAAATTTTGTCTGTATTTTCATAGTTTGTCTTTTAATTGCAGTTCAAAAATTTTGCCAAGATGCACCCAGGTATGCCTCTGTTCATTGAATTTTATGTGGAGCACGGTAAACTGTTTTGATCAGCAAACATAGAATATCTTTATTCATTTCAAAAGCATGTTCTTCAGTTACAGATTAGATTATTTCTTTTATCCTGTAGTAATTTTTTCCTTTAGGAAATATAATTCTTTTTATTGATTGTCATCTTCCGTCATGTTTTTAATGTCTATTTTTTCTAGAAATTCTTAGAGGAGTTTTCATGTTTGCTCTCTACATAAATGCTGTTTTCTGAATAATTTGTTCAGTTCTTTATTAATGCCAGCACATACTTTCTTTCTATTATTATTATATTTTAATTTTTTGTCGAGGTCCTTGTTTTACCCATTTCTCTTAGTTTCTGTCTCTTGTTTTTGTTCCTGCTTCCTAGGGGATATGGCTTATTTCCTTTTAGGTATGCCAGATAGCTTACAGATTGTTCCTACTAATGTTTATAGGAATTATTTTCAGAGGCTGTTTTTTTGAGCTTCAGACTGATATTTCCTTTATCTTGTCAAATAATCTCTTTTTTTCTATTGCCGCCCCACGCCACCCCCGCTTTATTTCTCTTTTGTTTCATTATGGATAGATTTGTTCAGAATCAGTGTTTGCCAGGAAACAAAGGGTCTGGATTGCCCTTGACCCTGCTTTTGTTCAGGTGTTTCAGATTCTTTCTGTGTCAGTATCTTGATCTCTAAAGTAAGTTGTTCATGTATAACTTCCAGTATACGTTTGTTATTAAAAGTCTGTCATCTGGCGCAGATTTTCCAAACAAAGCTATCCGTCTTCTTCTCTTCATTGTCCTGCTCTTTAGACATTCTAGTCAGAGTCTAAGAGAACCTGTGGTTCTTAATGTGCTCCACTCATGTGTTTCTGTGTTTTTTCTCACTCTGCAAAGCTTTGCTTAAGAAGATTATACCTCATCATACACCTGTGCCTCTGCCAGAGCTGCCTGTCTCTTCATGCCTGTCTGCAGTGCACACTTTTTCTGTGGGCTGAAGCTTTCTTCTGGAGGTAGAAAGAGAGAAAGACAGGAAATCAGGGGGAAAACACTATAGCAACTACAGGCAGTGTGCCTGTGCAGTAGAGAACTAGTGCCCAGCTTTGTAAGTAACATGATACTTGTATTTCCTAATCAAGTGGTAGAAGAAGGCCAAAGGATAATGTATCTTCCCTGTATATGACCTTTCACATGTAGACTTTTTAAAGTGTACTGTTAGTTATTATTTGTATCTTTTGATTTGTGTTTATAATTAGTAGTAATTCTTACCAGATTCTGGCAATCTTATTAGTCTAATTTTTTATTTTTATTATTGATGGAAAACACTTGTTAACTGTCTTTTTGTGTCAGCACAGATATTTATACTTGGCATATTAGCTCATTTAATTTACAACAACCCTTTTCTGGAGTACTATAATTATTACCGTTTTATAGGAGGAGACAATGAGGCATGAAGAATTTGAACATCTTGTCGAAGAGTACCTAGCTGGCATGTAACACTACCAGAATTTAAAGCCAGAATATATATATTTACATAATGCAATTTTTTTATGCTGACTTTCTGTATCTTCACAGGTTCACCCTTTTTCCTTCCTTTCCTCCTATTCTGTCTTTCTTTTTTCTTATATTTATGACTACATGAAAGAATATGTCAGGAACTAGCAATGAGATACCATTAAAAATATGACCTTTTTGAGTTCTAGAATGTAGAATATTAAAAAAACATGTATGTGTATATATAGTTGAGTACTTTAGGTATTGCTTTATGCAATAAATTATTTTCAGAAGTGAATTTGTCTAGCCTGCAGATTTACTGAACCGAAGTAATTTGTTCAGTTCAGTCCAGTCGCTCATTTGTGTCTGCCTCTTTGCAACCCCACAGACTGCAGCACACCAGGCTTTCCTCTCCTTCACTGTCTCCCAGAGCTTGCTCAAACTCATGTCCATTGACTCAGTGATGCCATCCAAGCATCTCATCCTCTGTTGTCCTCTTCTCCTTTTGCCTTCTGTTTTTCTCAGTATCAGGGTCTTTTCTAGTGAGTTGTCTTTTTTGCATCAGGTGGCCAAAGTATTGAAACTTCAGCTTCAGCATCATTCCTTTCAATGAATATTTAAGGTTGATTTCCTTCAGGATTGACTGGTTTGATCTTCTTCCTGTCCAAGGGACTCTCAAGAGTCTAATCCAGCACTAAAGGGATCAGTTTGGTGCTCAGCCTTCTTTATGGTCCATCTCTCACATCCATACATGACTACTGGGAAAGCCACAGCTTTGACTATATAGACTTTTTAAAGTGTACTGTTAGTTATTATTTGTATCTTTTGATTTGTGTTTATAATTAGTAGTAATTCTTACCAGATTCTGGCAATCTTATTAGTCTAATTTTTTATTTTTATTATTGATGGAAAACACTTGTTAACTGTCTTTTTGTCACACAGATATTTATACTTGGCATATTAGCTCATTTAATTTACAACAACCCTTTTCTGGAGTACTATAATTATTACCGTTTTATAGGAGGAGACAATGAGGCATGAAGAATTTGAACATCTTGTCGAAGAGTACCTAGCTGGCATGTAACACTACCAGAATTTAAAGCCAGAATATATATATTTACATAATGCAATTTTTTTATGCTGACTTTCTGTATCTTCACAGGTTCACCCTTTTTCCTTCCTTTCCTCCTATTCTGTCTTTCTTTTTTCTTATATTTATGACTACATGAAAGAATATGTCAGGAACTAGCAATGAGATACCATTAAAAATATGACCTTTTTGAGTTCTAGAATGTAGAATATTAAAAAAACATGTATGTGTATATATAGTTGAGTACTTTAGGTATTGCTTTATGCAATAAATTATTTTCAGAAGTGAATTTGTCTAGCCTGCAGATTTACTGAACCGAAGTAATTTGTTCAGTTCAGTCCAGTCGCTCATTTGTGTCTGCCTCTTTGCAACCCCACAGACTGCAGCACACCAGGCTTTCCTCTCCTTCACTGTCTCCCAGAGCTTGCTCAAACTCATGTCCATTGACTCAGTGATGCCATCCAAGCATCTCATCCTCTGTTGTCCTCTTCTCCTTTTGCCTTCTGTTTTTCTCAGTATCAGGGTCTTTTCTAGTGAGTTGTCTTTTTTGCATCAGGTGGCCAAAGTATTGAAACTTCAGCTTCAGCATCATTCCTTTCAATGAATATTTAAGGTTGATTTCCTTCAGGATTGACTGGTTTGATCTTCTTCCTGTCCAAGGGACTCTCAAGAGTCTAATCCAGCACTAAAGGGATCAGTTTGGTGCTCAGCCTTCTTTATGGTCCATCTCTCACATCCATACATGACTACTGGGAAAGCCACAGCTTTGACTATATAGACTTTTGTCCGCAAAGTGATGTCTCTGCTTTTGGATATGCTGACTAGGTTTGTCATAGCTTTTTTTCCAAGTAGCAGGTGTCTTTTAATTTCATGGCTGCAGTCAGCCCATCTATTTGCCATGAAGTGATGGAATGGGATGCCATTATCTTCATTTTTTGAATGTTGAGTTTGAGGTCAGTTGTTTCACTCTTTCACCTTTGTCAAGAGGCTCTTTAGTTCCTCTTCGCTTTCTGCCGTAAGGGTGGTGTCATCTGCATACCTAAAATTATTGACATTTCTCCCAGCAGTCTTGATTCCAGCTTGTGATTTATCCAAACTAGCATTTACGCATATAGATTAGATAAGCAGGGTGACAATATATAGCCTTGACATACGCCGTTCTGAATTTGGAACCAGTCCATTGTTCCATGTCCAGTTCTAACTGTTGCTTCTTGTCCTGCATACAGGTTTCTCAGGAGACAGGTAAGGTGGTCTGGCATTCCCATCGCTTTTCCACAGTTTGTTGTGATCCACACAGTTAAAGGCTTTAGAGTATCCAGTGAAGCAGAAGCAGGCATTTTTTTGGAATTCCCTTGCTCTTTGTATGATCCATAGATCATTGTTCTTTGTAGTTCTTCCTTTATTGGCCTTAGATGAGTATTGGGCTGTGGCAGTAGTCTAACCCTTTTGTCTAATCCTCCCGAAGCACATAAACTAGGGAATGACTTGATTATCAGTAAAAATTAGATTCATTAGACAATTCGGTCACCATTAGGCAGATGGCTGTTGAGCACTGGTAATGTGGTTGGTCTGGTTGAAATGTGCTAGAAATATAAAACATACCCTGGATGTTAAAGCCTTGCTTAGTATGAATGAAAGAAAATAAAACATCTCATACTTAGAACATGTTTCTCATATATTGCAGTGACAGTGGTTTTGAGTTATTGGGTTAAATAAAATATATTCTTTTTTTTTTTTTTTAATTCTTCTTTTTTTTTTTATTTTTATTTTTTTTTATTCTTTATTTTAAAGGTTTTACAGAGTTTTGTTGTTCATATACATGTATGTTCCCAGATCAGTCATATGCATATCCATGGTCCCCACCCGCCCAGATCCCCCCATCCCACCCCTCCAGACCTTTGCCCCAAGCCATTGTAAGCACTCCTATTCCCTTAGCACTGTGACACTAGCTATCTTTTCCACACATAACACTATAGGTTTCCTTGTTACTTCCTCCATGCTTCCCCCTCCCTATTTATTCGCCACGTTGTCCCTCTGTCTATGCTCTGTCTTTTTTTTCATGAGTTCTCTGTGTGTGATATCAAGACCGTCCTACTAGATTCCATATATGTGTGTTAGTATACTGTATTTGTCTTTCTCTTTTTGACTTACTTCACTTTTTATGATAGGTTCTAGAGTCAGCCACTTCATTAGGACTGAGTCTTCTGCATTTCTTTTAACAGCTGAGTAGTATTCCATTGTATATATGTACCAGAGCTTCTGGATCCATTCATTCATCGATGGACATCTAGGTTGCTTCCATGTTTTGGCTATTGTATAGAGAGCTGCAATGAACATTGGGGTACAGGTGCTTCTTTCAGTTTTGATTTCATCAGGATATAAGCCTAATAGTGGGATTGCTGGGTCAAAAATATATTCTTAAAACAGATTTTGACTGTTTTCTGCTTTTACTAGTGTTAAAAGATAGTTAAAAATTACAGGTTGGGGCTTCCCCTGGTGGTCCAGTGGGTAAGGACACCGCCTTGCAGTGCAAGGGGCGCCAGTTCGAGCCCTGGCCTGGGAAGATCCCACGTGCCGTGGAGCGGCTGGACTGATGTGTCCAATCACCGAGCTGGAGCTCTGGAGCGCATGCGCGCAGAGCTAGTGCTCTGCAACGACAGATGCCACCGTGATGGGAGGCCCACAGGAGCCAAAGAACAAAGACTGATGAAAATAGAGGAATGAAAGACCAATAGAAGTGGCCCGCCCGCTCCCCTCCCTCCCCAACCTGACCCCCGCCCAAAAATAAATAAAAATAAATAAATCATTAAAAAAAAATTACAGGTTATATAAGTTCTGGTATCTCTTCTCTAAGAGTCTGGTAAGGAAGAAAAGATAGGCAATTAGAGTGGTGTGGTAAATACCAGATAGGGGCTCACGCATGGCAGATGCCTAACCAATTTTTTTTTTTTTTTTAATTTATTTGGCTGTTCTGGGTCTTTGTTGCGGCATGTGGGATCTAGTTTCCTGACCAGGGCTTGAACCCAGGCCCCATTGCATTGGGAACACAGAGTTTTAACCACTGGACCACCAGGGAAGTCCCCCTAACCTAGTTTTGATAGCCTGTGGAAGGTGACCTTTAAGGTGATTGTGGTACCTTGTGTTTTCTTCCTTTTTACCTTCTTTTGAGGACACTCAGCCTGCTTTCTGGATGGAAGGAAATAAAAGTCAAAAGCTATATAACCACAAAAAAATTGAGACTCTTTTTTCTAGTGATTTTGATTCTCAGTCTAATGAAACAAATCCAGGTTGAAGTAGAAAGTCTGAGTCTGCTCATAGAGACCACTCTTGCCCCCTTTCCCCAAAATTGACTTAGACAATCAAATGGATAGTTGTTTCTCTTGCTCAGAATATACGGAACATGGGCTTCCTCTGGTGGTCTAGTGGGTAAGGACAATGCCTTGCAGTGCAAGGGGCGCCGGTTCGATCCTTGGCCTGGGAAGATCCCACATGCCGCGGAGTGGCTGGACCTGTGTGTCCAATTACCGAGCTGGAGCTCTGGCGCGCATGCGCCCAGAGCCGGTGCTCTGCAACGACAGACGCCACCGCGATGGGAGGCCCACAGGAGCCAAAGAACAAAGACGGATGAAAATGGAGAAATGAAAGACCAATAGAAGTGGCCCGCCCATCCCCCCCCCAAAAGATAAATAAATAAAATTAAAAAAAAAAAGAATATACAGAACACAGATCAGTTTGAGATCTATTAAGTTCAAAATGTCTGTGGAACATCTAGAGGGAGGGGAACATCAAGCAGTTGTATGTATGGAACTGAAGTCCAAGAAAAGTCTTGGCTGACAGTATAGACTGAAGTTAGGTAAAGTCATAGATAAGGTATGAAATCAACAGGAAGTAAGAAAAGTGACAAATGGGCAAAGTTCTGAGGAATAGGGATGGTTGAGAAAAGGTAATAGCAAGATCATTGAAAAAGAATGTCCAGGGAGGGAAAGAGCCAGGAGTGTGTGTACTCAAGGAGCAGGCAAGTACAGGTAGTATCAAATGTATCAAATGTAGCTAGGAGATAGAAGACAGAAATATCCATTGTCTGTAATAATGAGGTTACTGGGGAGAAAGCAGGTTCCCTGGAAGAGGTTGGGTTAGGTGGCAAAGCCAGATTGTAGAAGGTTGAGGAATTCATGGGAGGTAAAGAATTAGGGACAGTGAAGATTATTGTTTGGCAGTGAAATAGGTAAAAGGGGAGGCTTTTGGGAGGTAGTGGGATATACGTAGCATATTAACAGTTGTGCACAAACATGTGTGTGTGTGTGTGTGTGCGTGCACACGTGTGCTTGTAAAGTAGTTAGAAAGCTCTGATTCTGTATCTTTACATTCTTGTAATCCAGTGTAATACGCTTCATAAGGTAACTACTCAGTAAGTGTTGTTGATCTTGATTTTAATTTATTAAATATCTCTTTTCAGCAAGATTCTTTATCGACATCTTTTCCAAATTCTCTAAACATTAAATCTGCGTAAAAGTTTGATTATATATAAATCTTAACGCAGTAAGATGCTTGAGCATGGCTTAAAGGAAAGAAAATGAGCTCTGTAGTCCACCAAAACTATAATTCAAATCTAGGATCTGACACTTTTTAGCTACAGGATTTTGAACAAGATAATTATTGCTTCTGACCTCTTTTTCCTTATGTAGGAAACGAGGATAGTAATCCCTTTCCTCACAGGGCTATCGTAGGAGTCAACGAAAGAACGTAAAGGGTTTTGTGTAGTACCTATAAAGGAGGCACTCAGGAAATGTTTTGTAGAAAAACAGCAGCTTCACATGCTATCCATGCTAACATTATAGTGTTTATAATTTGTTTTACAATAGTATATGTCATAGAATGCTATTACTTTATAAGACCAAGCATACTCGGTTGAAATTTAAGTTAAACATTAGCCATTGAATTATAAAAAAATGTTTGTTTTCTTGCCCTCTCTCCTTTCCAATCCAGGTCCTGAGGGAGTCTAACAAATTAGCAGAAATGGAAGAGCCACCCTTGCTTCCAGGAGAAAATATTAAAGACATGGGTCTGTAGTGGTATTTTTTGTTGAATTTCCTCCTCCCTGCGACTGTACAGACTATTGAGTGCTCTCTGTTTGCAGAGAACAGGCTCACTGTGTCAACGCCTCTTGTCTGGCAGTCTGCCAGCCTTCCCAGCATCCAGTTAGGGAAAGCAGGTTCCTGGAAGAGGTTGGGTTAGGTGGCAAAGCCAGATTGTGGTTGAGGAATTCATGGGAGGTAAAGAATTAGGGACTGTGAAGATTATTGTTTGGCTGTGAAATAGGTAGGGGGGGAGGCTTTTGGGAGGTAGTGGGATATACGTAGCATATTAACAGTTGTGCACAAACATGTGTGTGTGTGTGTGTGCGTGCACACGTGTGCTTGTAAAGTAGTTAGAAAGCTCTGATTCTGTATCTTTACATTCTTGTAATCCAGTGTAATACGCTTCATAAGGTAACTACTCAGTAAGTGTTGTTGATCTTGATTTTAATTTATTAAATATCTCTTTTCAGCAAGATTCTTTATCGACATCTTTTCCAAATTCTCTAAACATTAAATCTGCGTAAAAGTTTGATTATATATAAATCTTAACGCAGTAAGATGCTTGAGCATGGCTTAAAGGAAAGAAAATGAGCTCTGTAGTCCACCAAAACTATAATTCAAATCTAGGATCTGACACTTTTTAGCTACAGGATTTTGAACAAGATAATTATTGCTTCTGACCTCTTTTTCCTTATGTAGGAAACGAGGATAGTAATCCCTTTCCTCACAGGGCTATCGTAGGAGTCAACGAAAGAACGTAAAGGGTTTTGTGTAGTACCTATAAAGGAGGCACTCAGGAAATGTTTTGTAGAAAAACAGCAGCTTCACATGCTATCCATGCTAACATTATAGTGTTTATAATTTGTTTTACAATAGTATATGTCATAGAATGCTATTACTTTATAAGACCAAGCATACTCGGTTGAAATTTAAGTTAAACATTAGCCATTGAATTATAAAAAAATGTTTGTTTTCTTGCCCTCTCTCCTTTCCAATCCAGGTCCTGAGGGAGTCTAACAAATTAGCAGAAATGGAAGAGCCACCCTTGCTTCCAGGAGAAAATATTAAAGACATGGGTCTGTAGTGGTATTTTTTGTTGAATTTCCTCCTCCCCTGCGACTGTACAGACTATTGAGTGCTCTCTGTTTGCAGAGAACAGGCTCACTGTGTCAACGCCTCTTGTCTGGCAGTTGTTGCTGCCAGCCTTCCCAGCATCCAGTCTGTTCTGTAATCCCAGGTCTAGACCTGTTGGCTGTGTTTGGATTTGGACTCCTGGGAAACATGCACATTAAGCTATACTCTGCTGATTTTCTGGTTTGAAAGAAAGTGACTTGTTTTAAAAACTGTTGCTGGAGTCCATCAGAGTAAATTTCATTATTTTGAATTACTGCGATTAGATACTGGGTTCAGTAGATACAAAATTGAATTGTCACTTTGTACAAGTAATTTTTCTTGAAACACATTCTGTCTTTTTGCGTCTTTATTTTTTCCTCTGAATAAATTTGTCAGTTTTGGGATAAATATATTTCATCTCCATTGCAAAGTGAGCCCTTTGCATGTAGGTTTCTTTCCACCTGAGTAAGTTTAACTTATTGTAGGGACTGCAAACTGGAAGCACACTTTTAAACTGTTTTTTATTTTTTTTGGTCCTTATGCTTTTACTTTGTTTCATTTGTGTGATAATCTGCAGAATAACCATAGCTTTTTTTATTTTGATACTTGTTTATTTATTTATTGACTTATAGTATTAGTTGACTTATAGTAAGCGTTGTTGACTTACAGTATTAGTTTTAGGTGTACAGCATGGTAATTTGATATTTTTATAGATTACATACCATGCAGAGTTATTATAAAATATTGACTATATTCCCCATGCTGCATATTACATCCTTGTAAGTTGTTTATTTTCAATTGGTAGTTTGTACTTCTGAATCCTCTTTATGTGTTTTGCCATTTTTCTCACCCCTCTACACTCTAGTAAACCCTAGTTTGTTCTCTGTATCTGAATCTGTTGTTTTGTTATATTTATTCCTTTGTTTTATGATTATACATATAAGTGAAAATATATGGTATTTGTCTTTCTCTCTCTGACTTATTTCATTAAATATAATATCCTCTAGATTTGTTCCATGTTCTCACAAATGGCAAGATTTCATTCTTTTCATTCTTTTCGGTTCATTAACAGAAGATTGGATAAAGAAGACTAGGTATATAGAGAATTACCGTATGACCCAGCAATTCCACTCTTGGATATATATCTTTAAAAATATTAATTAAAAGAGATGCATGCACCCTTAATTCATAGCAGCTTTATTTACAGTTGCTAAGATATGGAAGTGAACTAAGTGTTCATTAGTAGATGAATAGATGAAGATGTGTAGTGTTTGTTTAAGGGAATATATATATGACATGGAATACAACTCGTAATAAAGGATGAAATTTTGTCATTTATAACAGCCTGGTAGGACTTAGAGTTCATTATGCTAGCTGAAGTAAATGAGAGAAAGGCAAATACTGTATGAGATCACTTACATGTGGAATCGAAAAAGTGTAGCAAACTAGTGAATATAACACAAAAAAAGTAGACTCACAGGTATAGAGAGCAAACCAGTGGTTACCAGTAGGGAGAGGAAAGCGGGGGAGGGGCAAGGTTGAGGTAGGAGATTAGGACATACAGGGTATTAGGTATAAAATAAGCTACAAGGATATATTGTATGACACAGGGAATATACCGGTTATTTTATTACTATAATAATAAGTGAAATATAACCTTTAAAAATTGTGAATCATGGGCTTCCCTGGTGGTCCAGTGGGTAAAGAGTCTGCCTTGCAATGCAAAGGACACTGGTTCGATCCCTGGCCCGGGAAGATCCCACGTACACAGAGCAGGGGAACCGGTGTGCCCAATTGTGAGCTAGTGCTCTGGAGCACATGCGCCCAGAGCCAGTGCTCTGTGACAAGAGAGGCTGCTGCAATGGGAGGCCTACATATGCCAAAGAATAAAGATGGATGAAAATAAATAAATAAATAATCACTTAAAACTTTGAATCACTATATTGTATACCTATAACTTTATATGGTACAGCAACTATGCATCAATTAAAAAATATGAAAAGGTTGTATGCTTGTGTTCATAAAAGAACTCTATAAAGAAATAGTGTAAGATGATTGAGAAAAAGGTGTTGTACACACACATACACAATGGAATATTATCCAGCCATTAAAAGAAAATATTCATAACTTTTGAGAAATAAAGCAATATGTTAAGAGAATTATTGTAAATGATTTCTTAGTCAAAGTAAACACCACCTTTCACTTTATTATCAGTCATAATTAAGTTAAAAAGAACTTAATAAATGCCTAAATTCCCCTGACCAAGTATCATTTACTTGTATAAAAATAAGCTGGCCAGAGGGGACCTGTCCCCACCTGTGTTGTTGTCGCCTATGACACATTTAGTTCCTTCATATTTAGCATTTGTCTCTTACTAACTTTTAACTTGATTGTATACCTGCCCATTCCTTTTTTTTCCCCCCCTTACTCACCTCCGGTATCCTAAGTTTGTTCTTCTGATCCACTTACTAAGTTAGGTGTTATGTATTATCACCACTTGATACTATGTAATAACAATAGTTACCATTATCGAGTGCTTACTGACTCATTTAATTATCCTCACAGTGATCTTAAAAAGATATTAATCCCATTTTGCAGATGAAGAAACCAAGACATAGGAAGACTGTCTGGCTAGTAAAGTTATATCTAGCATTGTGACAGTTTTTCTCCCCTCTTAGGAGCCTAAAGCATATGCTATTTCCACTGTAATAAATGACCTATAAAGAATTTCAAATTAATTATTATTTCACTTTATTTTAAAAAAAATTTTACAGAGTTTTGTTGTTCACAGACATGTATGTTCCCAGATCAGTCATATTCATATCCCTGACACCATCCCACCCCTCCAGGCCATCGCACTCCACCCCTGCAGGATCTCCCATTCCCACAGGGCAATGACCATAGCTATCTTTTTCACATATGATAGTGTAGGTTTCCATGTTACTCCCTCTATGCCTCCCACCCACTGTTCATTCCCCACAATGTTCAGATGTCAGTTCTCTATTTCTGTTTTTCCATCGCTTCACTGCATGTGTTTCCATTACCCTCTTACTAGATTCCATATATATGGTTTAGTATATATATTGTACTTGTCTTTCTCTTTTTGACTGACTTCGCTTTTTATGATAGGTTCTAGATCCAGCCACTTCATTAGGACTGATTCTTCTGCATTTCTTTTTACAGCTGTATAGTATTCCATTGTATATATGTACTAGAGCTTCTTTATGCATTCATTTGTCAATGGACATCTAGGTTACTTCCGTGTTCTAGCTATTGTATAGAGAGCGGCAATGAACATTGGGGTACAGGTGCTTCTTTCAGTTTTGATTCCATCAGGATATAAGCCTAATAGTGGGATTGCTGGGTCATATGGTGCTTCTCTTTTTAGTTTTTTAAGGAATCTCCATACTGTCTTCCATAGAGGCTGTATCAATTTACATTCCCACCAGCAATGCAGGAAGGTTCCCTGCACCCTCCAGCATTTATTGTCTGTCTATTTTTTGGCTTCTGACTGGTGTGAGGTGATATCTTATTTTTATGTTTAACTCCCACCCACTCACCTCCGTATCCTAAGTTTGTTCTTCTGATCCACTTACTAAGTTAGGTGTTATGTATTATCACCACTTGATACTATGTAATAACAATAGTTACCATTATCGAGTGCTTACTGACTCATTTAATTATCCTCACAGTGATCTTAAAAAGATATTAATCCCATTTTGCAGATGAAGAAACCAAGACATAGGAAGACTGTCTGGCTAGTAAAGTTATATCTAGCATTGTGACAGTTTTTCTCCCCTCTTAGGAGCCTAAAGCATATGCTATTTCCACTGTAATAAATGACCTATAAAGAATTTCAAATTAATTATTATTTCACTTTATTTTAAAAAAAATTTTACAGAGTTTTGTTGTTCACAGACATGTATGTTCCCAGATCAGTCATATTCATATCCCTGACACCATCCCACCCCTCCAGGCCATCGCACTCCACCCCTGCAGGATCTCCCATTCCCACAGGGCAATGACCATAGCTATCTTTTTCACATATGATAGTGTAGGTTTCCATGTTACTCCCTCTATGCCTCCCACCCACTGTTCATTCCCCACAATGTTCAGATGTCAGTTCTCTATTTCTGTTTTTCCATCGCTTCACTGCATGTGTTTCCATTACCCTCTTACTAGATTCCATATATATGGTTTAGTATATATATTGTACTTGTCTTTCTCTTTTTGACTGACTTCGCTTTTTATGATAGGTTCTAGATCCAGCCACTTCATTAGGACTGATTCTTCTGCATTTCTTTTTACAGCTGTATAGTATTCCATTGTATATATGTACTAGAGCTTCTTTATGCATTCATTTGTCAATGGACATCTAGGTTACTTCCGTGTTCTAGCTATTGTATAGAGAGCGGCAATGAACATTGGGGTACAGGTGCTTCTTTCAGTTTTGATTCCATCAGGATATAAGCCTAATAGTGGGATTGCTGGGTCATATGGTGCTTCTCTTTTTAGTTTTTTAAGGAATCTCCATACTGTCTTCCATAGAGGCTGTATCAATTTACATTCCCACCAGCAATGCAGGAAGGTTCCCTGCACCCTCTCCAGCATTTATTGTCTGTCTATTTGTTGATGATGGCCATTCTGACTGGTGTGAGGTGATATCTTATTGTAGTTTTGATTTACATTTCTCTAATAATAAGCAAGGAGCAACACTCCATTTATTGCTTCATCCTTGGCTTATTTCCCTTTTCTCTCCTATTTGTTCTTTTTGATTGATCCTATCTAAGTTAGTAGCTTTGCCTATCATGTATTTACTGATGACTTCGAAATTTGTTGCTTCTAGTGTGCACCTCTGTTCCAATAGAGATGAACGAATGCCTGTGTCTGAGACACATGGCTTTGGATCATCTGTAGATACCCTTATACTCAACATCTCCAAAACTAAAGCCATCACCTTTATTTCTAAACGCATTCCTTTTCTTGTATTCTTTCCATCAGTTAACATTAACACCGGTTGTCTGTTCACTCGAGGCAGAAACCTGGCAGTCATCCTCAGCTGTTCTTTTATCCTGAACTCTGACATTCGATCAAGTTACCGGATCCAGAGGAGTCATCTCTAAAAATTTATTGAATGTTATCCTTTTCTTTCAGTTTTCATAAGCCCTTGGTATAATCAGGTACCTATGAGAAACTTTCAGGAGTTTAGGAGAGAGATCAGGCTGTAAGTCCATATTTTGGAATCATCAGAATATGTGTATTAGTTGAAAATGAAAGGATGAAGTCAGAGTATATGGAGTGAAAATAGAGCCAAGAAAATAACTTTGGTAGACATTTTACGATTATATGGTAGGAGAAGAACCAGGGAAGAGGGAGTTAAGAAGGAATAAAGAGGACTTTCTTGGTGGTCCAGTGGGTAAAGAGTCTGTCTTGCAGTGCAAGGGGCACCCGCTTTTATCCCTGGCACGAGAAAATCACACATGCTGTGGAGTGGCTGGACTGGTGTGTCCAATTACAAGCTGGTGCTCTGCAACGAGAGAGGCCACTGTGATGGGAGGCCCACACAGGCCAAAGAATTAAGGTGGATGAAAATAAATAAATGATCAATAAAAGGGGCCAATTTTTTTAAAAAAAAATATTAAAAGAAGCGGCTGGACCTATGTGTCCAACTGCTGAGCTGGAGCTCTGGAGCACATGCACCCGGAGCTGGTGCTCTGTGACGAGAGAGGCCATTGTGATGGGAGGCCCAAACAGGTCAAAGAACAAAGATGGATGAAAGTAAATAAATGAAAGACCAATAGAAGAGGCCAAAAAAAAAAAAGAAGGAATGAAGAGAATGTGGTACAATATAAATTAGAGAGATCCAGACTGTATACTTTATCTAAATAATTACTTTCCTAGTTCTGTATTTCAGGTTCCTCTCTGCATTAAATGCTGTATTAGCATCTCTACCCATCTAAAGGGTACTGACTAACCATTGGGGCACAACTTATGTGGCTGTGTTCCTTAAACCTTCTCTGATCCCGTAACTTAATGGACTGTCCTTTGTGTTATTTATAGAGTATGTTTTTGTGCCTCTCTGCACAGATTGTGTGCTCTTGTATATTACACTTATTTGCCTGTATTTCGCATCCTTGTGTATTCTCAAAGTCATTTTGGTCTAACTCATAGAAACTATGGATTCTTTGTGAGCTCAGGGAAATTTTGAGAAGTATATCTAAGCTCTTTTGGTACCAGGCAGTATTAGTATTGCACAATTTACAGAAATATCTAATGTATTAAATAATCTGATTTAAGATCATCTGATAGACTTGATTGTTCAAAAAGCCCTTGGTATAATCAGGTACCTATGAGAAACTTTCAGGAGTTTAGGAGAGAGATCAGGCTGTAAGTCCATATTTTGGAATCATCAGAATATGTGTATTAGTTGAAAATGAAAGGATGAAGTCAGAGTATATGGAGTGAAAATAGAGCCAAGAAAATAACTTTGGTAGACATTTTACGATTATATGGTAGGAGAAGAACCAGGGAAGAGGGAGTTAAGAAGGAATAAAGAGGACTTTCTTGGTGGTCCAGTGGGTAAAGAGTCTGTCTTGCAGTGCAAGGGGCACCCGTTTGATCCCTGGCACGAGAAAATCACACATGCTGTGGAGTGGCTGGACTGGTGTGTCCAATTACAAGCTGGTGCTCTGCAACGAGAGAGGCCACTGTGATGGGAGGCCCACACAGGCCAAAGAATTAAGGTGGATGAAAATAAATAAATGATCAATAAAAGGGGCCAATTTTTTTAAAAAAAAATATTAAAAGAAGCGGCTGGACCTATGTGTCCAACTGCTGAGCTGGAGCTCTGGAGCACATGCACCCGGAGCTGGTGCTCTGTGACGAGAGAGGCCATTGTGATGGGAGGCCCAAACAGGTCAAAGAACAAAGATGGATGAAAGTAAATAAATGAAAGACCAATAGAAGAGGCCAAAAAAAAAAAAGAAGGAATGAAGAGAATGTGGTACAATATAAATTAGAGAGATCCAGACTGTATACTTTATCTAAATAATTACTTTCCTAGTTCTGTATTTCAGGTTCCTCTCTGCATTAAATGCTGTATTAGCATCTCTACCCATCTAAAGGGTACTGACTAACCATTGGGGCACAACTTATGTGGCTGTGTTCCTTAAACCTTCTCTGATCCCGTAACTTAATGGACTGTCCTTTGTGTTATTTATAGAGTATGTTTTTGTGCCTCTCTGCACAGATTGTGTGCTCTTGTATATTACACTTATTTGCCTGTATTTCGCATCCTTGTGTATTCTCAAAGTCATTTTGGTCTAACTCATAGAAACTATGGATTCTTTGTGAGCTCAGGGAAATTTTGAGAAGTATATCTAAGCTCTTTTGGTACCAGGCAGTATTAGTATTGCACAATTTACAGAAATATCTAATGTATTAAATAATCTGATTTAAGATCATCTGATAGACTTGATTGTTCAAAAAATTAAATAGAAAATATAAGGCTAGAGTAACCTCGAGTGTTTTAATTCATATAAAAAATTCATTTACATTAGACCAACTAGCATTCTTAGTTGGCCTAACATAAATCTGAAGTTCAGACATTTTTTAAAAGTCCTGGTACTGTTAGAGACATCAACAGAATGCTTTAATAGTAGCAGCAGTAATCACAGGTTATTGTGGCCTGGGCATGTCTGCAGTAAGGGTGGCCCCTGATGGTGGTATTTCGCCCTTTTCCCCAGGACACGGACTGCACTACTGGAGTGGCTTAGCTTTGCATGATGCAGTGGAAGGAAGTGTGAATTTGCAGTTAAAGAAGCTGCATTCAAGTCCTAACCTTAGCAGTTAATTGTATCTGAAACATTACACAGATTGTTTTACTTATGTGAGCCCTGGTATTCTCATCTGAAAATTGTAGGTAATTAGAAGTCTTATGTTTAAAGGTCATTTGGAAGGTTAAGGCAGGAACTGGGGTAAAAAGTACTTGTGTCAGTTCTGGTTGTTACTGTTGTCGTTTGCTCTGGTAAGATACCTAGTCACAGTGTTTCTTCTTCTTGGTGGAAACCTTGCTAGGCCTAAATTCTCTCTTCAAAATGATCTAGTTGCCACCAGCCCAAGGAGAAAGGGACAGAATAGGGTGGACCGTAATGACGACAATAGTGACATAGCTGTACACTCTTGTGTTTAGTAGAGTACTTTCAATTTTGAAAGAACTTTCATGTATATTATTTCATGGTTTTAGAATAAGGGGAAGCTGTAACAAAAATTTTGAATTGGGACTAAGAGAGACGTATCCTGTGCTAGAATGTAGAATAATACTGATTTTATTGTGTGAGTGAAGAAAATTGGCTCTAGAAGGAATCCAGAAATTTTAGTAACATTGAATAAAACTTTCCCAGTTGAGGTGAAAATTCATAAAGGCAAGAAAATGTATGCAAGGCAAATTTATGTATCTTTCTATAATGGTGGGTTTATTTAATTTTAATAGCTTCCCTCTAAATGAAACATTAGAAATGCATTGGAGATAGTGATTAAAAAAATGTAACTCATAGTTGTACATCCTCAGGGGAGCTATTTTGAAGGTTAGAAATTTATGTTAGAAGATCAGTCTCATTTCAGATTTTATACGAAGTGGTCAGTCCTTCAAAGTGAGAAATAGAAAGCAAACTCAGGAAGCTGCAGTGCCTTATTAAGCACATTTCATGTTCCCGAATTTTCCCAGAACCAGCTTGATAGGTTCTTATACATTGTTTGAATTGTGCCTTAGTTTCTTGGAACAATGAAGAGGTTCCTTTATCAGCTGATTTGCTACAATAATGACATAGCAGGGATTTTAAATATTTTAATAGGAAAAAACTTCAGATTAGGCATATGAACTCTACCATATTAAATACTGTTTTGAGCTAGTGGTAGCTGAGTTATCCTGCTTAATGCATGTTTTAAAAAGAAATAATACTGTATAGATTCATTGTTTATCACTTAATTAAACAATGTGATTATTTCTCTGCAAAGTTTGACATGTTTCTTTTTAAAAATTTATTTATTTACTTTTATAATATTGTGATAGTTTAAGTATATAATACCCTCTTACCATACTGTTATTTTTCTAAGAAGTTTTATTTCATATACATTTTATTCTCCCCACAGTATTTTCCCCATAAATATAATGAGGACAGGAGTTCCTGGTATTCTGTCTTAGGTATTGTATATTTAGAGGAATGTTGACAAACCAGACAGTAGCCAGGGGAAACCAGCGGACTGGGGAAGGAGACCTAGGAACTGTGACTGGGGACAGTGACTTGAGACGTTGACTATTGTTCCCACCATCCCACCCTCCTCCACCTGCCACGCCTGTTCCGTCCACCAGGGGGCGGGACCACCTGTCTTTCCTTGTGTCTGTCCAGAGTAAAGGACTTCCTTATGCTTCTTAAGTCCTTCCCGTTTATTCTGTGTCCTTTCCCAGATTTTAGTGTGTGGTTGGGAGCTTCCGTTTAGCTCCCAGGGTCTCTTGGAATCACTGATTCTGGGATTTTCAAGCATAATTTAGAGTAGCAGCCAGAATACTGTTACATTTTATTTATAAAAGATGAGAGTGCAGTTTTTAATAGTGCACAATATATAGTAAATTGTGGGCTCTTTTCCTTTTCAGCCAAAGATGTAACATATATATGTCCATTCACCGGTGCTGTACGAGGAACTCTGACTGTTACGAATTACAGGTTGTATTTCAAAAGCATGGAACGGGTAAGACTTGTATTAAATTTTTATGTGTGTATCTGTGTATATCTTGTTATTTTTTTTCATTAGTTCATGAATTTTCCCAGAACCAGCTTGATAGGTTCTTAGATTGTTTTCCTTTTTATCAGCTGATTTGCTACAATAATGACATAGCAGGGATTTTAAATATTTTAATAGGAAAAAACTTCAGATTAGGCATATGAACTCTACCATATTAAATACTGTTTTGAGCTAGTGGTAGCTGAGTTATCCTGCTTAATGCATGTTTTAAAAAGAAATAATACTGTATAGATTCATTGTTTATCACTTAATTAAACAATGTGATTATTTCTCTGCAAAGTTTGACATGTTTCTTTTTAAAAATTTATTTATTTACTTTTATAATATTGTGATAGTTTAAGTATATAATACCCTCTTACCATACTGTTATTTTTCTAAGAAGTTTTATTTCATATACATTTTATTCTCCCCACAGTATTTTCCCCATAAATATAATGAGGACAGGAGTTCCTGGTATTCTGTCTTAGGTATTGTATATTTAGAGGAATGTTGACAAACCAGACAGTAGCCAGGGGAAACCAGCGGACTGGGGAAGGAGACCTAGGAACTGTGACTGGGGACAGTGACTTGAGACGTTGACTATTGTTCCCACCATCCCACCCTCCTCCACCTGCCACGCCTGTTCCGTCCACCAGGGGGCGGGACCACCTGTCTTTCCTTGTGTCTGTCCAGAGTAAAGGACTTCCTTATGCTTCTTAAGTCCTTCCCGTTTATTCTGTGTCCTTTCCCAGATTTTAGTGTGTGGTTGGGAGCTTCCGTTTAGCTCCCAGGGTCTCTTGGAATCACTGATTCTGGGATTTTCAAGCATAATTTAGAGTAGCAGCCAGAATACTGTTACATTTTATTTATAAAAGATGAGAGTGCAGTTTTTAATAGTGCACAATATATAGTAAATTGTGGGCTCTTTTCCTTTTCAGCCAAAGATGTAACATATATATGTCCATTCACCGGTGCTGTACGAGGAACTCTGACTGTTACGAATTACAGGTTGTATTTCAAAAGCATGGAACGGGTAAGACTTGTATTAAATTTTTTATGTGTGTATCTGTGTATATCTTGTTATTTTTTATCATTTTTAATTAAAGTGTTCCTAATAAATATTTTTTCTCAGCTATAAAGTATTAGGTGCTCAGTTTTAATTTTTTTTTTTTTTTTTCCTTCCTTTAGGATCCCCCATTTGTTTTAGATGCTTCTCTTGGTGTTATAAGCAGAGTAGAAAAAATTGGCGGAGCTTCTAGTCGAGGTGAAAATTCTTATGGACTAGAAACTGTGTGCAAGGTGAATGTTGTACTATGTATGCAATTCTTTTTTTTGGTTTGAAAAGCTTTTTATTAAATAGGGCCTGTGTTTAGAAATTGGTTTCTAAAATATAAATGGATTTCATGCATCATTCTAGTAGAAGAAAACAACATTTAGGTATAATAAAAAGGTGATCTGTTGTGAATTAGACTTGCATGTTTTGGACCCAGTACAAAGTACTCGCACATTCATTATTTTGTTTTTGAGCCTCATAAAAACCTTGAAGTAAGCATGGTAGATATTTTTATCTTTAATTTAGAAATTAGAAACATGAGGCTCTGAACAGTTAAGGCTCATGATACTTTGTAGTGAAATAACTGATTATGATGTGCTTACCTGTCTTTCCTATTTCTAGTTTTCATAATTTTTCTGCTTTGGAAACAGTAGGGGGGAAGACTTCATGTGGCTGACTTTCTATAATTTATTTTTTAACTCATTCTGTAATGCATTGGTACTTGAATGAGGCTTAGATTGTTATCATTTTAGCATTTAGTCATAACTATTTAATATTGATGCTGTTCTTCTCCTAAGGTCACTGATCTACTGACTATGGCCTAATATATACATCTGTGTCCATCTCACTTGTGGATCAACTTTTTCCTTTTGCTGTCTTTCCAGTGTCAAAAAAGTAAAAACAACAAAAAGCAAAGCAAAACGAAAAAACCCAACGGCACGTTCATAATTTTAAAGATCCTTTCTTAGGCCAATCTTTGGAATTTTATCAATCTAGTATTGAAACTAGTTAGTTAGCAATTAACTTGTATGCTTTTCCATTGTAGTTGGGAGGCCTTTAGGACCATAATAACTGTCAGTCACGTGACAGGCACATTGTCTCCTGATTGCTCTTCTGTGAATTCTAAATACAGCATAGAATATAGAAGGACATGAAAGAGGGTGACTTTGATCATTTGAAATACAACTTTTTCTGTAGGGAAAGACTATTATCATTAAACCCAAACGTTTGTAGGGCCTCTGCTACGGTACTTTTGGAGAGCTCTGTGTTTAACAGAGTGATTATGAATATCTTTGTTAGTTGTAAAAATATTCACTGAGGAAAAGCAAATATCAGCTTAGGTTCTCACACACATTTGCTTAAAAAGATGGCATTCTAATTTGGGGTAAGATTCGTAATAAAATGCTGTACTTCTTGTTCTGTACGTGTGATGTAGTGGGGTGTCTCTCTGCTCAGTTTTACAGGATGTAGATTAATAAAGCTATTTTGAATTCTGTATTGATGAAAACAAAATGAATGGTCTTGAAATTATTCTTAACCCCAGTTTCTTTTTTAGTGCTTCTGAGATCTCAGTAAGTTGGAACAGGAGTATCTGCATTCAGCTGACTGTAGAAACCTGCTTGAAAACAAATAAGGGAAGGGAATTTTGGTCTTTAGATCTGACGGTAGAGCCTGGATGATTTCAACCAGTTTACTTAGAGGTTTTGCTGCTAGATCATTGAAGAGCTTGGGACCTAGAATGGAGGAAGAGCTTTAGGCAGAGTTTGGTTCTGTCCGTCCAGTAGCAGGAGAGTTACGAATTAAAGGTCTGAGTCCTGGGAAGGGATTCTAAACAGGAAAATGGTCACCAAGCATGACTGGAATAAAGACATTTATGAAATGAATAACAGCAGTTAATCAGAGCTTTGGTAGGGAAATTCGTAACAGAAAATGGCCTTTCAGGCTTCGCTGGTGGTCCAGCGGGTAAAGAGTCTGCCTTGCACTTCAAGGGGTACCAGTTCGATCCCTCGCCCAGAAAGATCCCATGTGATATGAGCGGCTGGACAGGTGTGTCCAGTTACAAGCCAGTGCTCTGGAGTGCATGTACCCAGGGCCAGTGCTCTGCTACAGGAGCAGCCACTGTGATGGAAGGCCCACACAAGCCAAAGAATAAAGATGGATGAAAAGAAATAAATGAATAAATAAAATAAATTTAAAAAAGAAAATGGTCTTTCACAGGGAAAGGACATAATGTTGACAGTGTATATCAGTCATGTTGTGTCGTGACTTCAGATATGACATCTCTGTTTTCCTGTGCCTACCTCAGATGCTGCCTCCTTCACTGGCCTATTTTGAGTTTATAAGCAGAGGGAAAATTCCTGTTGTCTGAGTTCTGCCTTGCCTCGAGAGGTTTTTTTTTTAAGCCCCCGAGGGCTTGTAGTAGGAGAGTTTTTAAATTTTGAATTCTGTATTGATTGAAAACAAAATGAGAAATGGTCATTCTAATTTGGGGTAAGTTTTAATAAAATGCTGTACTTCTTGTTCTGTACGTGTGATGTAGTGGGGTGTCTCTCTGCTCAGTTTTACAGGATGTAGATTAATAAAGCTATTTTGAATTCTGTATTGATGAAAACAAAATGAATGGTCTTGAAATTATTCTTAACCCCAGTTTCTTTTTTAGTGCTTCTGAGATCTCAGTAAGTTGGAACAGGAGTATCTGCATTCAGCTGACTGTAGAAACCTGCTTGAAAACAAATAAGGGAAGGGAATTTTGGTCTTTAGATCTGACGGTAGAGCCTGGATGATTTCAACCAGTTTACTTAGAGGTTTTGCTGCTAGATCATTGAAGAGCTTGGGACCTAGAATGGAGGAAGAGCTTTAGGCAGAGTTTGGTTCTGTCCGTCCAGTAGCAGGAGAGTTACGAATTAAAGGTCTGAGTCCGGGGAAAGGGGATTCTAAACAGGAAAATGGTCACCAAGCATGACTGGAATAAAGACATTTATGAAATGAATAACAGCAGTTAATCAGAGCTTTGGTAGGGAAATTCGTAACAGAAAATGGCCTTTCAGGCTTCGCTGGTGGTCCAGCGGGTAAAGAGTCTGCCTTGCACTTCAAGGGGTACCAGTTCGATCCCTCGCCCAGAAAGATCCCATGTGATATGAGCGGCTGGACAGGTGTGTCCAGTTACAAGCCAGTGCTCTGGAGTGCATGTACCCAGGGCCAGTGCTCTGCTACAGGAGCAGCCACTGTGATGGAAGGCCCACACAAGCCAAAGAATAAAGATGGATGAAAAGAAATAAATGAATAAATAAAATAAATTTAAAAAAGAAAATGGTCTTTCACAGGGAAAGGACATAATGTTGACAGTGTATATCAGTCATGTTGTGTCGTGACTTCAGATATGACATCTCTGTTTTCCTGTGCCTACCTCAGATGCTGCCTCCTTCACTGGCCTATTTTGAGTTTATAAGCAGAGGGAAAATTCCTGTTGTCTGAGTTCTGCCTTGCCTCGAGAGTTCCTGTGTTTATTTTTATTTCTCTTAATAAGGCGTTATAATTTCCCTTCCTCCAGGAGTTGTTGTCTGATTTATTTTGTATCCCACATTCATAGAGCTTAGTATTTTACAGGATAGTTCCAAGTTGCTTTATTTATTCATTAAATAAAAAGTGAACAAACAATGATAGGTGATTTGGATCCTAACTCTTTTTTAGGATATTCGGAATTTACGATTTGCTCATAAACCTGAGGGGCGAACAAGAAGATCTATATTTGAGAATCTAATGAAATACGCATTTCCTGTTTCTAATAACCTGGTAAGAGGTTTCTTTTATCTTTGAAAAAGTGATATTATAATTATTGGTATAGTGCGAAGAAGTCTGTCTAGGTGATCTAGAATCTCTGTGTTTGCAATCTCACTTTGCCTTTTACCAGAAGTAAAGTTTAGGTTTAATTTGATCTGTAGTCCCAGTTTTTTTTAAGGTATAAATGAGGAAGCTGGACTGTTTGATTTCTGAGGTCCATTCCTGCAGACTGACCTTCTATAATTATATGATCTTTTTATCCACAGTACTTCTATGGTGAAAAGCCATATGTGGAATCTCCTTTTTAATTGAGAGCTGAGAGTTAAGTCTAGCAATTTAAGAGGAAAGGGTGGGTAAATATTTAGAACTGAGTTCCTTCTGTATGCTGAAAGGAATAGTGTTGGGTTTCTTCATTTATTTTATATTATCTGACATCCACAGTAGCCCCATGGTGGTAAATATTATTTATCCATATTTTAAAGTTGAAACCAGAAGCAGATAAGCAATTAACTTAGTGACATAGTAAGAACTAAAATTTAGAATCCATTTTGGTCTTCTGGCTCAAGTTTAAATGTTTCTCATCATAGTTGTTTCTGCCATTCTGTCTGTATTAATGATTAATTAAGTCTTCTTTTTTGGTACACTGATTGCATGCCCCCAAATAAAAAGTTTATTCAGTATGTTTTAGAAAATGTTACATAACCTGTAAAGTTGCTTAACTGCTGATGTCTGTGATGTCAGACTAATTAATTATATCATAAGTTGTCTTTATGTACTGTTTTTTTTCTAAAAGTACTTTGATTTGTTTATAAGCAGAGAAAATTCCTGTTGTCTGAGTTCTGCCTTGCCTCGAGAGTTCCTGTGTTTATTTTTATTTCTCTTAATAAGGCGTTATAATTTCCCTTCCTCCAGGAGTTGTTGTCTGATTTATTTTGTATCCCACATTCATAGAGCTTAGTATTTTACAGGATAGTTCCAAGTTGCTTTATTTATTCATTAAATAAAAAGTGAACAAACAATGATAGGTGATTTGGATCCTAACTCTTTTTTAGGATATTCGGAATTTACGATTTGCTCATAAACCTGAGGGGCGAACAAGAAGATCTATATTTGAGAATCTAATGAAATACGCATTTCCTGTTTCTAATAACCTGGTAAGAGGTTTCTTTTATCTTTGAAAAAGTGATATTATAATTATTGGTATAGTGCGAAGAAGTCTGTCTAGGTGATCTAGAATCTCTGTGTTTGCAATCTCACTTTGCCTTTTACCAGAAGTAAAGTTTAGGTTTAATTTGATCTGTAGTCCCAGTTTTTTTTAAGGTATAAATGAGGAAGCTGGACTGTTTGATTTCTGAGGTCCATTCCTGCAGACTGACCTTCTATAATTATATGATCTTTTTATCCACAGTACTTCTATGGTGAAAAGCCATATGTGGAATCTCCTTTTTAATTGAGAGCTGAGAGTTAAGTCTAGCAATTTAAGAGGAAAGGGTGGGTAAATATTTAGAACTGAGTTCCTTCTGTATGCTGAAAGGAATAGTGTTGGGTTTCTTCATTTATTTTATATTATCTGACATCCACAGTAGCCCCATGGTGGTAAATATTATTTATCCATATTTTAAAGTTGAAACCAGAAGCAGATAAGCAATTAACTTAGTGACATAGTAAGAACTAAAATTTAGAATCCATTTTGGTCTTCTGGCTCAAGTTTAAATGTTTCTCATCATAGTTGTTTCTGCCATTCTGTCTGTATTAATGATTAATTAAGTCTTCTTTTTTGGTACACTGATTGCATGCCCCCAAATAAAAAGTTTATTCAGTATGTTTTAGAAAATGTTACATAACCTGTAAAGTTGCTTAACTGCTGATGTCTGTGATGTCAGACTAATTAATTATATCATAAGTTGTCTTTATGTACTGTCTTTCATTATTTAGAAGTAAACCTAAAATAGCTACTAAAGATATTTGAAGGAATTGGCTGATATGTTAGCATTTGATAAATCTTGGTGGCAGGTGTTTGTACTTTTCTGTGTTTAAAAAATATGACAAAACAGTAAAGTTTCAAAATAATAAAACAAAAACTAAACTAACAATAACGATAGAAATATCCTTGCAGATAAGTAAATGAAAACTTGGGGTATAATAAAGATACATTTCTGATTCATTACCTTCCTAAAGGTCTCTTTTAGCTATTATCTCTGCTTTTTGTAGCCTCTTTTTGCTTTTGAGTACAAAGAAGTATTCCCTGAAAATGGATGGAAACTATATGACTCTCTTTTAGAGTATAGGAGACAGGTAAGTACTTAAAACAATTTTTTTTAAATATTCTGTATTCTTTTCAATACAACAAAACCTTGATGAGTAGAAGTAAACAAACAGCTTGTATAGTTTGTGTGGTTTTTGTTGGATTTTTAAAGTAATAACCTATAATGGAAAATAGATCAGAAAACAATAGGTATAGCTGAATCCCTTTGCTATGCATCTGAAACTAATGGAATATTGTAAATCACCTATATTCCTGTCTAAAAAGAGTAAATGAACAGCTATACACATTCCAAAAGAGAATTATGAGATTAGGAAATGCAGTCATCAGAATAGAGCTGATGTCCGTGATGTCTGGACTCTTTACCATTTTATCTTACTTTTTAAATTATTCTTTGTTGAAACCAGAAGCAGATAAGCAATTAACTTAGTGACATAGTAAGAACTAAAATTTAGAATCCATTTTGGTCTTCTGGCTCAAGTTTAAATGTTTCTCATCATAGTTGTTTCTGCCATTCTGTCTGTATTAATGATTAATTAAGTCTTCTTTTTTGGTACACTGATTGCATGCCCCCAAATAAAAAGTTTATTCAGTATGTTTTAGAAAATGTTACATAACCTGTAAAGTTGCTTAACTGCTGATGTCTGTGATGTCAGACTAATTAATTATATCATAAGTTGTCTTTATGTACTGTCTTTCATTATTTAGAAGTAAACCTAAAATAGCTACTAAAGATATTTGAAGGAATTGGCTGATATGTTAGCATTTGATAAATCTTGGTGGCAGGTGTTTGTACTTTTCTGTGTTTAAAAAATATGACAAAACAGTAAAGTTTCAAAATAATAAAACAAAAACTAAACTAACAATAACGATAGAAATATCCTTGCAGATAAGTAAATGAAAACTTGGGGTATAATAAAGATACATTTCTGATTCATTACCTTCCTAAAGGTCTCTTTTAGCTATTATCTCTGCTTTTTGTAGCCTCTTTTTGCTTTTGAGTACAAAGAAGTATTCCCTGAAAATGGATGGAAACTATATGACTCTCTTTTAGAGTATAGGAGACAGGTAAGTACTTAAAACAATTTTTTTTAAATATTCTGTATTCTTTTCAATACAACAAAACCTTGATGAGTAGAAGTAAACAAACAGCTTGTATAGTTTGTGTGGTTTTTGTTGGATTTTTAAAGTAATAACCTATAATGGAAAATAGATCAGAAAACAATAGGTATAGCTGAATCCCTTTGCTATGCATCTGAAACTAATGGAATATTGTAAATCACCTATATTCCTGTCTAAAAAAAGAGTAAATGAACAGCTATACACATTCCAAAAGAGAATTATGAGATTAGGAAATGCAGTCATCAGAATAGAGCTGATGTCCGTGATGTCTGGACTCTACGTTGGATGGTACACATGGTTTATGATCTTTGACTTTAAAAGTTTAAAAATTATTCTTTGTTGACTTTTTACTGCAGAGTTAGGTCCTTAGTCTCTCAGTCAACTAAGTTAGAGCCTGGTGGAGAGGGCAGTACGTGGTATAGTTAGAAGACTGAGTTTTTTTTTTTTTCTTAAGTTTATTACCAAAGAAATAATGATAATCTATTTTTTCTTTTGTTTCTTTCCTTGTTTTCATTAATATAATTGGCATACAGCATTATATTTCAAGTATACAACATAGTTATATTTATATGTATTATGAAGCGATCACCACATTGTCTAGGTTACAGCTCGAGGGTGTCACCATACACAGTTATGGAAATATTTTTCTTGAGATCTTTCAAGATTATTCTCTCTGCAACTTTCGCATATACAACACACTATTAACTGTTGTTAACATGCTATACATTATTCCTGCAACTACACTTACTTTATAATTGCAAGCTTGGACCTTATGACTTCCTTTACCATTTACGCCCACTCCTGACTCCCTGCTTCCAATAACCACCCATCAGTCTGTTCTCTTTATAAGTTTGAGTTTTGTTTTTTGTTTGTTGTTGTTGTTGTTTTCTTTTTTATGGCTGAGTAAAATTCCATTCAAGAGCCAACCAACTGGAAAAGACCTGGATGCTGGGAAAGATTGAAGGCAAAAGCAGAGAAGGGGCGGCAGAGGATGGGATGGTTAGATAGCATCACTGGCTCAATGGAGATGAATTTGAGCAAACTCTGGGAGACGGTGGAGCACAGAGGAGCCTGGTATGCTGCAGTCCATGGGGTGTCAAAGAGTTAGACATGACTTACTGGACAATGACATAATTTTATTAGGGAGCAATCTCTCTCTCTCTCTCTTTCTTGCTATATATGTGTATATATGTGTGTGTTGATGTGTGCTCAGTAGTGTCTGACTCTTTATGATCCCATGGATTATAGCCCACCAGGCCCCTCTGTCCTGGGATTTTTCAGGCAAGAATACTGGAGTCGGTTGCCATTTCCTCCTCCAGGGATCTTCCCTACCCAGGGGTTTACCCGCATGTCTTGAATTGGCAGGTAGATTCGTAATCACTGGGCCACCTGAGAAGCCACCATATATTAATATATATATATTCCATTTTTATTATTCATTTGTTTATCAGTGGGTGCTTAGTATAGTGTCCATATCTTGGCTGTTGTAAATGCTACAGTGAACAAGGGGAAGCATATATTTTTTGAGTTAACATTTTCAAAGTGGAGTTGCTGGATCATATAGTAGTTCTGTTTTTATTTTTCTGAGAAACCTCCATACTGTTTCCCATAGCGGCTGCACCAATTTGCATTTCCAGCAACAGTACCCAGGGTTCTGTTTTCCTGCACATCCATGCCAACACTTGTGATTTCTTTCTTTCTTTTTAAATAATTTTTTAACATTTATTTTTTGCTTTGCTGAGTCTTCATTGCTGTGTAGGGTTTCTCTAGTTGCGGGGGTGGTAGGGAGGGCGCTAATTCTTGTTGTGGTTCAGTAGGCTCAGTAGTATGGCATACGGGCTTAGGTGCCCTGAGGCATGTGGAATCATCCTGGTTTAGGGAACTTTATAGAGTTTTGTTGCTTACTGCCAAACATCAACATGAATCAGCCATAGGTATACATATATCCCTCCCTCTTGAACTTCCCTCCCATCTTCCTCTCCACTCCACCCCTCCAGGTTGTTACAGAGCCCCTGTTTGAGTTCCCTTAGTCTTACAACAAATTCCCATTGGTTACCTATTTTACAGATGGTAGCATAAGTTTCCATGTTACTCTTTCCATACATGTCACCCACTCCTCCCTCCTCACAATGTCCATAAGTCCGTTCTCTGTCTTTCTCTGCATTCCTGCCCTGCACATGAATTCATCAGTGCCGTTCTAGATTCCATATACATGTGTTAGTATGTAGTGTTTTTCTTTCTTTCTTCACTTACTTACTTCACTCTGTATAATAGGTTCTAGGTTCATTTCAGATATTTATAACAATTTTCATGAGAATCGTGGAAGTTTTCTTAGGACATGGTGTACTTTTATTATTAAAAGGATAGACTTAAAATTTACATGGAATTCTTTCCTACTACTTCCTTTAGTCAAATTACAGTCTGCCACAATTTCTTCATCTATACAATGATACAATGACATTAATGAAACCTGAATACAGTACAGTGTGTGTGTGTGTGTGTGTGTGTGTGTGTGAAAGAGAGAAAGGGAGGGAGAGAGAGAGGGACATGCTGCTGACACAGTGCCTGCAGATAATAAATGCTCAGTACATTTATTTATTATTTTTAACCATTAATTTGGTTTCTTTCAATTCTTTTTCTGCTTATTATGAGATGTCAGTGGTAAAAAAATTAAAAATAGATATATTTCCTTAATTCCAGCCATTTACTGTAATAGCTTTAGCTTTTATAGAATGGAGGATGGAAATTTGGAAGTGTCTTATGAAGTAATTCTGTATGTGAAATGGCATACTAGCTATAAATATAGCAATTATTTGAGGACTGAAAGAGTTTATGTGCTTTTAAAAAAATTTGTTTTGTTTCTCTTGCCTCATGTTTTTTCTTTGGTTTTGCCTTCTGTTACTTCCTTGTTTTTCTAACATGTTTTACATTAGCAACATTTTATTAATACTGTAGAATTCACTTTAGCTATAAAAGGGATAAATATGTACATTGCATTCTGTGGACACTCTATGCCTGCCTTCAAACATTTCTTTGTATAGATGAACGGCAGCAAAGTCAGTCACCTAGTCAAACTCTGAGACTGTGCTTTTTAAAGACAAGAACATTTTTAGTCTTACTGTTTTCTCTCTTTTCATTTGATGTATTTAGGACAAATTCCCATTGGTTACCTATTTTACAGATGGTAGCATAAGTTTCCATGTTACTCTTTCCATACATGTCACCCACTCCTCCCTCCTCACAATGTCCATAAGTCCGTTCTCTGTCTTTCTCTGCATTCCTGCCCTGCACATGAATTCATCAGTGCCGTTCTAGATTCCATATACATGTGTTAGTATGTAGTGTTTTTCTTTCTTTCTTCACTTACTTACTTCACTCTGTATAATAGGTTCTAGGTTCATTTCAGATATTTATAACAATTTTCATGAGAATCGTGGAAGTTTTCTTAGGACATGGTGTACTTTTATTATTAAAAGGATAGACTTAAAATTTACATGGAATTCTTTCCTACTACTTCCTTTAGTCAAATTACAGTCTGCCACAATTTCTTCATCTATACAATGATACAATGACATTAATGAAACCTGAATACAGTACAGTGTGTGTGTGTGTGTGTGTGAAAGAGAGAAAGGGAGGGAGAGAGAGAGGGACATGCTGCTGACACAGTGCCTGCAGATAATAAATGCTCAGTACATTTATTTATTATTTTTAACCATTAATTTGGTTTCTTTCAATTCTTTTTCTGCTTATTATGAGATGTCAGTGGTAAAAAAATTAAAAATAGATATATTTCCTTAATTCCAGCCATTTACTGTAATAGCTTTAGCTTTTATAGAATGGAGGATGGAAATTTGGAAGTGTCTTATGAAGTAATTCTGTATGTGAAATGGCATACTAGCTATAAATATAGCAATTATTTGAGGACTGAAAGAGTTTATGTGCTTTTAAAAAAATTTGTTTTGTTTCTCTTGCCTCATGTTTTTTCTTTGGTTTTGCCTTCTGTTACTTCCTTGTTTTTCTAACATGTTTTACATTAGCAACATTTTATTAATACTGTAGAATTCACTTTAGCTATAAAAGGGATAAATATGTACATTGCATTCTGTGGACACTCTATGCCTGCCTTCAAACATTTCTTTGTATAGATGAACGGCAGCAAAGTCAGTCACCTAGTCAAACTCTGAGACTGTGCTTTTTAAAGACAAGAACATTTTTAGTCTTACTGTTTCCTTTCTTTTCATTTGATGTATTTAGGACAAACCCAGCGCTCAGTTAGTGTTTAATGACATAATAGATCTGTTAACATAAAACCAAGTGCCAAAATGAACACGGATTTTCTTTGTTAGAATATCTCATCCTAAAAGCCTGATCTTCACAGGTGGACACTAACTATTCCAACAGCTTAAGAGATGGATGGTGGAGATAAGAGAAGTTGAACAGAAGGCTTTGTTCCAATGTTTTCAGATATTTCTGTTAGGTAGTGATGTGTCTTACATTTATTTCACCTGTAGGGAATTCCGAATGAAAGCTGGAGGATAACAAAGATAAATGAACGATATGAGCTCTGTGATACATACCCTGCCCTCTTGGTTGTGCCGGCAAATATTCCTGATGAAGAATTAAAGAGAGTGGCCTCCTTCAGATCGCGGGGCCGCATCCCGGTGAGTGCGAAGCTTGCTGAAGCAGGGGCTCTGGACCTCCCGCAGGGCTGAGGCTGGCTGATGGGAGGGTGGATGCAGGACAGAGTAGCTACAGCAGCAGGTCGCCTGGGAATACGCGGGAATGAGTTATTCAGTAAAACTAAAACCAGAGGAAAGATTGAAAGAGGTTTGTAGAAAGTTTGAAGTGTATCTTAGCCGCACAGAATTGCATGGTTCTTAACTTGAAAACAAAGTGGCGCTAGTATTATTCGCTATTTATCTTCTGCATCTTTGGTCATAGTGATAAATGCTATTTCTGCTATCCTAGAAAAAAGAAAGCTTTATTTATTTGCGATGAATTTCTTTATTTTAGAATGATAAGCTCTAATAATCTTAGGTACAAAAATTTTGTAGATTCTGAACAGTGTAATTGGGCAATTTTGCTGAATTGGGTCCTTTAATGTAATTTTTGGCAATTCCAATGATAGGTTTTGCCTTCTGTTACTTCCTTGTTTTTCTAACATGTTTTACATTAGCAACATTTTATTAATACTGTAGAATTCACTTTAGCTATAAAAGGGATAAATATGTACATTGCATTCTGTGGACACTCTATGCCTGCCTTCAAACATTTCTTTGTATAGATGAACGGCAGCAAAGTCAGTCACCTAGTCAAACTCTGAGACTGTGCTTTTTAAAGACAAGAACATTTTTAGTCTTACTGTTTCCTTTCTTTTCATTTGATGTATTTAGGACAAACCCAGCGCTCAGTTAGTGTTTAATGACATAATAGATCTGTTAACATAAAACCAAGTGCCAAAATGAACACGGATTTTCTTTGTTAGAATATCTCATCCTAAAAGCCTGATCTTCACAGGTGGACACTAACTATTCCAACAGCTTAAGAGATGGATGGTGGAGATAAGAGAAGTTGAACAGAAGGCTTTGTTCCAATGTTTTCAGATATTTCTGTTAGGTAGTGATGTGTCTTACATTTATTTCACCTGTAGGGAATTCCGAATGAAAGCTGGAGGATAACAAAGATAAATGAACGATATGAGCTCTGTGATACATACCCTGCCCTCTTGGTTGTGCCGGCAAATATTCCTGATGAAGAATTAAAGAGAGTGGCCTCCTTCAGATCGCGGGGCCGCATCCCGGTGAGTGCGAAGCTTGCTGAAGCAGGGGCTCTGGACCTCCCGCAGGGCTGAGGCTGGCTGATGGGAGGGTGGATGCAGGACAGAGTAGCTACAGCAGCAGGTCGCCTGGGAATACGCGGGAATGAGTTATTCAGTAAAACTAAAACCAGAGGAAAGATTGAAAGAGGTTTGTAGAAAGTTTGAAGTGTATCTTAGCCGCACAGAATTGCATGGTTCTTAACTTGAAAACAAAGTGGCGCTAGTATTATTCGCTATTTATCTTCTGCATCTTTGGTCATAGTGATAAATGCTATTTCTGCTATCCTAGAAAAAAGAAAGCTTTATTTATTTGCGATGAATTTCTTTATTTTAGAATGATAAGCTCTAATAATCTTAGGTACAAAAATTTTGTAGATTCTGAACAGTGTAATTGGGCAATTTTGCTGAACTTTAAAAGTAGGGTTTACTTAGTCCCCTTTTAATGTAATTTTTTTTAGAGACCACACTTCCAATGATTAGTGACTGTCATAAATCAGTGTCTGATTAACAAATTAGACCAAATTTTCCACATGCCAGAGTTGACTTGAAAGAAAGATAATTTTTCTTAGCAGCCTCATATATCCTTTCATGGCTATGCTTTGAGTGCAGGTAGAAAGCAGAGTTTTATAGAGTAATGTTTTATGAGAAGAATTATAAAAAGAGAAACATGTAAAAGGTATGTTAATATTCCCCCTTATCCCCATTAAGGTTTTATCGTGGATTCATCCTGAAAGTCAAGCCACAATCACTCGGTGTAGCCAGCCCATGGTAGGGGTGAGTGGGAAGCGAAGCAAAGAAGATGAAAAATACCTTCAAGCCATAATGGACTCCAATGCTCAGTCTCATAAGATCTTTATATTCGATGCCCGGCCAAGTGTTAATGCCGTTGCCAATAAGGTGAGACCGTCTTTCAGTAATTAAGATTATAGTTACAGTTTCATGAGTTTGGCAGGCGGTGGCACAGTTGTAAAGAATCTACCTGCAGTGCAGGAAACCCAGGCTGGACCCCTGGGTCAGAAAGATCCCCTGGGGTAGGAAGCGGCATCCGCTCCAGTATCCTTGCCTGGAAAATTCCGTGGACAGAGGAGCCTGGTGGCTGTGGTCCACGGGGATCACAGAGTCGGACACGACTGAAAAACTGAGCACACACACACACAGTGCAGCAGGAAGAGTTTAGGCTTTTCATATGTTAAAGACACAGATTCTAATCCTGGTTCTTCTACTTGATAGTATAACTTAAAAAAATTAGTTTTAATTTTCCATTGGCATATGGTTGATTAACAATGTTATGTTAATTTCAGGTGTACAGGAAAGTTATGTGTGTATATTAAGCTTTTATTTTTCAAAGTCTTTTCCTTTTAATTACAGAATATTGATCAGAGTTCCCTGTGTTAGGTTCTTTGTGGTTATCTGTTTTCAAAACAGCAGTGTGTATGTATGTGTCAATCCCAGTATAACGTGGGGTCAGTTAATTAACCACTGTAGGGCCACTAACAAGAGACCTCACTTGGCTTATTTCTAAAATGAAAATTATAAGGACTAACAGAGTTGTTTTAGGGGCAAAATTCACTCGATAAACTGTTGTTTTAGGAGCAGTGCTCTCCCTTCTCCACACTGGCCAACAAACTGCCTTTATGACAGACTGGAGTCTGGACAGCTCTGTTTTCGGTGACCCGTGCTGCCCCCCTCTGGCAGGTCTCCGCCTGTACAAGCTGTTCACACTGAAGACTGGCGGTGGTGCTGATTTCTGCTGTGGAGTAATAGTAGCATTGTGCAAGTAGAAATTCTAGCCCACCTGACAAAATGAACCACTGGAGAGGACACGAGAAGAGATACAATTTAGCTTTAAAGAATTGCCTCACAGATAAGCCAAAAAAAACCCCACAAAAACACAAATGGCCTCCCTCCAAAACGAAAACATCCCAAATTCTTTAACTAAATGAGAGGCGCCCACCATTAAACTTTGGCTATACTTGTGCATAGACCTATGTGCATATATATTCAAACATTTATTTAATACAGAATGAGATAATTGCAGCTTCCTTTTTAAATTAATGCTGTTTCTATATATGCCAATAAATATTCATCTGTAAATTATTTTAATTAAAATGATAACTAATAGCACCGATTGTTTTTAGATGCTTAGGTGTTTCTGGATTTTTGTTTTTGTTTTTTTTTTTGCTATTATAAACAATGCTGGGCTGATCATCCTTTAAATTATGGGGTATGTATTTAATTATTTCTATCCTATTTAGTGTTTCTTTTTTATTTTTTTTTTTGGAGGAGGGAGTCGGGTTGGGGAGGGCGGGAGGGGGGCGGGCAGGCCACTTCTATTGGTCTTTCATTTCTCTATTTTCATCCATCTTTGTTCTTTGGCCCCTGTGGGCCTCCCATTGCGGCGGCCCCTGTTATCGCAGAGCACCGGTTCTGGGCGCATGCGCTCCAGAGCTCCGGCTCCGTAATTGGACACATCAGTTCAGCCGCTCTGCGGCACGTGGGATCTTCCCAGGCCAGGGATCGAACTGGCGCCCCTTGCACTGCAAGGCGGTGTCCTTACCCACTGGACCACCAGGGAAGCCCCCTATTTTGTGTTTTGAAGACACTTTGAATTCAGACATTCTCAGTTAAACTGTAAATATCTCCCCTTAAAGGAGAAAGAAGACAATGTTTATGTGAAACCTGGTACTCCAGGAATTGGTGTATATTTTTCCAGTAATTACTTATACCATGAGTTATCAGGAATGAGACTTAAGTTGTTATCTAGGATAAGGGGCTTCTTTGATGGTCCAGTGGCTAAGACTCCATATTTACTATGCAGGGGGCCTGGGTTCAATTTCTGGTCAGGGAACTAGATCCCTCCCACATGTCACAAGTAAGACCTGGTATGGCCAAATAAGTAAGATATTTTTTTTTTTTAAAAAAGATGTTATGTAGGATGAGAGGTCAGAGGATTATGAGGCAGAAAAGGGGATAGGGCAAATGTATATTCCTTGTAAAATTATTTCCAAACATATTTCACTATAGAGATCTACTTTTAAATAAAGACTGATATATTTTATATATTGGGGCATTTTTCTGACTATAAAATATATAATAGACAACAAAAATCTGGGAATAGATAGACAAAGTAAAGAAGAAAAATCACCTGTAATCAATTTGGTATATTTTCTTTCACTGTTTTCCTGTGCATATATAATTTTATTTCATTGTTTTTCCTTTTTATAAAAATTATTTCTTTCCATGAACTATTCTTGAAAAATGCTTTAATAGTACTCATCATACAGCTATATCATTGTTTATTTAATCATTCTTTACCTATTAGGTGTTTAAGCATTTAGTATTTTAAATATAATTAAAACAAGTACCTTTTGTTGAAATCGTTGTTACCTAGGTATGCCATTACTATATCATAATTTAAAATATTCATATTTTAAAACATTTTGGTATATATTGGCAGTATTCTTTGCGAAGGTTAGTTTACCAGCTAGAATTCTTTTTTCCTGCCATTCTACTGAGACATAATTGGCATAGAAAAGTGTGTAAATTTAAGGTGTACAGAGTAATGATGAGAACCAGAGCTCCGCCCGTAATTGGACATATCAGTTCAGCCCCGCTGCGGCACGTGGGATCTTCCCAGGCCAGGGATCGAACTGGCGCCCCTTGCACTGCAAGGCGGTGTCCTTACCCACTGGACCACCAGGGAAGCCCCCTATTTTGTGTTTTGAAGACACTTTGAATTCAGACATTCTCAGTTAAACTGTAAATATCTCCCCTTAAAGGAGAAAGAAGACAATGTTTATGTGAAACCTGGTACTCCAGGAATTGGTGTATATTTTTCCAGTAATTACTTATACCATGAGTTATCAGGAATGAGACTTAAGTTGTTATCTAGGATAAGGGGCTTCTTTGATGGTCCAGTGGCTAAGACTCCATATTTACTATGCAGGGGGCCTGGGTTCAATTTCTGGTCAGGGAACTAGATCCCTCCCACATGTCACAAGTAAGACCTGGTATGGCCAAATAAGTAAGATATTTTTTTTTTTTAAAAAAGATGTTATGTAGGATGAGAGGTCAGAGGATTATGAGGCAGAAAAGGGGATAGGGCAAATGTATATTCCTTGTAAAATTATTTCCAAACATATTTCACTATAGAGATCTACTTTTAAATAAAGACTGATATATTTTATATATTGGGGCATTTTTCTGACTATAAAATATATAATAGACAACAAAAATCTGGGAATAGATAGACAAAGTAAAGAAGAAAAATCACCTGTAATCAATTTGGTATATTTTCTTTCACTGTTTTCCTGTGCATATATAATTTTATTTCATTGTTTTTCCTTTTTATAAAAATTATTTCTTTCCATGAACTATTCTTGAAAAATGCTTTAATAGTACTCATCATACAGCTATATCATTGTTTATTTAATCATTCTTTACCTATTAGGTGTTTAAGCATTTAGTATTTTAAATATAATTAAAACAAGTACCTTTTGTTGAAATCGTTGTTACCTAGGTATGCCATTACTATATCATAATTTAAAATATTCATATTTTAAAACATTTTGGTATATATTGGCAGTATTCTTTGCGAAGGTTAGTTTACCAGCTAGAATTCTTTTTTCCTGCCATTCTACTGAGACATAATTGGCATAGAAAAGTGTGTAAATTTAAGGTGTACAGAGTAATGATGAGAAATATGTATATATGGTGAAATGATCGCAACAGTAAGCTTAGTTAACATCCATGACCTCACATACTGTGTCTTCTTCCTTGTGAGAATTTTTAAAATCTCCTGTCTTAGCAACTTTCAGTTATACAGTATAGTATTGTTGAGCATAGTCATCATGTTTTATGTTATATCCCCACAACTTATTTATCTTTTAACTCTAAGTTTGTACCTTTAGGCCACCTTTGCCCAATACCCAATTGCCCCATCTTACTTTTAAAATTTGCAAAAGTATACATCCTTGTTGCAGCAAATATTCTTTGTCTGCATGTTAAGAATATTTTTTATGGCTTTGTCAGTGTGAATATGACAACTGCTTTTGCAGCCATGAACCATATCAAAAATTAAACCTGTTCTAGCCACTAAGTCTTCCATGTGTGCCCTACCCCAATCAGATTTGCCTTCTACCCCTGCTAAAAGTAACCACTACCCTAACTTTTACAGTAGTCGTCGTCTTATATTAACTTATGCTTTTGTTATTAAAGTATATACAGCATTAGACTCTGTAGTTTAGCCTTGCCTTATTAAGATCGGATTTGTATGTCTTTTAAGTCTCTCTTTATGTACAGTCTTCCCCTTGCCCATCCTTTCTTGCCCCCTTCCCTGTCTTCAGTATATTTTATTGCAGAGTTTCCCACAGTCCAGATTTTGCCAGTGTGTTATGGTGTATATGAATTTCTTTTGCATGGTTTAAGAAGTCTATTCAGATTCAGGTTCAACACCTTTTTCAAAGATGTAAGGGATATAGCAGGGGGCACATAAGTTGTGAGTGATTTTTTCGGGGGAATATTAGCAACTGATCATGCTCAGTGCCGAGATAAGTTAATTCAGTAGGGTTGAAAAATTGTGATACTCTTAAGTTCACAGTTTTCTTTTGAGCTATTAGTTGAACTCTTTTTAAGTATCATTATGAATGCACTGGGGCTTCCCAGGTAGCACAGTGGTAAAGAATCTGCCTGCCAGTCCAGGAGACACAAGAGATACAGGTTGGATCCTGGGCTCAGGAAGATCTCCTAGAGTAGAAAATGGCAACCTACTCCATTATTCTTGCTTGGAAAATTCCATAGACAGAGTAGCCTGGTAGGCCAGAGTCCATGGGATCACAGAGTTGGACATAACTGAGCACACATTGCATTTGTATAAATGCGTATATTTACGTGTCAGCAACTTCTAACTCATTGCAGATAGTATTAAAAAAATTTTCCACCTTAGATCAGGGGGAGACTTTTCAAGTTATCGCCTGAGTGTTTTGACATAACTGTAGTAATCTTTATGCTTCCCTCATGGTTCATCAGTAAAGAATCTATCTGGAATGAAGGAGATGCAAGTTTGATCCCTGAGTCTGGAAAATCCCCTGGGGGGAGGGCATGACAACCCACTCCAGTATTCTTGCCTAGAGGATCGCATGGATCAAGGAGCCTGGTGGCTATGGCCCATGCAGCCACAAAGAGTTGGCTACAACTGAGCAACTGAGCACATGATAAGATATATCAGACTAATCAGGAAATCTTGTATCTGTCCTGATACAGACTCAGAATAGCCATTTCTCTAAGAAGTTCTGATTTCTGTTAGTAGGAAATGGTATTTAAAACCATAATCTGATGCTAAGGATACTTATTTTGTACTGGCTGGTCCACTTTCTGAGTCTTTTCAGTGAATAGAACTAGGAAATGTTTATATGTATTTTAAAGATAAAGCACCTCATGAGTAAATATTTATCCTTTCAACTTAAATTCAGTCCTAGAGTTTTTACACGCATGTGTCTGTGTGTGCATGCCTGCTTAGTTGCTTCAGTTGTGTCTGACTCTTTGCAACCCGTGGACTGTAGCTTGCCAGGCTCCTCTGTTGATGGGATTTTCTAGGCAAGCATGCTCGAATGGGTTGCCATGCCCTCCTCCAGGGGACCTTGCTGATGCTCTGTCTCTTATGTTTGCTGCAGATAGTTAATTCAGTAGGGTTGAAAAATTGTGATACTCTTAAGTTCACAGTTTTCTTTTGAGCTATTAGTTGAACTCTTTTTAAGTATCATTATGAATGCACTGGGGCTTCCCAGGTAGCACAGTGGTAAAGAATCTGCCTGCCAGTCCAGGAGACACAAGAGATACAGGTTGGATCCTGGGCTCAGGAAGATCTCCTAGAGTAGAAAATGGCAACCTACTCCATTATTCTTGCTTGGAAAATTCCATAGACAGAGTAGCCTGGTAGGCCAGAGTCCATGGGATCACAGAGTTGGACATAACTGAGCACACATTGCATTTGTATAAATGCGTATATTTACGTGTCAGCAACTTCTAACTCATTGCAGATAGTATTAAAAAAATTTTCCACCTTAGATCAGGGGGAGACTTTTCAAGTTATCGCCTGAGTGTTTTGACATAACTGTAGTAATCTTTATGCTTCCCTCATGGTTCATCAGTAAAGAATCTATCTGGAATGAAGGAGATGCAAGTTTGATCCCTGAGTCTGGAAAATCCCCTGGGGGGAGGGCATGACAACCCACTCCAGTATTCTTGCCTAGAGGATCGCATGGATCAAGGAGCCTGGTGGCTATGGCCCATGCAGCCACAAAGAGTTGGCTACAACTGAGCAACTGAGCACATGATAAGATATATCAGACTAATCAGGAAATCTTGTATCTGTCCTGATACAGACTCAGAATAGCCATTTCTCTAAGAAGTTCTGATTTCTGTTAGTAGGAAATGGTATTTAAAACCATAATCTGATGCTAAGGATACTTATTTTGTACTGGCTGGTCCACTTTCTGAGTCTTTTCAGTGAATAGAACTAGGAAATGTTTATATGTATTTTAAAGATAAAGCACCTCATGAGTAAATATTTATCCTTTCAACTTAAATTCAGTCCTAGAGTTTTTACACGCATGTGTCTGTGTGTGCATGCCTGCTTAGTTGCTTCAGTTGTGTCTGACTCTTTGCAACCCCGTGGACTGTAGCTTGCCAGGCTCCTCTGTTGATGGGATTTTCTAGGCAAGCATGCTCGAATGGGTTGCCATGCCCTCCTCCAGGGGACCTTGCTGATGCTCTGTCTCTTATGTTTGCTGCATTGGAAGGCAGGTTCTTACATGATTTCTAAGTTACATGTGTACCTCCTTTCATCCCCACTAGGAATGCTGATTCTGAAAGGGAATGATAAGATAGTATGTTACTCACTTGCTTTATCCTACTGTGGTTCTAGAATAACAGTATTACCAGTGGCACCAGTACATTTACTAGAAAGCTTTCTTGCCATTGCTCCCATTTTAAAATACATTGTATTGTGTTTACATTATCAGAGCATGTGGTCTTTACATATAGTAGCTTTTGTACACTTCAGTTCAGTCACTCAGTCGTGTCTAACTCTTTGTGATCCCATGAACTGCAGCACGCCAGGCTTACTTGTCTTTCACTATCTCTTGGAGCTTGCTCAGACTCTTGTCCATTGATTCAGTCATGCCATCCATCCATCTCGTCCTCCACTGTCCCTTACTCCTTTTGCTTCTGTTTTTCCCAACATCAGGGTCTTTTCCAGTGACTTGTCTCTTTGCATTAGGTGGCCAAAGTATTGGAGCTTCAGCTTCAGCATCATTTCTTCCAATGAATATTCAGGGTTGATTGCCTATAGAATCAATTGGTTTGATCTCCTTGCAATCCACGGGACTCTCACAAGTCTTCTCCAACACCAGAGGCATCAATTCTTCCTCGCTCAGCCTTCTTTATGGTCCAACTCTCACATCCATACATGACTACTGGGAAAACTATAGCTTTCACTATTCAAGTTTTTGTTGGCAGTGTGATATCTCTGCTTTTGAATACAATGTCTATACTTGTCATAACTTTTCTTCTAAAGAACAAGCTTCTTCTTCTTTTTTTTTAAAGATTTATTTATTTATTTATTTTGGGGGGGGGCGGTGGGGAGGGAGGGGAGCAGGCGGGCCACTTCTGTTGGTCTTTCATTTGTCCATTTTCATCCATTTTTGTTCTTAGGCCCGTGTGGGCCTCCCATCGCGGTGGCCTCTGTTGTCGCAGTGCACCGGCTCTGGGCGCATGCACTCCAGAGCTCTGGCTCGGTAGTTGGACACATGCGTCCAGCTGCTCCGCAGCACGTGGGATCTTCCCAGGCCAGGGATTGAACCGGCGCCCCTTGCACTGCAAGGTGGTGTCCTTACCCACTGGAGCACCAGGGAAGCCCGCAAGCTTCTTTTAATTTCATGACTACAGTCATCATCCACAGTGAGTTTGGAGTCCACGAAAATAGTCTGTCACTCTTTCCATTGTTTGTCCACATATTTGGCCATGAAGTGATGGTACCAGATACCATGATGCTCATTTTTACATCATGCGCAGTTTTAGGCCAGCTTTTTCACTCTCCTTTTCACTTTCATCAAGAGGCCCTTTAGTTCCTTTTTGCGTCCTGCCTTAAGAGTGTTGTCATCTGCATATCCAAGGTTGTTGATATTTCTCCTGGCAATCTTGATTGCAGATTGTGCTTCGCTCAGACTGGCATTTCGCATGATGTACTCCGCATATAAATTAAATAAGCAGGGTGATAATATATAGCCTTGATGTGCTCCTTTCCCAGTTTGGAACCAGTCAGTTGTTCCATGTCCATTTCTGACTGTTGCTGCTTTTCCTGCATGCGGGTTTTACAGTGGGCTGGTATTCCGATCTCTTTCAGAATTTTCCGTAGTTTGTTGTGATCTACACAGTCAAAGGCACATAGTCAGTGAAGCAGGAGGAGATGTATTTCTGGAATTCCTTGCTCTTTCTGTAGTCTAGTGGATGTTGGCAATTTGATCTTTGGTTCCTCTGTCTTTTCTAAATCCAGCTTGTACATCTGGAAGTTCTCAGTTCATGTACTGTTGAAGCCTAGTTTAAAACTATAGCTTTCACTATTCAAGTTTTTGTTGGCAGTGTGATATCTCTGCTTTTGAATACAATGTCTATACTTGTCATAACTTTTCTTCTAAAGAACAAGCTTCTTCTTCTTTTTTTTTAAAGATTTATTTATTTATTTATTTTGGTGGGGGTGGGGTGGGGAGGGAGGGGAGCAGGCGGGCCACTTCTGTTGGTCTTTCATTTGTCCATTTTCATCCATTTTTGTTCTTAGGCCCGTGTGGGCCTCCCATCGCGGTGGCCTCTGTTGTCGCAGTGCACCGGCTCTGGGCGCATGCACTCCAGAGCTCTGGCTCGGTAGTTGGACACATGCGTCCAGCTGCTCCGCAGCACGTGGGATCTTCCCAGGCCAGGGATTGAACCGGCGCCCCTTGCACTGCAAGGTGGTGTCCTTACCCACTGGAGCACCAGGGAAGCCCGCAAGCTTCTTTTAATTTCATGACTACAGTCATCATCCACAGTGAGTTTGGAGTCCACGAAAATAGTCTGTCACTCTTTCCATTGTTTGTCCACATATTTGGCCATGAAGTGATGGTACCAGATACCATGATGCTCATTTTTACATCATGCGCAGTTTTAGGCCAGCTTTTTCACTCTCCTTTTCACTTTCATCAAGTGGCCCTTTAGTTCCCTTTTGCGCCCTGCCTTAAGAGTGTTGTCATCTGCATATCCAAGGTTGTTGATATTTCTCCTGGCAATCTTGATTGCAGATTGTGCTTCGCTCAGACTGGCATTTCGCATGATGTACTCCGCATATAAATTAAATAAGCAGGGTGATAATATATAGCCTTGATGTGCTCCTTTCCCAGTTTGGAACCAGTCAGTTGTTCCATGTCCATTTCTGACTGTTGCTGCTTTTCCTGCATGCGGGTTTTACAGTGGGCTGGTATTCCGATCTCTTTCAGAATTTTCCGTAGTTTGTTGTGATCTACACAGTCAAAGGCACATAGTCAGTGAAGCAGGAGGAGATGTATTTCTGGAATTCCCTTGCTCTTTCTGTAGTCTAGTGGATGTTGGCAATTTGATCTTTGGTTCCTCTGTCTTTTCTAAATCCAGCTTGTACATCTGGAAGTTCTCAGTTCATGTACTGTTGAAGCCTAGTTTGGATGATTTTAAGCATTACTTTGCTAGCGTGTGAAATGAATGCAGTTGTGTGGTAGTTTGAACATTCTTTGGCATTGCCCTTCTTTGGCATTGGAATGAAAACTGACCTTTTCCAATCTTGTGGCCATTGCTGAGTTTTCCAAATTTGCTGGCATATTGAGTATAGTACTTTAACAGCATCATTTTTTGATATATGAAATAGCTCAGCTGGAATTCCATCACCTTCACTAACTCTATGCTTGTAGTAATGCTTCTTAGGACCCATTTGACTTCGCACTCTAAGATGTCTGGTTCTAGATGAGTGATCACAACATCATGGTCATCCAGCTCATTAAGATCTTTTTTTGTATAGTTCTTCTGGGTATTCTTTCCACCTCTTCTTAATATCTTCTGTTTCTGTTAGGTCCATACTGTTTCTGTCCTTCATTGTGCCTGTCTTTTCATGACATGTTCCCTTGGAGTCTCTCGTTCCCTTGTAGAGATCTCTAGTCTTTCCCATTGTGTTGTTTTCCTCTGTTTATTTGCATTGTCACTTAAGGAGGCTTTCTTATCTCTCCTTGCTGTTCTTTGGAACTCTGCATTCAGATGGATATATCCTTCCTTTTCTCCTTTGCCTTTCCCATCTCTTCTTTGCTAAGCTGTTTGTAAAGCATTCTCAGACAACCATTTTGTCTTTTTGTATTTCTTTTTTGAGGGGATGGGTTCTTTTTTCTTTTTTTCTTTTTTGACCACTTTTATTGGTCTTTCATTTATTTATTTTCATCCATCTCTGTTCTTTGGCCTGTGTGGGCCTCCCATTGCAGTGGCCTTTCCTATAGCAAGACACCAGCTCTGGGTGTACATGCTCCAGAACGCTGGCTCGTAATTGGACACACTGGTCCAGCTGCTCCACAGCACCTGGGATCTTCCTGGGCCAGGGATTGAACTGGTGCCCCTTGAAGTGCAAGGCAGACTCTTTACCCACTGGACCACCAGGGAAGCCCAGAGAGATGGTTTTGATCACTGCCTCGTGAACAAATTTTTCAAGCCTCCGTCCATCGTTCTTTAGGCACTCTGTCTATCAGATCTAATCCCTCGAATCTATTTGTAACTTTCATTGTATAATTGTAAGGGATTTTATTTAGGTCATACCTGAATGGCCTAGTGGTTTTTCCTACTTTCTTCAATTTAAATCTGAATTTTGCAAGAAGGAGTTCATAATCTGAGCCACAGTCAGCTCCAGGTCTTGCTTTTGCTGACTGTATAGAGCTTCTCCATCTTTGGCTGCAAAGAATATAATCAGTCTGATTTTGGTATTGACCATCTGTTGATGTTCGTGTGTAGAGTCATGTCTTGTATTGCTGGAAGAGCGTGTTTGCTATGACCAGTGCATTCTCTTGGCAAAATTCTGTTAACCTTTGTCCTGCTTCATTTTGTACTCCAAGGCCAAACTTACCTGTTATTCCAGGTATCTCTTGACTTTCTGCTTTTACATTCTAGTCCCCAGTGATGAAAAGTACACTTTAGTGTTATTTCTTGAAGATCTTGTAGGTCTTCTTTGAACTGTTCAACATCAGCTTCTCCAGCATTAGTGATTGGGGCATAGACTTGGATTACTGTGATATTGAATGATTTGCCTTGGAAACGACTGAGGTCATTCTGTTGTTTCTGAGACTGCATCCGAATACTGCATTTCTAACTCTTTTGTTGATTATGAGGCCTACTCCATTTCTTCTAAGGGATTCTTGTTCACACTAGTAGATGTAATGGTCATCTGCATTAAATTCACTCATTCCTGTACATTTTAATTCACCGATTCCTAAAATGTCATTGTTCATTCTATTTATCTCCTATTTGACCACGTCCAATTTACCTTGATTCATGGAGCTAATGTTCCAGGTTCCTATGCAGTATTGTTCTTTGCAGGATTAGACTTTACTTTCACTACCAGGCATGTCCACAACTGGGTATTGTTTCTGCTTTGGCTCAGCCTTTTCATTCCTTCAGGATCTATTTCTCTGCTCTTTTCCAGTAGCATTTTGGGCGCCTACCAAGCTGTGGACTTCATTTTTCATCATCTTATCTTTTTGCCTTTTGATAGTGCTCATGGAGTTCTCAAGGCAAGAATACTGAAGTGGTTTGCCATTCCCTTCCCCAGTGGACCATGTTTTGTCAGAACTCTCCACCATGACCAGTCTGTCTTGGGTGGCCTGCACGTCATGGGTCATGGTTTCATTGAGTTAGACAAGGCTGTGTTCCATGTGATTGGTTTGGTTAGTTTTCTATGACTGTGCTTTTCATTCTGTCTGCCCTCAGATGGATGAAGGTAAGCATCTTGTGGAAACTCCCAGTTGGGAGGGACTTTAAATAGTTTAAGTACTATTGTGCTGTAAGTACCTTTATATATGTTATCATATAATTGTTTTTTTTTAGTATTGCCTCTTTTATTGCTTTTTTTGTTTATTTTCATGCATCTTTATTTTTTGGCCTCTGTGGGCCTCCCACTGCAGTGGTCTCTCCTGTTGCAGAGCCCTGACTCTGGGCGCATGCGCTCCAGAGTACTGGCTCGTTATTGGACACACCCGTTCAGCCGCTCTGCGACATATGGGATCTTCCCGGGCCAGGGATCAAACTGGTGCCCCTTGCAGTGCAAGGCGGACTCTTTACACACTGGATCACCAGGAAAGCCCTATCCCATATAATTTTAATAACAGCAACAAACGCAGTCAGGGTAAGCATGTAAATTCTTGTTCTACAAAGAACATTTGGTATAGCGTGTGTTAAGTTGCACTGAGCCAGCCACATTTTCCAGGGAGTTTTTTCTTGTCCATCAGTAACATGTATCAACTTTGATGCTTTTGAATATTTTCTGGCACTCTTTTCAAGGATGTCAATATATGATATGCATTCATTTTTTATTTTCTGTGATGTTTGCTTATTTTTCCAGGCAAAGGGTGGCGGTTATGAAAGTGAAGATGCCTACCAAAATGCAGAACTGATTTTTCTAGATATCCATAATATCCATGTTATGAGAGAATCATTACGAAAACTTAAGGAGATTGTGTACCCCAACATTGAAGAGACCCACTGGTTGTCTAACTTGGAATCCACTCACTGGCTGGAACACATTAAGGTGGGTATATGGTACTATTTCTGTAAACTCTTATATAGCATCAAACAAGGACTTTATCTGTCCTTTTGTGTATATTGGCTCTCATAATTGAAGTGAAGATTAAAGTACCTTTTTAAAAAGTGAAAAATTGATGACTGTTTTGATAATTAGAACTCCTTTTAAGTTTTGGTGCTTGAATGAATTAGATTTCTCTGTTTTGCATTTGCTTCTGTTGTACTTCTTTTTCTCCCTCTCTTTCCCATCCTGTCTGAATTTTGCCTGTCCTTCAGATCCCAGTTCACACCTTCCCAGGTAACATTCATTTTCATTTTCTCTGAACTATTAGCCAGTACAACATTCTCTCCAAAAACCTGGGTATAACGGAAACCAGTTTCATTAGTTGCCTGAACCACCTTCTCCTCCCCCAGTCTTCACACCTGTGAGGCGTACCCACTCACTTTCTTTAGATCTCTACTCAAATATCACCTTCTCAAAGATGCCTTTCCCAACCACTCCATACAAAATAGCATTTTGGCCAGCACTCCCTAGGCCTGGGTGGTGCTTTTTCACTTAGTGCCCTCTGACACAGTGTATATTTCTTTCTTTATTTGCTCCTGGCTGGCTTCATCTAAGTAAAATATCGCCTTCATTAAGTCAGCACTTTGTTCTGCATGCTGCTGTGTTTCTAGCACTTGGAGCAGTGCCTGCCATGTGGTGGGGACTTCGTAATGATTATCGTTTAAGTGAAAGAATGTTTGAGTGGATGAATGTCACCAGTTGGAGAACTCTTCCTTGTCATCTTAACTTTCCAGTTGTTTTAATCCTTCAGGTCAATGATATGTAAGTTTGCATGTGTATTTAATGTTTGTGCTGTGTGTGTACTTATTCACTCACTTGTGTCTGACTCTTTGAGATCCCCTGGACTGTAGCCTGCCAGACTCTTCTGTCCATGCAATTTCCCAGGCAAGAATACTGGAGCAGATTGCCATTTCCTTTCTCGGGGGAATCTTCCTGACCCAGGGATCAAACTTGTGTCTCTTGTGTCTCCTGCATTGGCAGGTGGATTCTTTGCTACTGTGCCACCTGGAAAGCCTCACATTAGAGTTATAGGTGGAAGTTGTTTAATAATTAGGATTAGTGGAGAATGGGGGGCAGGTTTTTCTTTTTTAATGCTCACAGATGACTCTGACACATAGTCAAGATTGAGACTGCTTCAGAGGACCCTACTTGTAGAATAGGCCTACAGTTGTGACTAAAAGGAGGTCATCATGAGATAGTCTCCAAGCCTAGAGTATCTGTTCTTTTATTCTTACCTGTTTCTGTAATTATGCTGTTCTTAAAGTGTGATCTGGACATTGCAGGGAAGAATGGGCTATATTATCAGTACGTTTGTCTTTCTCTTTTGGTTACATCTGATTCTGTCTAGGGTTTTTTTTTTTTTGCCTCTTTTATTGGCTTTTTAATTATTTATTTTCATTCATCTTTATTCTTTGGCCTGTGGGGGCCTCCCATTGTGGTGGCCTCTCTCGTTGCAGAACACCGACTCTGGGTGCATGTGCTCCAGAGCGCTGGCTCGTAATTGAACACACCAGTCCAGCCACTCCACGGTACATGGGATCTTCCCAGGCCAGGGATGGAACTGGTGCCCCTTGCACTGCAAGGTGGACTCTTTACTCACTGGGCCACCAGGGAAGCCCTGATTCTGTCTAGTTTTAACTCAAGGTTAACTTCATGAAAAAGTAAATTATTGCAGAGCGTCTCTGCATATTTTTAAAAAATACCAAAAATTGTTTTAGATACCAGTTAAATTGATGTGATAATATATTGGTCTGATGAGAATTTTTCATTCATACCAATACATAAAATTCAGTGTCTGTAAAGTTTCGTACTGTGCTTACTGTGTGCTCTATGGTATATATACAAACAGTACAACGAATGCTTTAGAAGCTGAGAATATTTTATAATATCCAACTTCACTGCTTTCATATTTACTTTAATTTGGTTAATTAAGTAGCACTGTTTTAAATAACAGATAAGAATTCAGTTGTGTTATTTTTATTTAAGTGGATGATGTTAGAATGTTTGAAGATTCTTAGAAATAGATCTCTTTAGGACTTAATGCTTGTTTCATCTTAGTCATATTCTTGTTTAGAACCCAAAGGAACTTTTGTTTGAATATTTCACTGTGTGGATTCATAGGAGTCTGCATTTATGAGATTTTTCTAGTTTTAAAAGCACAGTGTTGGTATCTTTCACCATTCACAAAAAATTCTTTTTAGAAAAGGACTGATGTTTTTTCCTCCACATATTATTGAGACAGTCATCTCTAAACAAAACTCTGGTGCACATTTTGAAGAAGGAAGCATTTTAATTTTTAACCTAGAGTATCTGTTCTTTTATTCTTACCTGTTTCTGTAATTATGCTGTTCTTAAAGTGTGATCTGGACATTGCAGGGAAGAATGGGCTATATTATCAGTACGTTTGTCTTTCTCTTTTGGTTACATCTGATTCTGTCTAGGGTTTTTTTTTTTTTGCCTCTTTTATTGGCTTTTTAATTATTTATTTTCATTCATCTTTATTCTTTGGCCTGTGGGGGCCTCCCATTGTGGTGGCCTCTCTCGTTGCAGAACACCGACTCTGGGTGCATGTGCTCCAGAGCGCTGGCTCGTAATTGAACACACCAGTCCAGCCACTCCACGGTACATGGGATCTTCCCAGGCCAGGGATGGAACTGGTGCCCCTTGCACTGCAAGGTGGACTCTTTACTCACTGGGCCACCAGGGAAGCCCTGATTCTGTCTAGTTTTAACTCAAGGTTAACTTCATGAAAAAGTAAATTATTGCAGAGCGTCTCTGCATATTTTTAAAAAATACCAAAAATTGTTTTAGATACCAGTTAAATTGATGTGATAATATATTGGTCTGATGAGAATTTTTCATTCATACCAATACATAAAATTCAGTGTCTGTAAAGTTTCGTACTGTGCTTACTGTGTGCTCTATGGTATATATACAAACAGTACAACGAATGCTTTAGAAGCTGAGAATATTTTATAATATCCAACTTCACTGCTTTCATATTTACTTTAATTTGGTTAATTAAGTAGCACTGTTTTAAATAACAGATAAGAATTCAGTTGTGTTATTTTTATTTAAGTGGATGATGTTAGAATGTTTGAAGATTCTTAGAAATAGATCTCTTTAGGACTTAATGCTTGTTTCATCTTAGTCATATTCTTGTTTAGAACCCAAAGGAACTTTTGTTTGAATATTTCACTGTGTGGATTCATAGGAGTCTGCATTTATGAGATTTTTCTAGTTTTAAAAGCACAGTGTTGGTATCTTTCACCATTCACAAAAAATTCTTTTTAGAAAAGGACTGATGTTTTTTCCTCCACATATTATTGAGACAGTCATCTCTAAACAAAACTCTGGTGCACATTTTGAAGAAGGAAGCATTTTAATTTTTTAAAAAATTCATTAAAAAAATCTGTTTGCAGCTTATTCTTGCGGGGGCTCTTAGGATTGCTGACCGAGTAGAGTCAGGAAAGACGTCTGTGGTGGTGCACTGCAGCGATGGCTGGGACCGCACGGCCCAGCTGACCTCCCTGGCTATGCTGATGCTGGACGGATATTACCGCACCATCCGAGGGTTTGAGGTCCTCGTGGAGAAAGAGTGGCTGAGCTTTGGACACCGCTTTCAGCTTGTGAGTAAAGAGCCTCGATGCTAGGCCTCTCACATAAGGCATGTGAAAATCATGCCTTTTATTTGCTTAGGTATTTGTGTACAACTCGTCCTCTGTTCTAATGGGGTAAACTTCTCAAGAGAGCTGAGATTGTTTAGAGAATCCCTGAGATGAGAGCTAATGTTGTCAGAGGCCTTCAAGCCCCACAAAGTGTGATTTTTGGCAGCATTTTCCTAGGTCAGCTGAGAGAATTTCTGAAATACGCTTGCCCAGTTGCTGTCTCTAATGTTAACCATTAGTATCCACCATCAGTGTTTATTAAAAAAAAAAAAATCACAAGAAATAGACATTTAAAGGTGGTCTGCTCTTTTAAACTTGAACTGTTAAGTAAAATTGGTCATCTGGTGTATCTGTTCAGAGGGCTTATGTTTTTCAGTTCTCTGTAGAAAGTACTTACCATGATAAGACCGTTTAAAAAAAAGGTGTAGTTTCAGTCAGCCAATGCTGCACGTGTTCGTATTATTGTAACCAAATCATAAAAATTTTAGACTGTTTGAAGCTGCAGTGGATTCCTAAATTGCTTACTCCGGCTACACCTACTCCAACCCTCCGTCCGATCTGTTCTTACTTGAAAGCAGAATTTGACAGTTAAAGAATTTCTGATCAAGAGAGTATGTGCACATGATTCATAAAGGGTAGTGATTGTCAGACTTTCTGATTTATGGATCTCTCTCCATTTTTGACAATTATTGGTGACCCCAAGGAACTTTGTTTATATCAGTGTTTACTGTATTTATATAGTGTTTACTATATTAGAAATTAAAGTTTTAAAATTTATGTATTATTTAGAGAAGTAATCTGTTTTCTTAGTCCATTTGAACTGCTGTATTTCTCAGTTTTGACAGCTGGCAATACAAATTCAGAGAGCCAGCGTGGTAGGGTTCTGGTGAAGGCCGTCTTCCAGGTGGCAGACTGCCAGCCTTTCACGGTGATGTCGAATGGTGAAAGAGGGCTGGGGAGCCCTGTGGGGTCTCTCCCGTTTTGATCAGAACACCGATCCTATTCATGCGGTTTCCACCCTCATGACTTCAGTAGTTCCTATGATCAGACTGGGAATTCAGTTTTCAACATGTGAATTTTGGGGGACACAAACATTCAGACCATAGCAATATGATATATTAACATAACTAACATTTTAAATATAACTGTATTTTCCAAAATAAAAAATTAAGTTTAAGAAAAGTAGCATTATTCTACATTTTTTACAAGTTTCTCTAATATCTGGCTTAATGTAAGATAACTGAATTTCATATCTACTTCTGCATCTAGTCTATTGCTATATGTTCTGTTGGTTGAGGAAATGAGGAGAATTGACCACACAGATATATGGCTTGAAAAAGAGAGAGGGTTTTTCAGGAATTGTGGATATTTTTCTTTGGTACTGTGCTAAAGCTTGACAAATGGTAGTTTCTTAGCAGTAGTTTGTAATGTGGGGTCTAAACTAACCAGAGCTTTTTGTTGTTTGTTCTATTAAATTCCATTGATCTGTCTTGCACTTTGAATAAACAGATGTAGTTTCAGTCAGCCAATGCTGCACGTGTTCGTATTATTGTAACCAAATCATAAAAATTTTAGACTGTTTGAAGCTGCAGTGGATTCCTAAATTGCTTACTCCGGCTACACCTACTCCAAACCTCCGTCCGATCTGTTCTTACTTGAAAGCAGAATTTGACAGTTAAAGAATTTCTGATCAAGAGAGTATGTGCACATGATTCATAAAGGGTAGTGATTGTCAGACTTTCTGATTTATGGATCTCTCTCCATTTTTGACAATTATTGGTGACCCCAAGGAACTTTGTTTATATCAGTGTTTACTGTATTTATATAGTGTTTACTATATTAGAAATTAAAGTTTTAAAATTTATGTATTATTTAGAGAAGTAATCTGTTTTCTTAGTCCATTTGAACTGCTGTATTTCTCAGTTTTGACAGCTGGCAATACAAATTCAGAGAGCCAGCGTGGTAGGGTTCTGGTGAAGGCCGTCTTCCAGGTGGCAGACTGCCAGCCTTTCACGGTGATGTCGAATGGTGAAAGAGGGCTGGGAGCCCTGTGGGTCTCTCCCGTTTTGATCAGAACACCGATCCTATTCATGCGGTTTCCACCCTCATGACTTCAGTAGTTCCTATGATCAGACTGGGAATTCAGTTTTCAACATGTGAATTTTGGGGGACACAAACATTCAGACCATAGCAATATGATATATTAACATAACTAACATTTTAAATATAACTGTATTTTCCAAAATAAAAAATTAAGTTTAAGAAAAGTAGCATTATTCTACATTTTTTACAAGTTTCTCTAATATCTGGCTTAATGTAAGATAACTGAATTTCATATCTACTTCTGCATCTAGTCTATTGCTATATGTTCTGTTGGTTGAGGAAATGAGGAGAATTGACCACACAGATATATGGCTTGAAAAAGAGAGAGGGTTTTTTTCAGGGAATTGTGGATATTTTTCTTTGGTACTGTGCTAAAGCTTGACAAATGGTAGTTTCTTAGCAGTAGTTTGTAATGTGGGGTCTAAACTAACCAGAGCTTTTTGTTGTTTGTTCTATTAAATTCCATTGATCTGTCTTGCACTTTGAATAAACAGATCTTTTTACCTGTGCATGATTTTGTAACATCATGTGTCAATAATTTTGGAAATATGGGCTTAGTGATTTGCATAGCCCCTCCAATGTTAATGCATTTCACTGTCTAATATAAAATCACGTATGACTACTACTACTGATTTATCAGAAAAGTCTTCAAAGTATTATCAAACTCATTGTGGCAGATAAAATTGACTTCAAAATCTAATTTTCACTCAGAAGCTTGAATTTTATCATGGGTAACAAATACTGTCCATTGTTTTCCTTGAAATAACTCAATATGTTGTACATTTTCAAAAAAAAGTCTGTAAGATATTCAAGTCTTAATAACCATAGTTCATATATCAGTTGTTCTTTCAAGTGGAAATCGTGTTCCGTGAAGAAGCTGCCTTTACTACCAACCTACTTAAGTCTGCAGTAGAAACACATTATGTATATTTCCCATTTTTTACAGACTTAAAAAAAAAGATACTTAAAAAAAATTATACTCCACAGTGGAGATTTAGTAAAGTTAATAATTGTTACTGCTTCATCACGGACACTGATTTAAGACAGATTGGCTTTTTTCTTTTTTCTTTCATTTAACTGCAAGTGTTTGGCAGGGCAGACATAATAACTGTAGTACAGCTTGATTGCAATGTCTTGCTTCCTGATTTCCTCCTAAGGTACCAAAAGTCTTCGTCCTTCATCACTTTTATGTTGCTAGTGCACATGTCAGCCCATTGAAAAAGGCAGAGCGTGTCTTGATGATATTATGAAAACAGTTCTGAGCTCATGGACTGACCCCGCTGGCCGAAGTCTGTGGATCCCACTTTTAGAATCACTGCCTTGTGGTATAGGGTCGGGGTTTATCTCAGTCATCTGGAGCAAAGGTCCTCAGAGGAAGAAAAATTGAGAAAGTATGTGAGTGCATGCTTGAGGGGAGATGTCAAGCTTTTTAAAAAAATTTTCAAAGGTTTGTGCTAATGTGATTCTTGTTGAAAAACAGCCTGGAGCTCCAGTGCAACCGGTCCCCTTCTTGCCTTGGCCAAGGTGTCAGAGGAGAACTGCGCTGTGTAAGGCTCGTGATCAAGGAACTGTTAATACGCAGGGCACAGTAAATCTCCAGGACAATATCTGGTCTCTTAGGTCTGATTGCTGCTGTCTCCCATTATCAACTTTTTAGGATCCGAGTTGCATTTGTTAAACAGAGTTGTAATTCCTGTTACAAGTGTCTCATGTCAGGAAATAATTGGACAGGTTGGTTGTACACTGAAATGTGCATAGGGGTTTCTGCTTGGTGGAATTTGGTGATTTCTATTTTCCTTGCAGTGCTCTTTTAAAAAAGATTTTCTGAATTTTTCAACTATTGAGCAAATACTGCTTTTCTTAGAAAATAAAATTTCTTTCATCAAAAGCTGAAAAACCCCTACAGAGCTTATATCTTTTTTCCCTCTTTGCTTCAGAGAGTTGGCCATGGAGATAAGAACCACGCAGATGCAGACAGATCACCTGTGTTTCTTCAGTTCATTGACTGTGTCTGGCAAATGACAAGACAGGTAATTTATCTGGGATGTCCATTCTCGTATCTCTTTTAAGCTGTGCAATCAGAGTTAGGTTTGGTCACTGGTTATCTTATAGTTCATGTAAAATGGAAGTTCTTGTAAGTTTTCTAGATATTGCAACTGTTATTATTAAATTAAATAATTTTATTTAATATTTTAAATTTATGTCAAATAATGGTAATATATTCACCCAGAAACTCATCTGTGCATTGTTAAAGGAGGTAAAAAAGTGAAGTAGGCTAGGTTATTCAAGCGAAAGGAAATCCTATTTTAGGAAGTATTGATGAGAAAATGTGTTTAGATGGATATCATGGCAAGGTATATAAGAAATATATTTTTTTGTTTGTTTTTAGGCATGGAGAGAGATTATGTGTTTTAGACTTGTCAACATTCTAGCAGATGATTTGAAATACTATTGTAAATAGGTTTAGTGTTTTGGAACGATACCAGAGGAGACTGAAGAACAGTTGATTTATTATGGGATCACCTCACCAATGAGGCAAAGACTTGGTGTATTAAAAACATTTAACTCAAGAAAAATAATCTGAGAACCCAAAAGTTAGATATGCTCAGTGGTGTATCAGTTAACTATTTATCCAGGAGTTTTGTTAGATCTCAAACAACTGGGAACCTGGATGGTTTTTTAGTGGACTGCCATAGGAATGTACAGTAGGGCACTTGTTGACTCTGCTTGGCTTAAGATTGTCTTTCAGCTTCAATAAAATACTCTTTTATTTCATAAGAGAAAAATGAATGGTGATCCTCAGCTGAAACACATTAATTACATACTGAATAGTTTATTTTTCCCCCGTAAGCATTTCAATTTGGGTGAATTGTTTTGAAACCTGCTGGCCTTTTTAAATGGGTACTGTTTGATGAGGCTGACATGTGATTAAACAGATTTTCTGAATTTTTCACCTATTGAGCAAATACTGCTTTTCTTAGAAAATAAACTTTCTTTCATCAAACGCTGAAAACCCCCTACAGAGCTTATATCTTTTTTCCCTCTTTGCTTCAGAGAGTTGGCCATGGAGATAAGAACCACGCAGATGCAGACAGATCACCTGTGTTTCTTCAGTTCATTGACTGTGTCTGGCAAATGACAAGACAGGTAATTTATCTGGGATGTCCATTCTCGTATCTCTTTTAAGCTGTGCAATCAGAGTTAGGTTTGGTCACTGGTTATCTTATAGTTCATGTAAAATGGAAGTTCTTGTAAGTTTTCTAGATATTGCAACTGTTATTATTAAATTAAATAATTTTATTTAATATTTTAAATTTATGTCAAATAATGGTAATATATTCACCCAGAAACTCATCTGTGCATTGTTAAAGGAGGTAAAAAAGTGAAGTAGGCTAGGTTATTCAAGCGAAAGGAAATCCTATTTTAGGAAGTATTGATGAGAAAATGTGTTTAGATGGATATCATGGCAAGGTATATAAGAAATATATTTTTTTGTTTGTTTTTAGGCATGGAGAGAGATTATGTGTTTTAGACTTGTCAACATTCTAGCAGATGATTTGAAATACTATTGTAAATAGGTTTAGTGTTTTGGAACGATACCAGAGGAGACTGAAGAACAGTTGATTTATTATGGGATCACCTCACCAATGAGGCAAAGACTTGGTGTATTAAAAACATTTAACTCAAGAAAAATAATCTGAGAACCCAAAAGTTAGATATGCTCAGTGGTGTATCAGTTAACTATTTATCCAGGAGTTTTGTTAGATCTCAAACAACTGGGAACCTGGATGGTTTTTTAGTGGACTGCCATAGGAATGTACAGTAGGGCACTTGTTGACTCTGCTTGGCTTAAGATTGTCTTTCAGCTTCAATAAAATACTCTTTTATTTCATAAGAGAAAAATGAATGGTGATCCTCAGCTGAAACACATTAATTACATACTGAATAGTTTATTTTTCCCCCGTAAGCATTTCAATTTGGGTGAATTGTTTTGAAACCTGCTGGCCTAAATGAAGTGTTGTAATAGATATGGCTACTGTTTGATGAGGCTGGTGTTTTAAGTCATGTGATTCAAATGTGCATACAGTTCAGTTTTGTTCTATAAATTAGGTGCTTGCATATTGTTGAAAAGGGAGACCTACATGCTTAGTTGAATGTTTACTACTTCTTGCAGTAGATTTGAATTTTTCCTTTGGAATTGCCTTTGAGATAGTCTATCAGCTGTATAAAACCCTGTCCGGGGGGAAAAAAAAAAAAACTGTCTATCTGGGGTTTTTTTTTTTGGTATCTGACCAAAGACAATAGGACCTACTTTTTTTAAAAAAAATAGGACCTACTTTTTAAAAAGATCTTTCAGTTGGTTTCCTGACCAGGGATGGAACCTCTACTCTGTTACTGGCTGGAATCTTAACCGCTGGACTGCCAGGGAAGTCCACACCTGCTCTTGACTGTTACCATATTCTATTTTTTGATAGTATTTGACACTGTTGGCAAAAACCATATCTGTCATATCAAAGGACAGCGAAAGGCTTCATGAGTAGTTAAGTGTACTGCATTCTGGGGAGCCTACCTTGAAAGGAGTGACTGTTAGTTCTGGTATATTTGTTAGACAAAATCAATCATATTTACCAATTGTTTGCATAGAAGAATACATGGCAGATGCATTTCTTTCTTAATAATTGTGTTAACTTTTTATATATGCTGTATGTCTTAAAGCAGTTTAACTCTGATTTTGAGCTTGTTACTAAATAATGTCATAACAGTTTAATCTTACTTCATTGATAGAACTTAAAGTATACTATATTTATGAATCTTTATTGTAAATGTCAACTTATATTTTTCGTAATATCTTCTTCCTGAACATGTGACTTAGTAATAATGTTTGTTGGCAGTCATCTGTCTTACAAATAATTGGATGTTTGTACAGAGACTTAAATAGCAAATTTGTTAGAATGGGATCAGTTGTCTTGTCATTAGCCAGATTCTACATGTCCTCTTCCCTCACCCTTGTCTCTCACTCCCGGGATCAGGAAACAGTTGATGAAGGGCCCTTCAGATTTTAAACATGTAAGGAGAACAGAATACTCTGTCTCTGCTCAGGATTTTAAAAACAATAGCAGCAATTAATGTTCTATTTAAATAATGCTCTAATGTTATTTCAGTTGTGAGGAAATGCCCACTGATTAAGCTGTTTTCTCATAACTGAGCTAATAGTTTTGCCAAGAAGACGAAAGACTAATCGCAGGCTTAGTTCCTTTGAATCGCTCTGTAATGAGTCACGGTGCATTCATGTTTGGCTACTAAATAAGCTGCTAACAGTGTATAACAGTCTAGGAGATGGAATTTATTCTGTAAATGAATGAATGGAGTATGACAAAGATTTTTGTAATTCATTGACTTTATGCTGGCATGTGCTTTATTAACTGCTTCATTTTGCTTCAGAGCCACAAAAATTATTATTCAAGAATAAATTGTTTTAAGAAGATAAATTTACCGTGCTCTCCTACTTATAAATTTATGAAATTTCAAGGCACTTGTTTTCATCCCTGTGTCTTTGTATGCGGTTCACTCTGGTTTCATCCACTGTTGGGTAGGGATCATTCTAAGGAAACCTTGGCACCAGTATTTATTTACCAAATCCACAATCCAAATATTCATGGAATCCCTTTTCACAGTCCTGTAAGTGGTACAGTCTTACATAGAAGCTTTTGGATAATTCTTGAAACATTAATTGGTTAGGATGGTTTATTCCAATTGTTTGCATAGAAGAATACATGGCAGATGCATTTCTTTCTTAATAATTGTGTTAACTTTTTATATATGCTGTATGTCTTAAAGCAGTTTAACTCTGATTTTGAGCTTGTTACTAAATAATGTCATAACAGTTTAATCTTACTTCATTGATAGAACTTAAAGTATACTATATTTATGAATCTTTATTGTAAATGTCAACTTATATTTTTCGTAATATCTTCTTCCTGAACATGTGACTTAGTAATAATGTTTGTTGGCAGTCATCTGTCTTACACATAATTGGATGTTTGTACACAGACTTAACTAGCAAATTTGTTCGAATGGGATCAGTTGTCTTGTCATTAGCCAGATTCTACATGTCCTCTTCCCTCACCCTTGTCTCTCACTCCCGGGATCAGGAAACAGTTGATGAAGGGCCCTTCAGATTTTAAACATGTAAGGAGAACAGAATACTCTGTCTCTGCTCAGGATTTTAAAAACAATAGCAGCAATTAATGTTCTATTTAAATAATGCTCTAATGTTATTTCAGTTGTGAGGAAATGCCCACTGATTAAGCTGTTTTCTCATAACTGAGCTAATAGTTTTGCCAAGAAGACGAAAGACTAATCGCAGGCTTAGTTCCTTTGAATCGCTCTGTAATGAGTCACGGTGCATTCATGTTTGGCTACTAAATAAGCTGCTAACAGTGTATAACAGTCTAGGAGATGGAATTTATTCTGTAAATGAATGAATGGAGTATGACAAAGATTTTTGTAATTCATTGACTTTATGCTGGCATGTGCTTTATTAACTGCTTCATTTTGCTTCAGAGCCACAAAAATTATTATTCAAGAATAAATTGTTTTAAGAAGATAAATTTACCGTGCTCTCCTACTTATAAATTTATGAAATTTCAAGGCACTTGTTTTCATCCCTGTGTCTTTGTATGCGGTTCACTCTGGTTTCATCCACTGTTGGGTAGGGATCATTCTAAGGAAACCTTGGCACCAGTATTTATTTACCAAATCCACAATCCAAATATTCATGGAATCCCTTTTCACAGTCCTGTAAGTGGTACAGTCTTACATAGAAGCTTTTGGATAATTCTTGAAACATTAATTGGTTAGGATGGTTTATACTAAACTCTTGCCTTCCTGGGATCTTTAATTGGCCCTTGATAAATTACCGCCAAATTCTCTTGTTTGTGTAATAGTAGGACATTCAGTCAAGCACCTGTCCTAGTTAAAGAGAAAGTGAATTTTCTTTGTTAAGAAAGAGGCTGCCAAAGTACTGGATTATAAGATTCCATGGTTTGAGTATGTGTTCCTTGAAAAGATGAGTATGGTTGTCTTTTAAATGATTTGCACATCTGTCTTGGCTATTTATTTTTGTGCATCACTAACATTTTCTGAAGACGTTGATTTTTTTGTGTGTAATTCCTAAAAACAAAATATGTTGAAAATTTAAAGAAAAATCTTACTATGTTGCTTATGGTCACTTCTGTCAGAGAAAGACAAGTCAGGATTTATCAGCCTCAAGTTGAGGGTTAACTGATACAAATGGATACAGGAACATCAAGATCACACCATTCAAATTCTTACTGAACAAGAAAAGGAGATATTAGGAGAAATTATCTCAACAAAGTGATACAGGTTTTTGAACAGAAGACCAATCATATATTAATAATACTATATAATGGTTTAGAAGTGTATAGTCTTGAACACTGTTTAGGCTAGTTGGAAGAAGTTTTCCACAGTATCCACTAAGGTAGAAGGATGGACGTGCTTGGGAAAATGTCCTAATAATTTTGTGTAATTTTGTGGTATTTGATTTGCAGTTTCCTACAGCATTTGAATTCAATGAGTATTTCCTCATTACCATTTTGGACCACCTCTATAGCTGTTTATTCGGAACCTTCCTCTGTAACAGTGAACAACAGAGAGGAAAAGAGGTAAAGCATGAGCCCTGCCCCTCCTGCTCTGTCTGTCTGTGCTCTATGGGATGGGTTTCAGCTCTATGGTCTGTGCCTGGGATGGGTTTCAGCTAGCTGAACATTTGCTCTTTTGGATGATGCCTTTGGCTCTATTTTCTTTTATGTGCTGTAGTGTGCTCACTTCTTCGCACATATCTGAACCTGATATGTTTTAAGTACCTCGGTCACGAGGATGAACTTGCAGGCCAGTTGTCAGTGGGGTTTATGGTAGGAAGCAGTGTCTCCTAGAGAGAGGTGAAGCACATGGTGTCTTAGGAGCCCTCGTGTACCTGTTTTCATACTTCCCATAGGATGGAAATCCATCACAGCAGGTGTGGCAAGATATAATTAGCAAAAAGTATGCATTTGAATCAATGGACAGCTCAGTTCCCAAATATATTCGCATACCTATGAGCCATTTTAGGTTTTTCTTTTTTTAATTTTGGCCTCTTTATTGATTGATTTATTTTACAATTTTTTTTTCTTAAACTTTAGCCTCTTTTATTGGTCCTTTATGTATTTATTTATTTAATTTTGCCACTTTTATTGGTCTTTCATTTATTTATTTTCATCCATATTTGCTCTTTGGCCTGTGTGAGCCTCCCATTGCAGTGGCCTCGCTGCAGAGCACCAGCTCTGGGCACATGCACTCCAGAGCGCTGGCTGGTAATTGGACACACTGGTCCAGCCGCTCCGCGGCGAACATCAACAATGGATAAAAACATCAAGATCACACCATTCAAATTCTTACTGAACAAGAAAAGGAGATATTAGGAGAAATTATCTCAACAAAGTGATACAGGTTTTTGAACAGAAGACCAATCATATATTAATAATACTATATAATGGTTTAGAAGTGTATAGTCTTGAACACTGTTTAGGCTAGTTGGAAGAAGTTTTCCACAGTATCCACTAAGGTAGAAGGATGGACGTGCTTGGGAAAATGTCCTAATAATTTTGTGTAATTTTGTGGTATTTGATTTGCAGTTTCCTACAGCATTTGAATTCAATGAGTATTTCCTCATTACCATTTTGGACCACCTCTATAGCTGTTTATTCGGAACCTTCCTCTGTAACAGTGAACAACAGAGAGGAAAAGAGGTAAAGCATGAGCCCTGCCCCTCCTGCTCTGTCTGTCTGTGCTCTATGGGATGGGTTTCAGCTCTATGGTCTGTGCCTGGGATGGGTTTCAGCTAGCTGAACATTTGCTCTTTTGGATGATGCCTTTGGCTCTATTTTCTTTTATGTGCTGTAGTGTGCTCACTTCTTCGCACATATCTGAACCTGATATGTTTTAAGTACCTCGGTCACGAGGATGAACTTGCAGGCCAGTTGTCAGTGGGGTTTATGGTAGGAAGCAGTGTCTCCTAGAGAGAGGTGAAGCACATGGTGTCTTAGGAGCCCTCGTGTACCTGTTTTCATACTTCCCATAGGATGGAAATCCATCACAGCAGGTGTGGCAAGATATAATTAGCAAAAAGTATGCATTTGAATCAATGGACAGCTCAGTTCCCAAATATATTCGCATACCTATGAGCCATTTTAGGTTTTTCTTTTTTTAATTTTGGCCTCTTTATTGATTGATTTATTTTACAATTTTTTTTTCTTAAACTTTAGCCTCTTTTATTGGTCCTTTATGTATTTATTTATTTAATTTTGCCACTTTTATTGGTCTTTCATTTATTTATTTTCATCCATATTTGCTCTTTGGCCTGTGTGAGCCTCCCATTGCAGTGGCCTCGCTGCAGAGCACCAGCTCTGGGCACATGCACTCCAGAGCGCTGGCTGGTAATTGGACACACTGGTCCAGCCGCTCCGCGGCATGTGGGACTTTTCTGTGCCAGGGATCGAACCAGCACCCCTTGCACTGCAAGGCGGACTCTTTACCCACTGGACTACCAGGGAAGCCTGGTCCTTCATTTATTTATTTTCATCCATCTTAATTCTTTGGCCTGTGTGGGCCTCCCACCACAGTGGCCTCTCTCCTTGCAGAGCACCAGCTCTGGGCACATGCGCTCCAGAGTGCTGGCTCGTAATTGGACACACCCGTCTAGCCACTCAGGGTGGCAGGTATAATCTTCCCGGGCCAGGGATCGAACTGGTGCCCCTTGCACTGCAAGGCGGACTCCTTACCCACTGGACCACCAGGGAAGCCCAGTGTTTTGTCTTATTGATTGTAAAATAACAGCGTACAACATTCAAACACTGAGAAGATACTAAGAAAGTTACAATTTGTTACCCATCTTCTCCAGAGATATCACTTTTCAGTGTTTGGTATTATTTATAAGAAACATGTGAAGATTACATTTCAGGTTTTACATATGAGTAATATATCTACCTTATATATGAAGTTCTAAATTATCTTGACTAGTGGCTCCCTCTGCTTCAATTTTTATTTTTAAAAAATGTGGGTATAAAATAGCTTCTTCATGCTTTTCTGTAAAGCCTAGTCACACAGAATGTTTGCTCTGAAGCCAGGGTGCCTGGGTTCTAGTCTTGGATCTTTCACTTATGTGAAATTGGGCAAGTTAATTTTGGCTTCTGTACAGTAGGGGTATTAGTACTTATGTATTTAATAGTGCTTACTGTTGTGAGAAGTAAATAAAATAAACCATATAAAACACTATAATATCAGCCATGTAGTAAGTGTTTCCTAAACTAGATGTTCCTTGAAGACAGATGTTAAATTGTCAAATTCACTGTTACATCTTCAGTATCTAGCATGCAGGTAGTATTTCTATGTACAGTAGGCAGTTAAGAATTTATTGAATGTTAACTAGCAGATGACTTCCAAAGAGACTTTCATTTTTGAGACCCTCAAATAGGATTTACTTTATCTTTTTAAAAAAACAAACCTTTTAAAAACCGAGCCATAATTTGCATTCCATAACATTCACTTTTAAAGTGTATCATTTAGTGATTTTCAGCATATCTAGAGTTGTATAGCCATCACCACCATTAATTTCAGAACACTGAAAAGAAGCCCCATACCTGTGAGTAGTTTACTACCGGTTTTCCTCTCCTCTCAGACCCTGGCAAACACTCATCTTTCTTGGTTTGCCTCTTCTGGACATTTCATATAAGTGGAGTCACTTGTGGTGTGGCCTTTGTGTCTCTGCCTTCTTTCACTTGGCGTAGTGTTTTCGACGTTCAGTTTGCAGCATGTATCAGTACTTCGTTCCTTTTTATTACTGAATAGCGCCCCTTGTCCTGCTATGCTACGTTTTATCCATCTTGTCAACCGATGGACTTGGTTTTCTACTTTGGGACCATTCTGACTGATGCTACCTTCAACATTATGTACAGGTTGTTTGTGCATGTGTTTTCACTCCTCTTGAATACATACCTGAGAGTGGAATTGCTGCTGTGGTAACTCTGTTTAACTTTTTGAGGAACTGCACTGTTTTTCCCCTCTGCCCTCAAATTTTAATCTAAGTGGTGCTGTTGCCAAAGTGTCCAAGTTCTCTCCCTCTGAAACAGATGATCACAAATCCCTCTTTACAGATTTCACGTAAGGTATAATTTAGCTTGTGTAATGGAGACTCTTAACCTATTTTCTCTTATTTTTAAAAATGTGGGTATAAAATAGCTTCTTCATGCTTTTCTGTAAAGCCTAGTCACACAGAATGTTTGCTCTGAAGCCAGGGTGCCTGGGTTCTAGTCTTGGATCTTTCACTTATGTGAAATTGGGCAAGTTAATTTTGGCTTCTGTACAGTAGGGGTATTAGTACTTATGTATTTAATAGTGCTTACTGTTGTGAGAAGTAAATAAAATAAACCATATAAAACACTATAATATCAGCCATGTAGTAAGTGCTTCCTAAACTAGATGTTCCTTGAAGACAGATGTTAAATTGTCAAATTCACTGTTACATCTTCAGTATCTAGCATGCAGGTAGTATTTCTATGTACAGTAGGCAGTTAAGAATTTATTGAATGTTAACTAGCAGATGACTTCCAAAGAGACTTTCATTTTTGAGACCCTCAAATAGGATTTACTTTATCTTTTTAAAAAAACAAACCTTTTAAAAACCGAGCCATAATTTGCATTCCATAACATTCACTTTTAAAGTGTATCATTTAGTGATTTTCAGCATATCTAGAGTTGTATAGCCATCACCACCATTAATTTCAGAACACTGAAAAGAAGCCCCATACCTGTGAGTAGTTTACTACCGGTTTTCCTCTCCTCTCAGACCCTGGCAAACACTCATCTTTCTTGGTTTGCCTCTTCTGGACATTTCATATAAGTGGAGTCACTTGTGGTGTGGCCTTTGTGTCTCTGCCTTCTTTCACTTGGCGTAGTGTTTTCGACGTTCAGTTTGCAGCATGTATCAGTACTTCGTTCCTTTTTATTACTGAATAGCGTCCCCTTGTCCTGCTATGCTACGTTTTATCCATCTTGTCAACCGATGGACTTGGTTTTCTACTTTGGGACCATTCTGACTGATGCTACCTTCAACATTATGTACAGGTTGTTTGTGCATGTGTTTTCACTCCTCTTGAATACATACCTGAGAGTGGAATTGCTGCTGTGGTAACTCTGTTTAACTTTTTGAGGAACTGCACTGTTTTTCCCCTCTGCCCTCAAATTTTAATCTAAGTGGTGCTGTTGCCAAAGTGTCCAAGTTCTCTCCCTCTGAAACAGATGATCACAAATCCCTCTTTACAGATTTCACGTAAGGTATAATTTAGCTTGTGTAATGGAGACTCTTAACCTATTTTCCTTCTTATAGAATCTTCCCAGGAGGACTGTGTCTCTCTGGTCTTACATAAATAGCCAGCTGGAGGACTTCACTAATCCTCTCTATGGGAGCTATTCCAATCATGTCCTTTACCCAGTAGCCAGCATGCGCCACCTAGAGCTCTGGGTAGGGTATTATGTGAGGTGGAATCCGCGGATGAAGCCACAGGTATGTATATATACATACCCCACAATATCCATTGAGAGGTTTTATCCATGCAGTTGTATGCATTACTTTTATCCCCTTTAAAGTGGCTAGAAAAATTACTTGTGTGTATTTGAAACTTTTATTTTTTCCTGTTAACAGCTACAGTGGGATAGTAGAAAAAGTACTACAAGAGGGGTAATTAGTACACTTGGTTCTTGTCATAACTTGCTTGTTTGGCCTTGGACAGATGACTTCTGTTTTATCTTATTTTCCCTCCTTTGTAAAATGCGGGTGCTGGGCTGGATAACTTCTAAAAGTTGGAAGAAAATGGCTTCAGGGAAGTTAAAAGCCTAACAGAATTCTTGTCCATTTTTTGAAACATAATGGAGTATTTGCTGCTTAAAACTGTTTAAAGCACTAAAAAGTGTGCAGCTAAATGACAGGCATCTTTACATATTGGCTTTTAGATTATGTTGTTCCTTAATTATTTGTTGTATTTGGCCAAGCACCAGTTTTAGGGTATTCTGTGGAAACACCTGGGGACTCCAGGCAAGTCAGTGGAAGAGCCTGGTGTCAGTGGAGTCCTTGAAGTTAGTTTTCACTGATGTTCTGGAAAGCTGAAAGCACACATTGAACCTTGAGGGAAGAAGCTGGTTTTGGGTCTGTTTGGGATTACCTAGTTAAATAATTTGATGGTGTATTGCTCTTGTAGGAGCCCATTCACAACAGGTATAAAGAACTTCTTGCTAAACGGGCAGAACTTCAGAAGAAAGTAGAGGAACTACAGAGAGAGATTTCCAACCGATCAACCTCATCCTCAGAGAGAGCCGGTTCTCCCGCCCAGTGTGTCACTCCTGTCCAGACTGTTGTGTGAGAGGATGGCCAGGTGGGGGCAGTGACCACGAACTCTGATTCCAGAGGCAGCTTCATGAGGAGGAAGTCTTCTGAATACGGAACCCATCTGTGAGAGAACTTTGTCACTTTATTTATTTTCAGTCTCTCTAGGATGCATTCAGCACTGTAGCAGTGCAGGTGGTTCAAGTGATACAACCTCCCATGTAATTACATGATTATAACACTAATTTTCTAAGTTGCCCAAAGAATATTAAAATGCTTCAGTCCTGGCTCCACAGTGAGAACAAGTTTCTGATTTTAAAAGGAAAATACTGTCTCAGAAGTTCTGGTGTCTGCTAAAATCAAAACACAGACCATTTCAGAAATCTACTTCTTGATGGGAGAGCACTCACTGCACAGATGGTGGGAGATCAGTTTACAAACCAAACCAATACTGACATTCCGTGGACTTAGACACACCAGGCCCAAGGTAGATAAATCAAGATCTTGTGTTCCTTTCTCACCATCCTGGGTTTTTCTTTTTTGTAGTACTTGGCTTTTATCATTCAAAACCCATGTTCTTCATAAGTCATAGGGCACAGTCTTGAGGGTATTATGATGCATTAGTAGTTGAAAATTATTGCTGTCATTATTTATGTGCTTAATTTAAATGTATTAGATAGCTATTCCAAAATGATGCCTTACAGTTGTGCTTGGGAGGAGGCTGTAGAGGAGAAAGTGGCAGCCATTGAGGATTTCAAAGAATTCCACATCCTTCTGGTTAGTTTCCAATTTGTGCAACTACTAGACATACCATGAGACATATTTAAAAAATTTGTTATCTACCCTACTTTATCTAATTTACCTTTTTCATGTTTGAACACAGAGAAGGTAATTGGTAAGTTTTGAGGCACTGTTTAAAAGTTGAGTAGGATCGACTTCTTCCTGAAGTCAGTATAAATGGCACATGGTGAGAAGTACTGTGTCAAATTTGACATGAATTGTTTTACTACTACTTTCCTTTGCCAATTCTGTAATTCCACCTAATGATGAAGTCTACCAAAGAACTTACTGCATGTAAAGATGTGTCAGTCTCCATGCCAATAAAGGAAATCCTGCTTCACTTTTGCCTGCTATAGTAGAGTTCACGCTGGTATAAACACTTGATTCCCTGGTGTCTCTTTTACTCTGTATAAGAGCCATATGTTATGTACTGTAACACAAGAGGGAAAACCTGAATACGGACCTCTGTGAGAGAACTTTGTCACTTTATTTATTTTCAGTCTCTCTAGGATGCATTCAGCACTGTAGCAGTGCAGGTGGTTCAAGTGATACAACCTCCCATGTAATTACATGATTATAACACTAATTTTCTAAGTTGCCCAAAGAATATTAAAATGCTTCAGTCCTGGCTCCACAGTGAGAACAAGTTTCTGATTTTAAAAGGAAAATACTGTCTCAGAAGTTCTGGTGTCTGCTAAAATCAAAACACAGACCATTTCAGAAATCTACTTCTTGATGGGAGAGCACTCACTGCACAGATGGTGGGAGATCAGTTTACAAACCAAACCAATACTGACATTCCGTGGACTTAGACACACCAGGCCCAAGGTAGATAAATCAAGATCTTGTGTTCCTTTCTCACCATCCTGGGTTTTTCTTTTTTGTAGTACTTGGCTTTTATCATTCAAAACCCATGTTCTTCATAAGTCATAGGGCACAGTCTTGAGGGTATTATGATGCATTAGTAGTTGAAAATTATTGCTGTCATTATTTATGTGCTTAATTTAAATGTATTAGATAGCTATTCCAAAATGATGCCTTACAGTTGTGCTTGGGAGGAGGCTGTAGAGGAGAAAGTGGCAGCCATTGAGGATTTCAAAGAATTCCACATCCTTCTGGTTAGTTTCCAATTTGTGCAACTACTAGACATACCATGAGACATATTTAAAAAATTTGTTATCTACCCTACTTTATCTAATTTACCTTTTTCATGTTTGAACACAGAGAAGGTAATTGGTAAGTTTTGAGGCACTGTTTAAAAGTTGAGTAGGATCGACTTCTTCCTGAAGTCAGTATAAATGGCACATGGTGAGAAGTACTGTGTCAAATTTGACATGAATTGTTTTACTACTACTTTCCTTTGCCAATTCTGTAATTCCACCTAATGATGAAGTCTACCAAAGAACTTACTGCATGTAAAGATGTGTCAGTCTCCATGCCAATAAAGGAAATCCTGCTTCACTTTTTGCCTGCTATAGTAGGAGTTCACGCTGGTATAAACACTTGATTCCCTGGTGTCTCTTTTACTCTGTATAAGAGCCATATGTTATGTACTGTAACACAAAGGAGCTTCTTGTCTCTTGGTCTTTAATTAAAAGAAAATTTCAACTGACTTTTACACTTTGTTCTTTTTCTAAGCTGTCTTAAGTTTCATTTGCAGAAATGTTATTTGAAAAAAATTTTTTTTTGTTTTTGACAAAAGGGTGTATCATAACACCTGCTTTAAGAGAAATACTCAATTTGAACTGTAGAGGATTCATTCCCTGGTGATCCAGTGGTTAGGACTCTTGTGCTTTCAGTGGTCTGGGAAGTAAGATCTTGTATGCTGCATAGTGTGGCCAAAAAAAAAAAGATGGGTATAATTTGAACTGATAATACCCCAAAACAGTGTTTTTTCCCTTGATAACTTACTCATCTGAAGTGCTCTTGATTTTGCAATGAGTATGTATGATTCTTGTTATTAATACATCCAGTTATCAATGAAGTTGCTACCAAAATCATTTGATCATTGTCTGAAATTTGTATAAGAAAATTTATAGCATTATTTATGTGACTGGTCCATCAGTATTAAAGCTAAGTTTTCTATTCCAAGTATTTTATAAATCCATTCTCTCTGTCCATTCCACCGTTTCCCTCTTACCTTGTGCAGAAGTCTCCAAAGTGCAGTGCCTTTTAGGCAGTCGTGTAGTGAAGGCCTCAACATCATGATGGTACAAGTACTTCCTTTTCTCTCCCTTTTACTTATAAATTTATATTAGGCATTTGTAACTCGACAGAAGTGCCTCTGCACAGCACACTAGGACGTCTGAGAGAGATTCATCCATCTGTGTATCTGGAATTGGGCGGATGAACCCTCAGAGGCAGCTCAGGAGCTGCAGTGACATTGGCCACCACACTGGCCCCAGCAACTTGCCACAGAGGGAGGTGCAAAGTGAACAGAGTAAGTACAGCCTGCCCAGCTTTTGGGCTGCAGTTGGAGGGTCCCATTGCTCTTCAACAGCACCCCAAGTTTCTAAGGAGAATCACCCATGACAGACAGTCTAGTAATGAGTAAAGAGATTGAACCAGTAATCTCTAAGAGTCTCAACGAAGAAGTGTGCAGTACCAGATGGCTTCGGTGGTGAATTTTACCAGCATATAAAGAAGACTCAACATAGTCTTCTTCCAGATGCTTCCAAAATATTGAGGAAGGAACACTTCCAAACTCACCTACAAGGCCAGCATTACCTTAATACAAAAACCAGATGAGGATACAAGATGACTATAGACCCATTTCCCTGCTGAATACAGATAGAGAAATTTCAACCAAACATAAGCACACCAAATTCAAGAACATCTCCAAAAGGATTATATACCATGATCAAGTGTTGGATTGATCCTTAGTATGCAAGGATGGTTTAATGTATACAAGTCAATGTAATACATCAATAAAATGAAAAGAAAAACTACATAACCATTTTAATAGATGTAGACAGAGCTTTTACAAAATACAACATCCTTTCATGATAAATACCTTTAGCAGATTGGCTGAAAAAAGAATATACCTCAGTAAAGGCTGCATACCACAGACAGCTATCAATGGAGAAAAGCTGAAAGTGTTCCCTCCAAGATCAGGAACAATATGGTCAGATCTACTCTCAACAGTCCTGCTCATTAAGGTATTGGAATTCCTAGCTAGATCAACTAGGCAAGACAAAAGAAAAGGCATCCAAATCAAGAAGGAAGAAGTAAAGTTGTCTCTGTTTGCTTAAGATTTGATTTCATATGTATATAGTCTCAGAATCAACCAGAAAACTATTGGAACTAATCAACAATTTTAGTAAAGTTATAGGATACAAAATTATGCAGTCAATTGTATTCCTTTACAATGATGAAACATCTGAAAACAGATATCCCACTCAAAAGGGCATAAGAAACAGTAAACTCCTGAGTCGAAATTTCACCAAGGAAGTGAGAAATCAGTACAAAGGAAGCTATAAGACTTCATTGAAAGAATTGAGAGGACACAAATGGAACATCCTATGCGCATGGACTGGAAGAATTCCTATTGTTAAGACATCTGTACTACTCAAGGCTACCTACAGATTCAATGCAGTTCCCACCAAAATACCAAAGGCATTTTTCACAGAGAACAATCTAAAAGTTTGGAGGGAACCACAAATAAAGCCCCAGATAGATGAAACAATCCTGAGTATAAAGATTCTTACTAAGCTATGAAGTATGCTTTCAAATTATACTGTTACTACAAAGCCACAGTAATGAAAAAGTATGTTACTGGCACAAAAATTGACATTCTGACCAATAATTCCATGGAAAGCCCAGAATTAAATCCCACCGGTCAACTAATATTTGACAAGGGAACCAGGAATACCCAGTGGGGAAAGGATAGTCTCTTCAACAAGTGGTGCTGGGATACTGGAGAAACACAGGCTGAACAAGACAAATTGGATGCCCATCTAACACCATTCACAAATCTTAAATAGTGGTAAGGACTGTGAATAAAATAGGCTAATGTGGTAGTAATGAGGCAATGAGGGGCTAAATTTTGGTAATGTAATCAAAGAATTTGAATATATTAACACAAATTAGAGAAATTAACTTGAGAGGGATCAAAAACTTGATCATATAAAGCTTCCAGAAGGGCAGAAGATACTCAATGTTGGTCTTGGCAATGATTTTTTGGACATGATGCCAAGAGTACAAACAACAAAAGCAAAAAACAAATGAGACTACTTCAAACTCAGGAGCTTCTGCACACAAGAGAAAGCAGAAGATGAAAAGACAAAGTACTGAATGGAAGAAAAATTTTGCATACCATCAACAGTTAAGTCCCTCTGATGGGGTTTTTTTAAGATTTGATTTCATATGTATATAGTCTCAGAATCAACCAGAAAACTATTGGAACTAATCAACAATTTTAGTAAAGTTATAGGATACAAAATTATGCAGTCAATTGTATTCCTTTACAATGATGAAACATCTGAAAACAGATATCCCACTCAAAAGGGCATAAGAAACAGTAAACTCCTGAGTCGAAATTTCACCAAGGAAGTGAGAAATCAGTACAAAGGAAGCTATAAGACTTCATTGAAAGAATTGAGAGGACACAAATGGAACATCCTATGCGCATGGACTGGAAGAATTCCTATTGTTAAGACATCTGTACTACTCAAGGCTACCTACAGATTCAATGCAGTTCCCACCAAAATACCAAAGGCATTTTTCACAGAGAACAATCTAAAAGTTTGGAGGGAACCACAAATAAAGCCCCAGATAGATGAAACAATCCTGAGTATAAAGATTCTTACTAAGCTATGAAGTATGCTTTCAAATTATACTGTTACTACAAAGCCACAGTAATGAAAAAGTATGTTACTGGCACAAAAATTGACATTCTGACCAATAATTCCATGGAAAGCCCAGAATTAAATCCCACCGGTCAACTAATATTTGACAAGGGAACCAGGAATACCCAGTGGGGAAAGGATAGTCTCTTCAACAAGTGGTGCTGGGATACTGGAGAAACACAGGCTGAACAAGACAAATTGGATGCCCATCTAACACCATTCACAAATCTTAAATAGTGGTAAGGACTGTGAATAAAATAGGCTAATGTGGTAGTAATGAGGCAATGAGGGGCTAAATTTTGGTAATGTAATCAAAGAATTTGAATATATTAACACAAATTAGAGAAATTAACTTGAGAGGGATCAAAAACTTGATCATATAAAGCTTCCAGAAGGGCAGAAGATACTCAATGTTGGTCTTGGCAATGATTTTTTGGACATGATGCCAAGAGTACAAACAACAAAAGCAAAAAACAAATGAGACTACTTCAAACTCAGGAGCTTCTGCACACAAGAGAAAGCAGAAGATGAAAAGACAAAGTACTGAATGGAAGAAAAATTTTGCATACCATCAACAGTTAAGTCCCTGACAGGCAAACCTTCAAGCTGTGAACTCTCAAAGATGAAGACATGCCTTCACATGTTCAATCACGTTAAGCTCGTGTGTCTGGTGTACACTGTCATGTGCACAAGTGGTTGTGCTTTTGTGCACTCTGCTGTATTTACTATATAGTGATACTTTACTTCAAGCCCAGGATATCCAGAAGCAAGCATAAAAACAGTGGCATTCAAAGCAATCCTGAGGAAGAAGAATGGAGCTGGAGGGATCAGCCTTCCCAACTTCAGACTCTACTACAAAGCAACAGTCATCCAGACAGTATGGTACTGGCACAAAAACAGAACTATAGACCAACGGAACAAGATAGAGAACCCAGAGATAAACCCACGCACCTATGAGTACCTTATTTTTGACAAAGGAGGTGAACATATAAAATGGGACAAAGAAGCCTCTTTAACAAATGGTGCTGGGAAAATTGGACAACTACATGCAAAACAATGAAGTGGAACATTCCCTGACACCATACACAAAGATCAACTTAGAATGGATTAAAGACCTAAATGTAAGACCAGAAACCATCAAACTCTTAGAATATAGGCAAAACCCTCAAGGGCATAAATCAAAGCAAGATCTTCTCTGACCCACCTACTAGAATAGCAGAACTAAAAATAAAAATGAACATGTGGGACCTAAAGAAACTTAAAAGCTTTTGTACAGCAAAAGAAATTACAAAAATCCTGAACAGACAGCCCACAGAATGGGAGAAAATCATAGCATATGAAACAACAGACCAAGAATTAATCTCCAAAATCTACAAGCAACTCAGACAACTCAGCACCGGAAAAATGAACAACCCAATCAAAAAATGGGAAAAGGACCTAAACAGACACCTCTCCAAAGAGGACATACAGATGGCCCCAAAACACATGAAACAATGCTCAACTTTGCTTATAATTAGAGAAATGCAAATCAAAACTACAATGAGATATCACCTCACACCTGTCAGAATGGCCATCATCCAAAAGTCAACAGACAATAAATGCTGGAGAGGGTGCAGAGAAAAGTGAACCCTCTTTCATTGCTGGTGGGAATGTAGATTGATACAGCCTCTATGGAAAACAGTATGGAGATTTCTTAAACTGAAAATAGAAGCACTGTACGACCCAGCAGTCCCACTCTTAGGCTTATACCCCGATGAAATTAAATCCGAAATAAGCACCTGTACCCCAATGTTCATTGCGGCTCTCTATACAATAGCTAAGACATGGAAGCAACCTAGATGCCCATCGACAGACGAATGGATCCAAAAGCTCTGGTACATATATACAATGGAATACTACACAGCTGTAAAGAGAAATGCAGAAGAATGAGCCCTAATGAGGTGGCTGGATCAAGAACCTATCATCAAAAGTGAAGTGAGAAAGAAAAGGACAAGTACAATATACTAACACACATATGTGGAATCTAGTAGGATGGTGATGATGCCACATGAAGTGAAGCGACAGACAGACAAGGACAGTGGACATATGGACATCATGGGGAAGGAACAGTGGGTGCGAGGCATAAAGGAAGTAGCTTGAAGGCCTGTACTATCATATGTGAAGAAAATAGCTATAGTCATTGCTCTGTGAGAAAAGCAGATCCTTCACAGGTGCTGTATGACGATCTGGAGGGGTGGGATGGAGGGGATGTATATATGACTAATCTGAGAACATACATATCTGTAAACAACCAAACTCTGTAAAAGTTAAAAGTAAAATAAAAGTTAAAAAAAAAAAAAAAAGTGGCATTTAACCAATTGTGTTGGTTGGGTACCAAGGCTAGCTAAATTTGCTGAACTTACCAACAAATTGGACTTAAGAAATGTGCTCTTGGAACGGATCCTGTTCATATGTAGAGGATTTATTAAATAAGGGGTTAATATCCAAAATATATGTAAAGATACAACTTAATAGCAATAACATAAAAATCCAACTGAAAAACGCAGAGAACTAAATGGACATTTTTCAAAAGAGAGTATCAAAATGGCCAATAGGTACAGGAAAAGATGCCCAAAATGCCTTATCTTTAGGGAAATGCAAATAAAAACCGCAGTGAGGAACCATCTCATACCTGTTAGAATGGTTAGTACAAATGCTGTTGTTTAAGGGTCAACTATACAATGTTGATGGGACTGTAAACTGGCCCAACTGTTACAGAAGATACAGAGGCTCATCAAAGAATTAAAGCTAGATCTCACATGCTTCCAGATAAATACCCAAAGTAAACAAAAATAGGAGTTCAGAGAAAATAAACATGGATTCCCATGTTTATTACAGCTGAGATATGGAAACAACCTGTCAGTGGATGAATGGATATGAATAATACAAATACACAGAATATTATTTGGCCTTGAGAAAGGATTAAAAAAACCTAGCCATTATGCTAAGTGAGGTAAGTCTGAGCAAGACCACTGTCAAAGAATGAGCCCTAATGAGGTGGCTGGATCAAGAACCTATCATCAAAAGTGAAGTGAGAAAGAAAAGGACAAGTACAATATACTAACACACATATGTGGAATCTAGTAGGATGGTGATGATGCCACATGAAGTGAAGCGACAGACAGACAAGGACAGTGGACATATGGACATCATGGGGAAGGAACAGTGGGTGCGAGGCATAAAGGAAGTAGCTTGAAGGCCTGTACTATCATATGTGAAGAAAATAGCTATAGTCATTGCTCTGTGAGAAAAGCAGATCCTTCACAGGTGCTGTATGACGATCTGGAGGGGTGGGATGGAGGGGATGTATATATGACTAATCTGAGAACATACATATCTGTAAACAACCAAACTCTGTAAAAGTTAAAAGTAAAATAAAAGTTAAAAAAAAAAAAAAAAGTGGCATTTAACCAATTGTGTTGGTTGGGTACCAAGGCTAGCTAAATTTGCTGAACTTACCAACAAATTGGACTTAAGAAATGTGCTCTTGGAACGGATCCTGTTCATATGTAGAGGATTTATTAAATAAGGGGTTAATATCCAAAATATATGTAAAGATACAACTTAATAGCAATAACATAAAAATCCAACTGAAAAACGCAGAGAACTAAATGGACATTTTTCAAAAGAGAGTATCAAAATGGCCAATAGGTACAGGAAAAGATGCCCAAAATGCCTTATCTTTAGGGAAATGCAAATAAAAACCGCAGTGAGGAACCATCTCATACCTGTTAGAATGGTTAGTACAAATGCTGTTGTTTAAGGGTCAACTATACAATGTTGATGGGACTGTAAACTGGCCCAACTGTTACAGAAGATACAGAGGCTCATCAAAGAATTAAAGCTAGATCTCACATGCTTCCAGATAAATACCCAAAGTAAACAAAAATAGGAGTTCAGAGAAAATAAACATGGATTCCCATGTTTATTACAGCTGAGATATGGAAACAACCTGTCAGTGGATGAATGGATATGAATAATACAAATACACAGAATATTATTTGGCCTTGAGAAAGGATACCCTGCCATTTGCAACAACATGAAGGAACCTTGAGCTCATTATGCTAAGTGAGGTAAGTCTGAGCAAGACCACTGTATGATCGCATATGTGGAATCTAAAAACGTCAAACACAAAGATTGGTAAAATAGTGGTTATCAAGAGATAGGGGTTAGAGGGACACCACCAATGTTAATGGTACAATCTTTCAACAAGTAGTAAATAAGCCATAAAGCTAGTGCATAACATAATGAATATAGACAACAGTATTGTACTAAAGTATATGATGATAAATGGCAGTATAGTGGCCATATTACAGTAAGTGAATTTATGAAAGTAATACACTGTACACCTTGAATCTATACTGTTACATGTCAAATTTGTTCAATCTGAAAACCCCCTTACAGTAAGGATGTTTGTTTACAATAAAGCTACTTGGCAGTGTTTCAACAGTGTCACTTCAGGGATTGGAAGTGATACCTATTTTGTAATGCATGTAGTTAAGTATTTACAAAGACCTAATAAAGATGTTTCCAACAAAGCTACTTGAAGCTGTGTTCAGCATTGTTATTTCAGTGCACGTGATAGCCATTTTCTAATGCATGTAATGTTAAACACCTGTAATAAAGATGTTTCTAACAAAACTAAAAAATTCACTGGGGTGTGTTTGGAAGCTGGGGAGAGTGGTCTTAGCACTTTTTTTTTAAAATCTACAGTTGTATGTTTTCTATCTTTATGAATCTTTCCATTGGACAGCAAGGAGATCAAACCAGTCTATCCTAAAGGAAATCAGCCCTTAATATTCATTGAAATTGATGCTGAAAATGCTCTGGTCACCTGATAGGGAAGAGCTGACTTACTGGAAAAGATCCTGATGCAGGGAGAATGCTTAGATTTCTCGAGGCAACTTAAAAACTGTTACAGAAGATACAGAGGCTCATCAAAGAATTAAAGCTAGATCTCACATGCTTCCAGATAAATACCCAAAGTAAACAAAAATAGGAGTTCAGAGAAAATAAACATGGATTCCCATGTTTATTACAGCTGAGATATGGAAACAACCTGTCAGTGGATGAATGGATATGAATAATACAAATACACAGAATATTATTTGGCCTTGAGAAAGGATACCCTGCCATTTGCAACAACATGAAGGAACCTTGAGCTCATTATGCTAAGTGAGGTAAGTCTGAGCAAGACCACTGTATGATCGCATATGTGGAATCTAAAAACGTCAAACACAAAGATTGGTAAAATAGTGGTTATCAAGAGATAGGGGTTAGAGGGACACCACCAATGTTAATGGTACAATCTTTCAACAAGTAGTAAATAAGCCATAAAGCTAGTGCATAACATAATGAATATAGACAACAGTATTGTACTAAAGTATATGATGATAAATGGCAGTATAGTGGCCATATTACAGTAAGTGAATTTATGAAAGTAATACACTGTACACCTTGAATCTATACTGTTACATGTCAAATTTGTTCAATCTGAAAACCCCCTTACAGTAAGGATGTTTGTTTACAATAAAGCTACTTGGCAGTGTTTCAACAGTGTCACTTCAGGGATTGGAAGTGATACCTATTTTGTAATGCATGTAGTTAAGTATTTACAAAGACCTAATAAAGATGTTTCCAACAAAGCTACTTGAAGCTGTGTTCAGCATTGTTATTTCAGTGCACGTGATAGCCATTTTCTAATGCATGTAATGTTAAACACCTGTAATAAAGATGTTTCTAACAAAACTAAAAAATTCACTGGGGTGTGTTTGGAAGCTGGGGAGAGTGGTCTTAGCACTTTTTTTTTAAAATCTACAGTTGTATGTTTTCTATCTTTATGAATCTTTCCATTGGACAGCAAGGAGATCAAACCAGTCTATCCTAAAGGAAATCAGCCCTTAATATTCATTGAAATTGATGCTGAAAAATGCTCTGGTCACCTGATAGGGAAGAGCTGACTTACTGGAAAAGATCCTGATGCAGGGAAAGATGGACGGCAGGAGAAGGAGGCGACAGAGGATGAGATGGTTGGATGGTATCCTTGACTCAATGGACATGAATTAGAGCAAACTCCAGGAGACAATGAAGGGAATCCTGGCATGCTGCAGTCCATGGGGCTACAAAGAATCAGACACAACTGAGTGAGTGAACAACAGAGAGTATCTTACATACCATGAAATTGTTTTGTTAAGCCTAATTTCTATGTTAGCATGAAAAAGGCAAGTAAATTATGTATTAAATACCATATATTCTTGAGGTTAATGTCCTATTTTAAAATGTATGTTTTTGAGAGATTACAACAAATAAAGCCTTTATTAACAGGCTGCTAAGGAAAATTTCAGTGTTTCCTTAAAAAAGCTGCTTTATTGATTTCAGTGTCAAATTTATATAAACTTGTCAATCTATTCAAAACTATGATTCACATTATTAACACAATGACAAATCACATGTAGTTAATACTGCACTCACACCGTACACAAAATTCAGTAACGAAGGGGTTCTAAGTTTTAAGATTAAAAACCATAATGCCTTGAAAATGAACAGCATGATTACAAACAGGTATTACCTAAAAATACAAATATATATACTTTACAACACCCCCCATTCTCTCTTCATTCTAAAACCTCATTTACTTCATTAACAATTTGGTTATAGTTTTTAAAATGTTCTTGTAATTCTCACATTTAACTGATTTAAAATGAATGCTTCAGTCTTTAAAAATTGTAATGCTGGGTTAAATCAATACAGGTATATTTAATACTGATCAGTGTTTGTAATGTCAAAAAGCAAAACAATTCTCTTAAATATGTATAAATACTTAAATATTGAAAACCTCCATCAATAGTTGAAATGGACCATATTTAATAGTTGTATTGAAAATCAGAAGCGGGTGATTCATGCCAGAGAAGGCTTAAAAATGAGACTTTTCAAACAAATACAATGGCACAGCCTCATAGTTAGATAATTTGAACCTAATTTTACTTACATAGAAATATTAAAAAAAAAATCACACTCACAAGTAAAAAATTGGTAATTTGTTTACAAAGTGCAACATCTCAGTACAGCAAATTCACCTCAAACAAAGAAACAATATTTCTGGCTTCTTGGCCTTCAAAACGCCCCCGGTTTCTGTTTAGATGGTTTTGCATTTAGTTGTAATACATAACACAAGAAGCCTGTGTAATGAAGCTTGGGCCCCTAAACGCCTGCTTGTAATTAATTCCAATATTAAGAGTAAGTATGAGACCTAGAAAGTCAATATCTGATTGATGAGGTACAGATTATGTGTATAAAATGTATGACTCGGCACCAATCAGTAATCCCAACACAAACTATTGCTTTGTAATGAATTCTGTATGGATTGCATGTCCTTCAATAACTGAAGGTTTTTCCTGCTTTTTTCTCCAGGTCTCGGTTTGGCAAAGTCCTTCTTATTTGTGGTTCCTGTGGTTGCAGAACGGCTGCTGCTGTTCCCTTCATCAAGAGTCTTTTTGGTGGTTCTTAATTCCTTCTTCTGCTTCTCTAACTTTTGTTTCTCCAGCTATACCAAAGGCGAGGAAGAAATGGAGAAATTAATGAAAACATTTATCAGGAAAACTGGTATTTCTAACTCTCAGGCTAACTAAAACGCACATATTATATTCTGGGTTTAGTTTTTTAAAGGCTTTCAAAAACCTATTGTACTAGTCATTTAACACTTGGTGTAAATGTGTAAATAAGTAGAACATGGAAACATGGAAATCAAAAGAAACATTCTGATGCTGTACCAGAAGTTAAGACAGTGTTCCCCAATGCAGAATAGGTAGCGTGAGAAGCAAGAGGGTTGGTTTCAGGGGGTGATGTTCTCAAGGAGGAGGCAAAAAAAAAAAAAAAAAAAACCCACACGGGTAATTGAAGACAGGAAGGAGTTTAATAAACGAGGAGCAGAAAGGCACTCTAGAAACTAGTCTGAGTAGGGAGAATAGCACGTTCCAGACAGATGGAATATCATGGTAATGTATTAACACTATGAAAAGGATTTTTAATTTTACTATTTCACTTTTAGAGTAATTTAATTTCAAATAGGGTGCTGTATTTTTACTTTAGCTGCTGGTGCACTGGTGTTTCATTAGAAAACGGTAAATCTAATGAACATAAAATAGACTTCCCTGGCAGTCCAGTGGGACACAGGTTCAATCCCTGGTTCCTGGATATTCCATGTGTCTCGGGGCAATTAAACCTGTGTGGCCACAACTACTGAGCCTACACTCTACAGCCCTCAAGCCGTAACCACTGAATCTGTGTGCTGCAACTACTGAAGCCCATGAACCTACAGCCTGTGCTCTACAACAAGAGAAGGCACCACAATGTGAAGTCTGAGCACCACAATGAAGAGTAGTTGCCTTTGTTCACCACAACTAGAGAAAGCCCATGGAAAAGCAGTAAAGACCCAGTACAGCCAAAAATAAAAGACCAGAGTCAACTTAGACGAGATCGGGCGCATTAGGGGTGGTATGACCGTAGGGTACCAGGGTAAACTCAGAAACATGTGCACCAATCACCGAGGTTAAAGCTAGTTCATATAAAAACAGTACATCTTCAAGTACTAAATATATTTATTTTAGATGATAAAATCTACAAAACAGTGTCTTCCTAGCCTGCTTAACACCAATTCTTAGTAATAAAATGAATTAATAATTATATATAATAAGGAAATACTCCTGTAGCTTCCTATTTATGATACACTGAAAAATGTCATCAATTAATATATTTGAAGAAAAAGAGAGTTTTGTTCTGTTTTACCCTTGTTTTTTCATTGTGAGAAATGAGTAAAGGAAAACAGTTACCTGGGCTTGATATTTTCTAACTTTAGTTATTTGATTGGCTTTTGCCTCCATCCTTCCCACTAATGCTTCCAGTTCGCACTCTAGGTTTTCTTTCAATTCAACAGTTGGTGATTCTTGGATAAGTTTTGCAAGCTGCTGGTGGTCACTGTATAAAAAAAACAGAAGGTGGCCTTAGCTAAGTCTCCTATGTTTCCTGGTTTAAGTCCTTCCCTGGTAGCTCAGCTGGTAAAGAATCCACCTACAATGCAGGAGACCCTGGTTCAATTCCTGGGTCGGGAAGATCCCCTGGAGATGGGATAGGCTACCCACTCCAGTTATCTTGCCTGAAGAATCCCATGGACAGAGGATCCTGACAGGCTACAGTCCACGGGGTTGCAAAGAGTTAGACACGACTGAGTGACTAACACACATCTCCCTCACCATGGGACCACTGTGCTGCCCCTTAAAAAGTGACTCAATGTTTTAAATAGAACAAAAATTTCCATAGTGGTAGCTGACAGTTTATAAGTTCAAAAAAGGCACCAGAGGCAAATGTAAAGAGTTCAAGCATTACATACCTAGAAAAGGAAAGTCTAGAGACGGATTCTTGTCCCGCACTCACTCACTTCCCAACTTGTAAGTTAAGTTTAGCTAAACTCAGTGTGTATCAAGCTCCCAAACAAGGAAATAAAAATATAAACCTTGGTCTTCATTAACAGTAATAGAAAATGGAGAGGCTTCGCCCAGATGAGTTATATTTGTTAAAGTCCTAGTAAATTGTTCAGTGGTTGGTACAATGATTGTGTTCTAAATACTTCTTAAATTATTAAAATATGATAGAAGTATTAAAGTCACCAATAAGTTAAAATGAGGCTTTGGAACTAAATACAGTTAAAAAAATCAAAACACTGAAACTCACAAGCTCATTTGCCCAAATTCATCTTGTAAAGTCTGGAGGACTTCAGATAGCTCTTCACTGATGCTGCTAGTGGAGGGAGGTGTTGCTGACTTCTTGCTTCTCCCGCTTCGTGAAGACACTTGTTTTGCCAAAGGAACATTGCTGACTACTCGATCATTGCATAAGACTTTACTGTGTTGCTTCATTAGATGCAAGACATGCTGAACATTGGCTACCACAGCATGGCTGGGGCTGGTGGACTGAAGAAAGACGAGAAGAAGTGACTGAAGTCACATCCTCTGGAAAAATCCGCCCTCCCCCAACCTGAGTAAAAAGACCCTTTTTCTGTCACCATGAAAAACCCTATGATACAAACTTCCTACTCCACAGAGTATCATTGCCAATCTGCCTCTTCCTCTCAGCCTGCTGTCATCCACTGGCCTGCGTGCCCCTCTCTCTTAGCTGTGGAGAAATATCCCAACTGTCCACAGCTACCAGTCCCTAACTCCAGAGTGCTGTCAGTTATCCTCCTAAAATACTCTGATCATGATCTTCTCCTATTTAATACACTCTGACATTAAGCCCACTAACTCTAATGTCCAAACTCCTCAGCACAGAAATCAAAGCCCTGTAATGCTAAGCTGCAACTTGTACACCTCAGCCTCATGTTCCGCTGTTTCCACAGGCTACATCCAGTCGTAGACGACGGATTCTTGGATTGCTGCCCCTTAAAAAGTGACTCAATGTTTTAAATAGAACAAAAATTTCCATAGTGGTAGCTGACAGTTTATAAGTTCAAAAAAGGCACCAGAGGCAAATGTAAAGAGTTCAAGCATTACATACCTAGAAAAGGAAAGTCTAGAGACGGATTCTTGTCCCGCACTCACTCACTTCCCAACTTGTAAGTTAAGTTTAGCTAAACTCAGTGTGTATCAAGCTCCCAAACAAGGAAATAAAAATATAAACCTTGGTCTTCATTAACAGTAATAGAAAATGGAGAGGCTTCGCCCAGATGAGTTATATTTGTTAAAGTCCTAGTAAATTGTTCAGTGGTTGGTACAATGATTGTGTTCTAAATACTTCTTAAATTATTAAAATATGATAGAAGTATTAAAGTCACCAATAAGTTAAAATGAGGCTTTGGAACTAAATACAGTTAAAAAAATCAAAACACTGAAACTCACAAGCTCATTTGCCCAAATTCATCTTGTAAAGTCTGGAGGACTTCAGATAGCTCTTCACTGATGCTGCTAGTGGAGGGAGGTGTTGCTGACTTCTTGCTTCTCCCGCTTCGTGAAGACACTTGTTTTGCCAAAGGAACATTGCTGACTACTCGATCATTGCATAAGACTTTACTGTGTTGCTTCATTAGATGCAAGACATGCTGAACATTGGCTACCACAGCATGGCTGGGGCTGGTGGACTGAAGAAAGACGAGAAGAAGTGACTGAAGTCACATCCTCTGGAAAAATCCGCCCTCCCCCAACCTGAGTAAAAAGACCCTTTTTCTGTCACCATGAAAAACCCTATGATACAAACTTCCTACTCCACAGAGTATCATTGCCAATCTGCCTCTTCCTCTCAGCCTGCTGTCATCCACTGGCCTGCGTGCCCCTCTCTCTTAGCTGTGGAGAAATATCCCAACTGTCCACAGCTACCAGTCCCTAACTCCAGAGTGCTGTCAGTTATCCTCCTAAAATACTCTGATCATGATCTTCTCCTATTTAATACACTCTGACATTAAGCCCACTAACTCTAATGTCCAAACTCCTCAGCACAGAAATCAAAGCCCTGTAATGCTAAGCTGCAACTTGTACACCTCAGCCTCATGTTCCGCTGTTTCCTAACTGCTCTCTACTATTTGAATAAACTATCTGCACATTCCATTTCTTTTGTGGTCCAATTTTTACAACATTTAAAAAATAAAACCCAGTTCAAACATACGATTTGTAAAAGACTTTCTTAAAACCTCCAGGTAACTAACTGGTCCATTCTTAGATTACCTATGGCATTTATCTCTAATTGATTATTAATTGTATTTGCATGTCTGTTTCACATGTTAAATATGTAAGTACTTCCAAGTGGTAGAGACTGTAATTAAAATCATTTCTCTATCCTCTAGTAGGAAGCACTAAGTAATGTTTATCATATAAACAACAAGAAAAAACTTGCAGCCCTCTCAAAGTTTTTGTTTTGAACACTGAACAAGTTTCAACGTGCAATTTCAATATATAAATGGATGGTTGGGCCAACTTGGCTCCGTAAGCCAAGACAGACTGCTCAAAAGTGCATATTTCTGAGCAACACACTCAGCTCAATCAGTACAGGGTCAAGGCTTAGAAATGTACATTTAAAAGTCTGCCAGTTCATATACCCTGAGGAAACCAAAATTGAAAAAAGACGTAGGCACCCCACTGTTCACTGCAGCACTGCTTGACAACAGCTAGAACATGGAAGCAACCTAGATGTCCATTGACAGATGAATGGATAAAGAAGCTGTGGTACATATATATAATGGAATATTACTTGGCCAAAAAGGAATCCATTTTTCGATGGATGAACACAGAACCTATTATACAGAGTGAAGTCAGAAAGAGGAAGAGAAATATATACTATTGCATATATATGGAATCTATAATGATACTAAAAGACCCTTTTTCTGTCACCATGAAAACCCTATGATACAAATTTTGTCTCCCCCCCAGCCTGCTGTCATCCACTGGCCTGCGTGCCCCTCTCTCTTAGCTGTGGAGAAATATCCCAACTGTCCACAGCTACCAGTCCCTAACTCCAGAGTGCTGTCAGTTATCCTCCTAAAATACTCTGATCATGATCTTCTCCTATTTAATACACTCTGACATTAAGCCCACTAACTCTAATGTCCAAACTCCTCAGCACAGAAATCAAAGCCCTGTAATGCTAAGCTGCAACTTGTACACCTCAGCCTCATGTTCCGCTGTTTCCTAACTGCTCTCTACTATTTGAATAAACTATCTGCACATTCCATTTCTTTTGTGGTCCAATTTTTACAACTTTTAAAAAAATACAACCCAGTTCAAACATACGATTTGTAAAAGACTTTCTTAAAACCTCCAGGTAACTAACTGGTCCATTCTTAGATTACCTATGGCATTTATCTCTAATTGATTATTAATTGTATTTGCATGTCTGTTTCACATGTTAAATATGTAAGTACTTCCAAGTGGTAGAGACTGTAATTAAAATCATTTCTCTATCCTCTAGTAGGAAGCACTAAGTAATGTTTATCATATAAACAACAAGAAAAAACTTGCAGCCCTCTCAAAGTTTTTGTTTTGAACACTGAACAAGTTTCAACGTGCAATTTCAATATATAAATGGATGGTTGGGCCAACTTGGCTCCGTAAGCCAAGACAGACTGCTCAAAAGTGCATATTTCTGAGCAACACACTCAGCTCAATCAGTACAGGGTCAAGGCTTAGAAATGTACATTTAAAAGTCTGCCAGTTCATATACCCTGAGGAAACCAAAATTGAAAAAAGACGTAGGCACCCCACTGTTCACTGCAGCACTGCTTGACAACAGCTAGAACATGGAAGCAACCTAGATGTCCATTGACAGATGAATGGATAAAGAAGCTGTGGTACATATATATAATGGAATATTACTTGGCCATAAAAAGGAATCCATTTGAATCATTTCTAATGAGGTGGATGAACACAGAACCTATTATACAGAGTGAAGTCAGAAAGAGGAAGAGAAATATATACTATTGCATATATATGGAATCTATAATGATACTGATGAATTTATTTGCAGGGTAGCAATGAGAAACAGAACAGACTTATGGACATTGGTAGGAGGGAGGAGTGGGTGAGATGTATGGAAACAGTAACATGGAAATTTACTTCACCATATATAAAATAGATAACAAATGGGAATTTGCTATAAGACTCAGGGAACTCAAATAGGGGCTCTGTAACAACCTGGAGGGGTGGGATGGAGAGGGAGATGGGAGGGAAATTCTAGAGGGCGGGACATATGTATACCTATAGCTGATTCATGATGACTTGTGGCAGTAAACAACAGAACTTTGTACAGCTATTATCCTTCAACTAAAAAAGAAAAAAGGTTTGTCAATTCTGATCAGCCAGGTGTGTAAACCACTCAGTTAAGTTAAATAGATGCTCTGTTTACCCTATGTTTTATTGTTAGGTAGAAAACTGAATTTAGTTATATGTATATACATATATATATACACATTATATGTGTGTGAATATATGTATGTATATATATATAAATGCAAAGCTGTATATACCACATCCAAGTGGAATTTATTTTAGGAATACAAGGATAGTTCAATATTTGAAAATCAATTAATACAATCCAGCATATTAACAAGGTGAAAAAAAGGATCACATAACCATTATCACTTGAAGAAAATCATATGAAAAACGCCAATATCGGGCTTCCCTGGTGGCCTAATGGGTAAAGAGTCCATCTTACAGTGCAAGGGGCGCCAGTTCGATCCCTGGCCCAGGAGGATCCTACATGCCAAGGAGCAGCCAGATCAGTATGTCCAATTACGAGCCAGCACTCTGGAGGCTAGTGCTCTGCAACAGGAAAGGCCACTGCAATGGGAGGCCCACACAGGCCAAAGAATAAAAATGGATGAAAATAAATAAATAAAAAACCAATAAAAGAGCCTCCCCCCCCACAAAAAAGTTATGAGCTGTGCCATTCCATTAAAAATTAAAAAATGCCAATATCCATTAAGGGTATAAACTTTCAGCAAAATAGTAAATAGAAAGATCATCTCAAGTTGATGAAGAGCACAGACAAAGAGTCTATAGATAACATCATACTTATTGGTGAAAGACTGAATGCTTTCCCCTGAAGGCTAGAAAAAAGGAAAGGATGTCCACTCTCATCACTCTTACTTATGATACAACAAATCCCAGCCAGTACAATAAGGCAAGAGAGGAATAAAGGGCACACAAATTAGAAAGAAAGAAACTATCCTTATTTACAGATGACATGATTCTTTACATAGAAAAGCTTATTAATAAAATAATTCCTAGGACTAATAAGTGAATTCAGCAAAGTCATAGACAGTAAGGTTAACATATAAAGGTCAAATATACTAGTAAGGAGTATGTAGAAACTGAAATCCAACACAATTCACAACTGCTCAAAAAACAAAACAAAACAAAACCTGAATATAAATCTAACAAAACAAGTATTGAACACTAATGTGATGAAAGCCTGGAAAGAAAGCAATGATCTAATTAAATAAGTAAGATGATACCCATTCTCATGGGTATCAACAAGGAGTCAGTTCTCCCAATCTAATATAGTTCCTATCAAAACTTCAGCAAGACATTTTTTGGTAGAGGAGTTCATTCTAAAATTCATGTGGAAAGGCAAAAAAAACTAGAAGAACTAAAAGAACTTTGAAATTCTTTTTTTTTTCTGTTACTTTTCTAACTCTCCTTAAGATAATTTTATATCTGATGAAACTAGGAATGAAAAATTGGAACTTATATTCTGTCTTTTAAATTGCCTTTTTTTATAGTCACTTTTGTTGCATTTTACAAAAGTACTGATTTATTACAATGTATAAATAAAAGTAAAAATTGACCTTCACACTAAACAGTTTGGGAAATACTCAGATTCTTAGCTGTTTGAATGATATTTCACAAAATGTACAAATTACCACTTCAAAAGAAGACCTCAAGGCACCTGAAACAGTCAAAACACTATTCATTGGCTATATGCCAACATAAAGAGTTAAAAACGAAGAAAAAAGTCAAGAAGGCCTCAGGTTGAAATGCCCTATCTTTGAACCTGTCCTGTTCTATCTCTTATTAATGACTTAAATGAGAATTACCAAAGATAAGCAAATTAAATTGGGGGATAACACAATACAACAGATTTAACTAGATTCTAATCTAATGTGGGATATGGTGAAGCAATTCCTATAGTGCTTCATTTAATTAAAAATTATGTGTAAAAAAATCCACAAATATAAGACCCTGAGAGGCTGGAATGCTGAGACTAAGTAAAAGCCAACTTCAGCTGTCTTTAGAGGGTGCTGTGGTCTGCCCACGACATGAATGCAACGCTAGGCTGAGTGACCAGTGATTCTTTACATAGAAAAGCTTATTAATAAAATAATTCCTAGGACTAATAAGTGAATTCAGCAAAGTCATAGACAGTAAGGTTAACATATAAAGGTCAAATATACTAGTAAGGAGTATGTAGAAACTGAAATCCAACACAATTCACAACTGCTCAAAAAACAAAACAAAACAAAACCTGAATATAAATCTAACAAAACAAGTATTGAACACTAATGTGATGAAAGCCTGGAAAGAAAGCAATGATCTAATTAAATAAGTAAGATGATACCCATTCTCATGGGTATCAACAAGGAGTCAGTTCTCCCAATCTAATATAGTTCCTATCAAAACTTCAGCAAGACATTTTTTGGTAGAGGAGTTCATTCTAAAATTCATGTGGAAAGGCAAAAAAAACTAGAAGAACTAAAAGAACTTTGAAATTCTTTTTTTTTTCTGTTACTTTTCTAACTCTCCTTAAGATAATTTTATATCTGATGAAACTAGGAATGAAAAATTGGAACTTATATTCTGTCTTTTAAATTGCCTTTTTTTATAGTCACTTTTGTTGCATTTTACAAAAGTACTGATTTATTACAATGTATAAATAAAAGTAAAAATTGACCTTCACACTAAACAGTTTGGGAAATACTCAGATTCTTAGCTGTTTGAATGATATTTCACAAAATGTACAAATTACCACTTCAAAAGAAGACCTCAAGGCACCTGAAACAGTCAAAACACTATTCATTGGCTATATGCCAACATAAAGAGTTAAAAACGAAGAAAAAAGTCAAGAAGGCCTCAGGTTGAAATGCCCTATCTTTGAACCTGTCCTGTTCTATCTCTTATTAATGACTTAAATGAGAATTACCAAAGATAAGCAAATTAAATTGGGGGATAACACAATACAACAGATTTAACTAGATTCTAATCTAATGTGGGATATGGTGAAGCAATTCCTATAGTGCTTCATTTAATTAAAAATTATGTGTAAAAAAATCCACAAATATAAGACCCTGAGAGGCTGGAATGCTGAGACTAAGTAAAAGCCAACTTCAGCTGTCTTTAGAGTGAATGAGTGAAAGGGTGCTGTGGTCTGCCCACGACATGAATGCAACGCTAGGCTGAGTGACCAGACTATCCAGAAGATGACGAAGACTCCAGCCTGTGTGAGTCACACCACATTCAGAGGGCTACACTTGACTTAGGAAGGAAGGGAGTCATGAGTGGTTAAGAAGGTCATGGAGCACATTTTATCATGAATAGCTGAAGAAAAAGATTTATAGTCTAGAGTAAGACGAATAAAAATAAATCTTTCTTTAAAAGTTTTAAAATTTATCTACAGTTAAGGGTTCATTTGGATCAACCACATCATCTATGTGGACCCCTGAGAGCAGAAAAAGATGCCAGTGAGTAGAATTTATAGCAACAGATTTCATCTCACTTAATTTTCAAATAAGGCTGTCTAGAAATGGGAAGGGCTGTCTGAGATATAATGAAGTCCCATCAACAGGTGCATCTGGACAGAGTACACGACCATTATTCTCAATGTTCACATTATAAAAACTAAGTGAAACTAAGTGGGTTCCAAATATAACTGAACATCAAACTGAGACTGGACAACAATTAAATATACTTTCTAGGCCCCAACCAGACAATTCTGATTTAGTAAAATTGTGGTAGGATTTCATAATCTGCTTTTTCAAATGCATAGCCAATGATTCTGATACAGCTGGTGATCCTTTGAGAAATGATTTCCAAATCAACTCAAAGATTCTATTGCAAAGTAGAACCATGGTTAGGAGCAAGAGATACAAGAAAAAGTCAAGAAGGCCTCAGGTTGAAATGCCCTATCTTTGAACCTGTCCTGTTCTATCTCTTATTAATGACTTAAATGAGAATTACCAAAGATAAGCAAATTAAATTGGGGGATAACACAATACAACAGATTTAACTAGATTCTAATCTAATGTGGGATATGGTGAAGCAATTCCTATAGTGCTTCATTTAATTAAAAATTATGTGTAAAAAAATCCACAAATATAAGACCCTGAGAGGCTGGAATGCTGAGACTAAGTAAAAGCCAACTTCAGCTGTCTTTAGAGTGAATGAGTGAAAGGGTGCTGTGGTCTGCCCACGACATGAATGCAACGCTAGGCTGAGTGACCAGACTATCCAGAAGATGACGAAGACTCCAGCCTGTGTGAGTCACACCACATTCAGAGGGCTACACTTGACTTAGGAAGGAAGGGAGTCATGAGTGGTTAAGAAGGTCATGGAGCACATTTTATCATGAATAGCTGAAGAAAAAGATTTATAGTCTAGAGTAAGACGAATAAAAATAAATCTTTCTTTAAAAGTTTTAAAATTTATCTACAGTTAAGGGTTCATTTGGATCAACCACATCATCTATGTGGACCCCTGAGAGCAGAAAAAGATGCCAGTGAGTAGAATTTATAGCAACAGATTTCATCTCACTTAATTTTCAAATAAGGCTGTCTAGAAATGGGAAGGGCTGTCTGAGATATAATGAAGTCCCATCAACAGGTGCATCTGGACAGAGTACACGACCATTATTCTCAATGTTCACATTATAAAAACTAAGTGAAACTAAGTGGGTTCCAAATATAACTGAACATCAAACTGAGACTGGACAACAATTAAATATACTTTCTAGGCCCCAACCAGACAATTCTGATTTAGTAAAATTGTGGTAGGATTTCATAATCTGCTTTTTCAAATGCATAGCCAATGATTCTGATACAGCTGGTGATCCTTTGAGAAATGATTTCCAAATCAACTCAAAGATTCTATTGCAAAGTAGAACCATGGTTAGGAGCAAGAGATACAAGAAACAACAGGTCAACAGATGTCTGCAATCCAAGAAGAGTTTAAATTTAGGGTAAAGGACAGCCATTGGTAAAACTTCAAAGTGATTTGTGCCACACACATCTACAATGGGCAAGTGGGAAGGCTAGGAAACAGTTATTCTCCAAGCTTTCACGGAGCATTTACTGTGAGTTAAATAAGTACAGAAAATTTACTCTTTAAGCCTCTCTAAATCATAATCTAATTGGGTACTCAAGTTATCGAAACATGAAACAACAACTACAGTGTTAAGCACCTCTTAAAAATGCCCCAGTACTTGCTATTTGACGAAATAATCATCTCCATATTTTTAAGCACTGAAAGAATTTAAGATTCAAATCTACATATGACTGCTTCTTTGAGAACGAATTCTATAAGTAATAAGCATGTGATGACAAAGAGGATATGACTTCATTTAAATATCTATCTACATCTAAATACAAATCAACAAGCTGATACTGAAATTCCAATGCTATGACGATATTCCTATTTCCTCTCCTATATACAACCATGCCTCTACCAAAAGAGGGTCTCTGCTTTTGCTCATTACTTCTCTTCTACAAACACTTCACTTGCTTTAAAGTGGCCCCCTCAGGCTCCTCCCTCCTCCCCCAGTCCTATAAAACTACTCCTTCTCATCCTCACAGCACTAAGATCCCTTGGTAAAAAAAAAAAAAAAAAAAGAATGTTTCCACCACTTATAGGTATACAGGCAGATGACTGGATTTAATTCAAAAGATCTAAGCTGTACAAAAAAATTAAGAGTTCAAACAACTTACCTTTCCAGCTACAAATGGCATATCACCTAAGCATAATCGATAATGTGGCTGTATAGCAAAATAGCTTCTAGAACCCTTCTGCATGGAAAAGCAAAAAGAAAGCAATTTTACTCACATGATGGTAAGAGCTGGCTATACAAGACTAACATGAAACTTCAGCTTACTGCTAAGCCTACTGCTTGTTTATCTCTAATGACATTATGGTAGGGACTCATAATATTTGCCAACACATCCTAGGCTAGGAAAGAAAAAAAATAGTACCTGACAAAACAGCAGTAACTGTCTCAGTAGAGAAATTCTGTGTGTGTGTGTGTGTGTGTGTGTGTGGGCAGGAACATATGTATATACACACACAAACTTTTAAGAGCAAAAGGTAATTAATGCAATACTGAATAAAAACTAGTATTTATGCCGTGCTAGGTAGTCCTAAAATGCCTTCATAAGGAAACTGCCAAATTTCCTATAATGAAGGCTCTTTCTAACTAGAAGACGGGTGGGAACCCAGGCCAGAGCTCCAGGCACCCCCCCACCCTGCAGAGCATCTGTCGGGATGTACACCTGTAGCCCACCCGCCCCATCTGTCTGCAAAAGGTAGACCCCAGAGGAACACTTTCCCACATACTGCTCCCAGCCCCACTCCACTTTCTGCCCCACCTTTTTTAAGTATGTGAAAAGGAAACAAATGCAAATACTGGAGTCTTGGCCAGAGTGCCTCCCTCCAGCTGCGACTCTATATAATAATGTACAGAGGAAGTTGTTAGTGTTCTAAAGACTGTGTGGCTGTGCAATTTCTGCACATTTGCAATCAGAAATAGTAAAGATTTATTTAGCTATTAAAAAAAATAAGTAAAATACCTTCCTATATATTATCTGTCAAGAGTGAAAATTCAGAAGTAGGTATTACTTATCTGCATTTTCCCAATGAAGAAACTGAGAATGAAACAAATTTACTCATTCAAGGTTGAAGTACCACACAGTTTATGAGTGTTTTCACATAAACCAAACCAAGTAATAACCAGCACTTTAATGGTTCTGTTTTTATACCTTTTCGGGTGATTTTGACTTCTTCTTTTTAATTCTTTTTGTATTGGGAACACATGAAGTTGACTTATCTTCATAGATAAGTCTATTTGCTTCTAGACCAGTCTGCAACTAGGAAAAGTATAAGAGCCTAAAGTTAATACTAAGAAATAAAAGCTATGATTCAAAATTGAGATCTGCCACGTAAAGGCATGTACAAAACCTACAGAAGGGACTTCCCTGGTGGCCCAGTAGTCAAAGACTCCATGCTTCCAATGCAGGGGGCATGGGTTTGATCCTTGATCAGGGAACTAGATCCCATATGCCCTAACTAAGAGTTACTATGGGGCAACTAGAAAATCCCAGATGCCACAACTAAGACCCCATGAAGTCCAAATAAATTAAATAAATATTCAAAAAATTATTAAACAAAACCCCCTATAGTAATATCACACAGTACAGATTGAAAAACATCATAGCCATCTAATTATGTCTTGAATCATGCTGTCAACATTTATCCAGTATTTTAAAGCAATACCATTCTCTCATTTTATAGTATTGTCCTATAATTTGTCCTTTCACTTAGCCTGGAACCTTTTAGCTCCTAATTTGAAGCTGGTGCTTAAATTATATCTAATGAGTTAAAGTCAGTATTTCTAACTCAACCAACATTTCAATATTTTCTTTTTTTCCACACACAGCATATACAACAATGCTAGACATAAAGCAGCTGGAGAAAAAAATACATTCTCCCTGTTTTAAACACACACGTACTTAACAATGTAAGAAAAAGGAACTGGAAATCTATGACCAAAAGAATTAGAAGGTACGTCGGAGAATGTTATCAAGCCCTTTTCTCTAAAAGCTTAGTAACTACATTCATTTAATACAGCAGAAATTCCACCAACAATTACTAAGGATTTCAAACAAGGGCTCTTGTTTTCAACTTTGCTTAAAAAATATAATTACACACACACACACACGTGTGTGTGTGTGTTGTCTAGAATAGTGGTTTTCAGACCTGCCTATGGAATGAAACTGTCTGGAGGTTATGAGAAAAATTCAGATCATCACATGTACCTCCAAATGGCATGATTTTAAACTTTCCAGTTTGAGGAAATTTGTATTTCAAAAGTATTTTAAGGTTCTCCAGGAGCTCAAACATTCAGAACCAATGGATTAGTTAAAAGAAATACTGAAATCATTACTAATGCTTCCCATAATAACTGCATTCTTTGGGGACAGAATCTATTCAGTGACAGAAGAATATAGGAATTCTGTATTTCAAGTATAACAGAACTTGCCACCACAATGTACTGTGTATAAAGCATAACCTGAAAAGTCTGCATGTTATGAGTGAGGAAAAGGAGACACGGTAAAGTGGCCTACATACCCTAAAGTGGAATGAGGAGGGAAACCAAGTAATTTCAAAATTTGTTGGTGGTCAAAAAGCCGTATGACTATATAACTCAGAAAGCGTAAAAAGGTAAAACATACAAACTAATCAGAAGGTAAATATTTGAGAAAGAAAATACACTGGGCTTAATAGAGAGTACGTTAAGCTGATAAATTCTGGAAAACACTAGAAGAAATACACAACATAAAAGAGACAACAGGTGTTTATAGTCCTGTGAGCACATTTCTGAAGAGAGCCCAGGACACCGCCGGCATCTGGCCACAGGCTGGACTGCAGAATCCTCCTCTCCTAACAGTCTGGGAGTCAGGACCTGCTTCTTGTGTTAATATTATGAGAAAACACACAGGTAAATGTTATATAAAAACTTGAAGGATTTTGCAAGGGGAAGGGCAATACATAAGAGGTACTTGAATGAATAAGCTTTACAACTGGGGTGTCTTTAGTTACAAAAAGAAGCAATTTATTTAGCCTGTAAAATTTGTTGGGTATGGAAATGTTGCTATACCTTTTAGAACTGCAGTTCTGGTTGGTATATATAAACACAATGTTTCTGTGAATTCACACCGCCTCACCTATCCTATGTGGTGACCGCTACATGGGATAAAAATCCAAGGCTAGGAATGAGCAGAGATCATTTCCGTATATGTTGGCTTTAGTGAATTAGTACAGGTCACGACCATCTGTGGGGAAGCCCGCTACTTCAATTGCTAACCTGGTGTCTGGAGACCATCAAAAACCAAAAAGAGAAGCACCTACAAGATGGGGTATTGAATGAGGCTTTCGAACATTTCAACAGTGACTAATGTGAAAAGTTTTTCATGATTATGTATATAGACCCTGTTATTTTGTTAGTCTACTGATAAAAAGAAAAAAAAAATGCTGACTGAAACCCCACAACTGGATAAACCCTAAAGAACTGCTCAGCTTTTACTATCTGCCTGTAAAAAGTTTATAGTTTTCCATATTAATCTAAGTCTGCAAATTTATATTTTGGACCATTCCAAAGTATCAATAATCAAAGCAGTACACATCTACATCTATTTATATATAAAGAGTAGCATGAAATGTGAGAAGCCCACATGTACACGTATCAACTTACCTGGGCTGCCTTAGCTTGCATTCGTTTCCTTTCTTGTTCTTCCTGACGGAGTTTTGTTTCCAACTCCTGCATTTTTTTCTAGTAATAAAAATATTAAAAGTGATAATAGTAAAAAGTGTTTTAGTGTGTATTTTTAAGATTTTAATATAGGCAATAAAGGAATGTGTTGTAAGATTTTAGCATGGTAAATATAAGCCCGTGAATTCAACCTAGTAATGGCTCTGGGCCTGCCAGTATCCATGGCTGTCCCTTAAGATTCAATAGAATTAGGGGTAAAATCCATGGCCAAAAAACACAGCCTTTGTATGATGGCATGTAAGGCTATATGAAAGCTAATCTGGAATCTTATATCTTAATCAGTGGTATTAAATACTTCCCAAATGAATCAATTAAAAGTAAAGTTAGTCCAGAGAACTGAACTAATGAAGTGATACAGTCCTTAAGGATACCAAAAAACATTTCTTCTGTCAACATTTTCAACAATAATTCTTTCCTTATGTATAGTCAGATTGTACAATATGAACTTTTCTCCTTTTCTCTCCAAATACACATTTTTCTTAAAAAAAAAAACCTTTATGTTTCTTTGCCGTAAGATCAATTTTTCTTATACAATATCCAATATTGTAAAATGACTAATTTTACAAAAGTATCAGTATTATGCACTAATGAGGAAAAGAGATTTTCACTGACTTCTGCAAGACCTTTTATTTTGTTAGTCTACTGATAAAAAGAAAAAAAAAATGCTGACTGAAACCCCACAACTGGATAAACCCTAAAGAACTGCTCAGCTTTTACTATCTGCCTGTAAAAAGTTTATAGTTTTCCATATTAATCTAAGTCTGCAAATTTATATTTTGGACCATTCCAAAGTATCAATAATCAAAGCAGTACACATCTACATCTATTTATATATAAAGAGTAGCATGAAATGTGAGAAGCCCACATGTACACGTATCAACTTACCTGGGCTGCCTTAGCTTGCATTCGTTTCCTTTCTTGTTCTTCCTGACGGAGTTTTGTTTCCAACTCCTGCATTTTTTTCTAGTAATAAAAATATTAAAAGTGATAATAGTAAAAAGTGTTTTAGTGTGTATTTTTAAGATTTTAATATAGGCAATAAAGGAATGTGTTGTAAGATTTTAGCATGGTAAATATAAGCCCGTGAATTCAACCTAGTAATGGCTCTGGGCCTGCCAGTATCCATGGCTGTCCCTTAAGATTCAATAGAATTAGGGGTAAAATCCATGGCCAAAAAACACAGCCTTTGTATGATGGCATGTAAGGCTATATGAAAGCTAATCTGGAATCTTATATCTTAATCAGTGGTATTAAATACTTCCCAAATGAATCAATTAAAAGTAAAGTTAGTCCAGAGAACTGAACTAATGAAGTGATACAGTCCTTAAGGATACCAAAAAACATTTCTTCTGTCAACATTTTCAACAATAATTCTTTCCTTATGTATAGTCAGATTGTACAATATGAACTTTTCTCCTTTTCTCTCCAAATACACATTTTTCTTAAAAAAAAAAAAACCTTTATGTTTCTTTGCCGTAAGATCAATTTTTTCTTATACAATATCCAATATTGTAAAATGACTAATTTTACAAAAGTATCAGTATTATGCACTAATGAGGAAAAGAGATTTTCACTGACTTCTGCAAGAGCCTGCATTGTGGTAAGCTTGTTATACTCCTGTTCAAGAAGATCCAGTTTTTCAAGTTGGTTTTGAACATGCGTTTGATCATGTTGTCGTTCTCTTTCTAGGGAAACCTGGGAAACAATATTGAACATGGCATGATAATCTGACAAAAAACTGAAAGCCTAATAGTGACAGTAATATGCTATATGCTACTTGTCTAGCTTTTCATAGAACTACTTAAATACTGCAAAGAAATTCGAGGAAAACAATATCAAGATGAAACCATGCGACTATTAATACATACAAGTAAAATCTTGTTCTTATTATGTACTATTTTAACATGTGGTTCTAAATAGTGATATTCTTGACAGTATTCCACTAGACATTACAGGGTACACACAATTACCTGTAATTAGTCTGGTTCCCTTAAACAGTTTTAATCTCTTAATTAAGGCAATAATTATGGTTTTGGAATCTATCATTCACACTTCCTCTGATCTGTGCAAAACATCCACCATTTTTTTTTCTTTCAGCTTTAGGGTTAAGGATTTGAAGACTGCCACCTATCAGATTTAAGGATGGACAGTCATAGGATAAACCATTATACCAGAATAAGAAGTGGAAATAGGCTAAACTGAGGTCTACATGTAAAGACAAAACACCAAGCATTTGAACTTGTAAACAGGGTATCTTAATATACAAGTATACAGGAACAGGTATCATACTAACAGAAATTTGAATACAACAAAGTAAAGCAGGGCTTCCCTGGTAGCTCTGTGGTGAAGAGTTCACCTGACAATTCAGGAGACAGGGGTTTGATCCCTGATCCAGGGAAGATCCCACACGCTGCAGAGCAACCAAGCCCATAAGCCACAACTATTGAGCCTGTGCTCTAGAGCTTCAGAGCTACAACTATGGAGCCCGTGTGCTGCAACTACTGAAGCCTGTGTTCCCTAGAGCCTGAGTTCCACAAGAAAAGTCACCGGAACAAGAGGATCCCACATGCTGCAGAGCAACCAAGCCCATAAGAGCCACAACTATTGAGCCTGTGCTCTAGAGCTTCAGAGCTACAATTATTGAGCCCATGTGCCGCAATTACTGAAGCCTGTGTGCCCTACAGCCCGAGTTCCACCACAAGAGAAATCACCGCAACAAGAAGCCTGCTCACCTCAACTAGAGAGTAGCCCCCACTCCCTGCAACCAGAGAAGAGCCTGCAGCAGCAGTGAAAACTCAGAAAAGCCAAAAATAAATAAATAAATAATTTTTAAAAATAATAAAAAAAAAAACCCTGAACTTGCTAAATCAAGTATCATTTAAAAAAAAGTAATGGTTTACTGATGAAAACAGGGCTTAATTCAAAGACATATATCTGTCTAATATAAACGTATTAGTCAGGAAATCTCACTATTGTCTTATAGATGCTTTCTAACCTGAGAACTGAAATATCCCAATGACAAAATTGCTATATTTCTTACTGTACATATGTTTTGGTATTTCCAATAATGTGGTAGACTGAACTGATCATCTCCTTCTCCACCCAATCCATCTTTTTCCCCATCCAATCTCAAAGATAAATCAAAAGCAAGTGAAGGAATGCTGAAGCCAAATATTACCTGAAGCAATACTGTAACTGGTGTGTAAGATACACCAGGAATGTGACATTAATCTCAGGCAATGTACCATCTGTACAATGCAATAACCCAAAGCCAACAAACTATCGTAAATGTGGACCAGACCGAGGAAGACCCATCAAGCCCTAGAAAAGGCAAATTCATGAGCACTTCTTAAGGCTGTCTACACAACTTTGAAGTATGGAATGCCCAAGATAACTCCAAAGAATGAGTTCACATAGAATATACATATACACGTACAGGTCTCACAAGAAAAAAAACTCAGATAATTTAAAAAAGACTGGACATTTTTATAGTGTTCAAAGAGGTAAAAGGAAGAAATAAAAACCAAAGGAATGGTACAGTAAATTAAGAAAAAATAGGTGGAATGAAGAGGGCCTAACTGGAAACAAGAATATATGGTCACAAACTCAATGGCATATTTAAGAGCTCTATAATATAATACACATTAAAATTAATTTGCTGAAGCATTTTCTTTAATACTGTCAAGCAAATATTTCTTTTAGGTTTAGTATTTCCAATTCTGACTGAAAGCTGACTGAGGTGGAAAGCATTTAATTTCTTTCACAAAGGAGAGTGCCAGTAAAATATTCAACTTGTGCATAATAAAATTAAGATGCCAGGAACTGTGGTATTCATGAGGAATTCAGATTCTAGACTTATAATAGGAAAATGAGATACATTTAAAAAAATATATTCAAGACTGATGCTGAAGATGTTCTCTTGAAAATGTACAGTTTACTTAAATAGAAATACCTGTGATATGACAAAACAGAATATTTTTCTTAAAATAACAACCCTAAGAGCTTGCTATTTGACTTGAATTTTTTAAACAGAATTCAAGAAATAGACAGGTACATAATGTGCTTATTTATATTCTTTATAATGTACATCCAAAGAAGTTAACATGAACTGAAAATACAACTAAATGTATAGTATTTCTCACTTTAAGTAAAACTCGACCAAATACAGAAATAACAATGAAGAGGACCAATCAGTTCTTCAGATACCATAACTGATTCCGAGTAATTTCATTTTCTGGGCTGTTATATATTGTTTCAAAGCAGACGTTATCAAAGATATGTCAGTATGTATAAAAGTCATTCAAAAAGGAAATTCCTTTTAATGCTTTGTGAAAAAAACAAACCACTTTTTTCTCAAAGCTTCCACTAGCAAGTTTTTCAAAATGATGGGTACTATTACTTTTAAGAAAGAGGGAGAATTGATTATTTGTAACAGTATCATTAGTCCTCACCAAGAACCCAGTTTTCTCTGTAACTTTTCTTGAGAATGACTCCATAAAGTGACAAACCTGTTTCTCTAATACAGATGTCCTCTCCATTTCTGCATGCTTTATCATGTTCCGCATGTATTCCAACTGTTTTTCTAAAAGATTACATTTATTTTCTGCAGCTAACAATTGAGATGCCAGTTCTAAAGTGAATACATAGGAAAAACAGAAATTAGTTCACTCACAGAACAGTTTAACAAGCAGTTTAACATGAATCAACAGTATATATAGTAAACATTAAAATTAATTTGCTGAAGCATTTTCTTTAATACTGTCAAGCAAATATTTCTTTTAGGTTTAGTATTTCCAATTCTGACTGAAAGCTGACTGAGGTGGAAAGCATTTAATTTCTTTCACAAAGGAGAGTGCCAGTAAAATATTCAACTTGTGCATAATAAAATTAAGATGCCAGGAACTGTGGTATTCATGAGGAATTCAGATTCTAGACTTATAATAGGAAAATGAGATACATTTAAAAAAATATATTCAAGACTGATGCTGAAGATGTTCTCTTGAAAATGTACAGTTTACTTAAATAGAAATACCTGTGATATGACAAAACAGAATATTTTTCTTAAAATAACAACCCTAAGAGCTTGCTATTTGACTTGAATTTTTTAAACAGAATTCAAGAAATAGACAGGTACATAATGTGCTTATTTATATTCTTTATAATGTACATCCAAAGAAGTTAACATGAACTGAAAATACAACTAAATGTATAGTATTTCTCACTTTAAGTAAAACTCGACCAAATACAGAAATAACAATGAAGAGGACCAATCAGTTCTTCAGATACCATAACTGATTCCGAGTAATTTCATTTTCTGGGCTGTTATATATTGTTTCAAAGCAGACGTTATCAAAGATATGTCAGTATGTATAAAAGTCATTCAAAAAGGAAATTCCTTTTAATGCTTTGTGAAAAAAACAAACCACTTTTTTCTCAAAGCTTCCACTAGCAAGTTTTTCAAAATGATGGGTACTATTACTTTTAAGAAAGAGGGAGAATTGATTATTTGTAACAGTATCATTAGTCCTCACCAAGAACCCAGTTTTCTCTGTAACTTTTCTTGAGAATGACTCCATAAAGTGACAAACCTGTTTCTCTAATACAGATGTCCTCTCCATTTCTGCATGCTTTATCATGTTCCGCATGTATTCCAACTGTTTTTCTAAAAGATTACATTTATTTTCTGCAGCTAACAATTGAGATGCCAGTTCTAAAGTGAATACATAGGAAAAACAGAAATTAGTTCACTCACAGAACAGTTTAACAAGCTGTTTAACATGAATCTACAGTATATATAATAAACATTTTCCAAGAAGTGTTTTCGGATTACCTAAGTCATTCACTTTCCCTATGTGAGTCTAGTCTGTCTTGAATTCAGACAGGAGTTTTAATGTGGGACACATCAGCACTTGGCCCTCAGAACGCACGCAAATATAATGTAATTTTGTAGTGTTAGAATATATGAAGTACTAGAAAACACTAACATGGAATTTCTTTGAGAGTAAGGTTTTAAGAATAATTGTATAATATTTATTGTGATAATGTTTTATTTCTCTCACAATTAAACAAACCTTGATTGTGCTTCGATTGCTCACTCTTAGAATTCTCCCTTTCCTGTATCTGTTCATCCAATACTTTCTTATATTCAATTGTTTCTTTAGACAAGGTTTTCACACTCTCTTCTGCCTGAATCCTTTCAAGTTCTAAACGTCGAATTTTATCTTGAAGATTCTTCAAAGCAGAAAATATAGCTGCCAAACACAAATATGTATACTGTAATATAATATACATGAAAAACATTCACTGAAAAGAGTAAGTTCATTAAAAATTAATGGAGGATCATTTATGATAATTGTTTTAAAAAATCCATTTACAGACATCTTTTGAATCTCTGAAATATGCTAGGTAGTCAAGGAAAAAGCATATTAAAGGACTAAGCATGATAAAAACATTTCAAGGATTTTATGAAATGGTAAAATTATGCAAAATACACAAACTGTCCCAAGGCACATTATTAACTATCAATCTTTGTTTTAGTAATACGATCACACTGCAGAACCCAAATATAGAGTTTAAAACAGTCAAGCACAAAAACTGGAGAAAGAAATGGCAACTGACTCCAGGAACTTGTCTGGAAAATCCCACAGACAGAGGAGCCTGGCGGGTTATGGTTCATGGAGTCCTAAAAAGTCAGAGACTACTTAGCGACTGACAACACACACATAAGCACAAGGAGGATTATTATATATATATTTTTTTAATTTTTGGCCTCTTTTATTGGTTTTCTATTACTTTCACCCATGTTTATTCTTTGGCCTGTGTGGGCCTCCCATTGCAGTGGCCCCTCTTGTTGCAGAGCACCAGCTCTGGGCCCATGTGCTCCGGAGCACTGGCTCGAAATTGGACACACCAGTCCAGCCAGCGGGTCTGGCCGTGGCATCTTCCTGGGCCAAGGATCGAACCAGCGCCCCTTGAACTGCAAGGTGGACTCTTTACCCACTGAACCACCAAGGGAGCCCAAGAAAGATTATTTTTTTGATCTACAAAAAACCCTAAGCACTCTGCCTGTCAAAAAGCTTCTGATTATATATATTCACTGTAGAAGGCAAAGCGAAATTTGACAAAGAGAACTACTACCAAGAGATAACGAATATCAATTCTGGTCATTTCTTTCAGTATTTTCCTATAGATATAACATAAACTGAGATCAAAACTGATCTAAGTTTTGTTTTTGTACTTAGTATTAGCAAACTGTGTGCATTTCCTTATGCAATCAGATAGACTTAAAAGACTATTTCCTTGTGATCAATTAGGAAACGAGAAACAAAGTTACTGGATCAAAAAACTTTATTATTTTAAAAGTTTCTGAACAGAGTGAAATACATTCAGAAAGAGTTGTATTAATTTAGTTTCATCAGAAGTACATGTCTTTGCCAATACAGACCATTATTAATTACAGTATCACTGCCAGTCTGAATAAGAAACCCAAGCTACTATGGTCATTTTATTTTGCAATTTTATTAAAAATTTATATATTTTGGTATACAAATCTCATATAACTGTAAGTTCTTATATACCATACAGCAGTGTTAACAATTATTTTCATTCTTTTCTTGCTCGATAATGAAAGTATTTAAGATAATATGAACTTCCTTCTAACTACTATAATCTGTAAATTCAGTACTTCTCCATGTTAACCTATAGGTTCATTTCCAGAACTTCATCTTTATACATACTCGTCTATGAACTTTCTATTCCACTAATGTCTACTTTTGTATCGGTTCCACAATTCCAATTTTTACAGCTCTATAATCTGTTACTAGTTGACATGGTGAGGCCATCTTTTATATGAGCGAAGCCTGCTCTAAAAGCCAAAATGCAGTTCTCACACATTATTCTTTAAGTGATATTCACAATATTAAGAGCTTCCACTGAGGAACACTGCACAGCTCTATTCAAGTCTTTAAGTCTCCTCACAGAGCACACAGAACAAGCCTAGGCTGATTTACAGGACTTTTCTACCACAGCCTCCTTCCCAGGTCAGAGGGCTGAGCTAGTCCAGTTCCTTTTTTCCAATTAGACTTGCAAAAGAAGTCACTTCACAGGGGCCTAAAGCTTTTGTCTCCAGTTGCTATCTGATTTAAAATCCTAACTTCTCCCTATTGTGATATCTAAGGCTTGCATATGTTACCAAGACTCCTAATAGTATCCCTGAGGTTTTTAGCCCGAGATTCATTGCATTTCTGGCACCTAGGTATTTCCCCTTCTTGCTTTAAAGCTAGGTTTTACTATTTTTTGTTGCATGAAACTGCTCATATTTATCTGTGACACTATTCTGTTTGACAGTAATACTTCAATCATTCCTTTTATTTGCTATGTTCCTAACATGTCTCTGTCAACTTTTCACTTATAATCTGTGTCATTTTGAGAATATATTTATTTCTGAACTGTTTTAAAAACATAATCACACCTGTCACCATATGTGGTAAATGTCACCGTTTTTTTCACTGTATTTTCACTAATTTTGTTTCCTTGACTTTTTCACTATTATATTTTACTGTATCAAGTACAGTGACTGTTTGGCTTATACACCTCTTTTCCTGGTAATTCCCTCTTACGTTAATATGGCTACACTTTGAACTGAACAAATCTGTCCACGGTTGACTGACCCACAGGACACCCAAGTGAGCCCAGACAAAGGCTCTCTTCTTGGAATATTAGGACTCTGGTCCAAAAAGTCTAAGCTACAATTAGTTCAACTTAAAAGCTCTTAGCAGTCATGCTTCCTGATAATTGGAAAAAGTGAGTCTGTGGCTAGAGAGAATGAAGCTAGGTAGAAAAACGAGGAAAATCAGAGAGAAACTACTGGCCATGTCTGAGTACCTGTTTCTAATGTTCTTAAAGTCCACCTGTGTATCTGCCATTCTGTTCTTGGTTGTTCTATCCTTCCTTGCATGTTTGTAAATCAAAGATTCTTCTCTGCCAAAGCTAGTTTAGATGGTAATTTCTCATAGCTAAGTTTTCATTAACTGCTCTTTGCCTCCTAAGTTTTTATTAAATAAATCTAGTACCATAAAGATACAAAATGACTTTATTCTACCAATGACTTATATTTAAAAATATATAAAAATGTAAAGTATATAGGCACACACATCCCTGAATACATTTTCTATGCCAAAAATGAGATTTTATATTAAAAGAAGTTCATGTAAGAAATATGGCAAAGTTTTACTTTATCCACTTATTTTCTAGTTTTTTAATGTGGATTTTTTGATACAGATGATTAAATAACTTATATCTTCCTTTTAAGAATTATAAAATATTATCGGTGATGAAATGATGGGACTTTTTGTTTTTCTTCTTTTTTAGGAAAGAATCTGTATGAACTCTTACACCACTGCATCATTTATGGTCCAATAACTGCATTACTTAGACTCTTGAGTGAAAAATATTCTATGTAGAAATGAACAATGAAAAATTCAGAGATTTTTAGCTTCATATTTATTGGGAAGGTATCCAGTGGGAAATATATTTCTAGAACAAGAAGCATATTCAGGGCTTCCCCTGGTGGTCCAGTGGATAAGGACACCGCCTTGCAGTGCAAGGGGCGCCGGTTCGATCCCTGGCCTGGGAAGATCCCACGTGCCGCGGAGCGGCTGGACCGATGTGTCCAATCACCGAGCCGGAGCTCTGGAGCGCATGCGCCCAGAGCCGGTGCTCTGTGACAACAGACGCCACCGTGATGGGAGGCCCGCAGGAGCCAAAGAACAAAGACGGATGAAAAATAGAGAAATGGAAAACCAATAGAAGTGGCCCGCCCGCTCCCCTCCCTCCCCAACCCCACCCCCGCCCAAAATAAATAAATAAATAAATCTTTAAAAAAAAAAAAAGAAGAAGCATATTCAAATACTGACAGAAAAAAGTAACATATTAAAATATAATAATATCCATATTTGTTTTATTTTCACAGACTTTTCAGAGCAACACTAGATTTAAATTTTTGATCCTCTTAACTCACAGTAATGTATGTATTTTTGAACATACATTTCAAAAATTAAATGCATTTGGACAGTTGCGTATGAGACAATACTGGAAAACTTAGCATCAAAGACAGGTACTGACTTTTCCTTAAACTTTAATCATCTCTGAAAGGGGAATTCTATATTGGAAAGAGACAACCTGTTACTCATAACTGAAACTTCAATGCTCCATACTGGGTATGGTACATAGGTGGTACACAGATAATGCTCAATAAATATATCTTCCTTTTAAGAATTATAAAATATTATCGGTGATGAAATGATGGGACTTTTTGTTTTTCTTCTTTTTTAGGAAAGAATCTGTATGAACTCTTACACCACTGCATCATTTATGGTCCAATAACTGCATTACTTAGACTCTTGAGTGAAAAATATTCTATGTAGAAATGAACAATGAAAAATTCAGAGATTTTTAGCTTCATATTTATTGGGAAGGTATCCAGTGGGAAATATATTTCTAGAACAAGAAGCATATTCAGGGCTTCCCCTGGTGGTCCAGTGGATAAGGACACCGCCTTGCAGTGCAAGGAGCGCCGGTTCGATCCCTGGCCTGGGAAGATCCCACGTGCCGCGGAGCGGCTGGACCAATGTGTCCAATTACTGAGCCGGAGTTCTGGAGCGCATGCGCCCAGGGCCGGTGCTCTGTGACAACAGACGCCACCGTGATGGGAGGCCCGCAGGAGCCAAAGAACAAAGACGGATGAAAAATAGAGAAATGGAAAACCAATAGAAGTGGCCCGCCCGCTCCCCTCCCTCCCCAACCCGACCCCCGCCCAAAATAAATAAATAAATAAATCTTTAAAAAAAAAAAAAGAAGAAGCATATTCAAATACTGACAGAAAAAAGTAACATATTAAAATATAATAATATCCATATTTGTTTTATTTTCACAGACTTTTCAGAGCAACACTAGATTTAAATTTTTGATCCTCTTAACTCACAGTAATGTATGTATTTTTGAACATACATTTCAAAAATTAAATGCATTTGGACAGTTGCGTATGAGACAATACTGGAAAACTTAGCATCAAAGACAGGTACTGACTTTTCCTTAAACTTTAATCATCTCTGAAAGGGGAATTCTATATTGGAAAGAGACAACCTGTTACTCATAACTGAAACTTCAATGCTCCATACTGGGTATGGTACATAGGTGGTACACAGATAATGCTCAATAAATATATCTAGGGAAGTCTCCATAATTATTAATTTAAAATATCAATTAGAAAATAAATGGCAGGAACTTTTTTCTAATTCTTTACCTAACAAAATTAAACCTTATAATAGTAATTTATAATTCATTCCATTTTTCTAAGACACTCAGTGTTTCCCTTCTTTTGCTGTATTTTCTTCGGCACTATTTGGTGAGCTTTAAAAAATCCTAATGTACAGAACATGATGCATAAAAACAAATTAAAAATATCAAAGAATATTTGGAATGAAAGGCACGGATCCAAGAAGATCCTCAAGTGATTCTAACATGCAGAAGTTTGCAAACTCTCTCGTAACATCTAGTAGCATTGAGAAAACAAAGACTTTCTCCTCTTTACAATCCCAGTTTGTCATTCATCATTTGAGGTACCTTAAGCCTAGCAGATCTCAGTATCATCTCATTAACAACAAAGCTAGGTTTGTTTGTTATCGAGAATATTCCTTTTTTTTTTTTATTCTTTATTTTAAAGGTTTTACAGAGTTTTGTTGTTCATAGACATGTATGTTCCCAGATCAGTCATATGCATATCCCTGGTCCCCACCCGCCCAGATCCCCCCATTCCACCCCTCCAGACCTTCGCCCCAAGCCATTGTAAGCACTCCTATTCCCTTAGCACTATGACACTAGCTATCTTTTCCACACATAACACTATAGGTTTCCTTGTTACTTCCTCCATGCTTCCCCCTCCCTATTTCTTCGCCATGATGTCCCTATGTCTATGCTCTGTCTGTTTTTCCATGAGTTCCCTGCGTGTGATATATCAAGACCGTCCTACTAGATTCCATATATGTGTGTTAGTATACTGTATTTGTCTTTCTCTTTTTGACTTACTTCACTTTTTATGATAGGTTCTAGAGCCAGCCACTTCATTAGGACTCAGTCTTCTGCATTTCTTTTAACAGCTGAGTAGTATTCCTTTCTACCACAAATGTATCAGCTCAAGTTTGCTACAGATTAAGCAGGTTGGAGGAAAGACCCCAATCACTAGTATACATCTTCAATTTCCCTAGCATTTTTCTGGGTTGGTAGCTCTTCACCCTTTTTGACTATTCCCACTTTTTAGCTCACCATTTGGACCCTGCTATTCTCCAGTACCCTTTTCCCTCTCTACTTTCTTCCCAGAGGAACCTTCCATACACAGGGCTTCATTCACTGCTGTATCCCTATTCCCTATTCGTGTCTGAGTTCATCAGTCAGAGTTCTCTCTTACACTTCACTTCTATTTTCCTTTGCTTACTATTCATCTCCACCTAACTCATAGGTATCTCAAATTTGATACAGCCAAAATTAAATTATCTTTCCTGTAAATATTCTAGTTTTCCTATAATCTGTCTTAATCACACCATCATTCATCCACAATAGAAATCTTGGATTCAAAGATTTCTCCTCCACTGCCCACATCAAAACATGGATAAATCTCTCAGTCTCCTATTCTTTATCCCAGCTGGCATTGGTTCAGTTTGGATTAATTTCTGGCCAAAATTTCAGTCCAACAAACATTTACAGAGCACTCTGTAAGATAAAGGAGAAAATACAATTAAAATAGTCCTTACTATTCAAGGAGCTACTGTCTAGTTTCTGGAAAGAGAAGTTACATCACCCTGGATGTACTCATGTTCTTTATAATGCTGGTTCTCAAAGCACGGCACACGGCCCCATGGAGAGGAGGGCTCATTACCAGGGTCTGTGAGATTAACTGTATTTCCATTATACTACTAACACTAAGATTTTATTACTTACTCTTCACTGTGTTGACATTTGTAAAGATGATAAAGAGCAATGTCAGGTAAAATTGCTAATTTTAGCACAAATCAAGGACCTGACACTATACTGGCATTGTACTCTTCATCAATACACTCTTCCAGTAAGAAAAAGATTGAAGGTGCCTGTTTCTCACCCTTGATGAAGCAGTAAAAAAATCATCTAATCTCAAATCTTGAGTACACATCTACTTAATATTGTGTAAAGCACATAACAGATTTGTAAAGTACACAACAAAGGTCAACGATCTTCATATACAAATGTTTGACTTGTGAACTGAACAAAAACCCATCTCCTTCAAAGAAGCACCATTTTTATTTTCAAAGCATTTTTGTTAGCTCATGACTATTCAGATGTAAGGTACTGTATTTAGTAGTCACTGTCTAGAAAATCATAAGCTTGTCCTAAATTTCTCAAATGACATTGGCCTTTAAAGATCTGACAGTAATTGTTGTCAAAGAAAAAATTCAAGTGAATGTTAAAATTCTAAGAAATAAAAAGTTTTCTGTTCCATGAGCTTTATAGTTTCCCAACATAAAGACTTTCTTGAGATCAGTGATGTTAACAAATGTAATTTCTGATACTATGTACCAAAACACAAGAAATTTTGGAAGTGTGTATAAGTCAATACAATTTTAAAAATCATGCATGGGTAAAACCACCACTCAAAATTCAAAAGAAACTAATGGATTTCAGTGGAAAAGCACTCAAAAAAAAAAAAAAAAGTTTACAGGCTTGAACTTTTAACATCTAGGAACTCACTTAAGAGTTTTCTCTAGGTTACTAACTGATAACGATTGTTTTCTTTGATTAGGACACTGAATCCTGCTATACAATTCTGCCTCGACTGTATAAACAATGTGTTTTGTGGTAAATATCTTCACTGCCTGAAACACAGGCACCAAGTGTTTGTGTGACCAACTCCAGATAAGAGGCCATGTCTCTGGGCCTAGTTGTGCAGTTTACTGCGGAGGAAAAGCTGTGCTTTGTGTGTCCAAGAGAAGAAACTCTAGAAGTCTGAATCTGGATTTCTCCAGATGCCACCATAATAAATCACAGCTAAGTTACAACCACTTCTGAATTTTAAATCCTTTTAGTTAATCTGCAACAGTGTAGACGGTCTTGAGGTACCAGAGTATGAAAAACTCTAACATTTTCATAATCCACATTGCAACTAAATTTTAAGAAACTATTAACCGCTAAGCTGTGATGCAGTACCAAAGAAGAATAGCCACAAATTGTCAGAAAAGCTGTTACAACTGCATACCTGTGCAAGGCCAGACTTTCTTTCCCACATACTTCAATCAATATAATTTATCATCACAAGTAGAATGCAAAAGCAGATATGAGAGTCAAGCTGCCTTTTAAGCCAGAAACAAGAGATTTACACAGTGTAAAATAAAACAATGTTACTCTCTGTAGTAGGTTTTTAAATTTGGGAAAATAGTTTTCATCAAAAAACTTATGTACATATGTAATGGGTTTCCTGGGCTAAAAATAAAAATAAAAAAATCTGAGAACCACAGTAAAAAGTCAAAGAAAAATAATTATTCAAAAGAAAAAAAGGTAAAAAAATCCCTGAGAACCAACACTTTCAAAGAATAATCAGATGCACGGAAAACTGTTGGCAACATCTAACACAATAGCTATAATCTGACTCTTACAGGTCCCAGTAACACTTGAGTTCATAATACATACACCAAATTTGTAAATATGTATACCAAGAACTTTTTACTCAGTTCTTAGGGGAATTAAGAGTAGCTTGGAACAGTAAACCCTTCAGATTAGCTGCCATCAATTCCAGCTAGTTTATCTCAGTGTGCTGTAAACATATTACCATTTTATTGTCCATATGTTCCATGGTATGTGAAAGGTTGGAAAGCACTGGCCTAGCAAAACTGCTCTGTAGCTACCTACCTAGCTTCAGGCATCTAAGCCATTCTTCCCATTATTATCGTTTGAAATGTACTGAAAATGTGAGCGATGCGTCATACTGAAAGTCTTTGGAATGATGTTTTTTTTTTTTAAAGGACTCTAAATACATTGGCACATTTTTTGATTTCAGTAATAATTTTAAATTTGTTCGTTTCTTTTCTAACTAAAGTTCAAAATTAATGTGAGAATCACAAAAAGCACTATTTAATTATCTCTTTCCATGGCATTAGTAAAATTATAGTTTCAAAGTAATTTTCAAACAGTAAAATGAAATGGTAATTTGTCAATTGCAACTAAATTTTAAGAAACTATTAACCGCTAAGCTGTGATGCAGTACCAAAGAAGAATAGCCACAAATTGTCAGAAAAGCTGTTACAACTGCATACCTGTGCAAGGCCAGACTTTCTTTCCCACATACTTCAATCAATATAATTTATCATCACAAGTAGAATGCAAAAGCAGATATGAGAGTCAAGCTGCCTTTTAAGCCAGAAACAAGAGATTTACACAGTGTAAAATAAAACAATGTTACTCTCTGTAGTAGGTTTTTAAATTTGGGAAAATAGTTTTCATCAAAAAACTTATGTACATATGTAATGGGTTTCCTGGGCTAAAAATAAAAATAAAAAAATCTGAGAACCACAGTAAAAAGTCAAAGAAAAATAATTATTCAAAAGAAAAAAAGGTAAAAAAATCCCTGAGAACCAACACTTTCAAAGAATAATCAGATGCACGGAAAACTGTTGGCAACATCTAACACAATAGCTATAATCTGACTCTTACAGGTCCCAGTAACACTTGAGTTCATAATACATACACCAAATTTGTAAATATGTATACCAAGAACTTTTTACTCAGTTCTTAGGGGAATTAAGAGTAGCTTGGAACAGTAAACCCTTCAGATTAGCTGCCATCAATTCCAGCTAGTTTATCTCAGTGTGCTGTAAACATATTACCATTTTATTGTCCATATGTTCCATGGTATGTGAAAGGTTGGAAAGCACTGGCCTAGCAAAACTGCTCTGTAGCTACCTACCTAGCTTCAGGCATCTAAGCCATTCTTCCCATTATTATCGTTTGAAATGTACTGAAAATGTGAGCGATGCGTCATACTGAAAGTCTTTGGAATGATGTTTTTTTTTTTTAAAGGACTCTAAATACATTGGCACATTTTTTGATTTCAGTAATAATTTTAAATTTGTTCGTTTCTTTTCTAACTAAAGTTCAAAATTAATGTGAGAATCACAAAAAGCACTATTTAATTATCTCTTTCCATGGCATTAGTAAAATTATAGTTTCAAAGTAATTTTCAAACAGTAAAATGAAATGGTAATTTGTCAATGAAAATGCTAATACATAACTAAAAAAGAGTAACAGGCTTTTTTACCCCCCTAAAATAATAGTGAGAAAAAACATTTCTAAGTATAAAAATTAAGGTTTATCATAGTGTGTATCTATTCAAAGTAAGCCTTCACTCACTCAGCAAACAGCTGAACAAACTGAGGAAAACATGGGAAAAGAAAATGGTTGTGATACTGCATGTGTGAAAGTGAGCAGCTCTGAGACGTTTTTTTTTTTTGGCCTCTTTTATGGGTTTTTTATTTATTTATTTTCATCCACCTTTATTCTTTGGCCTGTGTGGGCCTCCCATTGTAGTCGCGAGTCTCTCATTGCAGAGCACCGGCCCTGGGCGCATGTGTTTCCAGAGTGCTGGCTCATAAATGGACACATCGGCCCTGCCGCTCCGCAGCACATGGGATCTTCCCGGGCCAGGGATCGAATCGACGCCAACTCCTTACCCAATGGACCACCAGGGAAGCCCGAGATGTTTCTTCATCAGTAATTTTCAGTATACCTTCCTTACACAGTTTTTCTGAGAGGACTGAATAAACACATTTGCTCTGTCTAAAATGCTACTGCATTTTATTCTTTTCATGTTTTTATATTATGTTTAATCATTAGTACTGTGGCAATTGTACTTACTAATGATTTTCTAGATGAAAGAATTGTTTAGTCACATAATGGGTTAAACAGGTATTTGTAAATTAGTTTAGGAACCCTTTTGTTTCAACTGAGAATTCACTGCAAATATATACATATGACTAATTTTGGATCATACATATCTACAAACAACAAAACTCTGTAAAAGTAAAAAAATTAAAAAATTAATCTTGCAGTTACACTTTTGTAAACTGTGCACTGATTATATAATAAAGTACTAGGTAGATAACATATCCAAGTATGGTCATGAATGTAAATTCTAGCCTATAATGGGGCCTTAAAAGTGTTAGCTGAAATAAATTTAACCTGAGGTTTTTAAGAATTTAAAATTTTCTTTAAAGTCTTTTAAGGATTTCAACAGTTGAAAATTAATGTGAGAATCACAAAAAGCACTATTTAATTATCTCTTTCCATGGCATTAGTAAAATTATAGTTTCAAAGTAATTTTCAAACAGTAAAATGAAATGGTAATTTGTCAATGAAAATGCTAATACATAACTAAAAAAGAGTAACAGGCTTTTTTACCCCCCTAAAATAATAGTGAGAAAAAACATTTCTAAGTATAAAAATTAAGGTTTATCATAGTGTGTATCTATTCAAAGTAAGCCTTCACTCACTCAGCAAACAGCTGAACAAACTGAGGAAAACATGGGAAAAGAAAATGGTTGTGATACTGCATGTGTGAAAGTGAGCATCTCTGAGACGTTTCTTTTTTTTTTTTGGCCTCTTTTATGGGTTTTTTATTTATTTATTTTCATCCACCTTTATTCTTTGGCCTGTGTGGGCCTCCCATTGTAGTCGCGAGTCTCTCATTGCAGAGCACCGGCCCTGGGCGCATGTGTTTCCAGAGTGCTGGCTCATAAATGGACACATCGGCCCTGCCGCTCTGCAGCACATGGGATCTTCCCGGGCCAGGGATCGAATCGACGCCAACTCCTTACCCAATGGACCACCAGGGAAGCCCGAGATGTTTCTTCATCAGTAATTTTCAGTATACCTTCCTTACACAGTTTTTCTGAGAGGACTGAATAAACACATTTGCTCTGTCTAAAATGCTACTGCATTTTATTCTTTTCATGTTTTTATATTATGTTTAATCATTAGTACTGTGGCAATTGTACTTACTAATGATTTTCTAGATGAAAGAATTGTTTAGTCACATAATGGGTTAAACAGGTATTTGTAAATTAGTTTAGGAACCCTTTTGTTTCAACTGAGAATTCACTGCAAATATATACATATGACTAATTTTGGATCATACATATCTACAAACAACAAAACTCTGTAAAAGTAAAAAAAAAATTAAAAAAAAATTAATCTTGCAGTTACACTTTTGTAAACTGTGCACTGATTATATAATAAAGTACTAGGTAGATAACTATATCCAAGTATGGTCATGAATGTAAATTCTAGCCTATAATGGGGCCTTAAAAGTGTTAGCTGAAATAAATTTAACCTGAGGTTTTTTAAGAATTTAAAAATTTTCTTTAAAGTCTTTTAAGGATTTCAACAGTTGATACTCAATTTCTACCTAGAAACACCTTATAAAGACACTGATAAGGAAAATGCTAACTAATTTAAAGGCTGATAAAACAATCAGTAAAGTTGATATACCATCAGAATATGGCAGTTAAAGATCCGCAATTTAGAAAAAATAACAAAAGCCGTATAAACTTTCAAACAACACAAGCCAAAAAACTGAAATCCACAGTGGAAGAAAAAATCATTAAATTTTAGCAGTAATTTCTTAAAGAAAATAAGCACACACAAAAACATACAAGACTTCCAGCAGGAACACAAAGTTTAAGAATTAGATATCAGCCCTTCCATGATATTACATCTAACTCTGAACTTTACACTCATATTAAAAAAATTCTTTTTTAAAGTTCAGAGAAAAGCAAATTAAGGAAGAATTAAAGAATAAGAAAAATTAAATGGGGAAATTTACTTAAAGCAGAGAGTGCAAGTATTTAGTGTGTTTGCAATAAAGCTAAACTGTGAACTAAATTATGCTTGTGAGTAACTACTGACTTTAGGAATGAGAGAGAAAGGGTAGGGAAAAGGAGAGGAAGAAGTAAATAAACAAGAGAAGACAGTAAATAAGCTTCTTCTATTCTTTCAGAATGTGGTGTTATAAATTATTTAGCAATGGCCCAGGATAATCATTATGATCCCAGGATAATCATTATGATCCATTATACTTTTACAGTACTTTTGGTATCTATTTAATGATACCTGGTTTTAATATCGGATGGTTAGACACAGAAATCAGCACCCCCACATAAAAGTAAAGGCTAAGATATATGAACAAAGGTCCAAAAAGACTTCCAGAAAAGACATTTGAGGAGAACAGAGAGAGGTATGTGTTGAGGAAGCTGGCAGAGAAGACTTCTCAGAAGAAATAATATATAATCCTGGTTTCAGAGAAAGAGTATAACTCTACAACAGAAAATTTCACTAAGAGGGTACAGTATGAGAAATGCCTTTCAACTTAATGTGGCTGGTGCAACAGGCAGAATGGACACTCAAAGATGCGTATGTCCTAATTTGAGAAATCCCCAAATACCTGTTATATGGCAAAAAAAGACTTTGGGAGATATAAGTAAAGCTATGGACCTTAGAGATAGGGAAATAATTTCTGATCATTTGAGTGGGCTCAATCTAACTAAACACATCAATGCTTAAATAAGCTGACAATCTTCTCTACTTGCAATTAGAAGGAACGAGCAGAGAGGTCAGAGAGACCTGAATATAAGAGACACTTGACCCACCATTCCTATAAGGGACCTTAAGAAAAGCACCAGAATGTGGATAGTTTCTGACAGCAAACACTGGCCCTGACTGAAAGTCAGCAAGACAATAGAACCTTAGTTCTACAACCACAAGAAACTGAATAGGCCAAGAAAATGACCAGCAGAAAGTTCTTGCCCAGACTCCAGTAAGGAACACAGTCCAGTTACTACCTTGATTTCAGTCTTGCAGGACCCTAAATAGGACCCTGTTGAGCCTACCCATATTTCTGACCTACAGAAACTGAGAAATACATTTTCGTTATTTAAAGCTTGTAACTTTGCGGCAATCTGTTAAGGCAACAAGAAAATTAATACAGATTTCGTAAGTTTCAAGAAGAAATATATTTCAAAGAACCAGAGCAAAGGACGTGTGGGTAAGGAAGAATGGAAGAGCTGCTAGGGATGAAACTGGTAAGTAGGTAGAGCTCAGGTTATAAAAAAGTCTAAGACTGTTATTTAAGCCACAGAGAACTGCTGAAGCTTTTAAAGTGGGAGAGATAATGAGTAACAGCAAGTGGCAGTAATGCTGTTAACTGAGGATGAAAAACAGATCAGGGGCAGGGATGTTAGTTAAGTGTGTATTACAATTATCTGTTCAATAGACGGTAAGAGCCTGAACCAAACCAGTGAGAATGAAGAGACAGCACTAATAAGTTCTGGAGGTATTTCTAAAGCAAAACATACGTCTTGGTTCCTGAGTGATGCTAGAAATGACAACAGCAATCTTAGATGACTCATAACTTAGTCCTGGGGATTAGGTGGATGATGATGTTTACTCAAGGAACAAAAGAAAGACAATATTTTGAGTAAGTTAAAAACAGGAAGGGGGTAGGACTTTCCTGGTGGTGCAGTGGCTAAGACTCCAAGCTCCCAACACAGTAGGCCCAGGTTCGATTCCTGGTCAGGGAATTAGATACCACACGCTGCAATAGTTTGTATCTTACGACTAAAAGATTCTGTGTGCCACAACTAAGACCTGGTGCAGTTAAATAAATAAATAGATTTAAAGAAAAAAACAAAAGGGGACAAATAGTTTCCTCTAACTTTAAAATAAATAGAAGACACAATGAAGCATTTTAAGCAGTGAGTAAACACACAAAGGGCTTCCCTGGTGGCTCCATGATTGACAATGCAGGAGATATGAGCTGGAGTCCCAGGTTGGAAAGCTCCACTGGAGAAGGCAAAAAACAGTCAAAAGAAACTGAATAGGCCAAGAAAATGACCAGCAGAAAGTTCTTGCCCAGACTCCAGTAAGGAACACAGTCCAGTTACTACCTTGATTTCAGTCTTGCAGGACCCTAAATAGGACCCTGTTGAGCCTACCCATATTTCTGACCTACAGAAACTGAGAAATACATTTTCGTTATTTAAAGCTTGTAACTTTGCGGCAATCTGTTAAGGCAACAAGAAAATTAATACAGATTTCGTAAGTTTCAAGAAGAAATATATTTCAAAGAACCAGAGCAAAGGACGTGTGGGTAAGGAAGAATGGAAGAGCTGCTAGGGATGAAACTGGTAAGTAGGTAGAGCTCAGGTTATAAAAAAGTCTAAGACTGTTATTTAAGCCACAGAGAACTGCTGAAGCTTTTAAAGTGGGAGAGATAATGAGTAACAGCAAGTGGCAGTAATGCTGTTAACTGAGGATGAAAAACAGATCAGGGGCAGGGATGTTAGTTAAGTGTGTATTACAATTATCTGTTCAATAGACGGTAAGAGCCTGAACCAAACCAGTGAGAATGAAGAGACAGCACTAATAAGTTCTGGAGGTATTTCTAAAGCAAAACATACGTCTTGGTTCCTGAGTGATGCTAGAAATGACAACAGCAATCTTAGATGACTCATAACTTAGTCCTGGGGATTAGGTGGATGATGATGTTTACTCAAGGAACAAAAGAAAGACAATATTTTGAGTAAGTTAAAAACAGGAAGGGGGTAGGACTTTCCTGGTGGTGCAGTGGCTAAGACTCCAAGCTCCCAACACAGTAGGCCCAGGTTCGATTCCTGGTCAGGGAATTAGATACCACACGCTGCAATAGTTTGTATCTTACGACTAAAAGATTCTGTGTGCCACAACTAAGACCTGGTGCAGTTAAATAAATAAATAGATTTAAAGAAAAAAAAAAAACAAAAGGGGACAAATAGTTTCCTCTAACTTTAAAATAAATAGAAGACACAATGAAGCATTTTTAAGCAGTGAGTAAACACACAAAGGGCTTCCCTGGTGGCTCCATGATTGACAATGCAGGAGATATGAGCTGGAGTCCCAGGTTGGAAAGCTCCACTGGAGAAGGAAATGGCAACTCACTCCAGTATTCTTACCTGAGAAATCCCATGGACAGAGGAGCCTGGTGGGCCACGGTCCACAGGGTTGCGAAGAGTTGGACACGACTGAGTGAGGAAACACCACCACTACCACACACACCAACGGCACACCTATTTGGCTAGCCCCTGTTACCTCTGCTGTTGCTTTCCGGGTAGGCAAACGTAGGCTTATTTGGGGAGCGTCGCAGATCACTGTTAAGGAAAGGTTTATCAGGTGGATATACTACATATGGAGATGAGGAATGGCGAACCACGCTTCCATTCGACTTGGATGGTTCTGCTAAGATGATCTGAAAAACAAAAATGCAGAAATTACCTTTCAAAATTTTCAACCACATATAGCATGTATATATACACATATTATGTTCCACTGACAGAGACAAAAGAAGAAATAAAATCAATGACCATATACAACAGAACTCAATCATTACTTGAAAGTAATAAAATTTAAAGTGTTTCACATGTCTACATGTAGCCCTATGTCAAATACTATAAAATAATGTTCACATAACTTGAATACGAATGCTGCACAGATAATTGAAAATAGTGTTCACAAAGAATTTAATATAGTTTATTTAAAAATATATACTATATGATACATATTCAGAATAGTACATACTATCTTTTTATAGCATCAGGAACTGCTACAAAGTGACTAAATTAGTCTATTCCCAGTCAACTATATACTTCCTAAGTACCTATCAAATGTCAAAAACTCTAGGGTATACAGAAAGAAAATAAGACATAGTTCTTATCTCAAAAATTTCACATTCAGTTAGGGGGAAATAGGGAGAAGCCACTAGAAAACATTAAATCTTATCAAACACCTAAATTATTGTAAAACCTTTATTCCACATATGCATCATTTTGTCATTTCTCATACTGTTCAATTTGGGATCATGCTCCACATGATAATTGCCAGAGCATGATAATTTTTTGCTTGTTCTAGGTGACCTCCTGTTGGTAGAAAGACGTAGAGTGGGAAAAGCTCAGGAGGAAGGTAAGACTCCTAGCTGCTCAAAACTCTTTGTCATCCATTTTTCTTATTCAAATAGCCACAGCAAACTAGGTTCTCAACTCTTATTACCTTTTAGGAACTATGATTATAAAGTATGCTCATAATAACCTGAGTTCATAAGGGTAAAAAAAGTATTCTATTTACAGTACAGTACAATGTTTCCGTACAGTCAAAGGCATGGTTTTTCCAGTTGTCACGTATGGTTGTAAAACCTGGACCATAAAAAAGGCTGAGTGTGGAAGAAGTGATGCTTTCAAACTGTGGTGTTAGAGAAGACTCTTCAGAGTCCCTTAGACTGCAAGGAGATCAAACCAGTCAATCCTAAAGGAAATCAACCCTGAATATTCACTGGAAGAACGGATGCTGAAGTTGAAGTGCCAATACTTTGGCCACCTGATGCGAAGAGATAATTCACTGGAAAAGACCATGGTACTGGGAAAAATAGAAGGCAGAAGGAGAAGCAGACAACTGAGGACGAGATGGTTGGATGGCATCACTGACTTAATGGACATGAGTTTGAGTAAGCTCTGGGAGATGGTGTAGGACAGGGAATCTTGGCATGCTGCAGTCCAAAGAGTCGGATACGACTGAGTGACTGAATTAAACAATGTATCCTGGAATAAACAGAGGCCATCAAAATAGTAATATCATATCTAATTCTTATTAAAAATGATGGACTGTACTTTAACATTAAAAACCATGCAATTTTCAAGCTGATTTAAGAAAACAAATACAAAACACACACTATGGCTGTGAAAACCAAAAGTGAGAGCAAAGGGCTTGGAAAGGGTAGGAGATAAGCCTCAGTAAGTACTCAAATCAATGCTACTCTATGTGAAGAGTCTGTTCACATGCAACAAAGACTAATACCTAGCATTTTTCAGATTTTTCGGTAAACTGACATCAAGTTTTGGAGGTGTCTCGAAAATAGGGTGTTTTCCAATTCTTAGGATATATAATGCTGCCAAAGCTCTCTTAAAACACCCTGAATAATCACACAACTTTAACTTTAAATATTCTTCACAGACAGCCTTATATCTCCATACAATCCCCTGGAATCCTATTGTTTAATCACTATTCAAAGCACAATGGTTAGGAAGCATTTTTATGAACACAGACCATGAGCAAATTAACTTATGATTTTCAAAACAAATTTTATTAGTATTACCAAACAGTGCACAGATGTTAACATAGGGTTGTGTATAAATAATTTACCAAAACCCAAAACACTAAACACCCAAACTAAAATACAAGAACCATCTTTGTTAAATCCATTGCTCACTAGCCCTTGTAAAATGAACAGTTCAAGATTTGTCCTTCTCCCCCCAATAAAAGCAATTCCAACCTCAAAAAAAAAGTCTCTTTCAACAAAATTTGTTACATATATATATATATATTTATATATATATATCATCAAAACACTGCTTGAGTTGGACCAGTTGATCAAAATTATGAGAATTCGTTTAATATAAAAATGCAAGTTACAATGATATTTTTTGACTAGTAATTATAAATATATTCCATTTTCTAAGTCTGTCAGCTCATTTTTGAATGTTAAGAAGTAGCAATGAAAGTTAGTGTTACTATGAATGTTTTGGATCAATGTCCTCATTTGCTGGCTGAAGTCTGAAGCAAAGACTGGGAAGAACACATGAGTCACCCAAAACAAAAGGAAGACAGACAACAAAACAGCTTTATAAAAATTACTTATAAGAACTATTTTGAAACAGAATTAAACCAAGAAATAAGAAATTAATAACTCAATTACATACACAAAGCATGTGTTAAAAATTGTAAAGAGGGGGCTTCCCTGGTGGCTCAGTGGTGAGGAGTTCGCCTGCCAATGCAGGAGACACAGGCTTGATCCCAGATCCAGTAAGATCCCACATGCTGCGGAGCAGCTAAGCCCGTGAGCCACAACTATGGAGCCTGTGCTCTAGAGCCTTGGAGCCTCAATCATTGAGCCCATGTGCTCTAGAGGCCGAGTTCCACAACAAGAGAAGTCACCGTAACAAGAAGTTTGCTCACCTCAACTAGAGAGCAGCCCCCACTCCTACCACTGGAGAGGAGCCTGCAGCAACAGTGAAAACCAGAATAGCCAAAAATAAATATATAAAATTTAAAAAAAAAAGAAACACTGAGGTAAAATGTAGTACCTACACACACAATGATTTAGCCTTAAATTACAAAGAAGAGGAATCCCATCACATGCTACATGATGGATGAACCTTGAGGATACTATGCTTAGTGAAATAAGCCTGTCACCAAAAGACAAATATTTTATAGCTCCATTTACATAAGGTATTTAATGTAATTAAATTCATAGCCACGAAGTAGAAATGTGGTCAGCAAGAGCTGGGGAAGGCTGCAATGAGGAGTCCTTTCAAAGATACAGAGTTTCCATTTTGAAAGATGAAAAAGTTCTGGAGATCTATTTCACAACAATGTGAATATACTTAATACCAGTGAAGTGTACATTTAAAAAGGGTTAAGATGGTAAAGTAGTAGGTAAGCGACTAAAGATAGTAAGAAAAGAGCGGGTTGTCACCCCAAACTGACCTCTAGTAGATTCAGGGCAATTACATTCTATGTGACTAACAGAACAATTAACTAGTTTTCAAAAGAGAACCCACAAACCAACCTGCATCTGTTCTCACACACACTAAAACGCTTTAAATAATGCCCATCTCCACTTATTTACTCAAAATTTTGGTTCCCCTCTCCCTCCAGATGCCATCTATTTCTCCCTCCCTACTATAAACCTCATGCACTGTCATCAGGAAGAAAAGGAAGGGAAAGAAGGAAAGAAAGAGATGCAAGAGGGTAGAGGGAGGAGAGGAAGGAAGGAGACCTTCCTCAACTTTAGGACTCTACCGTTCCTGTCTCATTTCTCAGCTTTAACAACAAAGTCCCTCAAAGTACTTTGTAATTGCCACTACCTCTTAATCACTCTCCCTTTTAATCTCCCCCAATTAGCTTTTATTTTCTTGGGTGTCAAAATCACTGTGACTGGAGCCATGCAATTAAAACATGCCTGCTCTTAGAAGAAAAGCTGTGACAAACCTAGACAGTATTAAAAAGCAGACATCACTTTGCCGACAATGGTCTTCATAGTCAAAGGTATGGTTTTTCCAGCAGTCACATATGGATGTGAGAGTTGACCCATAAAGAAGACTGAGCATCAAAATGATGCTTTGATAACAGTGAAAACCAGAATAGCCAAAAATAAATATATAAAATTTAAAAAAAAAAGAAACACTGAGGTAAAATGTAGTACCTACACACACAATGATTTAGCCTTAAATTACAAAGAAGAGGAATCCCATCACATGCTACATGATGGATGAACCTTGAGGATACTATGCTTAGTGAAATAAGCCTGTCACCAAAAGACAAATATTTTATAGCTCCATTTACATAAGGTATTTAATGTAATTAAATTCATAGCCACGAAGTAGAAATGTGGTCAGCAAGAGCTGGGGAAGGCTGCAATGAGGAGTCCTTTCAAAGATACAGAGTTTCCATTTTGAAAGATGAAAAAGTTCTGGAGATCTATTTCACAACAATGTGAATATACTTAATACCAGTGAAGTGTACATTTAAAAAGGGTTAAGATGGTAAAGTAGTAGGTAAGCGACTAAAGATAGTAAGAAAAGAGCGGGTTGTCACCCCAAACTGACCTCTAGTAGATTCAGGGCAATTACATTCTATGTGACTAACAGAACAATTAACTAGTTTTCAAAAGAGAACCCACAAACCAACCTGCATCTGTTCTCACACACACTAAAACGCTTTAAATAATGCCCATCTCCACTTATTTACTCAAAATTTTGGTTCCCCTCTCCCTCCAGATGCCATCTATTTCTCCCTCCCTACTATAAACCTCATGCACTGTCATCAGGAAAAAAAGGGAGGGAAAGAAGGAAAGAAAGAGATGCAAGAGGGTAGAGGGAGGAGAGGAAGGAAGGAGACCTTCCTCAACTTTAGGACTCTACCGTTCCTGTCTCATTTCTCAGCTTTAACAACAAAGTCCCTCAAAGTACTTTGTAATTGCCACTACCTCTTAATCACTCTCCCTTTTAATCTCCCCCAATTAGCTTTTATTTTCTTGGGTGTCAAAATCACTGTGACTGGAGCCATGCAATTAAAACATGCCTGCTCTTAGAAGAAAAGCTGTGACAAACCTAGACAGTATTAAAAAGCAGACATCACTTTGCCGACAATGGTCTTCATAGTCAAAGGTATGGTTTTTCCAGCAGTCACATATGGATGTGAGAGTTGACCCATAAAGAAGACTGAGCATCAAAAAACTGATGCTTTTGAATTGTGGTGCTAGAGAAGACTCTTCAAAGTCCCTTGGGCTGTAAGAAGATCAAACTAGTCAATTGTAAAGGAAATCAACCCTGAATATTCATTGGAAGGACTGATGTTGAAACTGAAGCTCCAATACTTTGGCCACCTGATGTAAAGAGATGACTCACTGGAAAAGACCAATGTTGGGAAAGATTGAGGGCAGGAGGTGAAGGGGGCAACAGAGCATGAGATGGCTAGAGGGCAATCACCAACTCAAAGGACAGGAGTTTGAGCAAGTTCCAGGATAAGGTGAAGGACCAGGAAATGGGGCATGCTGCAGTCCATGGGACTGTGAAGGATCAGATACAACGTAGCTACTCAACAAGAATCTGTCTTGAGTTCTCACTAACTCAGAGAAATACTTTTTCAACAGAACTCATTGACTTCCCAGAAGCATGCAACAGAGCAGATCATTTCATCCCAACATGGAAGGAGCACCACAATATGGTCTTCTTTTTTACATACTGGTGTCTCCCTCAGAATCTTCTGGGCTCGCTCTCTCCTTCCTCTTTTTAATTCTAATAATGGAGTCCCCTAAAGCTTGGTCTTTCCTCCTCTTATTTTCATCTACATGGATACCTTTGATGCTCTCATCAACTCTCAGGGCTTTCAAAAAGCCTCTGTATACTGATAACTTTTAAAAGTTTAAATACGAAAAACATAGCTCTCCCTCTTAAAACTCTATATTCAAATCAGCCTTCCTACATGTTATCTCCACTTGGATGTCAACATGAGTATCCCAAACTCAACATGTCTATAACCAAAATTTTGAATCTACTTCTTAAACCAACTCCTCATATGCCCACCACAATAAATCCCTGGATGAGCCATTTCTCATATATATATGTTCCACATTTGATCTTTCAGTAAATCTTGTTGGGTTTCTGTCTTCATGATACATCCAGAAACTCTTCAATTTCTTCATCCATTAATTCTCTGTGACATTCACTTTGCCGACAATGGTCTTCATAGTCAAAGGTATGGTTTTTCCAGCAGTCACATATGGATGTGAGAGTTGACCCATAAAGAAGACTGAGCATCAAAAAACTGATGCTTTTGAATTGTGGTGCTAGAGAAGACTCTTCAAAGTCCCTTGGGCTGTAAGAAGATCAAACTAGTCAATTGTAAAGGAAATCAACCCTGAATATTCATTGGAAGGACTGATGTTGAAACTGAAGCTCCAATACTTTGGCCACCTGATGTAAAGAGATGACTCACTGGAAAAGACCAATGTTGGGAAAGATTGAGGGCAGGAGGTGAAGGGGGCAACAGAGCATGAGATGGCTAGAGGGCAATCACCAACTCAAAGGACAGGAGTTTGAGCAAGTTCCAGGATAAGGTGAAGGACCAGGAAATGGGGCATGCTGCAGTCCATGGGACTGTGAAGGATCAGATACAACGTAGCTACTCAACAAGAATCTGTCTTGAGTTCTCACTAACTCAGAGAAATACTTTTTCAACAGAACTCATTGACTTCCCAGAAGCATGCAACAGAGCAGATCATTTCATCCCAACATGGAAGGAGCACCACAATATGGTCTTCTTTTTTACATACTGGTGTCTCCCTCAGAATCTTCTGGGCTCGCTCTCTCTCCTTCCTCTTTTTAATTCTAATAATGGAGTCCCCTAAAGCTTGGTCTTTCCTCCTCTTATTTTCATCTACATGGATACCTTTGATGCTCTCATCAACTCTCAGGGCTTTCAAAAAGCCTCTGTATACTGATAACTTTTAAAAGTTTAAATACGAAAAACATAGCTCTCCCTCTTAAAACTCTATATTCAAATCAGCCTTCCTACATGTTATCTCCACTTGGATGTCAACATGAGTATCCCAAACTCAACATGTCTATAACCAAAATTTTGAATCTACTTCTTAAACCAACTCCTCATATGCCCACCACAATAAATCCCTGGATGAGCCATTTCTCATATATATATGTTCCACATTTGATCTTTCAGTAAATCTTGTTGGGTTTCTGTCTTCATGATACATCCAGAAACTCTTCAATTTCTCATCAATTCCATTAATTCTCTGTGACCTTTCTGTCTGGACTACCATAATAGTACCTGAACCATACTTTTCAACAGTCCCCCCAGTCCATTTTCCAAATAGTAGTCATTATGATTAAGAAAATACATTAATTCATGTAATGCTCCTAATCAATCCCCCCTCCCAATGGCTTTCCATCACAAAACAAAATCCAAAATTCTTACCATGGCTCCACATTAACTGACCCCAGGCTGACCCTGACCTCATTCCTGACCAGTCTCTCTTCATATTACCTACTCACCCCACCTTTTCTCCCCAGCCATACTGACCAATTGTTGGATTTCTACAATGCACAGTAGACTCCATTTTCATTTGCTATATTTACTCTGCACAGAAAGCTCCATTCCACATACCACTCAGTTATCTATTCAAAAGTCTGTCAGTGGCCTAAGGGGAGACTGGTTCAAGATGACAAAATAGAAAGACATAAGTTCATCTCCTCTTGTGAAGTCAACTAGCTATTGAATAACCATCAATAGGAGAATGCAGGAATCCACCAAAAAGATACCAAAGACAAAGGAGAAGCCACAACAAGATGAAAGGAGAGGTGCAATCATGATAAAACTGGAGAACAATTATACCACAGAGATTTTCTCACTGTTGTGAAGTTTCCAGCCCCATGTCAGGTTTCCCACCCTAGGGAACTAACAAAGGGACTATGAATCCCCAGGGAATCTGACTTTGAAGGCCAGTGGGATTTGACTACAGGACTTCCATAGAACTGGGGGAAACAAAGACTCTACTCTTGGAGAACACAAAATCTAGTACACATCAGGGTCCAGGTGAAAGGAGCAGTGACACCACAGGAGACTGAACCAGACCTACCTGGCCATGTTGGAGGGTCTCCTGGTGGAGGCGTGAGCCAGCAGTGGCACACAGTGGGGACAGGGGCACTGGCAGCAGCAGTTTTGGGAGGTGTTCCTTGGGGAAAGCCCTCTGGGAGGTCACCATTAGCCCTACCTACAGTCTGTAGACTACAGGGCTGGGTCACCACAGGCCAAACAACAGATAGTTATGGTGCACAACCCCACCCATCAGCAGATAACTGTAGCAAAGTTTTACTGAACAAGGCCCTGCCCACCAGAGCAAGACCCAGTTTTTCCCAACACTAGTCCCTCCTATCAGGAAGACTGCCCAAGCCTCTTAGTTCCATTTACCAGAGAGCAGACAGAAGCAAGAACTACAACCCCACAGCCTCCAGAACGAAAACCACTATCACAGTTAATCAAAATGAAAAGGCATTTTTTTAGATTCCATACATACGTGATATTTGTTTTTCTCTTTCTGACTCCTTCACTCTGTAAAATAGGCCCTAGGTTCATCCACCTCATTAGAACTTAACTCAAATTCAATCCTTTTTATGGCTAAGTAATATTCCACTACATATGCTATACAACTTCTTTATCCATTCATCTGTCAGTGGACACCGAGGTTGCTTCCTTGTCCTAGCTGTTGTAAATAGTGTTGCAATGAACACCGGGGTACCTGTGTCTTTTTCAATTATGGTTGCATGGCCATATCAGTTTACATTCCCACCAACAGTGGAGGGCCCTCTCTTCTCCACACCCTCTCCACCCTTTATTCTTTGTAGATTTTTTGATGATGGCCATTCTGTTCAGCATCTGTCAGTGAGCCCACTCTGTCCAGTAAGGTGATGCCCCATTGTACTTTTGATTTGCATCTCTCTGATAACCAACAATGTTAAGCACCTTTTCATGTGCTTATTACCATCTGCATGTCTTCCGGAGCTGCCTGTACATTTTAGAGATTAATCCTTTGTCAGTTATTTTACAATTATATTCTCCTATTCTGAGGGCTGTCTTTTCACCTTGTTTATAGGTTCCTTTGCTGTGCAAAAGCTTTTACGCTTAATTAGGTCCCACTTATTTATTCTTGCTTTTATTTCCATTTCTCTAGGAGGTGGATTAAAGAGGATCTTGCTGTGACATGTCAAAAAGTAGAGTGTTCTGCCTATGTTTTCTCTAAGAGTGTTAGTTTCTAGTCTTACATTCAGTCAGAAGAGGGTGGGACAAACTGAGAGGGGAGCACTGAAATATATGTCTTATCATTAATTACATGCCCTACCTACAGTCTGTAGACTACAGGGCTGGGTCACCACAGGCCAAACAACAGATAGTTATGGTGCACAACCCCACCCATCAGCAGATAACTGTAGCAAAGTTTTACTGAACAAGGCCCTGCCCACCAGAGCAAGACCCAGTTTTTCCCAACACTAGTCCCTCCTATCAGGAAGACTGCCCAAGCCTCTTAGTTCCATTTACCAGAGAGCAGACAGAAGCAAGAACTACAACCCCACAGCCTCCAGAACGAAAACCACTATCACAGTTAATCAAAATGAAAAGGCATTTTTTTAGATTCCATACATACGTGATATTTGTTTTTCTCTTTCTGACTCCTTCACTCTGTAAAATAGGCCCTAGGTTCATCCACCTCATTAGAACTTAACTCAAATTCAATCCTTTTTATGGCTAAGTAATATTCCACTACATATGCTATACAACTTCTTTATCCATTCATCTGTCAGTGGACACCGAGGTTGCTTCCTTGTCCTAGCTGTTGTAAATAGTGTTGCAATGAACACCGGGGTACCTGTGTCTTTTTCAATTATGGTTGCATAGCCATATCAGTTTACATTCCCACCAACAGTGGAGGGCCCTCTCTTCTCCACACCCTCTCCACCCTTTATTCTTTGTAGATTTTTTGATGATGGCCATTCTGTTCAGCATCTGTCAGTGAGCCCACTCTGTCCAGTAAGGTGATGCCCCATTGTACTTTTGATTTGCATCTCTCTGATAACCAACAATGTTAAGCACCTTTTCATGTGCTTATTACCATCTGCATGTCTTCCGGAGCTGCCTGTACATTTTAGAGATTAATCCTTTGTCAGTTATTTTACAATTATATTCTCCTATTCTGAGGGCTGTCTTTTCACCTTGTTTATAGGTTCCTTTGCTGTGCAAAAGCTTTTACGCTTAATTAGGTCCCACTTATTTATTCTTGCTTTTATTTCCATTTCTCTAGGAGGTGGATTAAAGAGGATCTTGCTGTGACATGTCAAAAAGTAGAGTGTTCTGCCTATGTTTTCTCTAAGAGTGTTAGTTTCTAGTCTTACATTCAGTCAGAAGAGGGTGGGACAAACTGAGAGGGGAGCACTGAAATATATGTCTTATCATATGTAAATTAGATAGCCAGTAGGAATTTGCTGTATGACGCAAGGAACTCAAACCTGGTGTGACAACCTAGAGCAGTGGAATATGGGAAGGAGATTCAAGTCTGAGAGGATATATGTATATCCTGGGCTAATTTTGATGCATGGCAGAAACCAATACAACATTATGGAGCAATAATCCTCCATATTAAAAATAAAATAACTAAATATATAAAGGCAGAGGATTCTGTCCCAGATAAAGGAACAAGTTAAAACCCAGGAAATACCTGTCCATAAGGTTCTCCCTGTCTACCTTATCTAAAGTAGCACCTTTTTGTCATTCCGTCTTCTTATCCTTTTTAGAACACTTACATATTTTTAAAACATGATATATTTACTATCTCTATGCTCTGTGGAAAAACAAAAACTACAAATTTATATTTAGTTTATGTCCCTGACAGGGTTTGAAAATTAAAACTCTTAGAATTTTTAAGTGATAGGACTGTCTTTGTTATAGTGGGGCCTCTGATTGGCTTTAGAATGAGGGCAGATAGTCAAAAAAAACCCCACCATGCAATTAGAGGGTTAGAAATTTCAGCCCCACCCCCTTCCCTCAGCAGAAGGCAGTGGGGCTAGAGACTGAGTTCAATCACCAATGGCTGATGGTTTAGTTAACCATACCCACATAATGAAACCTCTATAAAAAGACTTTTGAACAATGAGGTCCCAGGACTGTACAGATTGGTCAAGAAGCTTCTTTATATCTATGTGTCTCTCTATTTGGCTGTTCTGGAGTTGTATCCTTTATTGAAAAAAAAAAAAATGCAGTGTTTTCCTGATTTCTGTCAGTCAGTCCAGCAAATTATTAAAAATGATGAGGGAAGAGTTAGGAGAACTAAATCTGCAGTTGGCTGGGAAGAAATACAGATTCCTTGCAGATATCCAGAATCTACAGGCGGCAATTGAAATGGAGCCAGTCTTACTCCGGGACCTAGTGTCTTAACCTCTGGTGTTTGCACTGCACTATCTCCAGGTAGTGTCAAAATGAACTGGTGGGATGCCTAGTTGGCACAGAAAAATTGGATGCTGGAGAAACAGGCACCCCATTAAGAGTTTAAGTTCCAAAAAGACAATAAATGCTTAATCTTAAATGAATGCTTAATGCTTAAATGAATTAATTTTATAAGTATTCTACAAAACAGGAAAACTGCATAATGTTTATAATACTGAATTATCCTATTCAGTAAAGTTCTAGAATTTCAGCAGAGGACCAAGAATAGCTACAGTTCTCACAAGGAAGATTGCTGAAGTCTCAGACAAAAAAAAAAAAAAAAAAAAAAAGGAAAATCATTAGGACAGTAAGTAGAGACATAAGGAGAGACAAATACAACAATGGAACAAAGAGCCCAGTAACACATCCTTAGACACATGGAAATTAATATACTGACAGCTGGAACTGTAAACCACTAGGGAAAGATTGAGTTTCAATAAGTAATGTTGAAATAATTGTGCATCTTAAATAAAACACCAAACTGGACCCCTACCTAACAGCACACTAATTTCAAGTAAATAAAAGACAATAGGACCCAACTTTAAAATTTGTAGAGAAAAATATGGAAGAATATCATTAAGGCTTTGCAAGAATTTAATCAAAAAGCAGTAATTATAAGAGGAAGAATGTTCTATTACATTGAAACAAAGAACTCCTGTTAATCAAAATATATCATAAAAAGACAAATCGAACAGTATTTGGGATACTCCTGATAATTAACATCTAGATTAAAGAATGATTATAAATCACTTTAAAAAAAGACAAACCAATGCAAAAACAGGCAAATGCTACCATGAGGCATTTCATACAACAATAACAAACCCCACAAAACTAGTAAAATTATAAAAAAAAAAATTTGTATCTTCATCAATGAAGAGGGAGCGCAAATAACAGGATACAACTTCACACTCATCCTCTCAACAAAAAAAGAAAAAAAGACACAACACCACCTGTTAAAGAGGATATAGACTAAAGGGGTCTGTTGATGGGAATGTAAACTATAACAATCCCTTTGGGAAGCAATTCAGCATTTTCAAACAAACGCAAAGATGCACGAACTCTATGACCCAGTATTTCATTAAACTATTAGCTGAACTATTTTTTCTGTCTCCTCTTAAAAAAAAAAAAGTGTCCTAAGTTTCTGAACAAATACTACAACCCATTACTGAGTTGTAATCCACAGCCACACATCTCTTGAAAAATCACTGGTCATCAGACTTTTAGGTATCAGAATGCCCTTATACTCAAAAAGTACTAAAGACATCAAAAAGCTTTTCCTTATGAATGAGTTATATCAACTGCTATCTATCACATGAAAAATTAAAACAGAAAATTTAAAGACTTTCACTAACTTAAAAATAATAAACCCATGATGTCAGCATAAATATAATTTTATTGTCCAAAGAATTAAGTGGCATTGTTTTACATTTCTGTAGATCACTTTAACTCTTAACTTAAAAGAAGACTGCTAGATTTTATTTGCTTCTGTATTCATTTTGTTTTGGTTGATATATATGGAGCATCTGGTCTCCCACAAAGTGGCTGGGTAAAGAAGGATACTCAAGCCCCTCAAAGGTCTTCAGACCATTCTGAGAACATTTCGCACATATTGAGATGATTCCAACAGGACTGTTCACTATAGCTAGTGAACATATGAACAAACCTTGAAAACTCCAAAGCCCATAAAGATACTATACTATACAGAAATGTTGAAGCATTGACATTTACTTGTGTAACTTCAATTTAACCTCTCTGTATCTTATTTCGCTCATTTTAAAACAGAAACATCAATGCCAATCTCATAAAATCATTGTGGGGATTAGAAAAGTTAATACATGAAAAGTATTGCAAATGCCTACCAGATAGTATGACATAAGTATGTATTAAACATTATTATAACCTCAAAATGTGTGTGTGAAAGAGAGTAAAAGACAGAAGCAGGAAGATGCACAAATGGGCATGAATGTATTTATTATTCTCAAAAATAAATCTCACATATTTAATGCTATGAAATCTATGATATAATCATAAAACACTTTGTAGCACAGGTTTGTTAATGGGCCTGGATAAAAACCCAGAGAGACCAGCAAGGAGACTAGCTTATTATTATTAAGTCCCAAATGACCTAAGAGTGTTGACCATTATTACTGGAAAAGTTTAAAACAAACCAAAAGCACTGGAAGGAAATTCTGTTTCAACACTATACTTTTATATAATTATACCTGATCATACTTACTAATATTTTCCTGCGGCTCTCCACTAGTGAGCTGATACACAGGAATCACTCAATGAGCGTTAGCTGCTGGTTGTCACTCTTTCTCGTTGTAGTGAAAGGCTTACAAAAACAATTCAAACTGTTCCACACTGTTCACATTTGAGATTCATATCTCAGCTGTTACTTACAGATTGTGTTATTCGTGAATTTACCTGATAAAAACCCTTCCCTGCTAAAAGCATCTCCACTTACTATATCCAAGCTGGATCTGGCGCATCCCCTCTTGGCTAAATGTAAAGAACTCGTCTGCCAATTCAGGAGACACAGGTTCGATGCCTGGGTCAGGAAAATCTTCTGGAGGAGGGCATGGCAACCCACTCCAGTATGGACAGAGGAGTCTGGCAGCCTACAGTCCATAGGGTCGTAAAGAGTCGGACACCACTGAAGCAGCTGGGCACAGCAGCTGGGCTTATCAGTGTTAAATACATAGAAACTGTTACTGTCCACAATTCTGAAATCTCATTATGAGCAGTCTGCTGAGTTCATGGTGTTCTTCTGTTGCCTTATTTTATGATCAGTTGTTTGTTAAGCTAAAGTGCCTTTTAAATCCTGCTGAAAATACCAGCTTTATTTCTGCTAGGACAGTAAAGTATCAAAGCATGGCCATTTCTTATACATTGATCAATTCAGTCATATCTGTTTTGAGACATAGTGACTTCCAAATATGACATTTTGATTTAACAGGTCAAGAGTTATACTTATTTGTAAAGCACCCTAGATATTCTTAAAGTACTCTGGATGCTCAGAATCCACTTAAAGCTGAGCTTAGCATATAAAAATATGTTTTCCTGTTAAACCCGCTATAAGGATTTTCTATCCAGGTTACCTTAAAGACTAAGCGCTGATCACACCCAAGTAACTACTCTCGGCTAGGTGGCCTTGGCAGAGTTCAGCTCAAGTCAACATTTGCAATTTTCCTTGCTCAGTCTCCAAATGCTGTTTTGAGAGTGGTGAAAAGCACTCCTCTCCTAATGGCATTTATTTACTCCTATATAATCTCATCCATCTACTTACATGTCTTAACAGGCTAAGTCTGTCTTTTATCTTCCCTTTTACTGATCTAATTTCTGGATGACTCCAATTGTTTCTTTCCTTTTTTCCTCTTGGGCTTACCTGGTGGCTCACATGGTAAAGAATTCACCTGCAATGCAGGAACCCTGGTTTGATCCCTGGGTCAGGAAGAACCCCTGGAAAAGGGAATGGCAATCCATTCCATTACTCTTGCCTGGAGAATTCCATGGCTCGTCCATGGAGTCTCTGAGTTGGACACGACTGAGTGACTTGACTTTCCTTTTCTTTCCTCTTAATCTTCTCGACCTCTCCACAAACACGCTACCTTCATTGTGTTGAAGCCCGAAGATCACTTCTGGTCTCAGGAACACAAATGTTTAACAGTCACTAAAGGCTGAAACTGGGAAAAGGTGTCTTTTCGCCAAGGTGATGCTGTTGTTAGTGTCTCCCTAAACTTCTCCCCAGGAACTTCTAACAACCTTATCCTGATGTTATCCTGTCTTCTCCCTTCACATCCCTCTTTTCCCGTATCTAACCTATTCTCACAATTCATCTAACCAAACTGCGTATTCACATTGCCTCTGCTCATTTCAAACTATTTCAAGTTTTCTAAAAACAACTGTTGTCTTGGCACATATTCCAAAATGCCTGCGATGCCTTTTTATCGTTCTTTTTCGGCTCCCAGGACAAGCCTTTCCTATTCTTTACCACTCGGCTAGCTCCATCTTCCCTATCCAATAACTGCTAGTCACCTTCACGTAGGTTGTTCTAGCCGGGCAGCATTTGTCAAACTGTAACTGTAATCTAATTGCCTGGCAGTTTCCCTTCAGGGCTTTGCTCCTTCAGGGCTGGGATTCTCTGCTACTCATCTGTGTAATCCTAGAGCCTGTAGGTATGCCAGACACTCAGCATTTGCTAGATGAAGGGTTAGTGGCTCCGACTTGAGCTTCTTCACCTTCATCTACCGTCCATTTATTCCCAAGTCGGCGGGTCCCACTCCAATAAAAGACGAGGGCCTTAACAGGCTGGTGGCTCCTGTAGAGGCCAATACAACATTTAACATCAGCTCCCCTTTGCTGCCTCTCTCCAAGGGCATTTGAACCTTGAGATCGCCGTAAGACGGTAGGAAGCGGGAAGCGCGCGCGCTCGGGGTAGGCTCAGCACAGATCCAAGTTACTGAGACGATGCGGGGGGAGAGAGGCCGATGGCAAAGAAACCAGCAGAAGCATTCGAGACGGCGTACAGTTCAACAGCTGGCAACGAAACCAACTAGAGCGCCCACCTGGCCTCCCAGAGTTTTCAAGAGGGGCCGTTACGCCCACGTGACCCGGGAGCCCTGTTTTCGCGGGCCAGGGTGGAGACAGTCATCCCTGAGAGCTCGGGTAATGTTCTGCAACCCGGGCGGCTACGCCGAAAGGTGAAGAGGGCAGGCGGGAAGAGACAGACCCCGTCTGCCTCGATTGCAGGGTGCACCTCGATAGAGGAGCAAGTGGGCGCCAGGGTAGCACCGGGCAATCTAGGCGGCCCCTGCCGCTCCCCAGGACGCCGGACCGAGAGCGCTCTGGAGACTGAGATAAAGCATCGGGTGGCCAGGACCGACCTGGGGTCTATTCCAAGGTCAACTGCTTCTTACCGAGAGCTGAGAAGCCGAAGTCTCGGAGACCGATGCTGCCGCCATCTTCCTGCCTGCCCAGAGGACCTCCGCAGCCCCGGGACGGCCCGGGCCCGCGTGCTGTTCTTCAGGACTCGCGAGCCGCCCGCCAGGGGCGACCCTAAGCCGAACCCCTGATGGAAGGGGCTGCGGGGCTGGTGCCGGGTCTGGAAACCCCTGCCACACACCCTCCAGGGACGCCCACGCTCGGAATGCACTCGGAAAGGACCACTCGTCCTAACGGACGTCCTGAACAGCCAATCAAAAAAGCAGACGTCTTCCGGTTTCAGGAGAATCCGCCTCTTCCCTCGGTGACGTCACAAGGTAGCGCGTCGCCGGCACTGGGCGGCCGGTGAAGCCGTGGGCGGCTGGGCTGCTCTTGAGGGGCTTCTGCAAAGAGGCCAGCCTTCTCGAGGGGGAAACTTGGGCAAGAGTTTATGTTACCTCCAGTGGCGACTGACTCGAACGGGATAAAATAAAAACGAATGCGAAGCTCAAAGCACTCCATCACTTCCCTTAGGCTAAACGCGCCAGAGAAAGCTTGAGTTTGACTCGGGGACGCTTCTCCAGGTGAGGTACTTACCTTTCGGCCAATAACAAATAGGATCAAGAGGGGCTTAAAGATGTGGTCCAATGAAATTCAAGGGGAAAAAAAGAGTAGAGCAGCTAGTAAACCTTCACAAACAACTGCCCAATTGGATTGGGAAGTTCCCACGCAAACCTGGGACTGGCTGCTAGAAATAGCCGGGACTGGGACCTCTGGGCGGGGCGCGTTTAAAGCTGATTTCGCGCGCCGAGAGCGTCGGGCTGTTATTGGTCAGCGACTTCCTCCCTTTGTGGGAGCTCCCTGCGTAGCGGGGGTTAGAGGTTGGGCGGAGCGACCGCGTGACGCAGTAGCCTCCTCAGCCAATCAGGAGCGGGGAAGGGAGGCCGAGGAGGAAGCGGATCCGCTGCCGCGCAGCTAAACCGCAGCGAACTATCCGCTCCGTCTCCCTCCGCCGCTCTCGGGGCCTAAGCGGGAGCGGCTGGGACGGCGTCACAGGGTGGGCTGGGGCGGAAGTGGAGGCGGAGGGAGACGGCTGCGGCCGCAGGGCCTTGGGCTCTCGCGGCGAGGCTCTGGTGGGCGCGAGGCAGAGGGCGGGGGAGGAGGAGGAGCCCACGGCCCGGGCGGCGGCAGCGGCGCCCGAGTTCTCCGTAGGGCCCCGCCTCGGAGCGGGCGGCGGTGGAGGAGGAGATTGAGGAGCAGGATGGCGGCCTCGGCCCTGTACGCCTGCACCAAGTGCACCCAGCGGTATCCCTTCGAGGAGCTCTCCCAGGGCCAGCAGCTCTGCAAGGTCCGTGGGCGCTGGGTGGCGGGCGGGCGGGCGGGGTTTGCTTGGCCGTAGCCCGAGGGAGCTGGGTGCCCGCTGCACTGCAGCCCCTCTCTTCGCTGGCACCTTGGGGGTTTGGAGTCTTCGCTTCCTCGTCCAGAGACCCGGTTATCCGAGGACCTGGGCGTCAGCTGGGAAAGCCCCTGAGAGGGGGACGAAATCCTGCCCTCTTTCAGGCGGCCCAGGAGGGGGCCGGGCCCCAGCAATGTTGAGGGGTCTCGGGGTGGGGCTGCGTGAGCAGCCACCTGTCTATGCCGCAGAGACCCCGGGATGGAGATGTTTTCATCTCGGTTTTCTGTCTGGTGTTGTCCTCTCCTTCCACCGGGAAGCAGCGGACGGTGTTTGCACTTTCTTGCTAGGAACCTGAAGCCGCAAAGCCGATGGCATCCTTCTTCCCTGTCCAGGAAAGCGAAGCGTCTGGCTTGGGAACAGAATGCTCTATGATTTGGAGCTCCTCCCATCCCATTAAAGCCGGGATGCTGTCTGTGAGCAACGGTGCAAAATAATAAGTAGTTTCACATTTAACCAATCCTTGGGGTCGGCCCTGACAGCTTTCTTTAATTTGTCTGTTGCGTACCCCCCACTCTAATAAAGACAAAGACACATAAGCCTTCCCTGAGGAATTATGCTGTAATTGGCCACTTATTTGATAAATCACTCAATTCTTTTCGTTGGGGGACAGATTTTATTGATGTCTTAGGCGTTTGACCAGGTTGAGAAATAATTTTCCTCCAGAAAAGTGAAATTTGGGACTTGGAGGCAGATACTGACTAATATATTGTCTTATTACAGGAATGTCGGATTGCACATCCTATTGTAAAATGTACTTACTGCAGATCAGAATTTCAACAAGAGAGGTTTGTATATTGAACAGTTTTATGATTGTTAAAGGCAAAGTATTGTCTGTAAGGAATACTTGAGGCTTGTAATCCCATGTTTATATTAAAGCTTTTTAAAATTATTTAGTTTCTCAAATTTTAAGTCGTAAACACATTCTACATGTTTCTACACGTTAGAAGAGTGTTCACCAAAAATTAATGAGTGTTTTGCAGCTAGACTTTTTACTTGAGGAAATAAAAAGTAAACTACTGCAAGGAAAATGTACAGCCTTGCTAAAGAAAAGTGCAGATATAAACTGTTATTGTTTAAGCTGCTTTAAAAAATGGCAGGGGCTTCTTTGGCAGCCATGGTTAAGACTTTGCCTTCCTATGAAGGAGTTGCAGGTTCTATCCCTGATTAAGGAGCTAGGATCCAACATAGCCTGGAGGCCAGCAGAAATCAACACGTAAAACAAGCCCTATGGCGACAAATTCAATAAAGGCTTTAAAAATGGTCCACATCAAAAAAAACTTTGCAAAGTGGGGAAGAACATTGGTACTGACATGGACCTCAGGAAAGGACTATAGTATAGTAGAGTCTAGTAACTGGTCACCAGTGGAAGAACAGCACATACATTTTAATGGAGTGATTCCTGTTAGAGCCTCAGTGCCTGTGTAAGGGCTTATAATAACAACAGTAATTTGTTCCCAAGTAGGTATGAACATCAAAATAGTGGATAGAACCCAGTGACAAGTTAGGTAGGCACTGATGGCGTGCATACATAGAGGCAAGTGTGAAGATTTTGGAAGTAATTAAGAATAGGATTTTTGTTTCCATTTAAAATATGCAGTAAAAACATTTATCTTAAAAGGAGTAAAGTTAGATAATATACAGCCCCGCAAAGATGTTATGTTTGTATTTTCAAAAAATTCTTGCTCTTTGTAAGAGTAAGTTTTAAGTACTACTGAAGCAGCTAGTACACTTTTGCAGATCATATGTTTTGCTTTGGTTGAACATTGTGCTGCATATGTTTCATCATCTATATACACTTTTCCTTTTCAGCAAAACTAATACAATTTGTAAGAAGTGTGCTCAAAATGTGAAGCAATTTGGCACTGTAAGTATATCCTATATTTTCATCTCATTGCTACTGGTCTATTAATGTTTTCACAAAGCTTCACCTTTCAAAGAATATATATTGCTATGTTCTTAAATATTTCCACATACCAAAATATTTCAGGAAAGAAACTTTCTATAGGGAGTCTGATGGTGAGGTAACATTTTAAAATGGTCATATTATGTGCATGTTTATATATAGTGAATATCAGTGTGAAGTTTATGAGTTTATTCTTTAAAAAGTCAAATATAGCAAGTAACTGCTGATTTTAGTGAACCTGCTTATTCATAATTTGCAGAAGTGTTGTTTCCTTCTGCCTCAGAACAGCCAACAGTAAATTTAGGCATTTTGTCACAAAAGTCAAGACGTTTACTAGTATAAGACGTTTACTAGTACTTTTCTTATATGTATATGATAGTCATTATTGGTATATTACAGTCATGATTAATCATATTGCTGGTCTTAACATTTTCTAAAATCTAAACTGTATTTTGAATATCAAGGAAAATAAAGGTATGTTTGTTATAGTTATGTTGAATATGTTTGTGCCAATTGTTTTTCGTTGAAAGCTCATCTATTCCTTGTACCATCTGTACCTATATCTGATGAAAACTATTAAATGTATTTTGAATAAATGATAAAGTTATTAATCTAATAGGGTATTAAGCTTGTAGAAATTCATTCCCTCAGATACTGGATACATGAAACACATCAGTGTGTGTCTTTGATTGAAACTTTTTTCTACATGTAGTTTTTCTATTCTGTAACATACTATACAAAGCATAAATACATTTCTCATGCTTTTACTTAACAATTCAATAGAGTAACAAAAAAGTTTAATGAGTCTAGAAATAAATGTTAGTAACTGAATACAAATAAAATAAATGCCTTTGACTATGGTAGATCAACATAAATTTTTAACAAATTTTTTTGCCCATTATGCTTCCTTATGTAACTCCTGAAATATGGCCTGTTCACTGGGTTTATGTTATGCGGAAAAATTACAGTATTTTTAAATGTCTCAATTAGAGTATGTATCTTTTTTTCAGCCTAAACCTTGTCAGTACTGTAACATAATTGCAGCATTTATTGGTACAAAGTGTCAGCGTTGCACAAATTCAGAAAAGAAATACGGACCGCCTCAAACTTGTGAACAGTGCAAACAACAATGTGCTTTTGATCGAAAAGAGGAAGGAAGAAGAAAGGTAGGTTTTATTTATGTTATGACATCTTCTGGAAATTGAATACAGTGCAAACAAATTAGAACTTTGTAATGAATACATTACTGAAGTTTGGTGTGTTCTTTGGGTCCCTGAAAGCAGGTGGTTACATGAAAGTGCACAAACAGTACATTTTCTCCTTATTGGCGTCATATGTAGGTTCATCTTGGATCAATAGAGATTACTTTCAAAAATATTCTGTGATGACTATCCTTTCAACTGCTTAGCCTTTTACTGGTTACTTGACTTTGCTAGTGTGAAAAAATACTTGGTGGCACTTAAATTTCATTTAGTCATGTGCCTTTTGATATGAGGCTCATATTTTATATCAAATGTGTATGTGTGTGTGTGTGAGAGAGAGAGACATTCCTCTGCTGAGCACTCACACAGGCTTCCTGATGTCTATCACTTTCAGCCGATTGGAGGATGACTGTCACTTTGAGGGGCTCTACCAGGTCCCTCCACAGCAATATATATACCCTAGTTGGAAGACATGCCCCTCTAATACTTCTTGTGTGAACAAATAGAAGAGAGAAACTTAATTTTTATAGGTTTAGCCTTGATGATTTTGAAAAGAAACCTTTTTTCCTCCCCGTTGACACAGATACAGTGGACTCCCATTGTTTGTCATAGTCTTGTTCTATACAGTTGCTGCAAACACTGAATTAGTACTGAAGTGTTCCTCCTAGGGCAATATAAGAGCAGGTTCCTGCCTCTGGTCACAATGTGAGTCAGTCTGTACCTAATACTGTTTCGTGTGTGTTTCTATTTAAAGACACCTTACTTAATATAGATTGTTAATTGATTAAATTGAACTCATTGTAAACAACACTATAACTGCCTGAATGTTATCTAACTCAGGTATTTTGCATATATGGGTTTCCTGGTGGCTCAGTGGTAAAGAATCCAGTGTCAGTGCAGGAGACACGGGTTCGATCCCTGGGTCAGAAAGATCCCCTGGAGAAGGAAATGGCAACCTACTCCAGTATTCTTTCCTGAGAAATCCCATTGACAGAGGAGCCTGGTGGGCTACAGTTCACACGGTTGCAAGAGTCAGACATGAGACATAGCAATTAAACAACAGTTTTTCACGTAAGGTACATCACAGCCGCCTTGTGCTTAGGAACACTATACAAAAGAGGAAGGAAGAAGAAAGGTAGGTTTTATTTATGTTATGACATCTTCTGGAAATTGAATACAGTGCAAACAAATTAGAACTTTGTAATGAATACATTACTGAAGTTTGGTGTGTTCTTTGGGTCCCTGAAAGCAGGTGGTTACATGAAAGTGCACAAACAGTACATTTTCTCCTTATTGGCGTCATATGTAGGTTCATCTTGGATCAATAGAGATTACTTTCAAAAATATTCTGTGATGACTATCCTTTCAACTGCTTAGCCTTTACTGGTTACTTGACTTTGCTAGTGTGAAAAAATACTTGGTGGCACTTAAATTTCATTTAGTCATGTGCCTTTTGATATGAGGCTCATATTTTATATCAAATGTGTATGTGTGTGTGTGTGAGAGAGAGAGACATTCCTCTGCTGAGCACTCACACAGGCTTCCTGATGTCTATCACTTTCAGCCGATTGGAGGATGACTGTCACTTTGAGGGGCTCTACCAGGTCCCTCCACAGCAATATATATACCCTAGTTGGAAGACATGCCCCTCTAATACTTCTTGTGTGAACAAATAGAAGAGAGAAACTTAATTTTTATAGGTTTAGCCTTGATGATTTTGAAAAGAAACCTTTTTTCCTCCCCGTTGACACAGATACAGTGGACTCCCATTGTTTGTCATAGTCTTGTTCTATACAGTTGCTGCAAACACTGAATTAGTACTGAAGTGTTCCTCCTAGGGCAATATAAGAGCAGGTTCCTGCCTCTGGTCACAATGTGAGTCAGTCTGTACCTAATACTGTTTCGTGTGTGTTTCTATTTAAAGACACCTTACTTAATATAGATTGTTAATTGATTAAATTGAACTCATTGTAAACAACACTATAACTGCCTGAATGTTATCTAACTCAGGTATTTTGCATATATGGGTTTCCTGGTGGCTCAGTGGTAAAGAATCCAGTGTCAGTGCAGGAGACACGGGTTCGATCCCTGGGTCAGAAAGATCCCCTGGAGAAGGAAATGGCAACCTACTCCAGTATTCTTTCCTGAGAAATCCCATTGACAGAGGAGCCTGGTGGGCTACAGTTCACACGGTTGCAAGAGTCAGACATGAGACATAGCAATTAAACAACAGTTTTTCACGTAAGGTACATCACAGCCGCCTTGTGCTTAGGAACACTATACATCACTTTAAATTACACTTAGGGACAATTTAACAGTGAAATCACCAATTAAAGGCACCAACAGGGAAAACATGGTACTAAGTAGATTGTGAAAAGGATACTTGTTTACAATGCGAGAGCTAAGAAAAAGCAGCAGAGCATCACCTTGTTCAGCCTCATCTGGGAGCATTTCCAGTCCAGCTACACAAATTTTGTGCTGCTCTATGCATGTGGGTGAATAATCATAAAAGTGCTACAGGTTGATTTAAGGGCGACGTACTTTTAGCTAGTAGGTGGTACGTTTGCAAGTATGAAATCTGCAAATGAGAATTGTTTCTGTCTGTCATTTAGTCTCTCCTTTTTTTTTTTGTACATTAACAGTTCTGCTGTCTTGGGAGATACTTTGACCTTTTAGTAATTACACAGTGATTTAAGAATTTGGGCTAGTGCTTAGATAAGGTTTCTTTGAAATGTATCTGTCATCAATTTACGTTTATTTTCCAGTAATAAGAAAACAAATTCCTCTCTTCAAATTTAAAAATGCCTCAGAACTAACTGAGGTCCATAATATTACTCTTTCCAATTTTGTGAGCCTCTAAACAAGCATTTCCCCAAGTTTCAGAAAAGTCTTAATTTTACTTTCATTCTGCAAAAATCTGTGTGTGTGAGAGAGAGGGAGAGGGAGTCAGAAATTGAACAGCTTATTTTCACCTGGTTTCACGTAGGGCAACTTACAGGTACATTTAATCTAATATAAATATTATCTTTTAAAAGGTTGATGGGAAATTATTATGCTGGCTCTGTACATTATCATACAAACGAGTTTTACAGAAGACGAAAGAACAAAGGAAGAGCCTCGGATCCTCACATTCAAACTCATCATCTTCCTCTCTTACTGAGAAAGACCAGCATCATGCAAAGCATCACCACCACCACCACCACCACCGTCACAGCGGCAGCCATCACAAGTAAGTACTTTGAAGTAGTGTTTTCCAGAATCTTCCCTGGAATTTTTAGTACCTGGTTTTGGAGTTTTAACTTTTTGTAAATGCCAGTTTTGTGCTAGTCTAGTATATGATAAGCTTCTTGAGTTTCTAGGGCTATTTCCCAGTTTTACTCAATGTGCAGAATTACACATAATGAGTGTGTTTAGCTGTTAACCATACATATGAAGATAGGACATTTAGGGAATTACAGTATAAAATTAATGATCCTCTAATGAAGCCAAAATACATCATTTAATTAATAATTTATTCATCTTATCAAAAACCTCAGGATTTAAAGAATGTTAGGATTTTACTTGTAAAAATTACATTTACCTCAGTTACTATTAACTTGTTAGTTAAAACAAATTTAGACAAGTGATTAGGAAATGTATTTTGTATTTTTGGAGAACAGATTGTAACACTAGCATTTGTGACTGTGATAGGAACCTTCTAAACCTTGACGGTTCCCAAAGTGTGAGAAAAAGACTCTGACTGGTGGTACTTTGCTTTTGTAAGAAACAGGAACTCCATCCAACTATAAACACAAGTACTTGATTTTTAAATTGCTTTGGGGAGGAAAGTTATGTATTAGTAATATCTTAACCCTTTATGTGTGCAAAGGTTTTTTTCTAAAAGTGAGGTTTTACTCTTTACTCGCAAATTAAGCACAAAAATTAAAACAGAAAAAAGGAACATGATGAACACTGAGTTTCAAGAGAACTTGCTGTTTTCTTCCAAATTTCTTACTGTTTTTAAAGTTCTAGATAGTTAAAACATAGTTTTATTTACATAAAACTGATGCCTGCCACAGTTAGGAGGTATTTGTGGAGTATTGGATAGCTCTGCCTAATAAACAACATTTGATTCTTAATTCTAGGCAAGCACGTAGATTAGATTATGGGAGTTTATTGAGGCACTGACATGTTTGCAATTCTTCAGCAATTTTTCCACTTGTCACTGTGTTGCAGTGCTTTCTGGATGTAACAGTGATAGATTAATAGTGGCTTCTAGCCTTGCTGCTTGGAAGAAAAGTTGTGGTCTCTACTGGAGTATCACAAAGAGCAAGAACAGAAATCTTCCTTGTTTTTGCTTCTTACTTTAGGGAAAAATATGAAAAAATAACTACCGTGGTAATAACTGTCAGACCTACCTAGTCTTCAGACTCGACTGAAATGTCTCTTTCCCTTGTCCTTTACAGATAAATTTGTTTGGCATGAGGTGAAAGGACATGTGCAAATTGTGATTATAAAGATCAAATATTGTGACAGTTACTTAATCTTTTGAAAGAATTTCGACATTTCAAAAGTAAAGGGAAGGAGCGAATTGATTTTTATTTTCCTTTTGATTATTTAAGAAATATAAATACTGTCTTGTATGTGATGAATAGGCAGCCAGTTTGTAGAGCCATATCTGAAATTCAGTGGATGGGGATGATGTATTGTGATGTATATTAATGGGGAGTGGAGGAAGGAAGAAATTCAAGCTAATATGGATGTAAGAATAGCCCACCTCAGAAAGCTGAGATTCCAGGTGTTCCTATTAAGTCATTATTGCGATTTTTCTCATTTTCAGGTCTAGATTGTGCTGTTAATTCATGTGCGGTTATATGGCTTGCTAATGCTTTTAATAAAATTTGTAAAAGAAAATAGCAGCTGAATTCCTCAGTAGGGTTGCCGTTTACTGCCACAAGTAGAGAGTAACTCAAATTGGTAGAATTACAGCTGTTGTTTCTCCAGCTTATTTATTTATACTTAATTCTTAGGAACATGGTTAGAAATCGTCTACAGCTAAAAAACAGTTGTAAATTTATAAAATTTATTTATTAACAAAATAAATTGTGTATGTTAGTACTGTACTAAGCGTTTAACATACAGGACTTATTTAATCCTCATATTCCCTCTAAGGAATGTGTTATACCCATTTTACAGATGAGGTAACTGAGGCTCAGAGATTTTCAGTAACTTGCCAAAGGTCACAAACCCAGGTCCTCTAACATCTCTTCTATTGTATATAAAGTGGACCCTTGAACAACAAGTTTAAACTGCATAGATCCACTTACGTACTCAAATTTTGTTTTGTTTTTCTAAATATTTACTACAGTTCTACAGACTTTTGGGAAACTGATGCAAGTTGGAGGGCTGACTGAAGTTATGGTCTCTACTGGGAAAAAAAATTTTGTTTTTGCTTCTTACTTTAGGGAAAAATATGAAAAATAACTACCGTGGTAATAACTGTCAGACCTACCTAGTCTTCAGACTCGACTGAAATGTCTCTTTCCCTTGTCCTTTACAGATAAATTTGTTTGGCATGAGGTGAAAGGACATGTGCAAATTGTGATTATAAAGATCAAATATTGTGACAGTTACTTAATCTTTTGAAAGAATTTCGACATTTCAAAAGTAAAGGGAAGGAGCGAATTGATTTTTATTTTCCTTTTGATTATTTAAGAAATATAAATACTGTCTTGTATGTGATGAATAGGCAGCCAGTTTGTAGAGCCATATCTGAAATTCAGTGGATGGGGATGATGTATTGTGATGTATATTAATGGGGAGTGGAGGAAGGAAGAAATTCAAGCTAATATGGATGTAAGAATAGCCCACCTCAGAAAGCTGAGATTCCAGGTGTTCCTATTAAGTCATTATTGCGATTTTTCTCATTTTCAGGTCTAGATTGTGCTGTTAATTCATGTGCGGTTATATGGCTTGCTAATGCTTTTAATAAAATTTGTAAAAGAAAATAGCAGCTGAATTCCTCAGTAGGGTTGCCGTTTACTGCCACAAGTAGAGAGTAACTCAAATTGGTAGAATTACAGCTGTTGTTTCTCCAGCTTATTTATTTATACTTAATTCTTAGGAACATGGTTAGAAATCGTCTACAGCTAAAAAACAGTTGTAAATTTATAAAATTTATTTATTAACAAAATAAATTGTGTATGTTAGTACTGTACTAAGCGTTTAACATACAGGACTTATTTAATCCTCATATTCCCTCTAAGGAATGTGTTATACCCATTTTACAGATGAGGTAACTGAGGCTCAGAGATTTTCAGTAACTTGCCAAAGGTCACAAACCCAGGTCCTCTAACATCTCTTCTATTGTATATAAAGTGGACCCTTGAACAACAAGTTTAAACTGCATAGATCCACTTACGTACTCAAATTTTGTTTTGTTTTTCTAAATATTTACTACAGTTCTACATGATCTGTGGTGGATTGAATCTGGATGCAGAGCCTCCTATATGGAGGGCTGACTGAAGTTATGCAGAGATTTTCAACTGCTTGGAGGATCAGTGCCCCCAAACCCCCATGTTGTTCAAGGGTCAGCATTTTACGTGGTGTCCGGTACATAGGAGATGCTCTGCACATGTTGAATGAATAAACTAGAGGTTAGTGAAGGATTGACTAATGTGAAAATACAGGAGAAAGGTATGGACATTTCATAGTGAATTATTAAGTGGTTACTAGTATTGTGGCGTAACATAAAAGAAGTAGTACTATAATAGTAAATATAAGGGTCTTCCCGAGTGGCTCAGTGATAAAGAACCCACCTGCCAAGCAGGAGACATGAGTTCAATCCTTAAATCTGGAAGATCCCCTGGAGAAAGAAATGGCAACTCACTCCAGTATTTCTACCTGGGGAATCCCATGGACAGAGGAGCCTGGTGGGCTACAGTCCATGGGGTCACAAAAGAGTCAGACATGACTTAGTGCCTAAACCACAGCAGTAATTATAAGGAAAAGTAGAGCCACTTGTTTCTGTGAGATTTCCCAATATTTGCAGCATGACTGCCCCAGGGTACAGCCTAATGAAAGACTGGAGACTTTGGAGAAGATTCTTAGGAAAACTAGGAAAGAAAGAAAGAAATCCAGATATTTCCTGATTCAGCTTGACACACTATTCTGAGCTACCTGTGTTATTCCAAAGGCGTCTCCGTGTAAGATTATTAGGAAGGCCTTAACTTTAAGACAAAACATCCGTCTGAAATAGCAAGGGAAGCCTAAGTGGATGATTTTCAGGCTTTATCATTATAGACCCCTGTTAGGTTCATTTTCATGCTCATATGCCCTAACCCTTAATATATTAAATTGAATTTTGAAAGTCTTAATTTAAAAAAATTCAGTCCTTATTGTACTTTTCTTAAGCAATTTAAGATGGCTAGCAGTCATTTGACTATCATTTATCTTACTAAAATGTGATTTATTCCATATATATTAGCTTAGTCTGAAAACTTAGTTGAATATGCCATGTTTCACTGAACGAAAGAGTATAAACATGTATCATTTGATTCTGTTGTGAGGAATGCTGTTAAAATGTGGATGCTTTGAGTCAGTGTTGTTATTGGATGTCATTTATCTGTATTTTCAGAATCAGCAGTCTGAGTCCAGAACAAGAACAGGGACTGTGGAAACAGAGGTAAGTATGTTAACATATTTTCTGAAATATTTTGACACGTATTTTTTAAAATGTGACATTCCTTTAACTTTGTAGACTTTTAAAAGATTGATGCTTGATAATACTTTAGGGGAAGGAAAACTAACTTTTCATTTGATGCCTCTGTCCTTTTTACTCTAATTATTTTTATTAATGTTTGGTTTCAGCCATAAATCTTCTGCAGCAATTCAGAATGAAACTCCAAAGAAAAAACCCAAATTGGAGTCTAAGCCATCTAATGGAGATAGGTAAAAATGAATTCCTTTAGTGCTGTAAAAATTCAACTTAGTTGAACAATTAAGGCTGGTTGCCAGTTATTACTAGATAAAAGAATAGAAGCATGTGTCTTCTACATTGACTTCTTTGAGTCACCTCAAAGAATATACATAATCAGTTAAAATTTTTAACTTAATTTTATCAATAAGAAAGTGGCACTGAACTGTGTTGTTCTATTTGGGGCATAAATTTGGGTTTTGAAAAAAATCTAAATTCTCTTTATCTTAATTATTCTTCAGTGAAACACAAAGCTGATTGTTATACTTGAAACTGACCTGCTTAGAAAATGTTTTTAGACTTAGACTATTATGAGAGTGACTTTGTTTTAGTTCATTAGCCAAAAGTTTGCTGATATTACTGTACAAATTGGCCCTTGCTTTACACTGTCTGAAATAGCAAGGGAAGCCTAAGTGGATGATTTTCAGGCTTTATCATTATAGACCCCTGTTAGGTTCATTTTCATGCTCATATGCCCTAACCCTTAATATATTAAATTGAATTTTGAAAGTCTTAATTTAAAAAAATTCAGTCCTTATTGTACTTTTCTTAAGCAATTTAAGATGGCTAGCAGTCATTTGACTATCATTTATCTTACTAAAATGTGATTTATTCCATATATATTAGCTTAGTCTGAAAACTTAGTTGAATATGCCATGTTTCACTGAACGAAAGAGTATAAACATGTATCATTTGATTCTGTTGTGAGGAATGCTGTTAAAATGTGGATGCTTTGAGTCAGTGTTGTTATTGGATGTCATTTATCTGTATTTTCAGAATCAGCAGTCTGAGTCCAGAACAAGAACAGGGACTGTGGAAACAGAGGTAAGTATGTTAACATATTTTCTGAAATATTTTGACACGTATTTTTTAAAATGTGACATTCCTTTAACTTTGTAGACTTTTAAAAGATTGATGCTTGATAATACTTTAGGGGAAGGAAAACTAACTTTTCATTTGATGCCTCTGTCCTTTTTACTCTAATTATTTTTATTAATGTTTGGTTTCAGCCATAAATCTTCTGCAGCAATTCAGAATGAAACTCCAAAGAAAAAACCCAAATTGGAGTCTAAGCCATCTAATGGAGATAGGTAAAAATGAATTCCTTTAGTGCTGTAAAAATTCAACTTAGTTGAACAATTAAGGCTGGTTGCCAGTTATTACTAGATAAAAGAATAGAAGCATGTGTCTTCTACATTGACTTCTTTGAGTCACCTCAAAGAATATACATAATCAGTTAAAATTTTTAACTTAATTTTATCAATAAGAAAGTGGCACTGAACTGTGTTGTTCTATTTGGGGCATAAATTTGGGTTTTGAAAAAAAAATCTAAATTCTCTTTATCTTAATTATTCTTCAGTGAAACACAAAGCTGATTGTTATACTTAAAACTGACCTGCTTAGAAAATGTTTTTAGACTTAGACTATTATGAGAGTGACTTTGTTTTAGTTCATTAGCCAAAAGTTTGCTGATATTACTGTACAAATTGGCTGCCTATTGCTTTACACTAGAAGTATTGACCCCCTCAAAGCTAATACTGAATTATATTTCTGCAGGTGTATGTAATGTGTGCCATTAGTAAGGTAATTTGCCAGTTGCATCCATTTCTGTCAGGTACATATTTTTTTGCATTAGCCTTAAGGATGTTTGTGGAATTGTCTAATTTATGCAATTTGAACACCTGCTAGTTTTTCTTCTACTTCATTTAACTGTGTTTTACTCTTTTCTTTTTAGTAGCTCTATAAATCAGTCAGCAGATAGTGGGGGAACAGACAATTTTGTCCTTATAAGTCAACTGAAAGAAGAAGTGATGTCCCTTAAACGTCTCTTACAGCAGAGAGACCAGACCATTTTAGAAAAAGATAAAAAGGTAAGTACAAGGGTCACTGGAGCCTGGTAAGAGTTACATTTTGTCGCTTTCTTGATAACTGCAGATTTTATTAGTATTTCTTTAAGAACTTGGTACTGTGTGTTGTGCATGATTCTCATATGACACAGAAGCTCAAACTGGAACCTAAGCCATCTAATGATGATAAGTAAAAACAGTATTTCAGAATTTCAGTTCTCAGAATTAATTGAGGGCTATAGAATTCTAATAATTTCTTAATATTAGTTTCACTAGCCCAGAAATCAAAAATTAGGTCTAATGTCTTAATTTGAAAATGAGATATAAATAAATGTTATGCCAGTTCTCTTGATAAAAGACAGTAATTGAATGGAATATTGTCTTTCACACACCTGTTAGATATTTCAGTCAGGATCAAATAACTGGTGAAAATGAAAGCTATTGGAATTTCCAATGTGATAGATTAGCAACTTATAAGTAGAAAGTGAGTCTGTGTATTGGAGCTTTGTTAATTAGAACAAGAGGAATATTAGAGTCTGTTCCGTGAAAAGTTTTAACGCTTTTCTGTGTGCACTGAGCAGAATTTTATGTCTTCAGGACTCAGTTTTCTCATTTTGATGATAAGGGTATTAACACCATCTCATGCATTGATGACTGATTAAATGAAAATGTGACATACATGTGTAAGTGCCCATAACTGGTGTTACTGGGATCTGAGGAAAGAACCTACTTCCGGACTGGTTTTATGGCCCTAAACTATCTAGTTTGACCTATTTCTAACATATTGTGGTAGGAAAACCTTTATGGTATTGTTCTTAAAATTATGAACAGGGCATAATTAATATTAATCATATAATTATGAATGTAGCTTTATCTGAGTATCCATTGTAGTGCTTGAGTCTGAATTGGCTTTTACCAGTGACATTCATGTACTTTTATGTTGCATTTTCCCCAAGGTTAAATCCATTAACCTTGATGGTTAATGGATTTAAGTTTATGTTAATACATTTGTACCTTACCTTAAATTCAATAAATAAAATTTAGAATTGACATAAAAGTAGGAAAATCTTGTCTTATTTTTTATGATTCTTTTTGCTTAACAGAATATTTTAAATTAGTTTTAATGGAAATTTGTTTTACACTCAAAATTTTAGAGAGATTTCTGTTACACAAAGACATGTCTATCTATATTAACCTAGATAAAAGTTGAGTAAAATGCTAAGTTTACTATAGCAGCAATGATTCCAAAACCAAAGTAGTAATGAATTGTGGAATCTTGGCTTCTTTAGTTGTTTTTTCTTTCTCTAGTATGACTATTCTGTGTTAGTGCAGTTAGGTGAAAATTTTCTGTTTTTTGTTAGTGTTCCTATTTTCTTAAACACTAATGGCCATGGAAATCAGTGCTATTATGAGGAAAATAATTGTAAGCCTTGAAGAGTTACATATTTGCATCTTTTTCTTATAATGTAAATGTAAGACAACCACGTAATTTTCTTGAATTTAGCTCACTTTGTTCAGTGACTTCTACAGCCAGCCACATACTAGATCAGGAGGATAAAAAGATGAATAATAATAAAAAAGACATGTTCTTACCTTCCAGAGATTCATACAGAGGCAACTGACAGTGTAGAGATGAGAATATCATAGCTTATCTGATGTGAACTGGTATTTTGGAACAGGAATTCGTTTGTAATGGAGAAAAAGCAAGATTCAGTTATTCTTTGAATTTGACAAAGTGAGAGCTTTTATTCAGAAAATTGTAGTATAAGATCCATTGATCTCCTTTCTCTCTTTTTGGTGCCCTTCTTTGTTTAATGGTTACTGGGTAATTACAGGAAAAGAACCTGGAAACCTTTAAACCTTACATACTGAAAACTGTTTAAAAATAGCCAAAAGCATGTGGAGTCTAGAAAAGTAGTAAAAGTGATCTCATTTGCAAAGCAGAAATAGACACACAGATGGAAAGAACAAACGTGGATACCAAGGGGGGAAATGGGAGTGGGATCAACTCTACTATACTATACTATTATGTATAAAAAAGATAACTAATGAAAACCTACTTATATAGCACAGGGAAGTCTACTCTGTGTTTTAGGTATCCTAAATGGGAAGGAAATCCAAAAAAGAGGGGACGTACATATTTGCAATGCTGATTCATGTTGTTGTACAGCTGAAACTTGACACAACAGTGAAAAGCAAATATACTCCAATTAAAAATAATAGAAATCAATCAATAAATAAGAATGTAATGTGAAGTCATGAGATTTTGTATCTATGAAGGTCATCTGTATTTATGAAGAAAAATTGTCATGTAGCTGTCTTTCCCTCCTCACATTAAGTTTTCTGAGTTGTCTGAGTTAGCCCAAAGTTCTAAAGTAACTCTCTTTCCTTTCTCATCTCATGTTAGTTGTGTTTCTGTGCTTTGTATCTCCATTTTTTACCTCAAATCTTAGTTGTATCAGATACGGAGTTCTGAACATAAATTTTAAAATAAAAGCAACATAGATTTTGGTTGATACAAGTATTCCTCAGCGTACTTGTCCAGTGTGAAACTTCTTTCTTCTATCATTGAAAGATTATTTTAATATGAAACCAGTTGCACCGTTTACTTTGTTTTTATATAATGTAAAGTATGTTTTAACTGAAGCATTTTCCAGAGCATGAACCACTAAGCTTTCCTGTTGGCATACCCGTTGCCAAACTCTGTGTCCAGTGAAACTACCTTGAAAAGAAACATAAATAGCAACTTCTCAAAATTTTGCTGTTTAAATAACATCATTACATTAATATTATATTAGCATTAAAGTAGTAAATTAGAATTCATTTCACAGAACAAATTCTAGGTTAGTTACAAAACTTGGGAACCTGCTGTTGAGATTGTCCATTTCATGATGAGTTGTGAGTTTATTGTGAAAAAATATTTAAAATGATGTGTTTGTATATAGGTATATTTATGAATATGTACTGAGTATATATTCTGTAGTATATATGGTATATAAATATGGATATATGCATATTTATATACTATATATTTTTAACCTTTCAGTTAACTGAACTTAAGGCGGACTTTCAGTACCAGGAGTCAAACTTGAGAACAAAGATGAACAGTATGGAAAAAGCTCACAAAGAAACCGTGGAACAACTCCAGGTAAATGAGATAATTTATATTCACTGTTAGACAAGGAAAGCTAAACTTGGTTAACAGAATTTTTTCTCTTTTAGAATCGTATTGGTTTCCCTCCTTTATGCATATCTAGAGCATTTTCTGCTTTGATTTTGACTTTGTAAGTTTTTAGTCCTGTTCCCATTAAAAGTTACTGCTTGAAATCGCTTGATAGGGGATTCAGTAGATTAACTGTGAAAACTTTTGCCTAGAATTCAGATGGTGTTCAAAGAAGGATATCACTGAAATATATGCAATTGATCATCAGGTAGAAAGCAAAAAAATTAAAAATCAGATTCATGAAACTAAGGTGAAAATACGTTCTTGAGTACATCGTGCGGTTTTTCTTCCTTTTCCTCCCAGATAATGGGAGAGGTGATTTTTGGTTGATCAGAAGGATTCGAACATTTTAAAATAAAAGCAACATAGATTTTGGTTGATACAAGTATTCCTCAGCGTACTTGTCCAGTGTGAAACTTCTTTCTTCTATCATTGAAAGATTATTTTAATATGAAACCAGTTGCACCGTTTACTTTGTTTTTATATAATGTAAAGTATGTTTTAACTGAAGCATTTTCCAGAGCATGAACCACTAAGCTTTCCTGTTGGCATACCCGTTGCCAAACTCTGTCCAGTGAAACTACCTTGAAAAGAAACATAAATAGCAACTTCTCAAAATTTTGCTGTTTAAATAACATCATTACATTAATATTATATTAGCATTAAAGTAGTAAATTAGAATTCATTTCACAGAACAAATTCTAGGTTAGTTACAAAACTTGGGAACCTGCTGTTGAGATTGTCCATTTCATGATGAGTTGTGAGTTTATTGTGAAAAAATATTTAAAATGATGTGTTTGTATATAGGTATATTTATGAATATGTACTGAGTATATATTCTGTAGTATATATGGTATATAAATATGGATATATGCATATTTATATACTATATATTTTTAACCTTTCAGTTAACTGAACTTAAGGCGGACTTTCAGTACCAGGAGTCAAACTTGAGAACAAAGATGAACAGTATGGAAAAAGCTCACAAAGAAACCGTGGAACAACTCCAGGTAAATGAGATAATTTATATTCACTGTTAGACAAGGAAAGCTAAACTTGGTTAACAGAATTTTTTCTCTTTTAGAATCGTATTGGTTTCCCTCCTTTATGCATATCTAGAGCATTTTCTGCTTTGATTTTGACTTTGTAAGTTTTTAGTCCTGTTCCCATTAAAAGTTACTGCTTGAAATCGCTTGATAGGGGATTCAGTAGATTAACTGTGAAAACTTTTGCCTAGAATTCAGATGGTGTTCAAAGAAGGATATCACTGAAATATATGCAATTGATCATCAGGTAGAAAGCAAAAAAATTAAAAATCAGATTCATGAAACTAAGGTGAAAATACGTTCTTGAGTACATCGTGCGGTTTTCCTTCCTTTTCCTCCCAGATAATGGGAGAGGTGGGGGTTCAAACTGATTTTCAGGGACCTCAAGTGAAGGAAATTCATGCTGCACTCTGAGTTGTAAAGCCAAAGAGTGCACTTTCACCTTTGGGCTGTGGTTTTCAAAGTGCCAAGTAGGGCTCTGTTGTATCCACAGGAGAGAGCCTCTCAGGACGAGGGCAAGCCTCTAAGTGCTTTAGGGTGCACTCAGTAGGATTTCCATGTACAGAGCACCTGGAGGGTGTTATCACAAGTCACCACAGTGACAAAAGAAAGTGGTTTCTGAGGACAGGCACTCAGAGATGAAGAGCGTCCAACAGAGACATGGGTTATTCCTCATTCAAGCCTTTTTTCATGTAGGTCTCATAAATTTAGAAATCAGATAGCACTAAGTAAATTATGTGTTCTGTCAGTTTGTACATTCTGACAGTTGTTGAGTCTTAAAAGCATAGAAGATGCCAGGTCACAGACTTAAGGCTTTGGATGAAAGAGTGCAGTGCAGAGAAGGAAGGAATTAGTACTGTCCTGCTTCCTTTTTTTTTTTAAACATTGTAACACCAGAAGGATACTTGCTGTTCCTGTCTCCTGGTTTTATGTTTTTCATTTTTTGAAAATAGCTTAAATTGAGTAAGATTGTAAAATGATTTAGGAATTGCTGAAATTCAGGGTAGGGATTGTCCAGTCATAATGCTGATCATACTGTTGAAGAAAATTTTGAAGGGAAACTTACTTAGAACCTAACACACAGTAGGTATTCATATAGTTTGTTGAATGAGTGGTGATTTATGGAAGTGCCCATCAGCCCCCTTTTCTGAGAAATTGCCCATTTTATATACTAGGTTGCTTGTACATTATTGTTTCTTATCCACCAGCAAGTCATAGTTTTACCTGGTTTTACTCCTCGGTTATTAGTACTGAATGATTACAAGAAACAAAATCTGCATGATGATCTCTGGTTTTATGTGATGTTGCCAAAACATGAATAAATCCAGAATGATACGGCAAAAAACCTGTGAGCAATACTTAAATATGCTGAAACTTAGTACTTCTCACTGTTCAGAGGATAATTCGTTGTTTCGCTTTGTAGCTGTAAGCACAGGAGCTTCTCTTTGATATCTTAGTCTGATTGGTATCTTTAGCCTACCTCTTCTTGGTTAGTAGCTAAAGTTTCATATGATAGAATAATAAATAATAATTACATAGAAGTGTACATTTTCAACATACTTTTACGTAGGCTGTCTGTATTTGCACCTTAAAGTAACTTCGAGTTTTATGTGGTATCCTCATTTACACATGAAACTGTGGTCACAGAGTTAATCAAAAGTGACATAGAAATCTGCAACTTCTAGCTCACAGTTAACTATACTTTCTCCTGTTCTGCACTGGTTTCCACTTCAAGTTACTCAGGCTTTGCACTTGATTCTTGCTGTTAGACCACTTCCCTATTTCTGTTATTTCTAGTGACAATCTTTCATGTATCCTGTTTTAACCCTACTCCCCTTAGCAACCTTGTACTAGTAAAAGCATATGAAGTTTTGATTGCCAGGTCACAGACTTAAGGCTTTGGATGAAAGAGTGCAGTGCAGAGAAGGAAGGAATTAGTACTGTCCTGCTTCCTTTTTTTTTTTAAACATTGTAACACCAGAAGGATACTTGCTGTTCCTGTCTCCTGGTTTTATGTTTTTCATTTTTTGAAAATAGCTTAAATTGAGTAAGATTGTAAAATGATTTAGGAATTGCTGAAATTCAGGGTAGGGATTGTCCAGTCATAATGCTGATCATACTGTTGAAGAAAATTTTGAAGGGAAACTTACTTAGAACCTAACACACAGTAGGTATTCATATAGTTTGTTGAATGAGTGGTGATTTATGGAAGTGCCCATCAGCCCCCTTTTCTGAGAAATTGCCCATTTTATATACTAGGTTGCTTGTACATTATTGTTTCTTATCCACCAGCAAGTCATAGTTTTACCTGGTTTTACTCCTCGGTTATTAGTACTGAATGATTACAAGAAACAAAATCTGCATGATGATCTCTGGTTTTATGTGATGTTGCCAAAACATGAATAAATCCAGAATGATACGGCAAAAAACCTGTGAGCAATACTTAAATATGCTGAAACTTAGTACTTCTCACTGTTCAGAGGATAATTCGTTGTTTCGCTTTGTAGCTGTAAGCACAGGGAGCTTCTCTTTGATATTTTAGTCTGATTGGTATCTTTAGCCTACCTCTTCTTGGTTAGTAGCTAAAGTTTCATATGATAGAATAATAAATAATAATTACATAGAAGTGTACATTTTCAACATACTTTTACGTAGGCTGTCTGTATTTGCACCTTAAAGTAACTTCGAGTTTTATGTGGTATCCTCATTTACACATGAAACTGTGGTCACAGAGTTAATCAAAAGTGACATAGAAATCTGCAACTTCTAGCTCACAGTTAACTATACTTTCTCCTGTTCTGCACTGGTTTCCACTTCAAGTTACTCAGGCTTTGCACTTGATTCTTGCTGTTAGACCACTTCCCTATTTCTGTTATTTCTAGTGACAATCTTTCATGTATCCTGTTTTAACCCTACTCCCCTTAGCAACCATGTACTAGTAAGGTCTCTACCTGACTAAACATAGTGAACTGTTTTGCTTATCTTCTTGTGGTGAGAAACTGAGCACTGAAGCAGAAAATTTGCTTTCCTCTAATAGCTCTCAAAACATTTGAAACTACCAAACCTGAGAAATAATCACTGAGCCACACAGGAAAAAACTGTCCAAAATACCAAAAAAAAAACCCAAAACCCACCCAGCAAAACAGGAACCAAATTGTCTGAAATATCAGGAATACTGAGTAAAAAATATACCTTCATTTAGGAGGTAAGCTGATAAAAGGGTAAAAGGAACTAACATTTGAGTGCCTGCTGTATACCAGCCAGTGTGTTAGGCATAAGTGTTTTGTATATTTGATTAGTTCTTTCAACCTCTGTTGAGGTAGGTGGTGAAGTTTCTGTTTTACATATTAGAAAGTAAAACTCCAAGTAACATAGCAGATAGGGGCTTCCCTGGTGATCCAGTGGGTAAGGACACCGCCTTGCAGTGCAAGGGGCGCCGGTTCGATCCCTGGCCTGGGAAGATCCCACGTGCCGTGGAGCGGCTGGACCGATGTGTCCAATTACGGAGCCGGAGCTCTGGAGTGCATGCGCCCAGAGCCGGTGCTCTGTGACAACATAAGCCACCGCGATGGGAGGCCCACACGGGCCAAGGAACAAAGACGGATGAAAACAGACAAATGAAAGACCAATAGAAGTAGCCCGCCTGCTCCCCTCCTCCCCACCCCACCCCCACCAAAATAAATAGATAAATAAATAAATCTTAAAAAAAAAAAAAACATAGCAGATAAATGGCAGAACCAGGATTCAGATCAAATCTGTATGATTCTTAATCCACATATACTTTCCTTTAGGTCAGCACTTCTAAACATTTTTAACTTGCTTAGGAGTTCCTAAAAATTGAGTTTGCATGGTGCATAATAAAGAAGTTATATTAGAAGAAAAAAATCAATGGAAATGTATTAAATCTTACCATAAAATATATTTTTAATTGTACCAAAATAAAAATAAAACAGATTTATTAGACTTCTCACATTTAACAACTGACTTGATTTTTCTTAAAGGCTTTTTTCTTACATAATTTATCAGCAAATAAATTTAATGATGTGATTAGACTAAATATATACTTGCAGGTTGAAAATTACCTGCTAAAAAATTTAAAGGAAACACTTCAATACCTAATTTTTGAGTTCTTATATTTCATACTTAAGAGTATGGAATTATAAACATCGATTTTTTCATTTATTTCTTAATGATGAATGAGAAAAGATAGTGTGAGAGTTAACTTTCATGAGTTGCTATGTCATTGTCAGCACTTGTGTAATGTAGCTTACAGATCTCTTTGAAGCAAGTTTGTAAACATTTCCTTTTTTTAATGTCCTTCATAACTTTGTATTTTAAAATTTGTTTCTTAAGATTCTTTAGTTTAGCCAGTGAGTCTATTATAAGTTAAGTAATATGTAGCTAACAATGAAAACGGTGTATACTGTATTTACTCGAACTGGTCAGCTGAGTGCTGTACCCATTGATAATGTATGTGCATATTTAACTTCCACTAGCTACCAGGCATTCTCATTAATTTGCCCTCTCAGTTTCTCAAACTCTTTAGTTTTAAAAGAAAAATAAAAATCCTTTTAGATTCTTGATGATTTTCTGAAGTTGAATTTGAAACTGAAGCTCTTGATTATAACTTTATTTAATAATCATGGAATAGAGAAATGCTATTAATCATGCAGTAGAACATTAAAAAATGATTTGACTTGCAAATGTAAGATAGCTAGTTTATTTGCATTTTGGGGATCACAGGTATTAATTAGGGAGAATTTGATTAGGGATTTTGATTGTGTGGGAGAGGAAGTACAAAGCCTGAGAAAGGTTTATATATCATGAAACTACTTTGAGATCATACAAGGAGAAGGCAGTTTGTTACCTTGTCACACAAAGGCTAAATTAGAGTGGAAGATAAAGCACTGAGTTAAAAAAGTCTATGAGACCTGTGAAGGAAAATTATTTTAAAACATAAGCCACAGTGATGAGATGATGTGTAACTGCTCAAATTACATCAAAGTCAATACCAAATAGCTAATTCAATTACAGGAACAACAGCAACAGAAGACCAGAAAGGGTGGTTCTCATGGGTGCTTCAAAAAAATTTTTTTTTGAATATCATTGAGTTAAGAGAGTTGTCTGGCAAATGGTAAAGTCTGAATATTTTTGCAAAAAGAACCTCTTACGCATGTTTTATAAATACGTGTAAACATCAAAATGAAGGGCTTAGTAGTTTGTCTGAAAATAGTCCTCTCAAATTATTGCTCACGTTATTTGTTCTTATTCATTATCAAATGATACTTAGAATAGCTTTTGTTTCACGTTTTTACAATAAAGGTGAAATATTTTCCCCCTGTTCAAAAATTTAACCCTCTTTTAAATCGATTCACTTGAAGTTGCCTTTTTGTAACCAGTAATCTTTGGATAACAATCACATTAATATGGTCATTTACAAAGGGGGCTGATAAACCTGTCTGTATAGAGTTTTCCTTCTGTACATCAAGCATTAAAGAGATGAGCCTAAATATATCATCTCTTCCATTCTATTACTGTGTATTCTTCAGCATGCTTATAATATTTGAAACATTTTTAATCATAAATGTTTTTGTCTCCCACAGGCCAAAAACAGAGAGCTACTCAAACAGGTTGCAGCATTGTCAAAGGGTAAAAAGTTTGATAAAAGTGGAAGCATGTTAACATCCCCTTGAGGAAGTGGTTATTCACTGGTGTTTCTGCTGAAAATGTAAATTTGAAAAAAATTCTGTGAAGCCCTTAAATTCTGTGTAGTGGAAAAAATATTTTTGCACACCAAATGAATTGGCGTGTTTCCTATTCACTTTTGTAACTGATATACAGCATTTTTTAAGTTGTAAAACATTCAAGAAAACTTCAACTGGTTTGAAGTAACTTTTTAATCATTTGATATCCAGGATGTTTTTTGCCAGCAATAGTATTAAATGGTTGTAAAGGAGAGCATGACTAGTGCTCTTTATAAAACGCAACATGCAATAATAGAGTGGGTCTGGTTTTCAGAAGTCAGAGCAGCAGGACTTTTTGGTTTTTTTGTTTGTTTGTTTTTGTCTTACAGGCTGATTTCATATAAAGAATTTTCAATTTAGAAATACAAAAACTTTTGGAACAAGAAAAATTGTGAACACTGGGTTTTTGGTAATTGTGTTTATACTTTTCATCAACGTGAATTTAGGAGAGAATCATGGTGCTTTTATTAAATGGACTTCAGAGTATATGTAAATATGTTTTTAAAAGTTACATCGTTAACATTAGTTAGTAAACCAGTATTTTCATTATTGGCATAGGAATTAATGTTTATTGTACAGTATCCAAGGTAAAATGTGTTTGTTTTGTAAAAACTACTGTAGATTTTTACTTACAAGTGCCTTTTTGCCACCTAATGTTTTTATTTATAGGAATGCTGATCTTTTGTACATACAGTTTGTTTTAAAATCATGTTTAAAAATGTTTGTATATAAATGCATATGTACAGAAGCGTATTTCAAAAGGAAATCAGAAGTTGCTAATAAAATGTTTGAGGTTGCATTAAGAACTGACAATGCATCTAGACTTGAGATGATTTCATGGTTTGATTCTGTGTGATATGGGAAGCTATTGGTCATTGAATTCATTGAATTATGTTAGAATACTTCCAAATTTTAAATCACTTTGGGTAGAATAATTTTATTTTTTATGTCATACAGCTTTATGTTCATACTTTGTGAGTTACATGTTTTATTTTTCTTTCATTAAAATTTTTAAAAATTAGTTTTTCTTCAGTGGTCCATATATCTACTTTCCTTATAGTATGTGGTTACCTAAGTTATATTTATGTATTCCGTGCTTAATGTGTAAGTTTAAAGCAAATCTGGAAAAATTAAATATCTTTTAAATCATTCTGTGATCATCTTTGAATAAATTGGAATCTACTTTAAGATTGAGGCACTATTTATAAGAAATTATATCAGAGTCTATAAAATTGTCTATAAAAGGTTGAGGGTAGGGGTGGGATCGTTAGGAGGAGTAACTGACTAGTTGTCTTTCCGTTGAATCGTAAGAAAACTTCAACTGGTTTGAAGTAACTTTTTAATCATTTGATATCCAGGATGTTTTTTGCCAGCAATAGTATTAAATGGTTGTAAAGGAGAGCATGACTAGTGCTCTTTATAAAACGCAACATGCAATAATAGAGTGGGTCTGGTTTTCAGAAGTCAGAGCAGCAGGACTTTTTGGTTTTTTTGTTTGTTTGTTTTTGTCTTACAGGCTGATTTCATATAAAGAATTTTCAATTTAGAAATACAAAAACTTTTGGAACAAGAAAAATTGTGAACACTGGGTTTTTGGTAATTGTGTTTATACTTTTCATCAACGTGAATTTAGGAGAGAATCATGGTGCTTTTATTAAATGGACTTCAGAGTATATGTAAATATGTTTTTAAAAGTTACATCGTTAACATTAGTTAGTAAACCAGTATTTTCATTATTGGCATAGGAATTAATGTTTATTGTACAGTATCCAAGGTAAAATGTGTTTGTTTTGTAAAAACTACTGTAGATTTTTACTTACAAGTGCCTTTTTGCCACCTAATGTTTTTATTTATAGGAATGCTGATCTTTTGTACATACAGTTTGTTTTAAAATCATGTTTAAAAATGTTTGTATATAAATGCATATGTACAGAAGCGTATTTCAAAAGGAAATCAGAAGTTGCTAATAAAATGTTTGAGGTTGCATTAAGAACTGACAATGCATCTAGACTTGAGATGATTTCATGGTTTGATTCTGTGTGATATGGGAAGCTATTGGTCATTGAATTCATTGAATTATGTTAGAATACTTCCAAATTTTAAATCACTTTGGGTAGAATAATTTTATTTTTTATGTCATACAGCTTTATGTTCATACTTTGTGAGTTACATGTTTTATTTTTCTTTCATTAAAATTTTTAAAAATTAGTTTTTCTTCAGTGGTCCATATATCTACTTTCCTTATAGTATGTGGTTACCTAAGTTATATTTATGTATTCCGTGCTTAATGTGTAAGTTTAAAGCAAATCTGGAAAAATTAAATATCTTTTAAATCATTCTGTGATCATCTTTGAATAAATTGGAATCTACTTTAAGATTGAGGCACTATTTATAAGAAATTATATCAGAGTCTATAAAATTGTCTATAAAAGGTTGAGGGTAGGGGTGGGATACGTTAGGAGGAGTAACTGACTAGTTGTCTTCTGAATCAGTGATTTTCAGCCAGTTATAGAATTGATCTCCTACTTAGTAAATGCCAGTTCAGACTTTCAGTTCATTTTTAGAGCATCTAGCATTGCTAGGTATACTGTACAGAGTAGAAGGTCTCCTTCTCTTAGGAATTTACAGGCAAGGATAAGTCTTTTTCAAGTAAATTGTTATTAAATTTATCAGTTTTGAAGATTGGTTTTTAAGAATGTCCTATCAAAGATCCTCTTTCCTCAGAACACAGGATAATTGTATTGTTTTTTAATGTGATTCATGTTTAGATTGTTCCTAAAGGTTCATTATAAACTGATTTCAAATAATTCTATATCCAATTTGAAAACATGTAATCTAGGGTAATTTTCAAGTGATAGTAAAATACTAAATCAGTCAGACTTGGAAAAATTAAACCAGTTTATTTTTATGAGATCCTCATGCAATAATCTTCCCAAATTTAGTACAATGATAGCTAATGCTTTCTTAACACAGATTTTAATATTTTCAGGATTTGCTAAATTCATAATATAGTTATTACCTTTCTTTAAAATTTATACTATTTGTATTCTGGATTCATAGTCACTTGTCAATCCACAGTGGTCATTGTGGTTTTAAAATAAAACTGTGTAATAGTTCTTATACCTTGTTGGAGCTGCTACAAAAAAAAAGGTGCCCCTTCCCCATTTTTTTAGTTAAGTAATTAAAAATTGAAATCAGTCTAAATAATTAAACTTCGTAAATTCTGAGGCTAAAACTTTTTAGGGGCTTCACAGTATTTAGTCCTGATTAATTGCCCTATCTTTATTCCATGACCTGCTTTTATAACTTAATTATTTTGCACTTGTATAAACTAGTAATTGAGTCCCAGTCCTGGATCTGTAGTGTATTGACATAATGACCTAATATCCTCTCAATGTGGACCTGTAAGGAGATGCTATGGTGTGCCGTATTGTGCTTTTTAGGCTGTTTTCAGCTATTGACTAGCATTTACCAGTGAGGGTCATTTTGGCTCCAGTTATTTATGTATTAATAGCCTGTGAATATTGCAGTCCTTTTTAGGTTGTATTGGTTGAAATATGCATTCTGCAGTGAACCTGTTAAGCTGTTCACATGTATAGACTATTGAAATACTGTACCTGCACACATCTGACTGTTGACATTTTGTACTTTTTTCTAAAGCCAATATTTCACAATAAAAACTTGTCAAAAACTCTGTATTGGTTTCCTGTTGCTGCAGTAACATCTTGCCACAGATTTAGTGGCTTAAAACAGCATGATCAGTTCTCTTACAGTCTGGAGGTCAGAAGCCCCAAATCAATCCCATGGGGCTAAGGTCAAAGTGTGGGCAGGGCTGTTTTCTTTCTGAGGCTCCAGGGAAATAATTCATTATTTAAATTTTTGATTTCAAATAATTCTATATCCAATTTGAAAACATGTAATCTAGGGTAATTTTCAAGTGATAGTAAAATACTAAATCAGTCAGACTTGGAAAAATTAAACCAGTTTATTTTTATGAGATCCTCATGCAATAATCTTCCCAAATTTAGTACAATGATAGCTAATGCTTTCTTAACACAGATTTTAATATTTTCAGGATTTGCTAAATTCATAATATAGTTATTACCTTTCTTTAAAATTTATACTATTTGTATTCTGGATTCATAGTCACTTGTCAATCCACAGTGGTCATTGTGGTTTTAAAATAAAACTGTGTAATAGTTCTTATACCTTGTTGGAGCTGCTACAAAAAAAAAGGTGCCCCTTCCCCATTTTTTTAGTTAAGTAATTAAAAATTGAAATCAGTCTAAATAATTAAACTTCGTAAATTCTGAGGCTAAAACTTTTTAGGGGCTTCACAGTATTTAGTCCTGATTAATTGCCCTATCTTTATTCCATGACCTGCTTTTATAACTTAATTATTTTGCACTTGTATAAACTAGTAATTGAGTCCCAGTCCTGGATCTGTAGTGTATTGACATAATGACCTAATATCCTCTCAATGTGGACCTGTAAGGAGATGCTATGGTGTGCCGTATTGTGCTTTTTAGGCTGTTTTCAGCTATTGACTAGCATTTACCAGTGAGGGTCATTTTGGCTCCAGTTATTTATGTATTAATAGCCTGTGAATATTGCAGTCCTTTTTAGGTTGTATTGGTTGAAATATGCATTCTGCAGTGAACCTGTTAAGCTGTTCACATGTATAGACTATTGAAATACTGTACCTGCACACATCTGACTGTTGACATTTTGTACTTTTTTCTAAAGCCAATATTTCACAATAAAAACTTGTCAAAAACTCTGTATTGGTTTCCTGTTGCTGCAGTAACATCTTGCCACAGATTTAGTGGCTTAAAACAGCATGATCAGTTCTCTTACAGTCTGGAGGTCAGAAGCCCCAAATCAATCCCATGGGGCTAAGGTCAAAGTGTGGGCAGGGCTGTTTTCTTTCTGAGGCTCCAGGGAAATAACTGTCTCTTCGCCTCTTCCAGCTTCTGATATGCGTTCCTTACATTCTATGGTTCTTTGCCACTTCCTCCATCTTCAAAGTACAGCATCACAAAGTCTCTGCCTCTTGTCATCACAGATCTCTGTTTTGGTCTGAGTGTCTCCTTCTGCTTATAAGGATAAGGACATTGTTGGGATCTGCTGGATGATCAGGATAGTCTGCCTATCTCAAGTCCTTAACTACATCTGCATACTCCCTTTTATCATGTAAGGGAGCATTGTATTTTTATGTGTTTTTGTGTTTTTAATTGACAAGGAGATGGTAGATGATTCAAGTCCAATATGTTTTCTGTTGTGTTTAATGTAATATGATTTCATTTGGAATATGTAGCACTAGTCATCACTTTCCAAGAAACAGTTTGAAAAATTACGTGATTAGAGGGTTGGAAACTATTTTGACTAAACGATTGACTTATTTCCAAAATAAAGGAGAGACCAACAACCCTAAAGAAAACTACACCAGAGAAATGGACAGTTCATAGGAAAACTACACATAGTTCTTAACAATGTGAAAAGATGCTCAGCCTTACAATGATAAAAGTATATGGAAGGGACTCCTTAGTAGCCCGGTGGCTAAGACAGCACTCCCAATGCAGGAGTCCAAAGATTCGATCCCTGGTAAGGGAGCTAGATCTCACATGCCACAACTCAGAGTTCACATGCTGCAACTAAGACAGCACTCCCAATAGAATTCAGGTTAGCTATTGACTAGCATTTACCAGTGAGGGTCATTTTGGCTCCTTTTTGTATTAATAGCCTGTGAATATTGCAGTCCTTTTTAGGTTGTATTGGTTGAAATATGCATTCTGCAGTGAACCTGTTAAGCTGTTCACATGTATAGACTATTGAAATACTGTACCTGCACACATCTGACTGTTGACATTTTGTACTTTTTTCTAAAGCCAATATTTCACAATAAAAACTTGTCAAAAACTCTGTATTGGTTTCCTGTTGCTGCAGTAACATCTTGCCACAGATTTAGTGGCTTAAAACAGCATGATCAGTTCTCTTACAGTCTGGAGGTCAGAAGCCCCAAATCAATCCCATGGGGCTAAGGTCAAAGTGTGGGCAGGGCTGTTTTCTTTCTGAGGCTCCAGGGAAATAACTGTCTCTTCGCCTCTTCCAGCTTCTGATATGCGTTCCTTACATTCTATGGTTCTTTGCCACTTCCTCCATCTTCAAAGTACAGCATCACAAAGTCTCTGCCTCTTGTCATCACAGATCTCTGTTTTGGTCTGAGTGTCTCCTTCTGCTTATAAGGATAAGGACATTGTTGGGATCTGCTGGATGATCAGGATAGTCTGCCTATCTCAAGTCCTTAACTACATCTGCATACTCCCTTTTATCATGAAAGGGGAGCATTGTATTTTTATGTGTTTTTGTGTTTTTAATTGACAAGGAGATGGTAGATGATTCAAGTCCAATATGTTTTCTGTTGTGTTTAATGTAATATGATTTCATTTGGAATATGTAGCACTAGTCATCACTTTCCAAGAAACAGTTTGAAAAATTACGTGATTAGAGGGTTGGAAACTATTTTGACTAAACGATTGACTTATTTCCAAAATAAAGGAGAGACCAACAACCCTAAAGAAAACTACACCAGAGAAATGGACAGTTCATAGGAAAACTACACATAGTTCTTAACAATGTGAAAAGATGCTCAGCCTTACAATGATAAAAGTATATGGAAGGGACTCCTTAGTAGCCCGGTGGCTAAGACAGCACTCCCAATGCAGGAGTCCAAAGATTCGATCCCTGGTAAGGGAGCTAGATCTCACATGCCACAACTCAGAGTTCACATGCTGCAACTAAAAGATTCAGTGTTCCATAGCTAAGGCTTGGTGCATCCAATAAGTAAATATTTTTAAAACAAAAGAGATGAGGAATCTTCAAAAGGGAGTTACCATTTCTTACCTATAGGTTTGTATGTGTGTCTGTTTAGTCACTCAGTCATATCCTACTCTTAGCAACCCCATGGACTGTAGCCCACCAGGTTCCTCAGGCTCCTCAGTTCATGGAGTTTTCCAGACAAGAGTACTAGAGTGGTTTGCCATTTCCTACACCTGGGGATCTTCCCAACCCAGAGATTGAGCCCACATCTCTTGCATCTCCTGCTTTGGCAGCAGCTTCTTTACCATTTTGCCACCTGGGAATACTCCAAATCTGATAGAATATTTGTTGACAAAATTTTGAAGAAGTACTCTCCTACATTCCTATTGGTCATTGCAAAACAGTCACTATGGAGGTACATTTAAATGACTAGCATAACTATGCAATTGTGCTCTGACCTAGCAATCCAATCTCCAAATACCTATTTAAAATGCACGAGGGGGATATACGTATGACTAATCTGGGATCATACATATCTGTAAACAAAACTCTGTAAAAGTAAAAAGTAAAATAAAAATTAAAATGCATACACACATATATATTCATTTTTGAATATATAATGTATAACCATATATAGATATAATATGTTCAAGGAATTAGTTAAAAAACAATAGTGTGTCCATATAATGGATACTATGTAGCTATAAAAATAGCTGTTTCTCTAGAAGCTATTTCTCTCAATTGTTAATTGAGAGAAGCAAACGAGGGAAGTATGTTAAAAGCGTGTTACTATTTAAGGATAAGGTTTTACAGACATACAACGCACACGTACACATACAAGTATCTGCTGATATGGGATTTTTTTTTAGCATTTTCTAAAAATTATTATTTTATGTATTTATTTTCACCCATCTTTATTCTTTGGCCTGTGTGGCTCTCCCATTGCAGTGGCCTCTCCCATTGCAGAGTACTGACTGGACGCATGTGCTCCAGAGCGCTGACTCGGACACACTGGTCCAGCCGCTCCACAGCATGTGGGATCTTCCCAGGCCAGGGATCAAACCGGTGCCCCTTGCACTACAAAGCGAACTCTTTACCTGCTGGACCACCAGGGAAGCCCAATTTCTGTGATTTTCTAATTCCATCATTCCATTCATTGTTTAGGATTCTTGGCTAAAGAGAAAGGAGATATAAATACAAGTTTAGTATAATCCTGTTTTTAGTCAGTAACATCAGCATAAACAAGTTACTTTAAGAAGAAATAGACATATTCAGTAAGAAAAGTATAAAATGAGCCTACAAATCTTGTCAGATAGCAAGGAAGTTATCAAGGAAATTTAGTGGGCTCTCAAAAGACTTATGAACCAGTTGGAAGATAGAACCACTTGAATATAGAAAATAATATCTGTAGTGGGTGGAAACATTGAATATGTTTAAAATACATGAATTCAAACTGAGACTTAATGAAGACACAAACACTGTACAAAAACCAAAGCATAATTGCTCACTATGGGAGCATGCTAGCAAGATAGCTCATTATTTGGAAAAGTTGTGTGTGCTTAGTCGCTTAGCCATGTCCAACTCTGCGATGCCTTCCAGGCTCCTCGGTCCATGGGGATTCTCCAGGAACAATAGTGGAGTGGGTTGCCGTTTCCTTCTCCGTTGAAAAGTTGTAAATAAACAAAATAATTCAATATTTCCTATAGTTCCCATACAGTACCTTTGGGTAGGCAAGAAGTGAATGAGGGACACTTTTTCTTAAAGTTTCACTTAATGAGTGAAAAGGGAATGATGGAATTACAGTATCATTTTGCAACTTTTGAAGAATTATTGGAGATGATAAGCATTGGTCATGCTATTAATCAGCTGCTTAAAGTACACAGAGACTCTTGCTTTGCATCACGTGCTTTCTGAGGGAGGAGCAAACTACTGGTCATAGTCATTTTGCCAAAGGAAAAAAAAAAATCATACATCTAATAATTTACAGGAAAGAGAACAGCATATTTTGTTGAATGACACCAAAGGGATGCGATTGTCACAATTGTTTCTTCAGTAATTTACAAGGAGAAAAAAAGCTGATGGAGAGAATTGGAGGGAGAACATACAAGGTGAGAGGTACCAAGAAGGTATGAACCAATCACAATATGTGGACCTGCTCTTTGGATCTTGAATCGAAGAAACTTAAAAATGGCAAAAATGAAAAACATTTTAACATTTAAGACAACTGGAAATTTGAATACTGATTGGTTATTTAATAACCAATCAGGAATTACTGTTAACTTTTTAGGTATGTTTAGATGTTTACTTTTTAGGCTTTACTGCAGCTATGTTTAATCACCTACTAAAATACAGTGAAGTGACACATTTGGTATTTGATTCACAATAATATAAGGAGGGAGATGATGGCAATATAAATAAAACAGGATCGACAGTAGTTGTTAATTATCAGAAATGAGCAATTGGTATATGGCAGGTTATTATACTCTTCAGTTCAACTTTACTAGAAGTTATTTTATATGATTAAAAATACCACCGCAACTACCACCAGTATCAATCTTGCTGAATTATGGTTCACCTTAAACAATACACCTTCATTGAAAAAATTAGGGACAATGCCAAGAAAGAATAGAAATAAGGAAAAAAAGACCACCCACAATTCTACCACTTTGGGACATTCATGTTTCTATTTTGTACATTTTCTTCTAGCATTATCTATAAGGACTGTGATCATGTTGCATTGTAATTTTGATTCCTAATTTCATTCTTTTCTCCCCTCACTTTCATCACAAAATCAACTCCTATATTAATAAAAAAAAGTAGTATGTCATAACCATACACATATGGATCAAAACTAGTATTTAAGATCACTATTTTTGGAGTCAAATCCGGTTTTTTCTTTTGAAGAATTATTGGAGATGATAAGCATTGGTCATGCTATTAATCAGCTGCTTAAAGTACACAGAGACTCTTGCTTTGCATCACGTGCTTTCTGAGGGAGGAGCAAACTACTGGTCATAGTCATTTTGCCAAAGGAAAAAAAAAAATCATACATCTAATAATTTACAGGAAAGAGAACAGCATATTTTGTTGAATGACACCAAAGGGATGCGATTGTCACAATTGTTTCTTCAGTAATTTACAAGGAGAAAAAAAGCTGATGGAGAGAATTGGAGGGAGAACATACAAGGTGAGAGGTACCAAGAAGGTATGAACCAATCACAATATGTGGACCTGCTCTTTGGATCTTGAATCGAAGAAACTTAAAAATGGCAAAAATGAAAAACATTTTAACATTTAAGACAACTGGAAATTTGAATACTGATTGGTTATTTAATAAGCCAATCAGGAATTACTGTTAACTTTTTAGGTATGTTTAGATGTTTACTTTTTAGGCTTTACTGCAGCTATGTTTAATCACCTACTAAAATACAGTGAAGTGACACATTTGGTATTTGATTCACAATAATATAAGGAGGGAGATGATGGCAATATAAATAAAACAGGATCGACAGTAGTTGTTAATTATCAGAAATGAGCAATTGGTATATGGCAGGTTATTATACTCTTCAGTTCAACTTTACTAGAAGTTATTTTATATGATTAAAAATACCACCGCAACTACCACCAGTATCAATCTTGCTGAATTATGGTTCACCTTAAACAATACACCTTCATTGAAAAAATTAGGGACAATGCCAAGAAAGAATAGAAATAAGGAAAAAAAGACCACCCACAATTCTACCACTTTGGGACATTCATGTTTCTATTTTGTACATTTTCTTCTAGCATTATCTATAAGGACTGTGATCATGTTGCATTGTAATTTTGATTCCTAATTTCATTCTTTTCTCCCCTCACTTTCATCACAAAATCAACTCCTATATTAATAAAAAAAAAAAAGTAGTAATGTCATAACCATACACATATGGATGGCAGTAGAGACTAGTATTTAAGATCACTATTTTTGGAGTCAAATCCGGTTTCAAAGTCAACTCTGCCATTTATTAACTAGATCCCTTGGGAGTATATTTATTTTATTTATTTTTTAAACAAAAGTTTTTATTTTAAAAAGGAGCTTTATTGTTGTTTTTATTTATTTATTTATTTTTGGCTATTCTGGGTTCTCACTGCTGCTTCAGGCTCCTCTCTAGTTGCAGGGAGTGGGGGCTATTCTCTAGTTGAGGTGAGCAGGCTTCTTGTTGTGGTGACTTCTCTTGTTGTGGAACTCGGGCTCTAGGGCACACGGGCTTCAGTAGTTGAGGCACACGGGCTCAATAAATGTGGCTCTGAGGCTCTAGAGCACAGGTTCGATAGTTGTGGCTCAAGAGCTTAGTTGATCCGCAGCATATGGGATCTTCCCAGATCAGGGATTGAACCCGTGTCTCCTGCATTGGTAGGTGAACTCTTCACCACTGAGCTACCAGGGAAGACTGGGAGTATATTTATTAATATCCCTGAGTTTAGTTTCCTCATCTGTATCACTAACAATTTATAGCATTGTTACTGACAGTTAAAGTATTAATATACAAAGCATTTTACATATTATCTGGCACATACTAGGCATGTAATATGATTAGGCAATTTTTAACTAAAATTTTTTAATGATAACAGTCACTAAAAAACTAATGATAGCATGAAGACTAACTGTGTCTTTTCAGATTTCAAGCACATCTTTTGATGAGTTGAATGACAACAGACTATTGGGATTGATCAATGACTTCATAGTTTTTAACCATAGAACTAATTTTCTTTTATCAAGTAAAATCTTATCAGGAGTCCCAGTATGTAAAACAAATAAAAGCTGAGACACTTTGGTTGAAGTCAAGACAAAAATGGTGTCCCTTTCATTGCAGGATTCAATACAGCACATGTCGGTGGCTAAGAGTCCTTGATAATGCCACATAATCTAAGTATCTTAGTAATTTGAATTATGTCTGAGTTATTGATAATTTTGAATTAATTGAGAATATCAGTGACTGCTGTCTTATTGTACATGTATTTTCATTTCAGAGGAATGAATTTCCTATTAAATTATAAACATCTTTTTTTGTACTGTGCGCCAAGTACTGTGCCAGTTGCTGCAAAGATGCAAAGATAAATCTTCATTCTGAGAAGCTCACAATCTAGAAGAAATAGGTAACTAAGTTACTGCAGAAAGTATAATAAAGGATAGATATTCACTAATGATAACATTAAGAAGGGAGCTACTAAGATAAACTCATTTTTAAAAAAAAAGGTCTACATACAAAGACACATGACTTCAAGAACATCACCCTTGCTTGCATAACTTTAGTTAGGGAGTTGGGGATTTACATGTACAAACTGCTATAATTAAGATGGATAACTAACAAGGACCAACTATATAGCACAGGGAACTCTGCTCAGTATTAGATAGCAACCTAATCGGGAAAAGAATTTGAAAAAGAATAGACACATATAGATGTATAACTGAATTCCTTTGTTGTACACCTGAAACTAACACAACAATGTTAATCAGCTATACCCCAATGTAAAATAAAATACATAAAAAAAACTTTTCTTGCTGCTTCTCAGTTTCTTTTGCTGATTTCTTCCTATACCCTTACATCGAAAGGTTAGCTTTACTCAGGGCTCCAGTCCTTATATCTTTCTCTATGTATACTTTTTCAAAAACATATATAATTTCTTTCATTTCTTAAATAAGCTCATTAAATATTATCTATCATATTATCTGTAAGCTAATGACTCCCAAACTTATAGCAACAGTCTGTATCTCTCTCCTAATTTCTAGTGTGTCTAATAATATCATCTCTATTTTGGTGTCTAAAATGCCTCTCAAACCTCACATCCACCATTGTGTGCTCCTGATCTGGGTCTTCAAGTCCAAACAACTCCAGAGGCAGGTCTTCCTGCTGTTTTCCCATCCCCCAAAATGACAACTTAATTCTACTTGTTCAGGTCACAATCTTTGGTGTCAGCCTTAATTCTTTTCCCCCTCTTACTCCGTATCTGCCTTCAAAATTCCTGTCAGCTCTAGCTTCAAAATAAATCTAGAATCTGAGCACTTTTTTACCATCTCCTTTCCTAACTGTTGCCTGCTGGCTATTCTCAACAGAGAAGCAGAGAGTGATCTTATTAAATGATATCATATCATATCATGTCATCCTTCTCCTCCAGCGGTTCTCAACTGGGGTTATTTATAGTGCCTGCAGGGATATTTAGCTCTGTGTGTGTGTGTGGGGAGGGGGATATAGTACTACTAACATCAACTTGGTATAGTCCAGGGATGCTGCTAACCGTCCTACAATACACAGAATAGCGCAGCAAAGCAAAGCTTCGTCAAGCTCAAAATGTGAATAGTGCCAAGACAGAGAGACCCTGGCCCACCCCAAGCCCTAAAATGGCTTTAGATCTCAATAGCCTAAAAAGCTATGACTTTAACATAAAGCTGTCTACCATCCTACAGCTTTTATGGTCCACCAATGAAGCAGATACCTCCTTTTCACTTTTAATTCTGTGATTTAAATATTAAACAGGAATGAAATTTATTTAAGATTTTTCTGATTGTAAATTCCCACTTATGTCCACCAGGGGGTGCGCTTCACTACTGAATGATGCTACACAATTTTGCTGTGCAGTCACCCTGGTAAGAGCTGCATTCTCACAGCTACTCTTGGTAACAAAGTTCTGTCATCTATTAGCACACCCTGGTGGCTCAGTCGGGGAAGAAGCCGCTTGCAATGCAGGAGACCATCTGCAGTGCAGGAGACCTGGGCTAGATCCCTGGATAAGGATGATCCCTTGAAGAAGGAAACGGTAACCCTCTCCAGTATTCTTGCCTGGGAAATTTCATGGAGAGAGGAGCCTGTCCGGCTACAGTCCATGGGGTCGCAAAGAGTCAGACTTGTTTTACGTGGGATAACTCGTTTGCAGAAGCAATTGTGTTTGCACAATCCCCACAACTTTTCAATTCACTGAACCAATTATCTCACAGAGAAATGAGTTTTAAAATGTCTGTCCTTGGATGATTTTTTTTTCATTCACAAGCACTATTTTAAAATGCATCACTGTAAAGATTTCCATCTTGACGTTTTGTGCACGTGCGTTTCTCTCTAAAACCAGTTGTGCTGAAGCACTAGGGACCTCTGGGCCTTCCTCCCCCTACCTGTGAGGAAGTTCATGTTGTCAGGACACTTAGGGGCAACCTAATGGGTTAGGGAATCAGCAGTCCTAAGTCAGAAGCTATGTCTCCCAGAGAGGCATGATGTGGCCACTGTATCACTGAACTGATCTACGTCAAGAGTGCTCTGGAGTCTTGGATTGTGTGACACAGAGCCTGTGTAGCCATCAGCCAGTGACCTGCATCTGGGCATACTCTCGGGGCTGGAATGCTGTGCTTTGAGTCAAGCTATGAATATACTGGAAGGTTCCTAGATGACATTTCTTTGTAGAGTTTTTCTCATTTTTACACATTTCATGTGACATGGATTTTTCTTTGAGAGAGTTACTGCGAATGTGCTATGTTGCTTTAGTTGTGTCTGACTCTTTGAAATACCATGGACTGTAGCTTGTCAGACTCCTCTGTCCATGGAATACTCAGGCAGCAGTACTGGAGTGGATTGCTGTGCTGTCCCCCAGGGAATCTTGGCAACCTAGGGACTGACCTGCATCACTTTCATCTTCTGCTTTGGCAGGCAGGTTCTTTACCACTAGTGCCAACTGGGAAGCCTAAGTCATTAGTAATGGGACAGGCCTGCCAGGATACCAGGAACTCATATAGACTGGGCCATTCAGCTTCTATTTAAAAAAAAAATATATATATATATATATATATATATATATATATATATATATATTTTTTTTTTTTTTTCTGCTTCACACCATGAGGCATGTGGAATCTTAGTTCCCTGACCAGGGATCGAGCCTGTGCCCCTTGCCATAGAGGCATGAAGTCCTAACCACTGCACCACCAGAAAAGTCCCTTCAGCTTCTCTTGAGAGCATCTCTTTTTAATAATCTTAATTGCCAATGAACCTAGAAAAATTATTTCCGCCTTGCCCAGAAAACACTTAAGCAAACTGCTAGTTCTTCTAACCTGGGCTTTTCTTTTTTCTTTTTCTTTTTTTTTAATTTTGGCCTCTTTTATTGACTTTTAAAATTACTATTTTCATCCATCTTTTTTTTTCTTTGGCCTGTGTGGGCCTCCCATTGCAGCAGCCTCTCTTGCTGCAGAGCGTTAACTCTGGGATCATGTGCTCCAGAGCTCTGGCTCTTAATTAGACACACCAATTCAGCCACTCAGGGGCATGTGGGCTTTTCCTGGGCCAGGGATTGAACCAGTGCCCCTTGCACTGCAAGGCAGACTCTTTACCCACTGGACCACCAGGGAAGCCCTGGGCTTTTCTTAATGGCATAAAATAGCTTGTTGCATGTATCTAGACCGAAGAAATGACATGCGTTAGCATTCTAAATAATAAACCTGGCATGTGGCATGTTATTTCAGGGTACAGTTGTAAAGATTCCCTGAAAATTAATGAGTGGGCCTGGAAATAATGATGGGGTAGAACAGGTGTGAGGAGGTAACATGAGAGCCTACAATGTAGCTGGAAGGAAAGTGGAGCGTTAGGAAAAGTGGAGCTCATGCAGAAATCAATAAACACCATAAGCCAGCCTAATTACTGCATTCAACTTGTGTTTATATAAAAATGACTTTATACAAGCCTGACTGAGTCTGGGTGATAGCATAACCACCCTCCATCTGGATGCCTTTATAGTCAAACTAAAAGCCAAAACTAACCATTGGTTTCAAAAGAACATACGTAATGGTGCTAAGTCACTTCAGTTGTGTCCACCTCTTTGTGACACTTTGTCTGTGGAGTGCGTGCATACTCAGTTGCTCATTCATGTCCAACTCTCTGCAACCCTATGAACGCTAGCTGGTCAGGCTTTTCTGTCCTTGGGATTTCCCAGATAAGAATACTGGAGTGAGTTGCCATTTCCTCCTCCAGAGATCTTCCCAACCCAGGGACTGAAGATATGTCTCCTAGGTCTCCTGCATGAGCAGGTGGGTTCTTTACCACTGAGCCACCTGGGAAGCCTGTATATATATATATATATATATATATATGTGTGTGTGTGTGTGTGTATAATATTTATATCAAATTATTGTACTTATTTAAATATATAATATAAGATAAAAATAGATCTATTTGATTCTGCATTCTTATTACTTTACATTATTTTCAAATTGTAAGTTCTTTTCTACTCTACATTTTATGTGCAAATTGAAGATTTAAAAATGGCTGCAGGGATTTAGAGCCTTCTTTAGAAATCATTTGCAAGTGCCTCTCATTAGGAATGAAAGGTTTTTTATATACCGTTTTCCTTACATCACTTGTGACTTCCTTCAACACAGCGTCACTAAGCAAACAGAAACCACAGTGCCGGCTTCTGATATCACTGGCTGCCTGCTCCTATGATTACCAAGATGGACCCCTGATTCTGGATCATCTCTGTCAGTTAGGTGGCCTGGATCCAGACTATGAATTTCTGTGTCACTGTACAAATTAGGAGAAATGGGCATTTGCTAGTAGTTACTCTCTGTTTTTGGTAAATCAATTTGAGGATGTTGTGATACAAATATTTTTGAGGTATAAAGCACTATACATTCTCTGTGTTCTCTAAATCAGCAGTCCCCAACCTTTTTTTAAATCAGGGACCAGTTCAATTGAAAACAAAACTGAGGTGGGGGAAGAATGGTTTCAGTGCACTTTATTTCTGTTATTATGTTAATATCAGCTCCACCTCAGATCATCAGGCATTAGATCCTGGATGTTGGAGATCCCTGATCTAAATAACTGTCCTTAGTCCACTTGTCTCAAGGTACTTACTATTGAAGGAAGAAAACCTTTCAGGAGCGTTTGAAAGGATGTGTAATATTCAAGAGCATTCGAGAAGTGCAAAACAAGCACTTAAATTAGAAATCAGGCTATGAATCAGCTTGTGCATATGGATCATTTGTAGAAGAATATAAGATTAAAAGTCATGATTGAGATGCTGAGACGCAATAGATAATAAATACCCATGTGAGTTGGGTCATCCTCCAGGCCTTGGGAAAAAAAGTCACTGAAAGCCCAGGACACAATTCTTTTCTTTTTTCTGAACTGAAGTATAGTTGATTTATAATGCTGTGTAAAATTCTGCTTTACAGCAAAGTGATTCAGTTACACATGCATACATTCTTTTTCATGTTCATTCCATCATGGTTTGTCACAGGCTATTGCACAGAGTTCCCTGTGCTATACAGTAGGATCTATTGTTTATCCTCTCTACATGTAATACTTTGCATCTGCTAATCCCCAATTTCCAATTCATCCCTCCCTCCCTGTCTGACCCCTTGGCAGCTGCAAGTCTATTCTTTATACAGAACATGATTTTTAAACCCTCGGGACACTGAGGGTCTAAAAGGTTGAGAACTGTACCTAGGAGAAGATTTGTTTACTAAGCAAACAGAAACCACAGTGCCGGCTTCTGATATCACTGGCTGCCTGCTCCTATGATTACCAAGATGGACCCCTGATTCTGGATCATCTCTGTCAGTTAGGTGGCCTGGATCCAGACTATGAATTTCTGTGTCACTGTACAAATTAGGAGAAATGGGCATTTGCTAGTAGTTACTCTCTGTTTTTGGTAAATCAATTTGAGGATGTTGTGATACAAATATTTTGAGGTATAAAGCACTATACATTCTCTGTGTTCTCTAAATCAGCAGTCCCCAACCTTTTTTTAAATCAGGGACCAGTTCAATTGAAAACAAAACTGAGGTGGGGGAAGAATGGTTTCAGTGCACTTTATTTCTGTTATTATGTTAATATCAGCTCCACCTCAGATCATCAGGCATTAGATCCTGGATGTTGGAGATCCCTGATCTAAATAACTGTCCTTAGTCCACTTGTCTCAAGGTACTTACTATTGAAGGAAGAAAACCTTTCAGGAGCGTTTGAAAGGATGTGTAATATTCAAGAGCATTCGAGAAGTGCAAAACAAGCACTTAAATTAGAAATCAGGCTATGAATCAGCTTGTGCATATGGATCATTTGTAGAAGAATATAAGATTAAAAGTCATGATTGAGATGCTGAGACGCAATAGATAATAAATACCCATGTGAGTTGGGTCATCCTCCAGGCCTTGGGAAAAAGGCACTGAAAGCCCAGGACACAATTCTTTTCTTTTTTCTGAACTGAAGTATAGTTGATTTATAATGCTGTGTAAAATTCTGCTTTACAGCAAAGTGATTCAGTTACACATGCATACATTCTTTTTCATGTTCATTCCATCATGGTTTGTCACAGGCTATTGCACAGAGTTCCCTGTGCTATACAGTAGGATCTATTGTTTATCCTCTCTACATGTAATACTTTGCATCTGCTAATCCCCAATTTCCAATTCATCCCTCCCTCCCTGTCTGACCCCTTGGCAGCTGCAAGTCTATTCTTTATACAGAACATGATTTTTAAACCCCTCGGGACACTGAGGGTCTAAAAGGTTGAGAACTGTACCTAGGAGAAGATTTGTTTGGAAAGATCAAAGCTGTAAACCCTCCTCTCCACTTAAGGAGGTAGGTTTGGGGTGGGAACCCCATGAACAAAGAGGATCTTCATTGAATTTACTTGCAGAGCTTGATAATGTTCCCTGCCACTAGAAGGGGATAAAATGGACTTTTCCTTAGAAAGTCTAAAATCTGGGAGAGCTTACCGGTTTGGCTAGTTTCTCTGATGGTACCAACTAAGGACGTGTTCCTGCCTCAAGACTGATTTCCAATCTCAGAGATTATTCCAACAAGGGCTGTCTGCATGTAGTGTTTCTAACTGTGGGAAATGTGATTTAGCTTGGAGTTGGTCTGAATTTTGTCCAAGAAGACTGCTTTGGTTAGTAGGAGATCCCAGCAAAGGGTCTTCAGTGTAGAGCCAGATGAGCTTTAAGGCATCAGTAAGTCATAGGAAAGTATCTTGTTCATGTTGTGGAAAGTACAACACAAAGATTCCTGTGGCTTGGCGAGAGATGGCAGAGGAACTCATGAAAGAACCAGCCATAGCCTCCTGCGGTCCCAGCACAAGAGAAGAAATCAGTTGTAAACATTGGAGAGGAGACTGCATCTCAGCATTACAATTTTATTATTCTTTTAAAATTTTTTAAAGATTTTTTAACGCTATTTTATAAAGTTTTTGTTGAATTTGTTACAATACTGCTTCTGAGTTGTGTTTTGATGTTTTTGGTCATGAGGCATGTGGGGTCTTAGCTCCCTGACTTCAGATCGAACCTACACCCACTGCATTGGAAGGCAAAGTCTTAACCACTGGACCATCAAGGAAGTTCCTTAATGTTACAATTTTCATTTTAATTAACACATGAACTAAAGGCGTAGTCATTTGGTTGTGTCCCACTCTTTGCAACACCATGGACTATAGCCTGCCAAGCCCCTCTTGGAATTCTCCAGTCAAGAATACTGGAGTGACTTGTCAGTATCTTCTCCAGGGGATATTCTTGACCTAGGAATTGAACCCAGGTCTTTTGATGGTAGGTGGATTCTTTACCACTGAACCATCAGGAAGCCCCAATGAGGATCTTAAAGCAGTGAATTGTGAGAGATTCAGTGATCCAGCCACTGCTTAGGATCCCCAGTAACCCACCTGAGATCCTGGGAGCTCACAAAGGACTTTCTCCCAGTGAACAGGGCCCAGCATTTACACAGGGAAGATCAGCCGGAACAAATAATGCAGCACAATGCTAGAGATGCTGATGGGAAGAGAGGAAAATTTGAACAGAAGGATCATAAAATACACTTGAAGAACCTCCAGCCTGTGGAGGGGGGAGAGACTTTTCCGACCCCTAAAAGATGATTTCCTAACCAAACATTTGTCGATTAGACTTGTGGTCTGGGAAAAAAATAAAAAGAAATATATCCAAAATGCAGAGTAAAAATGCTAAGAAAAGATATTTCATCCTAAGATGTATTTAGGAGTTCTGACATGCAAAGATGTAATGGCAATCACTTTTAAAGGAGTCCTGGAAGAAAAAAATTATAAGAAATAGGGGGATAAATTAGAAATAGAAAATTCATTGTAATAGAAAACTTCCCAGAATTATGAAAGGCATGAGTTTGTACAGTGGAAGAAATCAATGAGTTTCTGGTAATACTGATTTTCTTTTTTTTAAAAGACAAGTCTTGGTAATTCTCAAGTGAGGGAGAAAAATCCCATCAACTTCCAAACAAAGACTTTCCAGAAGAAAAAAAAAAAAAGCCAGATTTCCTACACAAGAAATCAGACACTTTTTTTCTTTTTTTTTTACAATCACAAGTTTTTTTATTTTGCTTTTTTGATTTTATAGAGTTTTGTAAAACTTTTGTAAACTTTATTTAGTTATTTATTTTAGGCTCTTCTGGGTTTTCACTGCTGCTGCCGGCTCTTCTTTAGTTGCAGGGAGGGAGGGCTACTCTCTAGTTGAGGTGAGCAGACTTCTTGTTGCAGTGACTTCTCTTGTTTGTGGAACTCAGGCTCTAGGGCACACAGGCTTCAGTAGCTGTGGCACATGGGCTCAGTAGTTGTGGCTCTGAGGCTCTAGAGCACAGGTTCAATGGTTGTGGGTCATGGGCTTAGTTGTTCCACAGCATATGGGATCTTCCTGGATCAGGGATTGAACCCGTGTCTCCTGCACTGGCAGACAAACTCTTTACCACTAAGCTACCAGGGAAGCCCCAGACACTTCTTATCTGTTACAGAAACAACACCAAACTAACATCCTACAGACTACTTACAAAAAACAAACAAACAAAAACAAACCTGCAACCTGGGAACCCTAGACTGTTCAAGGATCATTCTATTGAGATGAAAGAAATTCAATTGTGGTTGTGCTAGTAATCTGCGAATCTGTCATCTATCTTCTGCATATGAGGAAACTATTCTAGAAAAGATAACAAGCAAAGGAATGAAAAAAAGTCAGTATGGAAATGTCAAGGAGAGGAAACACTGATGAACAACTAAGCTTGCAAGATATACTCATTTTAAATCTAATAGACAGTATTAGCCTGGGATGTCTTCATCTGTTTAACATGAAAGTGAAAGTGTTAGTTGCTCAGTTGTGTCCAACTCTAGCAACCCCATGAACTGTACAGGCTGCTCTGTTCATGGGATTTTCCAGACAAGAATACTGGAACTGCCATTCCCTTCTCCAGGGAATCTTCCTGACCCAGGGATTGAACACTGGTCTCCTGCATTGCAGGCAGATTCTTTATCATCTGAACCACCAGGAAAGCCCACAGAAGCTATGATATGCCGAAAAATGTTGTAGAAGAGAGAATGCGGTGGAGTCCAGTTTAGCTAAGTGAAAACAGCTGAAACCTAAGTGACTCCAAAGAGCATGCCAGCAGTGAAGCTTGGCTCCACAGGAGCCAGGAAAGACTGAGGGATTGGAGGCAGGGTGAGGATGGGCTTAATGCAGAAAGACTGATTGAAATTCAGAGATTTAAACTCTTCTCCCTCCCCACAGAGCCGGGCATCTGAATAATTACTCTCTAGAAAAATGGAACTAAGACACACTGGATTTTATGATGACAGATACAGCCTGGGGTCAGGGTGAATCACTTTACTAGAAAAAGGGATTACATTAAATTCTGCAGAGTGAATGGTAAGATCTCCTAGTCCATTTCTTTAGGTGGTCTTCTAAATAATGTCCATTTAGTGGGTTGCACTGAGGCAGAAGCTTGGGGGAATTCAATGCTATAAGGAAACAGACAAGCAAGACCTAGAGTGATTATTAATGTTGTGTGTAACAAATTAGAACTTCCACAATATAGGGCTTCCCGGCTGGCACTAGTGGTAAAGAACCTGCCTTTCAATGCAGGAAACAGAAGAGACTCAGGTTTGATCCCTGCTTTGGGAAGATCTCCTGGCAGAGGGCAAGGCACCCCACTCCAGTATTCTCACCTGGAGAATCCCATGGACAGGGGAACCTGATAGGCTACTCTCTATATGGTTGCAAAGAGCTGGACACAACTGAAGCTACTCAACATGCACACATGCCTGTGATATGCACATAGCATCTCACTCCTTTGGGCTTCCCTACTGTTTGTGGCTCAGACAGTAAAGAATCTCCCTGCAATTTAGGAGACCCAGGTTCGATCCCTCAGTTGGCAAGATCCCCTGGAGAGAGAACAGCTACCCACCCCAGGTATTCTTGCCTGGGAAATCCCATAGACAGAAAGCCAGGCAGCTATAGGCCATGGGATTGCAAAGAGTTGGATATGACTGAGCAGCTAACACTTTCCATGTTCTAAGGAAACAGGCAGGCAAGATCTAGCGTGGTCATTAATGTTGTGTGTAACAAGTTACCACCAAATTTAGGGACAAAAACATTAACCATTTAATTATGTTGAATCCATTGTTCTGTGGATAAGGATTTCTGATGCATCACTCTAATCAGGGCTTCCCTGGTAGCTCAAATGGCAAAGAATCCACCTGCAGTGTGAGAGACCTAGGTTTGATCCATTGGTTGGGAAGATATCCTGAGGGAGGCGTGGTACCCCACTCTAGTATTCTTGCTTGGGAGATCCCCAAGACTGAGGGATTGGAGGCAGGGTGAGGATGGGCTTAATGCAGAAAGACTGATTGAAATTCAGAGATTTAAACTCTTCTCCCTCCCCACAGAGCCGGGCATCTGAATAATTACTCTCTAGAAAAATGGAACTAAGACACACTGGATTTTATGATGACAGATACAGCCTGGGGTCAGGGTGAATCACTTTACTAGAAAAAGGGATTACATTAAATTCTGCAGAGTGAATGGTAAGATCTCCTAGTCCATTTCTTTAGGTGGTCTTCTAAATAATGTCCATTTAGTGGGTTGCACTGAGGCAGAAGCTTGGGGGAATTCAATGCTATAAGGAAACAGACAAGCAAGACCTAGAGTGATTATTAATGTTGTGTGTAACAAATTAGAACTTCCACAATATAGGGCTTCCCGGCTGGCACTAGTGGTAAAGAACCTGCCTTTCAATGCAGGAAACAGAAGAGACTCAGGTTTGATCCCTGCTTTGGGAAGATCTCCTGGCAGAGGGCAAGGCACCCCACTCCAGTATTCTCACCTGGAGAATCCCATGGACAGGGGAACCTGATAGGCTACTCTCTATATGGTTGCAAAGAGCTGGACACAACTGAAGCTACTCAACATGCACACATGCCTGTGATATGCACATAGCATCTCACTCCTTTGGGCTTCCCTACTGTTTGTGGCTCAGACAGTAAAGAATCTCCCTGCAATTTAGGAGACCCAGGTTCGATCCCTCAGTTGGCAAGATCCCCTGGAGAGAGAACAGCTACCCACCCCAGGTATTCTTGCCTGGGAAATCCCATAGACAGAAAGCCAGGCAGCTATAGGCCATGGGATTGCAAAGAGTTGGATATGACTGAGCAGCTAACACTTTCCATGTTCTAAGGAAACAGGCAGGCAAGATCTAGCGTGGTCATTAATGTTGTGTGTAACAAGTTACCACCAAATTTAGGGACAAAAACATTAACCATTTAATTATGTTGAATCCATTGTTCTGTGGATAAGGATTTCTGATGCATCACTCTAATCAGGGCTTCCCTGGTAGCTCAAATGGCAAAGAATCCACCTGCAGTGTGAGAGACCTAGGTTTGATCCATTGGTTGGGAAGATATCCTGGAGGGAGGCGTGGTACCCCACTCTAGTATTCTTGCTTGGAGAATCCCCATGGAGAGAAGAGCCTGGTGGGTGGCAGTCCATGAAGTCACAAAGAGTCGGACATGACTAAGCGATTAAGTGGCAATGGCTTATCTCTGCTCTATAATACTTTGAGTCTCAGCTGAGAAGACTCAGACATCTGGAGTGACTCAAATGATAATGAACTGGAATCAGCTAAAAACATCTTCAACCACTGATTGTGGTGTCTTGGTGAGGTGGTATAAAGACTGGGTTTGACTGAGATTCTCAATTGAAATGTCCACATGTCAGGTCTCCAGGTGATTTGCGACGTCTCCATAGCTCACAGTATGGGGTGGGGGGAAAATGGTGCAATCAAAATGACAGGTGCTCCTGGTCAATGTGACAGCCTTGTAAGTCACACTGTATCACTTCAACACTGTATCATTTTGTCACAATGCTCTGTTACTCAGCAGTCAAAACTCACCCAATTCACGTGGGGCATAGACATCATTTCTCAGCAGAGGAGATGTCAAAGGATTTGTCACTAGGTTTAAAGCCACCACAGATAGTCATGTGTGCAGTTGTCAAAACATCAGAGACTTATCAGGGAAATAAAGCAGAAACAGAAATGAAGATCAGGCTCAGCTATAGTTGACAAAGGCAATGGCAAGAAAAATAATTTCCAGAACCACCTTGTGGTGGTTAACACTGCTGCTAAATCTTGACTTGACCAACTTGGACTCAGGAGCTGAAGGTGAAGGACTTTGAGGTTCCTGGTGAGGAAGGCTTGGACATGTCAGTATGGAGTGAACTTCTGGAGCCCTCTCAACCCAAAGGCTCAGGGTGGACTTTGGAATCTTACTCAGGAAAATTTGTACAGTGATGATACTGAGGATTTACTGTAATTTGGGGGGGTGAAATAATAACACTGTTATGTTAAAAATAGGAATACCATTTTGTTTTTTTAAAAGAATCCTTTTTTAAAGAACCATGCTAAATGATATAGTATATTATATTTACCTTTAAACAATCCAGTGAGAAGATGGGGTATAGGTGAGACAAGATTGGCTATATGTTAATAATATGAAAGCAATTAACTGTACATGGGATGTTGCTTTTGTGTATCCAGGTTAAAAGTGTCTCATTTCTGAAAGGTTCAAAACAGGTAATGACTAAGCGATTAAGTGGCAATGGCTTATCTCTGCTCTATAATACTTTGAGTCTCAGCTGAGAAGACTCAGACATCTGGAGTGACTCAAATGATAATGAACTGGAATCAGCTAAAAACATCTTCAACCACTGATTGTGGTGTCTTGGTGAGGTGGTATAAAGACTGGGTTTGACTGAGATTCTCAATTGAAATGTCCACATGTCAGGTCTCCAGGTGATTTGCGACGTCTCCATAGCTCACAGTATGGGGTGGGGGGGAAACTGGTGCAATCAAAATGACAGGTGCTCCTGGTCAATGTGACAGCCTTGTAAGTCACACTGTATCACTTCAACACTGTATCATTTTGTCACAATGCTCTGTTACTCAGCAGTCAAAACTCACCCAATTCACGTGGGGCATAGACATCATTTCTCAGCAGAGGAGATGTCAAAGGATTTGTCACTAGGTTTAAAGCCACCACAGATAGTCATGTGTGCAGTTGTCAAAACATCAGAGACTTATCAGGGAAATAAAGCAGAAACAGAAATGAAGATCAGGCTCAGCTATAGTTGACAAAGGCAATGGCAAGAAAAATAATTTCCAGAACCACCTTGTGGTGGTTAACACTGCTGCTAAATCTTGACTTGACCAACTTGGACTCAGGAGCTGAAGGTGAAGGACTTTGAGGTTCCTGGTGAGGAAGGCTTGGACATGTCAGTATGGAGTGAACTTCTGGAGCCCTCTCAACCCAAAGGCTCAGGGTGGACTTTGGAATCTTACTCAGGAAAATTTGTACAGTGATGATACTGAGGATTTACTGTAATTTGGGGGGGTGAAATAATAACACTGTTATGTTAAAAATAGGAATACCATTTTGTTTTTTTAAAAGAATCCTTTTTTAAAGAACCATGCTAAATGATATAGTATATTATATTTACCTTTAAACAATCCAGTGAGAAGATGGGGTATAGGTGAGACAAGATTGGCTATATGTTAATAATATGAAAGCAATTAACTGTACATGGGATGTTGCTTTTGTGTATCCAGGTTAAAAGTGTCTCATTTCTGAAAGGTTCAGATATATAGATCATAATCTGTTGCTGAAATGATACCCTCTCGGGAGTTCTTGTCCAGCACAGAGAATGACTCCTGAGCTAGTGTAGCTCTGAGCACTTCTCCATAAAATGACTTTATTATATTATATTATCCAGTTATCCATCTTGCTCCTTTAGGAGACTGTATCTTGTGAACAGCCACCACTAGGGAATGGCTAGGGCAAGGCATGACACATAGCAAGAGTGAAATAAATAATTCAGTGTTTCTGAATTAAGAAATAAATCAAAATACCATTTAACAAATTAATTAAAATAGTAAAAGCAGATCCAAACAAACATCTAGCCTGTAAGTACCTGGTGGGTATGACTGTAACATCCCTAGAAGTCAACTAAGAAGGAATTGTTTTGAATGCTTCCTTCTGTTGCTCTTTTGGAGACTGGAAAGAGAGAAATATGTTTTGGTTAAATGATATTGAACGTTCTCATGTTTTATGAACTGCCCATCTGGAGACATTTAAGGACCTCATCTAATTAAAATGTTCACGTCCAATGACTGGCCAAGAGGCCTTTGTTCTTCCTGGATTGATAAGATGTACTCTTTTGGGTTAAATAACAAAAGCAGAACTGTTTTTCCAGAAGGTGTGTGCTGATAATAACAGATGTTACCTTGGTCAAAGGCAATAAACCCTGGGTTAGTCTCCCACCACCACTGAAGTGTGGCCCACATAGATGGTCCCTGCATAGGGAGGTGGACTTTGAACAGATGGGTAATTAGGCAGGAAATTCTGTTGAGAAACATTTTGAACAAAGTGGGGAGCATGATGGGGAACCAAGAATGCAAATGAACATAGTGGTGAGGTAGCGAATCACTGCTAAGTGAAGAGGATGGTATCTTTTTTGTAACGGAAGTCCTGACAACATAACTGTCTTAGGATTTCTTTGACCATTTGTTCTTTGCTTTTCTCAAATCTTTTCAATGATGACAAGGGAACTGATCGTTATCCTTTAAACAATCCAGTGAGAAGATGGGGTATAGGTGAGACAAGATTGGCTATATGTTAATAATATGAAAGCAATTAACTGTACATGGGATGTTGCTTTTGTGTATCCAGGTTAAAAGTGTCTCATTTCTGAAAGGTTCAGATATATAGATCATAATCTGTTGCTGAAATGATACCCTCTCGGGAGTTCTTGTCCAGCACAGAGAATGACTCCTGAGCTAGTGTAGCTCTGAGCACTTCTCCATAAAATGACTTTATTATATTATATTATCCAGTTATCCATCTTGCTCCTTTAGGAGACTGTATCTTGTGAACAGCCACCACTAGGGAATGGCTAGGGCAAGGCATGACACATAGCAAGAGTGAAATAAATAATTCAGTGTTTCTGAATTAAGAAATAAATCAAAATACCATTTAACAAATTAATTAAAATAGTAAAAGCAGATCCAAACAAACATCTAGCCTGTAAGTACCTGGTGGGTATGACTGTAACATCCCTAGAAGTCAACTAAGAAGGAATTGTTTTGAATGCTTCCTTCTGTTGCTCTTTTGGAGACTGGAAAGAGAGAAATATGTTTTGGTTAAATGATATTGAACGTTCTCATGTTTTATGAACTGCCCATCTGGAGACATTTAAGGACCTCATCTAATTAAAATGTTCACGTCCAATGACTGGCCAAGAGGCCTTTGTTCTTCCTGGATTGATAAGATGTACTCTTTTGGGTTAAATAACAAAAGCAGAACTGTTTTTCCAGAAGGTGTGTGCTGATAATAACAGATGTTACCTTGGTCAAAGGCAATAAACCCTGGGTTAGTCTCCCACCACCACTGAAGTGTGGCCCACATAGATGGTCCCTGCATAGGGAGGTGGACTTTGAACAGATGGGTAATTAGGCAGGAAATTCTGTTGAGAAACATTTTGAACAAAGTGGGGAGCATGATGGGGAACCAAGAATGCAAATGAACATAGTGGTGAGGTAGCGAATCACTGCTAAGTGAAGAGGATGGTATCTTTTTTGTAACGGAAGTCCTGACAACATAACTGTCTTAGGATTTCTTTGACCATTTGTTCTTTGCTTTTCTCAAATCTTTTCAATGATGACAAGGGATTACTGTGATCTTTGAGGGGAAAGGTTAAGTCTTTTGTAGATTAATGTGAATTTTATTTAAATCATAAAACCATTTTGCCTAGAGGATAACAGCAATCAAAAAATAGCATTTGGCTTCCACTTCCAGATATGATGATGTAGTTGAGACTGGACTTGCTCTTCACCAACAACTCTAGAAAATTAGACAAAAATACATTAAACAATTGTCTTCAGATCCTGGACTTCCAAGGTGGCTCAGTGGTAAAGAATCTGCTTGTCAATGCAACAGATGTGGGTTTGATCCCTGGGTCAGGAAAATCCTGGAGAAGGAAATGGCAACCCACTCATTATCATCCCTATCTGATAGTTTAGAAGCTAAGATACAGAGAGGCTAAATAATTCACCTAAAGTCAAACAGCTAACCAAGAGACATCCAAGCTTTAGACCCCACTTAGTATAATGCACAGTCCACTTCGAGTTTTATGTAACTCTACCAGTAGTACTCTGAAGTTATCAGGACTTCAGAATTTCAGATTCACAAATAGACTTAAATTACGAGAGCCTTCACCTCAGCCTTCAGCCTGAGAAGTATAAAAACAAAAAATACAATTCTCTTTTTCTTTACTCCTTCTCTTCCTCCCTCCCTCCCTCCCTTCCTTTTTTCCTCTCTCTCTCTGTTCCTTCTTCCTTCCTTCTTTCTCTTTCACCCTCTTTTGTGAGGATAAATGCCTGTCACCTATTTGATTTTTCATTTAACAAATATATTTCATGCAAACTCTGATATTATATGTGTCTGATATTATATCCACTACCGAGGATTCAGAAATAAGTAAGATGTAATCTTTGCTTTCAAAAGACTGGCCATTCCTCCGAGGTGACTTGGTGAAAGATATATAGTGCAAATGAGAGTTTGGCACACCTGCCATGCTAGTGCAAAGCAGGTATCGAGGCGGAACAACTAGCATCCACATTATCAGAGGACTGTCTGCACTTGACTAACTGAAGGTCACACCTGGGTATCCCTGGGTGGCCTCTCAGCTTTACCATTAAGCAATCTGAAGCCATAAAATCATTAGGGTTGGCATGCTTTTAGAGGATTAATGTTCTAACAAATTGGGTGATTTTGCTAGCGTGGCTATTGAGGATAACATATTGTGAATTTACTGAGCTCATCTGTGACTGGATTCCTCTGCAGTGTAATTGAAAGTGAATGGAAATGGCTATTTATGTATTCGCAGCCATTAGATGTTGCTTTCATCTCTGATTTTGTCGGATGATGAGTCAAAATAGACACTGAGATCGTTGCCTGCGGGTGGCACTTTAAATGTTCAATTAACTAAGTCCTGAGCATAGCACTGGTCATGAAAAGGCAGATGGTTGGGGAAGCTGCACTGTTAGGCCTCAGAGATGCCTCGCCAACCAAATGAGGATATATGTCTAAATTGTGTCTCCCTTTTTTTAGGGTTTGATGACCACTGGGGTGTTTGTGGTTCTTAGTTATATTCACAGTCCTATGGCAGTGCATGAAGTTTTTGCATGGGTGTTAAGAAAAAATTTTAAACCAACAAAAAAAGAGTACATGGCGAAATGTATTTAGGAAATCAGTGCACATTGCAATGTATTTCAGAGCCCTGAGTATACTTACACTAATTGTGAATCTCTAACAGAGAGAACTAATAAAGTTATCAAAGGTGTACAAGGAAGTCAACATTTACCAAGCACCTAGGTAGTGTTTGTCCTAAGCTTCCCCGGTGCGTGCTAGAGGTAAGGAATCCACCTCCCACACTGGAGACCTGGGTTTGATCCCTGGGTCAGGAAGATTTCCTGGAGTATGAAACGGGAACCCACTCTTGTATTCTTGCCTCAAAAGTTCCATGTACAAAGGAGTCTGGAGGGCTACAGTCCATGGAGTCGCAAAGCATCAGACATGACTGAACATGCACATACCTATGTACTGTTTGCTACATTAAATGATTTATATAAGTTACCTCATTTAATCCATATAAACAGTTACATGACACATTGTTGTTTTTTGGCATGATGATCTGAGGCTAGGAATGCTTCAATAGCTTTGTTGAGGTTATTATAAGTGAGTGGCTTTGCTGTAAAAATTAAACCATCTACAAATGAGAGTTTGGCACACCTGCCATGCTAGTGCAAAGCAGGTATCGAGGCGAACAACTAGCATCCACATTATCAGAGGACTGTCTGCACTTGACTAACTGAAGGTCACACCTGGGTATCCCTGGGTGGCCTCTCAGCTTACCATTAAGCAATCTGAAGCCATAAAATCATTAGGGTTGGCATGCTTTTAGAGGATTAATGTTCTAACAAATTGGGTGATTTTGCTAGCGTGGCTATTGAGGATAACATATTGTGAATTTACTGAGCTCATCTGTGACTGGATTCCTCTGCAGTGTAATTGAAAGTGAATGGAAATGGCTATTTATGTATTCGCAGCCATTAGATGTTGCTTTCATCTCTGATTTTGTCGGATGATGAGTCAAAATAGACACTGAGATCGTTGCCTGCGGGTGGCACTTTAAATGTTCAATTAACTAAGTCCTGAGCATAGCACTGGTCATGAAAAGGCAGATGGTTGGGGAAGCTGCACTGTTAGGCCTCAGAGATGCCTCGCCAACCAAATGAGGATATATGTCTAAATTGTGTCTCCCTTTTTTTAGGGTTTGATGACCACTGGGGTGTTTGTGGTTCTTAGTTATATTCACAGTCCTATGGCAGTGCATGAAGTTTTTGCATGGGTGTTAAGAAAAAATTTTAAACCAACAAAAAAAGAGTACATGGCGAAATGTATTTAGGAAATCAGTGCACATTGCAATGTATTTCAGAGCCCTGAGTATACTTACACTAATTGTGAATCTCTAACAGAGAGAACTAATAAAGTTATCAAAGGTGTACAAGGAAGTCAACATTTACCAAGCACCTAGGTAGTGTTTGTCCTAAGCTTCCCAGGTGCGTGCTAGAGGTAAGGAATCCACCTCCCACACTGGAGACCTGGGTTTGATCCCTGGGTCAGGAAGATTTCCTGGAGTATGAAACGGGAACCCACTCTTGTATTCTTGCCTCAAAAGTTCCATGTACAAAGGAGTCTGGAGGGCTACAGTCCATGGAGTCGCAAAGCATCAGACATGACTGAACATGCACATACCTATGTACTGTTTGCTACATTAAATGATTTATATAAGTTACCTCATTTAATCCATATAAACAGTTACATGACACATTGTTGTTTTTTGGCATGATGATCTGAGGCTAGGAATGCTTCAATAGCTTTGTTGAGGTTATTATAAGTGAGTGGCTTTGCTGTGAACCAAAATAGTTTGGCGGAAGAACCCATATTCTTGACCACAATGGTCTATTTTTTCCTCTTTAAAAAATTTTTTTTCTAGAGTGTCTTGCTCAAGCAGAATTCCATGGGACACACCTTGAGAAGGGCATCCCCAAGATAAAGATAAGTATTTCCCCAGCTCAGGCTGAAGATGGCTATTATATAATGATATAATAATAAGGAAATACAGAGTCAAGATTGGACATTCTTTACCTCACCCTAGTTGGCTCCTATTCCTTTAAGTGCCAAATATACAAACAAGTCCTGAACTTCAGAATCAGAGCTGAACTCCCCATTTTCCTGAGCTTCGGAGTTGCCTTGTGCTTATCCAGCTCATCCTGCATATTTCTAGTCAAGTATCACAAGGACCCCTAAAATGTTACTTCATTAAACTCTTCCATTTTTGAGCACATGTGTTGAACCAGGCCCTTAGCCAGCTGCATTCAGAGGATTCAGACACAATTGCAGGAATGTAACAGAGATATAAAGCTGACTTTGTTGGTATGGCTGATCAGAGAACGTGATTGAGAAATGAGTGTCTGCAGTGGGCCACCTAGGACTTAACTCCTGGATAGAGCAGACTTATCCACCCAGGGCTGGAAGAACAATGCAGCACTTTGCTCTCCAGCCTGTCCCATACACTTCTGTCCCATGACAGTGACAGAGAATGCACGTGTTCTGAGGGCATGTCAGCCTGAAAGGGGAGGCAGATAGAGCTGAGGTGAGCATGTGTGATTTCTTCCCCTGCATTTTCCAATGAAATAAGCAGTCTAGACGGCGTGAGGGAGGGCCGCGGGAGACATTAGGAACTCCTCCTGTGCTTTTCTTTTTCTAGAAGGAAGATAGATATTCCTGCTCCTCTCTGGCTGGAAGCCAGTAGTGGGAAAAGGACTTTTCTCCCATCTTGGATGCTGCTGACAGGAGATAAAAGAACTAAATGCATGGAGTCTCTCAAGGAGCTCAGAGTCAAATGGAAGAGGCAGGCAGACAAACAAACAAATGAAACATTATGAAATCAAAGTACACATGAGCAGGGGACAAAGCAGAAGAATATAGGAGAGATGAGGTCCCCATTTATACTATTTAAACAATTCACATTGCTTCCTTCCCTCTGACAGGATTACTTTTTCATGTTTTAGTGTTAACCGTTCATGAATTTATCCAACCATTCATTAATAAAACATGCATGGAGCTCTGGAGATACAAAGATGAATCAGATGAGGCCAGAATCCCCTACCCCCACTGCCTTAATTTCTTTTGTTGCTTTAATTGAATTAAGTAACAGTGAATTAATTTATTACCAACCACGGGTGTACAGGTTGTGTGGAAAGCCTTCAAGGAAGTGCCGCACAAGGGGTAAACTTGGGTGGAGGGGAGATTTGTAGTACAGAGCTGGGCTGCCACCAGAGCACTGTACTTCAGAAAGGAGGTGGGAGGGTAAGTGCAGCAATAAACGGGTGAAGAGCCTTAGAAATGAGCTGTGGACGGTCTCCCCATTTTCCCTGACTCCACAATTGTGCCACATAACAAAAGTGTGTCTCTTATTAAAATGGGCTGGTACCCGTAGAAGTTCAAATGAGGTCCCGGGAAAGTCTTAGAACTGAATTGGTAGAACACCGACTGATTGGACTATTCTGACGTCAAAGGATGTGAACTGGTAAGTACTCTATTTGTGCAGGGAAAATGGGAAGATTGAGGACTTGGAGAGGGAGAAGCTAAATTAGCTACAATGGAATGTAATAGATGTAGAAACTAGGGTATCCAGATATGTTGTTCTATAAAAGCAGACCTAGAAATTAAAAGAGTGAAAATGACTATATAAAATTTCCATTACTCTCTTGAACGGAAAGGGAACAAAGCTAGTACTTGCCAGTAGGAAACATTGTTCCATAGGAAAGACTGTGGGTCTCCACAGAATCCTTACTTTTTAAGTGCTAACAGGTGAAAGAGCAGAGGGAGAACCTTTGCTCTTCCCCAAACCCAACTCAGCAGTTTTGATCCTGCTGATTCTGCTCAACTGTTCGTAACACTAACCACCTAACACATTACATAGCTATTTATTATATTTCTTATTTATTGTCTGTCTCCCCCACTAGCATATAAATTCTACAAGGGCATGGACCTTTGTTTATTCCTGAATGTATTCCTAAAAATAAGTTTTTAAATATTCGTTGCATGATGAATTCTTTGCCATATTCCTTCAAGGAACAAAACTGGAGGTAATTGTATATAAAAAAAAGCTTTTTATTTTTATGAAAAAAAAAGTATCCTTTGAAAAGAAAAGTGAGTGGGCTGTAATAGAGCAATTCTCGGGGTCTGAATTAGTGAGAAAGACAAAGCTATGAAGCAGAAATTAATTTGGTGATTTGGTTAGACAAATAGCTTCCCAGGAGGTATTTGAAAAAAGGGAAAATGCTGCAAAAAATTGGACTTATAAAATAATATTTTTCCTGCCCTTGTGTCAATTATTTGAAGACAAAAATGTCCAGGTGATCTTCATGTCTTATGATTATTTAGTCCCCTGTTTTGTGGGAAATCATTGCTTACCTTGTCTCATGGCTTACCAGACCCAGGTAAGCCATATCTGGACTATTTAGGAATTCACCTGCAATGCAGGAGATATAGGAGACCTGGTTTTGATCCCAGGATTGGGAATATCCCCTGGAGGAGGAAATGGCAGCTCACTCCAGCAATCTTGCCTGAAAAATTCCATGGACAGAGAAGACTGGTGGTCAACAGTCCATAGTGCCACAAAGAATTGCACACATCTGAAGTGACTGAGCACAAAGATTCCGGAAAATAGATGGAGGCCAGCAGTGAGCTTGAAGGTCTTCATTCAGCTGCTGCAGTGGATCAAGTATAGAAAACTGTGGTTTTCCTTCTTTAATCCTGTAATTGTTTTCTCTTCTGGAGATTGGGTTAATTATATTATGGCTATTTTAGGTTGCTTCTGACTACATGTGTGTGTCCTGTAGGGTTTTGTGTTTTTTTTTTCATGCAATAAAAGGAAGGTTTATTCTTGGGTCTCTGAAATGAAAAAGAAAACAACAGGAGCCAACAGTTGTGCGATAATGGGCACCAACTTTATTTCTTAAAGGTATCACCACAAAGTGGTGCCATGACTATATATTATTTGCAAGACTCAGAGTTGTCAAGTTCTTTGCTTGAAAATATAAAGCTGGGAAGATATTCCAGGTGACACTCAGACCCATTTGTTGGAAAACCTCGGACACTCACTACTGCTCCTAAGTTGTCATAGTCTTTATGTAATACTTTGCCATATTCCTTCAAGGAACAAAACTGGAGGTAATTGTATATAAAAAAAAGCTTTTTATTTTTATGAAAAAAAAAGTATCCTTTGAAAAGAAAAGTGAGTGGGCTGTAATAGAGCAATTCTCGGGGTCTGAATTAGTGAGAAAGACAAAGCTATGAAGCAGAAATTAATTTGGTGATTTGGTTAGACAAATAGCTTCCCAGGAGGTATTTGAAAAAGGAAACTGCTGCAAAAAATTGGACTTATAAAATAATATTTTTCCTGCCCTTGTGTCAATTATTTGAAGACAAAAATGTCCAGGTGATCTTCATGTCTTATGATTATTTAGTCCCCTGTTTTGTGGGAAATCATTGCTTACCTTGTCTCATGGCTTACCAGACCCAGGTAAGCCATATCTGGACTATTTAGGAATTCACCTGCAATGCAGGAGATATAGGAGACCTGGTTTTGATCCCAGGATTGGGAATATCCCCTGGAGGAGGAAATGGCAGCTCACTCCAGCAATCTTGCCTGAAAAATTCCATGGACAGAGAAGACTGGTGGTCAACAGTCCATAGTGCCACAAAGAATTGCACACATCTGAAGTGACTGAGCACAAAGATTCCGGAAAATAGATGGAGGCCAGCAGTGAGCTTGAAGGTCTTCATTCAGCTGCTGCAGTGGATCAAGTATAGAAAACTGTGGTTTTCCTTCTTTAATCCTGTAATTGTTTTCTCTTCTGGAGATTGGGTTAATTATATTATGGCTATTTTAGGTTGCTTCTGACTACATGTGTGTGTCCTGTAGGGTTTTGTGTTTTTTTTTTCATGCAATAAAAGGAAGGTTTATTCTTGGGTCTCTGAAATGAAAAAGAAAACAACAGGAGCCAACAGTTGTGCGATAATGGGCACCAACTTTATTTCTTAAAGGTATCACCACAAAGTGGTGCCATGACTATATATTATTTGCAAGACTCAGAGTTGTCAAGTTCTTTGCTTGAAAATATAAAGCTGGGAAGATATTCCAGGTGACACTCAGACCCATTTGTTGGAAAACCTCGGACACTCACTACTGCTCCTAAGTTGTCATAGTCTTTATGTAATACTGGTCTGATTATTAGTCATAACATTCTGCCTAGCAAATTATAGACTATGGACCCTTTAACTCTATGTCACAATCTTTTTTCAGACTAATATTTTTTAATTGTTGAATAACATAAAAATGCTGAGTAGAAGAAAATGAAACTTTATTTTCAAAATCTATTTACCAATTTCGTTTCTCTAAAACTATACAAACCTTTGAGTTTAATATCAAGATCAGATCTGAACCATAAATTTTTCTTTTTTATTCCCTACACTGCAACTGGAGTAGACAGAAATAACATGGAAACTTCTAACCTTTTTCACCTCACTACTACCAATCTCTTATGCCATAAAGGTCCCCAGAATAGGACTATTGTGGGATGGAATCCAAAAAGAACTCCTTTTACAAGCTCTACTTGAGCAGCTATCTATTCTAGTAATGTTTTACCATTCAGTAGTTTTAATTTTTTTGGAAACTAAATTTACTCTTGCTTATGTTGAAACATGCATTTTGACATGTTCTGAAATGGCATCTATTCTGATAGAAATTATTGGACATTTAAAATGTTCTGATGTATGTGTTTATTCTAGCTTTGGTGCAGTGCTGATTGCTGCCCTCAGATCTCACCCTGCCCCTGCTTATGTGGGCTGATTCCTGTAGGCGATTTCCCAGGTTCATGTGTCAGTGACTTCTGGCTCAGTGTGGTCAATGGGAAGCCCTGAGGAGATGGGAGGGTGAGATAAATGGAGATGTCAGGGTTTAATAGGGATCTATTAATTAAACTATTGGGATTCTAAGAAGAAGGCACTAGTGGTAAAGAACCTACCTTCCAATGCAGGAGACATAAGAGATGAGGGTTTGAATCCTGGATCAGGAAGATCCACTGGAGAAGGACATGGCAACCTACTCCAATATTCTTGCCTGGAGAACCCCCATGAACAGAGGAGCCTGGTGGGCCACAGTCCATGGGGTCACGAAGAGTCAGACACAAGAATGGAAGTGAACTAGCACAGATGCAGTTAAGATATTATGGTTCATCACAGGATATTGAATATAGTTCTCTATGCTATACAATGGGACCTTGTTGTTTATCCATCCTATATATACTCGTTTATGCCTACTTATCCCAAACTCCCATTCCTTCCCTTTTCCACCTCTCTGCTTGGTAACCACAAGTCTGTTTTCTCTATGTCTACGTGTCTTTTTCTATTTCATCGATATGATCAGTTGTGTTGTTTTAGATTCCACATATATCTGATCTGATATGTGTTCTAACAGGATCAACTCTGGTCGCTATGCTAAGAAAAACTGTGGAAAGCAAGGCAGAGTCATTAAAAGATCTCTATTATGCCCTGACATCTCGATTTCTCTCTCCCTCCCATCTCCTTCAGGACATCTTCCTATTGACCATGCTGAGCCGGAGTCCATTACAATAGTCTGGGGGAGAGTCAGTGATGGCTGAGATGAGGGTGGCAGCGAGGGTGGCCATAAGAAAAGTTTGGATTCTGGATACAATTTTGAAGGAGAGATAATGGAATTTGTGTAAAGATGGAATGTGGGGTAAGAGAAGAAGAAAGGAATAAAAGTGATTCCAAATTTTGGCTTATGCAACTAGGAGGATGGAGTTGCAGTGAGTTCAGATGGGGACACGGCAGGTGGAGCAGGCTTTGAGGGTATGTTCAGTTTGAGATGCCTATGGAGCATCCAGCTGGAGATGAAGATCAGGCAGTTGGATGTTGGGGTTTTTAGTGTATAGCAGTTATTAAAAGCTACCAGACTGGGCAAGATTACCAGCAAAATGAGAATAGATAAAAGGTATTTGAATGTCAGTTCTACTGAATGGATTAATAGCTTGTCCTTGTAAGACAGCGTAAAAGAAGCCATCAACAGGAAGAAGATGGAAATCTCATGATGAGCAGGATCAGAATAGGAGTCTTGCTCTGTTGCCCCTTTCCCTCCCCACTGCCTCAGCATCTGAGGAGGACAGGAAGCAGGAAGAGGAGGGGTGAAATCAGGGGACGTCAACCAATGTGCCCTGCACCCTCCTCAAAGTTTCTAGAGACTTTAGTCTGGTCTGTGCCAGGACAGAGAAAAAGAGGACTGAGGATCAAATTTGAGGCTGAAGTCAAAGAAGCAGCACTGAATTTTAAATCCGCGATATGGCCATTTTAATAACTGAAAGTGGCTATAAAGTTATGGAGCCAGAATAAGACACCAGAAGGGTGACTGCTCCCTAGCTTGGAAAACAGTGTGGGGTTGTGACTAAACCGAGCTTGGGTCCACTTGCTTGCCTGCAGTAAAGCTAATCTACGGATACCAGGCTGTAGTGAAGGAAAGTCTAGTGTTTAGTGAAGGGTGCAAAGCAAAGAGTCTAGGTAGCTATGCTTATAAGGCTTGAACTCCCTGAAGGCTTTCAGGGAAAGGGTTTAAAGAAAGAGTGAGGGAGAGTGGTTGTGGAGTGTGTGATTTTTATCTTGTGGACACTTTTCGGATTAGTTGGTATTGAGTTAATAGGCAATTTACATCATCAACTTATTGGTTCTAGACATCTGATGTCCACATATTTGTGGTCCACATATTTGTGGGTAGCACGCAGTTAACTTCTTCCACCTGATGGGGGTTTCAGTATCTGCAAAACAGCTTGAAAGAAATCGCTCAGAATATCATCTACAGCCCTTGAGGAGGAACTAAAGTTCCTTAACTTTTAGTAATGGTTAAACTGTTACTATTTTGTCTTGCCTGAGTGTTTTACTTTCTTTCTGCATTTTCTCTGATTAATTTATTCTTTGGAACTTGGGGAAGGTCTAAGAGGGTCAAGATTTCTACAGACAAGAGGCAGGTGGAGGACATTGGGAGAGTGACTGACTGTTACAGGAAGACCCCACAGGGTCCTGCTTGGTTACAGGGTGAGAACATAGCTCGTGTGGAAAAAAAAACTTTTAATGCTCACAAATCCTGTAAGAGACTACTCAAGAAACAGGTGTATCAGTGTCTGATGCTGTTGGACAACATGATAATCTCTAAGGTCATTTCCAAATCTTCAATTCTATCACTTCGTTTGAAGCACCTGAGACCAGTGGTAGCACATTGACTGATGTGAAACCAAAATTTTGCTAAACAATGAATTTCTTTCTCTGAGTACATTTGTGATAACAGGATTTGACCACTCAAATAAGAGTAAAACTAAAGAGCTTTTTCAGTGCAGTTACTAAAACACTTTTAAGATTCTGCTTTTAAGACAAGCATTACCAGTAATAAGGAGCAATGCAATTTCTATCCAAATGCATTGCAAGCATATCAATGAAATTTCAGTTTATGCAGACACTTGCTTTACTGGGTTTAATGAGAATCTAAAAATAAGAACTAATGCCTACCTGGAGATAAACACACTGACAGATTTGTTTGACACAAAGAGTTCCCAACCTTGAGGAACATATTCTTCCAACTCATGTTTTGACCTCTTTAAGCCCTCAAATAGCTATCTTCTAGCAGACTTAATGACAGATGTGTTCCAGAAATGATTCTTGTAATTCACCCGCATTAGTGGAGAAATCAGCTAAGTCACATAATGAAAACCAGTGATTTTACCATACAAAATTTATTCTAGTTTTTCTCTTGGGAAAAGACCTTACAACTGAAATGCAGTGGTTTTTGAGCATATTTGAGGGTCATTTTGAAGTTGCAAATATACAAATATTAAAAGTGGAACAGCAACTAATGGTCATTGTATCTGAGTGACTATGTTATAAAACATATGAAACATGGCCCTTAGGTGGCTATATCATAAAAGAAGAAAAGCTATCTGAAACTGACACTTGAGATTCATTGCTAGTCTGAGCAAACCTTTTCCCTAAAATTTAAAGGATAGATAAAATTACCAAAAATGAGATTTGGGGGAAGCTAGGTGTGTCATTTCAGTGGGAAAAAAGATGCATAAATAATATCTGATGGGGCTTCCCTGGTGGTCCACGGTAGGGACACTGCCTTTGATCCCTGGCCTGAGAAGATCCCACGTGCCGCAGAGCAGCTGGACCGATGTGTCCAACTAACCGAGCTAGAGCTCTGGAGCATATGCACCCAGAGCCAGTGATCTGCAATGAGAAAGGCCACTGTGATGGGAGGCCCACACAGGCCAAAGAACAAAGATAGATAAAATAGATAAATGAAAGACCAATAGAAGTGGCCAAAAAAAAAAAATCTGATCTGAGGTTTTTAGTACAGCCCTGTTTCCTGGCAGGTGTGGAAGGACCACTTGATAGGGATTTTCAAAGAGACAGGGGGATCCAGTGTAGAAAAGTGCATCTCAATCATCTGGTTTTTTTGTTTGTTTTCATTTAGTAGGAACTGAGGTGAAATTTTCAACTTTATCTAAGTAGTAATAAAATAGTAGATGCTAAAATGCTAATTTCAGTAAAATTAGAAATGGTCAAAAGATATAAAATTTCATAGTTTTAATCCAGACACTTGCTTTACTGGGTTTAATGAGAATCTAAAAATAAGAACTAATGCCTACCTGGAGATAAACACACTGACAGATTTGTTTGACACAAAGAGTTCCCAACCTTGAGGAACATATTCTTCCAACTCATGTTTTGACCTCTTTAAGCCCTCAAATAGCTATCTTCTAGCAGACTTAATGACAGATGTGTTCCAGAAATGATTCTTGTAATTCACCGCATTAGTGGAGAAATCAGCTAAGTCACATAATGAAAACCAGTGATTTTACCATACAAAATTTATTCTAGTTTTCTCTTGGGAAAAGACGTTACAACTGAAATGCAGTGGTTTTTGAGCATATTTGAGGGTCATTTTGAAGTTGCAAATATACAAATATTAAAAGTGGAACAGCAACTAATGGTCATTGTATCTGAGTGACTATGTTATAAAACATATGAAACATGGCCCTTAGGTGGCTATATCATAAAAGAAGAAAAGCTATCTGAAACTGACACTTGAGATTCATTGCTAGTCTGAGCAAACCTTTTCCCTAAAATTTAAAGGATAGATAAAATTACCAAAAATGAGATTTGGGGGAAGCTAGGTGTGTCATTTCAGTGGGAAAAAAGATGCATAAATAATATCTGATGGGGCTTCCCTGGTGGTCCACGGTAGGGACACTGCCTTTGATCCCTGGCCTGAGAAGATCCCACGCCCCGCACAGCACCTGCACCGATGTGTCCAACTAACCGAGCTAGAGCTCTGGAGCATATGCACCCAGAGCCAGTGATCTGCAATGAGAAAGGCCACTGTGATGGGAGGCCCACACAGGCCAAAGAACAAAGATAGATAAAATAGATAAATGAAAGACCAATAGAAGTGGCCAAAAAAAAAAAATCTGATCTGAGGTTTTTAGTACAGCCCTGTTTCCTGGCAGGTGTGGAAGGACCACTTGATAGGGATTTTCAAAGAGACAGGGGGATCCAGTGTAGAAAAGTGCATCTCAATCATCTGGTTTTTTTGTTTGTTTTCATTTAGTAGGAACTGAGGTGAAATTTTCAACTTTATCTAAGTAGTAATAAAATAGTAGATGCTAAAATGCTAATTTCAGTAAAATTAGAAATGGTCAAAAGATATAAAATTTCATAGTTTTAATCCAGAATATTGAAGAACTGGGATGCTTTGCCTGTCTTGTATAGTTTTTAAACTTTTATTTCTGTATATATTCTTTAACAGTTCTAGAAATGCTATTTTCTTTGGAAACAAAACATGTGAGTATTACATACATTATACATTAAGAACAGTAGTGGCAGTAATGAAAGTTGCTGAGTTGCATCTGACTTGAGACCCTAAGGCCTAGAGCCCACCAGTCTCCTCTGTCCATGGAATTCTCCAGGCAAGAATACTGGAGTGGGTTGTCATTTCCTTCTCCAGGGAGGATATCTTCCAAGACCAGGGATCAGACCTGGGTATCCTGTATTGCAGGCAGATTTTTTTACCATCTGAGCCACCAGGGAAGCCCCATTTATTATATATGTGTATACATACACACATACACACACATATATAAAATATGTATAGAAATATATTAGATCCACACACACACACACACACATATATATATATGTATATATATATATATATATAGTATTAGAAGGAAAACAAATGAAATCAGTGACAAATTTAATTTTCTTGGGCTTCAAAATCACTGTAGATGGTGACTGCAGCCATGCAATTTAAAAAAGCTTGCTCCTTGGAAGAAATGCTATGACAAACTTAGTGTATTAAAATGCAGAGACATGACTGTGTTGACAAAGGTCTGTATAGTCAAAACTATGATTTTTCCAGTAGCCAAGTTTGGATGTGAGAGTTGGATCATAAAGAATGTCAAGCACTGAAGAAATGACGCCTTCTAACTGTGGTGCTCGAGAAAACTCTTGAGAATCCCCGAGACAGCAAGGAGCTCAAACCAGTCAATGCTAAAGGAAATCAACCCTGAATATTCATTGGAAGAACTGATGCTAGAGCTGTGGCCAAAAAATCTGATCTGAGGTTTTTAGTACAGCCCTTTCCTGGCAGGTAGGAACTGAGGTTTTCAAAGAGACAGGGGATCCAGTGTATAAAAGTGCATCTCAATCATCTGGTTTTTTTGTTTGTTTTCATTTAGTAGGAACTGAGGTGAAATTTTCAACTTTATCTAAGTAGTAATAAAATAGTAGATGCTAAAATGCTAATTTCAGTAAAATTAGAAATGGTCAAAAGATATAAAATTTCATAGTTTTAATCCAGAATATTGAAGAACTGGGATGCTTTGCCTGTCTTGTATAGTTTTTAAACTTTTATTTCTGTATATATTCTTTAACAGTTCTAGAAATGCTATTTTCTTTGGAAACAAAACATGTGAGTATTACATACATTATACATTAAGAACAGTAGTGGCAGTAATGAAAGTTGCTGAGTTGCATCTGACTTGAGACCCTAAGGCCTAGAGCCCACCAGTCTCCTCTGTCCATGGAATTCTCCAGGCAAGAATACTGGAGTGGGTTGTCATTTCCTTCTCCAGGGAGGATATCTTCCAAGACCAGGGATCAGACCTGGGTATCCTGTATTGCAGGCAGATTTTTTTACCATCTGAGCCACCAGGGAAGCCCCATTTATTATATATGTGTATACATACACACATACACACACATATATAAAATATGTATAGAAATATATTAGATCCACACACACACACACACACATATATATATATGTATATATATATATATATATAGTATTAGAAGGAAAACAAATGAAATCAGTGACAAATTTAATTTTCTTGGGCTTCAAAATCACTGTAGATGGTGACTGCAGCCATGCAATTTAAAAAAGCTTGCTCCTTGGAAGAAATGCTATGACAAACTTAGTGTATTAAAATGCAGAGACATGACTGTGTTGACAAAGGTCTGTATAGTCAAAACTATGATTTTTCCAGTAGCCAAGTTTGGATGTGAGAGTTGGATCATAAAGAATGTCAAGCACTGAAGAAATGACGCCTTCTAACTGTGGTGCTCGAGAAAACTCTTGAGAATCCCCGAGACAGCAAGGAGCTCAAACCAGTCAATGCTAAAGGAAATCAACCCTGAATATTCATTGGAAGAACTGATGCTAGAGCTGATGGCCCAATACTTTGACCACCTGGTCAAAGAGCCAATTTGTTGGAAAAGATCCTAATGCTGGGAAAGATTGAAGACAAAAGGAGAAGAGGGTGGCAGAGGATAACATCACTGACTTAATGGACATGAACTTGAGCAAACTTCAGGAGATAGTGAAGGACAGGCAAGTCTGGTATGCTGAAGTCCATGGGATCACAAAGAGTCTGATATAAGTTACATTCTATTACAAAAAGTTTTATCTATGTAAAAGTTTAATCTATGTATTTATGTAGAAAGAGAAAAATATAAAACATGACACATATGAGCATCTACTATTACAAGTTCCTTACATGGTTCCTCACAGTAAATTGTGAGATTGGTAATAGCTTTACTTACAGATGAGAAAACTGAGGTTCAACAAATCTTAGGAATTTGTTTAAGATCACACAGCTAATTAATGATAGATAAAGACTGATTTTTAGTCTATGTGATTTTAATCCCACGCTGTTTTCACTCTGCTGTGCCATCACCTTTCTGCAAACCCTCTAAGGAAAGAAAACAAATCAACAAAAGAAACGGATAATGATTACTTCCTTTACAAATGTGTTCTCACTCTGGATTTTGTTCAATGATTGGTATTTAAAATAGCCTTTGTTTTTATATGCAATTCACTGAATAGAGTTTTCAGGAGTATAAGTGTTACAGTACAGAGTATTATAAGTATTATATATATATGATATATATAACCCATATACACATATATGTATACAGCATTACCCAATAGTTGTAACATATACATATATATTATATATATTATATATACATACATATACTATATATATATATATATATATTTATATATATATATATTACACATGACCCTAGTGTTAAAGAACCTGTCGCCAGTGCAGAAGGCACAAAGATGATGGTTCGATCCCTGGATCAGCAAGATCCTCCTCCTTGGAAGAGGACATGGCAACCTGCTCCAGTACTCTTGCCTGGAAATCCCATGGACAGGAACGTGGGTCAGCTATTGCTGATGGCCCAATACTTTGACCACCTGGTCAAAGAGCCAATTTGTTGGAAAAGATCCTAATGCTGGGAAAGATTGAAGACAAAAGGAGAAGAGGGTGGCAGAGGATAACATCACTGACTTAATGGACATGAACTTGAGCAAACTTCAGGAGATAGTGAAGGACAGGCAAGTCTGGTATGCTGAAGTCCATGGGATCACAAAGAGTCTGATATAAGTTACATTCTATTACAAAAAGTTTTATCTATGTAAAAGTTTAATCTATGTATTTATGTAGAAAGAGAAAAATATAAAACATGACACATATGAGCATCTACTATTACAAGTTCCTTACATGGTTCCTCACAGTAAATTGTGAGATTGGTAATAGCTTTACTTACAGATGAGAAAACTGAGGTTCAACAAATCTTAGGAATTTGTTTAAGATCACACAGCTAATTAATGATAGATAAAGACTGATTTTTAGTCTATGTGATTTTAATCCCACGCTGTTTTCACTCTGCTGTGCCATCACCTTTCTGCAAACCCTCTAAGGAAAGAAAACAAATCAACAAAAGAAACGGATAATGATTACTTCCTTTACAAATGTGTTCTCACTCTGGATTTTGTTCAATGATTGGTATTTAAAATAGCCTTTGTTTTTATATGCAATTCACTGAATAGAGTTTTCAGGAGTATAAGTGTTACAGTACAGAGTATTATAAGTATTATATATATATGATATATATAACCCATATACACATATATGTATACAGCATTACCCAATAGTTGTAACATATACATATATATTATATATATTATATATACATACATATACTATATATATATATATATATATATTTATATATATATATATTACACATGACCCTAGTGGTAAAGAACCTGTCGCCAGTGCAGAAGGCACAAAGATGATGGTTCGATCCCTGGATCAGCAAGATCCTCCTCCTTGGAAGAGGACATGGCAACCTGCTCCAGTACTCTTGCCTGGGAAATCCCATGGACAGTGAAGCTTGGTGGGCTACAGTCCATGAGGTTGCTAAAGAGTCAAACATGACTTAGTGACTAAACAGCAAAGTATTACATGCCATGAGGTATGTCCTTTAAAACTAATGTAACGGGGCATCCTTGGTGCTTCACTGGTTAAGAAAATACCTGCCAATTTAGGGAACACGGGTTTGATTCCAGGTCTGGGAAGATCCCACATGTCATGAGGCAACTAAACCCATGGGACACAACTACTGAGCCTATGAGCTGAAACTACACACTGAGCTGAGTCCACATACTGCAACTATGAAGCTTGAATGCCCTAGAACTCACACTCTACAAAAAAGATACCACCACATTTGTGTACCACAAATGAAGAGTAGCCCCCTCTCACTGCAACTAGAGAAAACATGCACAGTGAACAAGAGAAAGCTGCAGCAATGAAGACCCAGTGCTGCCAAAAATAAATAAATACAAAATTTAATTAATAAGATGAATAATAGATATGTTTTGGGTTTTCAAAGATCTCTGTTGCTGTATTACATGTGTATTACTAACTGACATCTAGGTAGAAATCATTGCAGAGAATAGAAATGTCACTGAGAGGAGTCCGTATATGTGAGGCATCAGGATGGTCAAATGTTGCAAGGCTTATTCAGTCCAACAGTGAGTCAGATAGTGCTTAGGCTAGGGCAGACAAAGGTACAAAACAACTTTTCTGCCATCAAGTCCCATAAATAGTATGGTTTCAAGGTAATAATTAGAGATGTCTATAGAGATAGAGTGATATAGTCACATATTTCTAGTGATGCATTATATACATCATGTTTCCCAAGTCACATTAGGTAAGAGATAAAATAAGGGGATCAGAATAGCAGTACAGATATATTGTTTCTTTGATTCTGCCTATCTACTTGTTTTCTTTAAAATGGCTACCGGTCACTTTTGAGTTGTCCTTAGTGTTTTACCATAATGGACATGCTCAAACACCATTTTACTTTTTTCCAGCCACAGCTTCTCTGTCTAGGGTAGGGTCTGCAGCCAAATGTCCCTGTGCCAAAGAGCAGATGCTACTGCCTAGGGTGCTTGCCTTGGCTCCCTCCTACCTCTGGCCTCCAGCTTTTCCCAGTACTAAAGCTGTTTCATTGTGCCAAGTCATTAATGGGGACAGCTTTGGTGCAGAAATCTCATGCTGTGTTCTCCACTGGTCTGTGGAGAATCCCTCTCTCCCGCTTTTGTATCACACTCCTAGTCTATGTCTTTAGGTTTCCTCTGTGTGGACAAAATAAAGCTACATTAGAGTAATGCCCCAAATTTTCCTTTGTCTTCATTTATTAGACTGCAGTAACCTACTTGGCCCCACCCATGTCTGAGCATCTTAAGTATGGGAGTCTGAGAGCATTTCTGTACCTACAGAAACAAGTCTGTTCAGATTTTTCTACCTGCTGAGTCCTCTCTAGACCTGTTTTTCTATGCTCCAGTCTCTTCCCTCTAAGCAAAGAATGCTTAAAAATAGAGCCTATGGGATCATGCGCCTCAGCTACACAATTTTGGATCCTACAAAGCACCAGGTCCTTATAATAAAAATGTCCATGTTTTGCTTAAGAGGAGCTAAGTTAGTGTCTCTTACTTTCAACAAAAAGAATCTCGACTGAAACAAGCATGGAAGGAAGGAATGCTTTTTCTCTGAACATGGTTACTTTTTTTGTTCTAAATTCTTTCAGTTCTTCAGTATTCCCAAGATTATCCCCTAACTCTACATTCCTAGTTATATCCTATGGAATGTGTCTCTCGTATGAATTAATGTTTGAGGGCTTAACTCATTTTTCTGAGGTGATGTGTTGTTAGCATCAATTAACAGAACAGATTATTGGGTAATTTCCTTTTCCTCTGATACTACAAAGTTTGACATTTTCAGTCTCCTTAATATATTTATATTTTATAAACAGCTAAATTGGGAAATGTTCTTTTAATAAACAACTCTCAGTGCAGCTCATCTGTAAACAGTATGAACTTATAAAGGTCTTATATATAAAGTCCTGGCTATAAGCTGAGAGACTTATAATTTGGTCACAGGTCCCTCATTTACTTGTTGTGTAACTTTAATTCAGGCTTTTAGTACGCCTGAAATGATTTCATCATCTTTAAAACAGACAAGTGACAGATGTTATGAAAAGGGCATTGTTATGAAAAGTACAGAGTATTAAGAATAGAAATGGCAAACCAGACATTGAGAGTACTTTCTCAGTTTCTTTGTAGAAGATGTGTACAACTTCTTATTTGAATGCTTTTCGTGATACTTTTGGAAGTACTACAAGAAAAGATTTCAAATAGCATTTACACTAAAATTAGTAGAGAAATAATGATGTACTTGAATGAATAAATATTTTTGGTAGTATATAGTATCTATTTTGGGCCTCTCAGGTGGTGCTAGTGGTAAAGAACCCACCTGCCAATGCAGGAGGCACAGGAGGCATGGGTTTGATCCTTGGGTTGGGAAGATCGCCTGGAGAAGGGTAGGACCACCCTCTCCAGTATTCTTGCCTGGAGAATCCCGCCTGGAGGGAAAGGGTGAAGTGGTGTACTCTAAGCAAAGAATGCTTAAAAATAGAGCCTATGGGATCATGCGCCTCAGCTACACAATTTTGGATCCTACAAAGCACCAGGTCCTTATAATAAAAATGTCCATGTTTTGCTTAAGAGGAGCTAAGTTAGTGTCTCTTACTTTCAACAAAAAGAATCTCGACTGAAACAAGCATGGAAGGAAGGAATGCTTTTCTCTGAACATGGTTACTTTTTTTGTTCTAAATTCTTTCAGTTCTTCAGTATTCCCAAGATTATCCCCTAACTCTACATTCCTAGTTATATCCTATGGAATGTGTCTCTCGTATGAATTAATGTTTGAGGGCTTAACTCATTTTTCTGAGGTGATGTGTTGTTAGCATCAATTAACAGAACAGATTATTGGGTAATTTCCTTTTCCTCTGATACTACAAAGTTTGACATTTTCAGTCTCCTTAATATATTTATATTTTATAAACAGCTAAATTGGGAAATGTTCTTTTAATAAACAACTCTCAGTGCAGCTCATCTGTAAACAGTATGAACTTATAAAGGTCTTATATATAAAGTCCTGGCTATAAGCTGAGAGACTTATAATTTGGTCACAGGTCCCTCATTTACTTGTTGTGTAACTTTAATTCAGGCTTTTAGTACGCCTGAAATGATTTCATCATCTTTAAAACAGACAAGTGACAGATGTTATGAAAAGGGCATTGTTATGAAAAGTACAGAGTATTAAGAATAGAAATGGCAAACCAGACATTGAGAGTACTTTCTCAGTTTCTTTGTAGAAGATGTGTACAACTTCTTATTTGAATGCTTTTCGTGATACTTTTGGAAGTACTACAAGAAAAGATTTCAAATAGCATTTACACTAAAATTAGTAGAGAAATAATGATGTACTTGAATGAATAAATATTTTTGGTAGTATATAGTATCTATTTTGGGCCTCTCAGGTGGTGCTAGTGGTAAAGAACCCACCTGCCAATGCAGGAGGCACAGGAGGCATGGGTTTGATCCTTGGGTTGGGAAGATCGCCTGGAGAAGGGTAGGACCACCCTCTCCAGTATTCTTGCCTGGAGAATCTCAAGGACAGAAGAGCCTGGCTGGCTGCAGTCCATAGGGTTGCAAAGAGTCAGATACAGTTGAAGTGGTGTTAGCATACATGCACATAATATATATTTATGAATTTATTAGAATGAAGTAAAATATGTATTTCTGTTAGAATCTTTGTAGTCTTTTTAGTGTTTGATACAGATGATATCTTCTCCAGATTGATTATAATCAACCTACCTAAGCAGTTGCTAACTCAATCAGATTTTAGAATAAGTAGAGGAGATTCAGGGATGAAGTCTAATCCTGGGGTTTCTTCAGAGATGGTGAAGATATTAATAAGCCCAATTTTTCAGTAGGTGCTAGACATCATCATCCGAATTGAATTAAAAATTGAGATTAATCAAATAATGAATTTGGTTCTTCTGATGATTGTTCACCCAAGAACATTCTCTTACTTGACCTTCCAAGTATTGCTTTCTACTTTCACGCCAATCCTAACAACACCTTTTTCATTAACATTTTACACACAGTTATTGTATGTTTGTTGAGACCTTTGGTTTGGTTTTATCACCCTTGGAATTACTAATGCAATTTAACATGATGTATTCAGAATGTGATTATGACTAAATTATCTAAGACATGAAAAATGACTAAAAGAGTATGAGCCTATACCTTTAAAGTAATTTAAAACTGGTTTGTTTTTATCAAGTCAATTAATTTCAATAGAACATATCACTAAACATATTGCACTGTAACTACTAGCTTTTATTTTTATTCAGCATGAACACATGGAATCTTCTAATTATCAAAAATTCTGAATTAGTGGTATATAAATCAATGAGGCAATGTCTTCTGGGTGCAATTGTGTCCTCTAGTTTTTCCTCTTTCTCTGTAACATATTCCCTGCTTCTAGAAATAAATTGGATGAAGCTTCCTTTCACCCTTTGCAAGATAAATTGAGTTTCCTTGTGTGAAAGTAAAGCAACTAGAAAAAATAGTTTTTTTTTTTTTTTCCATTTTGGGCAGCTCTGTTGAGTTATAGTGTCATTGCACAGCAGGCTTTTATAGATAAGGAAGTCAGGTGTAGAGGAACAGAGTTCTCAAGGAGAAAGAGGCATATTTGGGGAGAAAGGAGAAATCATATGTGCTAAGACTGTGATTTGTGATCTACTTGAGAAAAGGGAGGACAGAATGTTGGGCAGAACATGGACTAAGGGAACAGACTAGTGTTAGGTTTTAACAGGGCCACTGCAAGTAGACATTAAGTGTGCTTGGCAGTTTATAAAATCACATTTAATATTCATACCAACTCTGAAAGGTAGGTAGTATTATCTAAATTTTACCGGTGAAGAAATTGTAGGTCAGGGAATTGAAATGACTGGGAAGGGACAGGATGAGGAATTTGATGCCAGGTTTTTTGATTCTAATAGGTCCATTCAAGTCCTGCCTATCCCCACCTTCCAGAGTCTTCTTTGTCTTCCACAGAAAGTGTCTGATAGCTGATTTAAAAGTCAGCCTGTGACTGTGGAGCTAGAGTATAGGATAAAGGGAATGGCACCCTGCCAGCCCCAGTATTCTTGCCTGATGAGTTCCATGGACAGAGGATGATGCTTCTTCCTTTGGGATCAGTCTCAGGACATCTGTACACATCTGGAACCATTAGACTTTATAAAATCCTCACAGCATAGTCTCCTTTCCTCTCTATCTGGGTATTTGCTGAATGTCATCGCTTCAAATTTGACAAGTTCCTGAAGGTATGCAACAGGTTTGTTTTGCTCACCCCTTTGTAGGCAGTATAGCCCAATACAATGCAGGAGCATAGCAATGTTTGGATAAATTTAAAGTTATCCAATTATAGATACATTTAAAAAAGAAACCTTATTTTTAGAGCAGTTTTATTGATATACAGAATTATAGTGAAGATGGTACAATCTTCCCATATATTCCACATTCAGTTCCCACTATCATTAATGTCTTACATTAGTGTGGAACATTTGTCACAATTAGTGGACCAGTATTGATGTTATGGGCTTCCCTGGTGACTCAGACAATGAAGAAATTGCCTGCAATGCAGGAGACCTGAATTTGATCCCTGGGTTGAGAAGATCTCCTGGAGAAGGGAATGGCAACCCACCCAGTATTCTTTCCTGGAGAATTCCATGAACAGAGAAGCCTGGCAGGCTACAGTCTATAGAGTTGAAAAGAGTAGGACATGACTGAGTTACTGACACTTTCACTTTTCATTGATACCTTATTAACTAAATCCATACTTTATTCAGAAATCTTGTGAACTCTATTTTTTTTTGCCGTTTCTATTGATCTTTATTTATTTCCATCCATCTTTGTTCTCTGGCCTGTATGGGCCTCCCATTGCAGCGATCTCTCTCGTTGTAGAGCACCAGTTCTGGGCACATGCGCTCTGGAGCACTGGCTCGTAATTGGACACACCAATCCAGCCACTCTGCGTCACATGGGATCTTCCTAGGCCAGGGATCAAACCAGCACCCCTTGCACTGCAAGGTGGTGTTCTTACCCACTGGACTACCAGGGAAGTCCTCTATTTTTTTTTTTAATTTAATATCCTTTTAAATTTTCAGAATCACATCTAGGATACAGCAGTACATTTAGTAGCCATGTCTTTGGCTGTGACAATTTTTCATCTCTGTTTTGAGGACCTTGACAATTTTGTGGAACACTAGCCATCTATTTTGTAGAATATCCCTCAGTTGAGATTTGTCTAATTTTGTTTTTCTCATTGTTGGATTGGGTAATATGTTTTGGAGAGCATGACCACTTAGATAGAGTGCCATTCTCACTATATCCTATCAAGGGTACCTACTCTCCATGTGACTTATCGCTATTGATGTTAACTTTGATCACCTGGCTTGAGGCAGTGCTTGTGAGGTTTCTCTCCTATAATGTTACTCTTTTTTTTTTTTCTCCCCTTCCACTGTACTCTTTGGAAGAAAATCACTATGTGCAGTCCACACTTAAGTAGTGGGGATGTGCTCCATCTTTTTTAGGGTGGAGTATCTACATAAATTATTTAGAATTTTTCTGCACAGGAAATTTATTTCTACTCTACTTTTGTATCCAAGTATTTACATCAATATGAACTCATGGATATTTACTTTATGCTTTGGGGTAGAATCCAATACTACATTATTTTGTTTTCTGAGATTATTTCAACTGTTGCTTTCAGTTGGCTACTGTATACCTTTGACATTCCCCTCCCACCCAACTCCTCATCAGTGCAGGACTTTGTTTTGTTTTGGGTACTTTCTGACACTATAAGATACTCCAGGCTGATTTTGCATATTGTATGTCAAAGCCCTAGAATCATCTCTTTCTCCAAGGAATTCTCATTCCTTTTGTTGGAGAGTGGTATTAGAAACCAAGATCTGGGCCTTATAAATGCTCATTGCTACTGGGGTGTCATTGCATCAGTGTCTTCTCAGGTGACAAAGCAAGGAGATATACGTGTGTATCCTTACTAGTATTTATACACATATCTATAAACATTTTTACATGCAATCATTTGTGTCCATGCTAGCTAAATATTAGTTTATACTGATGTCTATAACTCGTTACCACATGGACCATTCTAGACTCTTCCCATTGCTTATCTGTAACCTTCTACTCCAATAGTGAGAAGCCTAGTTTCCATTGTTGGCAATCCATTTGCTTACTAATTCAGTTCCAATATCCATTAGTGGTTTTATAATTGGTAACCTATACTTATGGGAGACAACTTTATCAAGTATAGAACATGTAGAACTGCTTTTAGACTTACAGACCCCACTGATTTCCAGTGTATTGGGGAAGAGTACCCTAATTCTCTACTCTGTTCATTGAGGTTGTTTCATACATCTGTAATAGATTTAGATTTCTTTGTCACATTCTGAATTCAGTCCTGGGATACTGTGACCTCCAAAATGATTCTTTAAATATTTGCATATGTTAGGGTTGCACTTCGTGTTGTAATGTTCTGTGGACTTTGACAAATGTGTAATGTCATGTATCCACTATTTCATTATCATACAGAATAGTTTCCTCACCCTAGAAGTATCTTGCACTTCACCTATTCAACCCTACCTGCTCACCTCCCACCTGAATATCTGGCAACCACTGATCTGTTTAACATCTCCCTTGTTTAGCCTCTTTCAGAAAGTCACATAATTGGAAATACACAGTATGTTTTTAACTACTGAATAATATTTCATTGTGTGAATGTAGTAAAGTTTGTTTATCCATTCCTATTGAAGAGCATTTTGGTTGCTTCCAGTTTTTGGTAATTATGAATAGAGCTGATATAAACATTCAAGTGCATATTTGTATGGACATTGTAACTCAGTTGGGTGAACACTTGGAAGCACAACTGATGATACATTCCCTCCCACCCAACTCCTCATCAGTGCAGGACTTTGTTTTGTTTTGGGTACTTTCTGACACTATAAGATACTCCAGGCTGATTTTGCATATTGTATGTCAAAGCCCTAGAATCATCTCTTTCTCCAAGGAATTCTCATTCCTTTTGTTGGAGAGTGGTATTAGAAACCAAGATCTGGGCCTTATAAATGCTCATTGCTACTGGGGTGTCATTGCATCAGTGTCTTCTCAGGTGACAAAGCAAGGAGATATACGTGTGTATCCTTACTAGTATTTATACACATATCTATAAACATTTTTACATGCAATCATTTGTGTCCATGCTAGCTAAATATTAGTTTATACTGATGTCTATAACTCGTTACCACATGGACCATTCTAGACTCTTCCCATTGCTTATCTGTAACCTTCTACTCCAATAGTGAGAAGCCTAGTTTCCATTGTTGGCAATCCATTTGCTTACTAATTCAGTTCCAATATCCATTAGTGGTTTTATAATTGGTAACCTATACTTATGGGAGACAACTTTATCAAGTATAGAACATGTAGAACTGCTTTTAGACTTACAGACCCCACTGATTTCCAGTGTATTGGGGAAGAGTACCCTAATTCTCTACTCTGTTCATTGAGGTTGTTTCATACATCTGTAATAGATTTAGATTTCTTTGTCACATTCTGAATTCAGTCCTGGGATACTGTGACCTCCAAAATGATTCTTTAAATATTTGCATATGTTAGGGTTGCACTTCGTGTTGTAATGTTCTGTGGACTTTGACAAATGTGTAATGTCATGTATCCACTATTTCATTATCATACAGAATAGTTTCCTCACCCTAGAAGTATCTTGCACTTCACCTATTCAACCCTACCTGCTCACCTCCCACCTGAATATCTGGCAACCACTGATCTGTTTAACATCTCCCTTGTTTAGCCTCTTTCAGAAAGTCACATAATTGGAAATACACAGTATGTTTTTAACTACTGAATAATATTTCATTGTGTGAATGTAGTAAAGTTTGTTTATCCATTCCTATTGAAGAGCATTTTGGTTGCTTCCAGTTTTTGGTAATTATGAATAGAGCTGATATAAACATTCAAGTGCATATTTGTATGGACATTGTAACTCAGTTGGGTGAACACTTGGAAGCACAACTGATGATAAGACTATTAGTTTTATAAGCAACTGTCTTCCAAAATGGATATACCATTTTGTATTCCCACCAGCAATAAATGAGAATTCCTATTGCTTCACATTACATACTTGTATTAAGTTAGTATTGTCAGTGTGTTGGATTTTAGCCATTTGAATAGGTGTGTAGTGGTGTCTCTTTATTTAGTTGATGAATTTTTCACAAGGAAGGGTACCATTCAATCATGTTTCCTCTAAATGTACAATTTATAAATTGTCTTCTGGACCAAACCCTTGTTCTACAAATCAGCAAAATGAGGACCCATTACTTTTCAAAGTCCCAGTGGAATCTGGTAGAATAGAAGTCACACTAAGGCTATTAGAGGGACAAAAAAACCCCAAACATTGGTCTTTTGCAATATCAGAGCTAAGTTTGCTGGGTAGCATTTTAAGAAGTCACGTGGCAAGAGAGGTCTTTAAGGAAGTTATGAAACTTCAGAAATAGAGACATGAACTGTAAGCATGAGCAGATCCCTTGTGCCAGGAATTATGGGAGCTCAGGGGATATTGGGCCATGCTTCTGAGGCTGAGGTGGAAAGCCACTGAATAGCCAATTCTGTTAGCTTTATACTGAGAAAAACTCTACTTCTTGATTTTAAGACTGCATCTTTTTTAAAACCTGTAAGTATTAGAGCAAATCTATGGGACACTGGCAGGGGAAATATACCCCTCTATTCTTTACATTTGCTGTTTGTAAAACAAAAATATGGAATAAGTGCATGTGCTGCTTACCTAGAATTTTTGTCTGGATATGAAAATCTTGACTGCAATGTTCAGTGAAGTTTCATTCTGGTCCAGAAGTCTTGATGTAACAATATATGAAGAAATTTTTTATCTTGGATTTTATTAAGAAAATGAAAGAATTTGTGTTTAGTGAATCTGTATTATGAACTTTATGAAAATTATGAAATTTATTTATAAAATGCATTTCATAAATTATGAAATTTATTTATTAAAATTATATGAACTTTACAGTTAATATGAGCAAAATAGCAATGTATAACAAACTAAAAACCCTGTTCTGGTAGTAATTCTGATTTCTCCATCCCAAGAAACTGATGAAACCCTCTGCTAGACACGACCAAGGAAAACATTTCTGTTTCAGTTTTTATACAGTGCCTACCTTGCTATTCTGCTGTGCCTTACTCATATCTGAGACACCATGTGCAGATAGATTGCTTTCTTCATTGGTTGTACATCTAATTGCATAGAATTTTCTGTATTTCTATTTGAAATTGCACCAAGTTCAGATGCAATGTTTTGAGAGCAAATATGTTTATTATCTCTAGCCATCTTTTTCAGGTAATTGTTTAACCATAATCAAAGCTCTGCAAGACACTGGATTCAGTTCTTCCTATTGCATTGCACATGTATGTTCTGACCTGTGCTTTCCTGGTGATTTTTGCTTTGTGGAGAAAAAAGGCTGCTGCTTAAGTAGGGATGGTATGAAAATGTCCCCCAAAGACAGAGAATTTGTAGGTTCTTTAGGTTGATCATATGGACATTAGTAATTTCCTGGTGTGGCAGTTGGAATGGGGGTTCCCAGCATTATTTTTCCCTACCCAGCAGTGGCCAGGGAGGCCCTGTGTGCCAGCCTCCTTTTAAGGGCAATACTTTCTAGAAGGAAAGATGCCAAATATGTTGAATCACTTTGGGATCTGTAAGTTCTGTGTACTTGTCTGACTTGAAGACATGAGATGGGTCTCAGGAGACTGGCTACGAAATTTCCTGGTTTTATTCTTTTCTGTTTCAACGGATGGAAGGTTGGGGTGGTAACAGCCTCAAGGAGCTCTCTTCTGAAGACCTCACTTCTGCTTCAAGATTCTCAGGTCCTTTCTCTTCAGCTTTCCTCTCTCTTTTTTATTTTTAACACCTGTCATTTTGTATTAGTGTACAGTCAATTAATAGTGTTTGACAGTTTCAGGTGAACAGTGAAGGGACTCGGCCATACATACACATGCGTCCAGTCTCCCCCATATCTCCCTGCCATCCAGGCTAGCACATAACATCAAAAAGAGTTCCATGTGCTATACAATAGATTTTTGTTGGTTATCCATTTTATTGATTTTTTAATTATTTTTTTGAATGTTTATTTCTTTATTTTAAAATTTTTACAGTTTTGTTGTTTACAGACATGCACATTCCCAGATTGGTCATATGCATATCCCTGGTCCCCTCCCCCCTCCCAGGTCCCCCCATCCCACCCCTCCAGGCCATTGCACCAAGCCATTGTTAAGTACTCCTATTCCCTTAGCACAATGACAGTAGCTATCTTTTTCACACATGATAGTTTAAGTTTCCATGTTACTTTCTCTATGCCTCCCACCCACTGTTCATTCCCCACAATGTCCGTGTGTCTATTCTCTGAAGGTTTTTCCATGGGTTCACTTGCATGTGTTATCATTACCCTTTTACTAGATTCCATATATATGTGTTAGTATACTGTACTTGTCCTTCTCTTTTTGACTGACTTTACTTTTTATAATAGGTTCTAGATCCAACCACCTCATTAAGACTGATTCTTCTGCATTTCTTTTAACAGCTGCATAGTATTCCATCGTATATATGTACCAGAGCTTATTTATCCATTCATTTGTCAATGGACACCTTGGTTGCTTCAGTTATCCATTTTAAACAGCAGTGTGCACATGACTTTCCCAAATTCCTTAACTATCCACCTCCCTCTGTAACTATGAGTTCATTTTCTAAGTCTGAGTGTCTTTCTGTATTGCAAATAAGTTCATTTGTATCATCTCTTTTTATAATCCATATAAAAGGGATGTCATATAATATTTCTCCTTTTCTGTCTGATTTACTTCACTCAGTATGAAACTCAGTAGGTCCATTCATGTTGCTGCAAGTGGCCTTTTTTCATTCTTTTTAATGGTTGAGTAATATTTCATTATATATGTGTGTGTGTGTGTGTGTGTGTGTGTGTATATGTATACAATATCTTATTTATCCATTCCTCTGTCAATGGACATTTAGGTTGTTTCCATGTCTTGGCCATTGCAAATCTTTCTATTTTGTTTCCCAAAAGATCTTCAAACTCAGGCAATTTAGTTACATTGATATTGCCTACCTGCAGTGATGTGAGAGCTGAAATAGAATTGGTAGAGAGTGCCAAGAAGAAAGTTTGTGAAGGAAGATGAAGTGCTTACTTACAAGGTGTGGTTTTAAAGGACTCTAAAAATCCTTTTTGACTCCTCTGCTCAAGGATTTCCCTTCCTGATCCTGCCAAAGCTCTTGGAAATTCCCCAAATCATCTAGTCCCTTGGGTTTGAATGCTAAAGTCTTTTGTGAAGTACATGTGCTGTGTAGGTGCAGGAACGGTGAAAAATTGAACTCAGATTAATTTACCCGTTAAGCCATAGTAATTTAGCTAGGGGATAGGATATTCTTGAAGGAAGAGGATGTGAGAAAGGTGAGATTTGATTTGGGAAGGGAAGTGATTCCTACCTTGTGTAGTTTTAAATTCCTAAGTGAGTATTTCAAAGATCTCCTCCCCAGGAAAAACAAAAACAAAAACCCCATACAATGGAAGTGACTTTTGCAGCCGGGCGTGTTCAAAAGTCAAAACTTGTGGCAATGTTTTTGCTTGAAAAGCCCTTAAGTAATCTGTGAAGTATGGTATAAGTGGTTTTGAGGTATTTTGCTCTTCTGTAATTCTTACGCATATTTAAATTTGATTGCCATTGATCTTGACCAAGGATGGAATAAAAAGAAGACAAATGCTCAAATATCTGACCCTTCACAACATTCTGCCTTTGAAGCACCTATTAAACCTCAGGAGGAGAAAGGGAGAGAAGTGTCAATCCTGAAGCATGCCTGCAGGGTATATTCCATTCTTGCTTTATTATTGAGCCACTATAACCTTAGAGTATGCTAATAGGTTTGTTAGTGGTTGAAGGTTGAAAGTAATTAGCTGCAAGTCTAGATTCTAAAGCCAAAATAAAAGTTAAATTTGCTGGTTACCTAAAACCAACACAAAACTAAATCAACTATGCTCCAACAAAAATTAAAAGAAAGAAATATCTATGTACTCTAGAACCTGTAAAACAAGCTGAATTGCTAATACTGCTTTCAAAGGGAAACCTAAGTACAGTGTCCAATGTTTTAATACAAAATAAAAAGCATTCATCACTAAGACAATTTTTGGACAAAATTTGGCTCCACTGCACGCACAAAGCTAACTCTTGATTCAGGGAGTTTGTTGTTTCAGGTGGCTGAAGGGAGAGAAAGCAGAGCAGCTGGGGAGAGAACGGAACCGAAGGTGATGAGAACAGGGCAGAGAACAGAGAGAGGTGGGGGTGGAGGTGGGGAGAGAGAGGAGAAGAGGATTGTGTTAAAGTCTCTCTGCTGACCTTCAGTTTTTCCTTGGACCAACCCCAGCTGGAGACCTCTCTCCTCTGTAAAATTCCCTTTGCTCTGTCTTTTCTTTACTCCTCTCCCACTCTTTTCTCTCTCCATATGCCCAGTGTTCTCCCCTGGCCTCTTAGCACTCAGCAAGTGAGACCCAAAGGAAGTTCCCAGTTGAATAAAGGAAAAACATCAAGCAGACTTATCGCTACTTCCCTGATTCCTCTGGGCTTTATTGCTATTAATTTTCTCATGCAGTGTTTCTGTGAGACAGCTGTGTTTTCAGTTGGAGAAAAGCTTGTGACCTAAAGGACAGTAAAAAAGATGCCATTAAGAAGGGAGTAGAGAATAGGAAAGTCAGGATTTCTTTAAATAGCATCGACTGTAGCCAGTTTCCATATTTTCTACAAAATCTTGCCTGGCTGAATAGAAAGTAGATGGCCATTCTCTCTGGTCTGATGGTTTCCAATTTCTTTTTTGGCACAGGGTCATGAATGACACATTTCTTAGTATCTGGTGAGACCATTCATTTATTTACTCTTTAAGCAAGTCCATAAATCTGTTAGTTGGGAAGTTAATAAGTGAGTTAGAGCTCATTGGATAATCCTCTGCCAAACTTCTTGCTTTATTATTGAGCCACTATAACCTTAGAGTATGCTAATAGGTTTGTTAGTGGTTGAAGGTTGAAAGTAATTAGCTGCAAGTCTAGATTCTAAAGCCAAAATAAAAGTTAAATTTGCTGGTTACCTAAAACCAACACAAAACTAAATCAACTATGCTCCAACAAAAATTAAAAGAAAGAAATATCTATGTACTCTAGAACCTGTAAAACAAGCTGAATTGCTAATACTGCTTTCAAAGGGAAACCTAAGTACAGTGTCCAATGTTTTAATACAAAATAAAAAGCATTCATCACTAAGACAATTTTTGGACAAAATTTGGCTCCACTGCACGCACAAAGCTAACTCTTGATTCAGGGAGTTTGTTGTTTCAGGTGGCTGAAGGGAGAGAAAGCAGAGCAGCTGGGGAGAGAACGGAACCGAAGGTGATGAGAACAGGGCAGAGAACAGAGAGAGGTGGGGGTGGAGGTGGGGAGAGAGAGGAGAAGAGGATTGTGTTAAAGTCTCTCTGCTGACCTTCAGTTTTTCCTTGGACCAACCCCAGCTGGAGACCTCTCCTCTGTAAAATTCCCTTTGCTCTGTCTTTTCTTTACTCCTCTCCCACTCTTTTCTCTCTCCATATGCCCAGTGTTCTCCCCTGGCCTCTTAGCACTCAGCAAGTGAGACCCAAAGGAAGTTCCCAGTTGAATAAAGGAAAAACATCAAGCAGACTTATCGCTACTTCCCTGATTCCTCTGGGCTTTATTGCTATTAATTTTCTCATGCAGTGTTTCTGTGAGACAGCTGTGTTTTCAGTTGGAGAAAAGCTTGTGACCTAAAGGACAGTAAAAAAGATGCCATTAAGAAGGGAGTAGAGAATAGGAAAGTCAGGATTTCTTTAAATAGCATCGACTGTAGCCAGTTTCCATATTTTCTACAAAATCTTGCCTGGCTGAATAGAAAGTAGATGGCCATTCTCTCTGGTCTGATGGTTTCCAATTTCTTTTTTGGCACAGGGTCATGAATGACACATTTCTTAGTATCTGGTGAGACCATTCATTTATTTACTCTTTAAGCAAGTCCATAAATCTGTTAGTTGGGAAGTTAATAAGTGAGTTAGGAGCTCTGGTCATTGCAAAAGTTATAATCTCTCTCTTGATACGTAAAGGCACAACTCTACTTCTGACCCTATTTCCTTATTTGATAGGAAATAGAAAGGAGCCAATATGATTTAATTTATTTTGTTTATTGTCCAGATTAAATGAGATGATGTAGATGATGCATGATTGAAATCGTACCTGAGCACCTGCAAACAACTTGATAGATGTCAGTTTCACCTTCCTATTCTGGACATGTATTCCCACACTCCACAAGTTTCTTTTCCCATCAGAACCTAGAGCCCATTACTCAGAGCCCTGGTGCATGGCAAGAAGCAATAGGACACAGTTATGCCTGCTAAAACCCCTTGCTGTTGTTCGGTCACTAAGTCATGTCTGACTCTTGGCAACGCCATGGAGTGTAGCATGTTGGGTTTTAGCCATTGGGGGATCTTCTAACTTTACACAGGAAAGAGTGGCCATGACTGGCTTTGATATCCTTTACAATAAATTTCTATACCTTTAAGTTATATTTCTCAAATTAAAAACTCTACTGATTTTATGGAGATATACCCCATTTGATCAAGATAGAAAATTTGTGAGATCCTTTTCCATGTATGTGATCTGCAGACTAAAGGATTTTGAAGTCATATTGCTGGATTTAAAATATTTTTTCATGCTAAGTATCAATTTAATAGGAAGTAATAATTTCATAGACAGGAATTATGAATTAGCAGTGTTATATTTTCTTATATATATGTGCTTGGGTCATTAAAATATGCTATTTAATAAGTCACACAGTTTTTCACAATCACAAGTTTTTTTTGCACTCAGCAAGTGAGACCCAAAGGAAGTTCCCAGTCAAGCAGACTTATCGCTACTTCCTGATTCCTCTGGGCTTTATTGCTATTAATTTTCTCATGCAGTGTTTCTGTGAGACAGCTGTGTTTTCAGTTGGAGAAAAGCTTGTGACCTAAAGGACAGTAAAAAAGATGCCATTAAGAAGGGAGTAGAGAATAGGAAAGTCAGGATTTCTTTAAATAGCATCGACTGTAGCCAGTTTCCATATTTTCTACAAAATCTTGCCTGGCTGAATAGAAAGTAGATGGCCATTCTCTCTGGTCTGATGGTTTCCAATTTCTTTTTTGGCACAGGGTCATGAATGACACATTTCTTAGTATCTGGTGAGACCATTCATTTATTTACTCTTTAAGCAAGTCCATAAATCTGTTAGTTGGGAAGTTAATAAGTGAGTTAGGAGCTCTGGTCATTGCAAAAGTTATAATCTCTCTCTTGATACGTAAAGGCACAACTCTACTTCTGACCCTATTTCCTTATTTGATAGGAAATAGAAAGGAGCCAATATGATTTAATTTATTTTGTTTATTGTCCAGATTAAATGAGATGATGTAGATGATGCATGATTGAAATCGTACCTGAGCACCTGCAAACAACTTGATAGATGTCAGTTTCACCTTCCTATTCTGGACATGTATTCCCACACTCCACAAGTTTCTTTTCCCATCAGAACCTAGAGCCCATTACTCAGAGCCCTGGTGCATGGCAAGAAGCAATAGGACACAGTTATGCCTGCTAAAACCCCTTGCTGTTGTTCGGTCACTAAGTCATGTCTGACTCTTGGCAACGCCATGGAGTGTAGCATGTTGGGTTTTAGCCATTGGGGGATCTTCTAACTTTACACAGGAAAGAGTGGCCATGACTGGCTTTGATATCCTTTACAATAAATTTCTATACCTTTAAGTTATATTTCTCAAATTAAAAACTCTACTGATTTTATGGAGATATACCCCATTTGATCAAGATAGAAAATTTGTGAGATCCTTTTCCATGTATGTGATCTGCAGACTAAAGGATTTTGAAGTCATATTGCTGGATTTAAAATATTTTTTCATGCTAAGTATCAATTTAATAGGAAGTAATAATTTCATAGACAGGAATTATGAATTAGCAGTGTTATATTTTCTTATATATATGTGCTTGGGTCATTAAAATATGCTATTTAATAAGTCACACATTTTAGTTTTTTTTCCTCACAATCACAAGTATTTTATTTTGCTTTTTTTTACAGAGTTTTGTCATTTATAGACATGTATAAATGTAGTTATGCTTTCATGTGAGTTCCATAAGGACAAAGTTTTTGCCTATTTTCTTCTTTTCATTGTAGAATCCCAATCTCATATTCATTTAGTGCCATGCCTGACACATAGTATGAACTAAAAAATATTTGTTGAAAGAATAAATGAATGATCTTGTCTAAGCAACTTAATTAAAGAACCAATCTAGACTCTGCCTGTCTGGAACATCTGAGTATATGGAGAGGTATTCTCAGGAGTGCTGAGATAAAATGTTTATGAGCACTTGCTATGTGTCTGGCATGGTGTTAGGCCCTATGGCTTCATGGTTAATGAGGCAGCCATGTCCCTTTCAATAAAATGAGCATATAGCTTAAGAGAGAAGAGATACTGTATTATAAACTGAATACTAGAGGCTATTTTTTGTGGAAAGGAAGGTTCTGAGAGCACTGCAGAGGGTCTATCTGTGAACAAAGGCAGAGTTTCTAAAGTGAATGTTAGAGACCATGAAAACATCTTGAAAACTTAAAAAAGTACTTCAGATGAAAGGTACTATTATCCAAGTCCTTGTGATTAGCTAGCTGGCTCCTTTCTGGTGCTCTTGGGATACAGAGGGAGGAGAATAGTTGTTCTGATGTGTGTATGACCCTGAGATGCACCTAAAGAACCAAGCCTGAATAGGACTGCAAGCTGTTTGTTCTAAAATTCTTCTTTTGAGGAAACATCTGTCTCTCTTTCAGGATGTCAACTATCACGTGGGTCTTCCAGCATTAGCATCTTTTCCAGCCATCTACAGTGTTTGCCTCCCCCACACACAGGTTTCATCACTGCGCACAAACACACATCTTTGTCCAAACTTCAGTACCAGGCTTTATGATGAAAGATTCTGCAAGATCTCATTGAAACCATTTTAAAGTTTCATAGTCCATGCACCTGTTCCCAAGGGCACTGTATACTTTATGTACAATACATTTATCACATTTATTAACTCGTGTGACCACAAGGGAAAATATACTACTGTTTGTCGACATTTCTGTTTTCCTGTTGTCATTATTTTCCCTTAGGGTCCGAGGATGGAAGAAAGCCTGAGACCTCATTTGGTTTCACTTCCTATCAAGCAGTCACATGGGCTTACTTTTTTTTTTTTTTTGCCACTTCTATTGGTCCTTCATTTGTTTGTTTTCATTCATCTTTGTTCTTTGGCCTCTGTGGGCCTCCCATCACAGTGGCCTCTCTCGCCTCAGAGCTCTGGCCCTGGGCTCACGGGCTCCAGAGCACTAACTCGGTAGTTGGACGCATCTGTCCAGCTGCTCCACAGCATATGGGATCCTTCTAGGCCAGGGATCAAACTGGCGCCCCTTGCACTGCAAGGCAGTGTCCTTACCCACTGGACCACCAAGGAAGCACTAGGCTCACTTTAAAATGAATCCTCCTACTTACATGGCACTTATAGAGGATGAAATTCTTTAGGTTCCTCTGGTAAATTATTCCACGGTAAATAGAGCTAAGTTTTTACAATGTTTGTTACATTTAGTGCAAGTATCTCCCATGACCTCTGAGGGTACGTGTTAAGTTTCAGTGGTATAGTAAAGAGATAAGGTCTTAGAATCAGGTGCATCTTGATTCAAATATGACCCCTGCTCCAGATGAATTATGTGACTTGAGACAATTACATGGCCATTTTGTATCCTTGTTTTCCCACCTTTGAGCTGAAGAAAATAACACTCAGATCAAGAAGATAATGTCTGTGACCCTGACATTGACCTAGTTTGTCTCACATGATGAATATTTGATAAATATTGGTTATCATTTTGCTCTGTATCAAGCATCTAATTATAATATATTTGGTAGCAGGAATCATGACTTGTTTGGGTTTGTATGCTGCACTGCAACAGCACTGTGGTTATAATGGATACTCAGAAATTGTGTATAAATGATTAACATGTAAGATAGTAAGTGGAGGAAATAGGTTCATGACAGGGGAAATCACTTGTACTTTCTCAAACCTAATTTATTCATTTGTAAAATAGTTTCTTTATAAATGACCTTTACAAATGAATATTTATGATGAGTATTTATTCTGCTTTATTACAACTCCTGAGAAGGAAGTTACTTAGGCAAAATTTCTGGGCCTAAGAATGATTTTGTTTTACTAATAATATGATTTTTAAATACTTTCATGTAGTTTATTTATCTACATTTTAAAACATCTTTCAGGGGACATGTTAGAAATTTTGCCATATTTTCTTGATTAGATTTGAGATGAACGGAGGTAAATGTTGAGTTTCTGTTCCTTTCAGTATTATTTCATGAACAGAGTAGAACCAGTAATTAACACTGATTACCAAAGTGAAAGTGGAGGTGGGGGAAGGAAGTCTAGGAGCAAACTCTTCAACAATCCACTTTGTCTGTTGTTCCGGTGACTAATGGCTTCAGCTTTCTCCCTGGAGTGTGTCCAAAGCTCTTCGCTGGATGTTCACCTTGACTCTGTCCAATATTCTCAACATCTGCTAAATGAAGTTGCAGTTTATGACAGTTCAGAAGCTGCATAAATGTAGCTTGGAAAGCTTGGGTTTTTACAATGTTTGTTACATTTAGTGCAAGTATCTCCCATGACCTCTGAGGGTACGTGTTAAGTTTCAGTGGTATAGTAAAGAGATAAGGTCTTAGAATCAGGTGCATCTTGATTCAAATATGACCCCTGCTCCAGATGAATTATGTGACTTGAGACAATTACATGGCCATTTTGTATCCTTGTTTTCCCACCTTTGAGCTGAAGAAAATAACACTCAGATCAAGAAGATAATGTCTGTGACCCTGACATTGACCTAGTTTGTCTCACATGATGAATATTTGATAAATATTGGTTATCATTTTGCTCTGTATCAAGCATCTAATTATAATATATTTGGTAGCAGGAATCATGACTTGTTTGGGTTTGTATGCTGCACTGCAACAGCACTGTGGTTATAATGGATACTCAGAAATTGTGTATAAATGATTAACATGTAAGATAGTAAGTGGAGGAAATAGGTTCATGACAGGGGAAATCACTTGTACTTTCTCAAACCTAATTTATTCATTTGTAAAATAGTTTCTTTATAAATGACCTTTTGCAACTGAATATTTATGATGAGTATTTATTCTGCTTTATTACAACTCCTGAGAAGGAAGTTACTTAGGCAAAATTTCTGGGCCTAAGAATGATTTTGTTTTACTAATAATATGATTTTTAAATACTTTCATGTAGTTTATTTATCTACATTTTAAAACATCTTTCAGGGGACATGTTAGAAATTTTGCCATATTTTCTTGATTAGATTTGAGATGAACGGAGGTAAATGTTGAGTTTCTGTTCCTTTCAGTATTATTTCATGAACAGAGTAGAACCAGTAATTAACACTGATTACCAAAGTGAAAGTGGAGGTGGGGGAAGGAAGTCTAGGAGCAAACTCTTCAACAATCCACTTTGTCTGTTGTTCCGGTGACTAATGGCTTCAGCTTTCTCCCTGGAGTGTGTCCAAAGCTCTTCGCTGGATGTTCACCTTGACTCTGTCCAATATTCTCAACATCTGCTAAATGAAGTTGCAGTTTATGACAGTTCAGAAGCTGCATAAATGTAGCTTGGAAAGCTTGGGTGCAATTCTTCTTAGACAATGATAAACTCACACGTACTCATTTAATTGTATTGATTTCTCAGTATTTGAAATTGTTTGGGGATTGAGGTGTGTGATGGGGCGGAATGGGAAAATTCCTTCTCATCACTTCTTAAGCACCCTTTGGAGTTTCCTGCTGCACTTGACTCTTTTCTGAAATGCTGCAGGTTCTAAGATGAATATTAATTACATCACAAAATTCTAAGAAAGTGAATTATCTTGTCAGTTTCATCAAGAACTCTCATGGATTCCCAAAGAGAACAGTAGCCTTCAGTTAAGTGGGTAAACCATTAGGTGGAGAAAGGAGCATGTCAGTCTTAGTGTAGTCTTCTCGTCTGATCACCAAACTGCAAATTTTATGGAGCTCCCAGTTTATACACTGATGTTGACTGAGACACATACTGGCAATACAGAAATAGTAATGATACATCAATAGAAACAGGTAAATAAGACTTTATCCTTGAGTGTGTAGACTTATATAAACCTGTGGTATTCTACAATGGAATTGTGCCATATTCATTTCTTTATTTCAACAGATAGGTGGAATTCCTTAGACTTTTGGATAGACTAACTTGAAATCTGGGAAAATTATTTGTCCAACTTCACATTAATTGATAACACCAATGAGAATAAAATGTGGATTAGTTGATAGAATTTCACACCTTTGCTCCATAAACACTGGATTCATTTCTTCATATTTAGCAGTTTGACTTTATGCCAATAATATCAATAAGAAGAAATCCAAACTTAAGGACAGTTTCATGTTGAATAAAATAATTTTAAACAAGTTATTTTGTCTTAACTTTCTAAACACTACGCCAGTGATTTCATCAGATATAGAGCAGGGTCTTTCCTTTGAGAACTTCCTTTTCCACAAACTGATTAAAAATTTACAATCCAGGAAATCCTTCTGGTACAAACCGGGGAAAATTGATATAAATAAAAATAAGGTAAAATGAAAACAGTGGGTAGAATTTGACATATTTACTTGATGAAATACAACAGATAGTTATGAAAGACAAATTATAGTTCAGAGTCCACTGACATTTATTTAATATCACTGTTGCATATATTAACTTATTTAATGTTTACATTAAACTGGTAAGGTAATTTTCACTATTCCCCCAATGCTCTTTTTTGAATACAAGAAAATGGATTCAGGGAGAAGTTAAATAATAGCCCCAGACAAGTATTTGGTATGTGTGGGAACCCAAATTCAATTCTCATTCCATCCAACTTCAGACCAGTGATTTTCCTCTTGTTGCTGACGACTCCCAACTTTTCTCATTCAATAAGGGTGATGGTTCCTGTGTGCCAACAGCAGTTTTCCTCTGTGGGGTAGGAATGTAGGAGTTTTCCCTTGAGATTCCATAGAATCTAGGTATGGGTAGATGCATATAGTTTGGAAAAGATGCCAGAGATAATTCTACTTCCCTACAACACACTTCAATGAACACTATCTGTGTTCTCTCACACCATAATGGTTTGATTTTAATCTATTGACTAGAAGAGAACATCTTCCAGATCTCTTGTTTAATAACTTGGCATTAATCTTTCCTGTATAAATTTACCAGGCAATAAGTTTCATGGAATATTTATGTGTTGATGTATTTCCTTCTCCCAGTAGTAAATCTTGAAACATATGGAGTAAGAAACTCAACATACAATTATATTAAGGTTCAATTAAGAAATAAACATCAGGGCTTCACCTGGTGGTCCAGTGGGTAAGGACACCGCCTTGCAGTGCAAGGAGCGCGGTTCGATCCCTGGCCTGGGAAGATCCCACGTGCGCGGAGCGCTGGACTGATGTGTCCATACGAGCCAGAGCTCTGGCGCATGCGCCCAGAGACGGCGCTCTGCGATAACAGACGCCACCGCGATGGGAGGCCCACAGGAGCCAAAGAACAAAGCTTAACTTTCTAAACACTACGCCAGTGATTTCATCAGATATAGAGCAGGGTCTTTCCTTTGAGAACTTCCTTTTCCACAAACTGATTAAAAATTTACAATCCAGGAAATCCTTCTGGTACAAACCGGGGAAAATTGATATAAATAAAAATAAGGTAAAATGAAAACAGTGGGTAGAATTTGACATATTTACTTGATGAAATACAACAGATAGTTATGAAAGACAAATTATAGTTCAGAGTCCACTGACATTTATTTAATATCACTGTTGCATATATTAACTTATTTAATGTTTACATTAAACTGGTAAGGTAATTTTCACTATTCCCCCAATGCTCTTTTTTGAATACAAGAAAATGGATTCAGGGAGAAGTTAAATAATAGCCCCAGACAAGTATTTGGTATGTGTGGGAACCCAAATTCAATTCTCATTCCATCCAACTTCAGACCAGTGATTTTCCTCTTGTTGCTGACGACTCCCAACTTTTCTCATTCAATAAGGGTGATGGTTCCTGTGTGCCAACAGCAGTTTTCCTCTGTGGGGTAGGAATGTAGGAGTTTTCCCTTGAGATTCCATAGAATCTAGGTATGGGTAGATGCATATAGTTTGGAAAAGATGCCAGAGATAATTCTACTTCCCTACAACACACTTCAATGAACACTATCTGTGTTCTCTCACACCATAATGGTTTGATTTTAATCTATTGACTAGAAGAGAACATCTTCCAGATCTCTTGTTTAATAACTTGGCATTAATCTTTCCTGTATAAATTTACCAGGCAATAAGTTTCATGGAATATTTATGTGTTGATGTATTTCCTTCTCCCAGTAGTAAATCTTGAAACATATGGAGTAAGAAACTCAACATACAATTATATTAAGGTTCAATTAAGAAATAAACATCAGGGCTTCACCTGGTGGTCCAGTGGGTAAGGACACCACCTTACAGTGCAAGGAGCGCCGGTTCGATCCCTGGCCTGGGAAGATCCCACGTGCCGCGGAGCGGCTGGACTGATGTGTCCAATTACCGAGCCAGAGCTCTGGAGCGCATGCGCCCAGAGACGGCGCTCTGCGATAACAGACGCCACCGCGATGGGAGGCCCACAGGAGCCAAAGAACAAAGACGGATGAAAACAGAGAAATGAAAGACCAATAGAAGTGGCCCGTCAGCTCCCCACCCTCTCCAACCCGACCCCTGCCCAAAATAAATAAATAAATAAATCTTTAAAAAAAAGAAAGAAATAAACATCAGTTCAGGGGGTTATAATATGAAACTGGAAATCTCTGCTTATTTATCATCTAGTGAGAGTCTTTGACCTTGCACATGATGCTTTTATTAATAGGAATCATTCCATCTAAGGACACTCTTGATACTCATATGTTCCCTAACATGCTTCCAGGATTTGGATGTAACCCTTTCACTATCCTTGTGCCCATAGACCTTTCTTTCCTGGCCCCAGTCATCCCGAGTCCCCCTGAGGCCCTCCACCCCAGCCATACACTGCATCACCCACAAGGTCCCCTTCCTCTATGGTACTCTGGCATGCTGACCAGGTTACATCCACTCTTAACATTCTGTTGTGATTTTACTGGTTACCCTGGGCTCCCTTCACAGTTTCCTACAGATATTATTTTTTTCAATTATGAGCAAAATTAAGTGGTGGGTTTTATGCTGTTGGAACTGGGTATAGGTAAAATACAACATTAGAGGGCTAGGACTATGTTGCTCATTGAATTTAGGTGCCCTCAGTCATCCAGAGGGCTTCCCAGGTGGCTTGTTGGCTAAAGAACCTACCTGCTATGCAAGAGACATGGGTTCAATATGTAGGTGAGAGAGATCCCCTGGAGGAGGGCATGGCAACACACTCCAATATTCTCACCTGGAGAATCCCATGGACAGAGGAACCTGGCAGGCTATGGTTCATGGGGTCGCAAAGAGTCGACACAACTGATCACACATGTATGCAAGCCATCTGGAAATAAGGTCAATTAAGAAATAAACATCAGGGCTTCACCTGGTGGTCCAGTGGGTAAGGACACCACCTTACAGTGCAAGGAGCGCCGGTTCGATCCCTGGCCTGGGAAGATCCCACGTGCCGCGGAGCGGCTGGACTGATGTGTCCAATTACCGAGCCAGAGCTCTGGAGCGCATGCGCCCAGAGACGGCGCTCTGCGATAACAGACGCCACCGCGATGGGAGGCCCACAGGAGCCAAAGAACAAAGACGGATGAGAACAGAGAAATGAAAGACCAATAGAAGTGGCCCGTCAGCTCCCCACCCTCTCCAACCCGACCCCTGCCCAAAATAAATAAATAAATAAATCTTTAAAAAAAAGAAAGAAATAAACATCAGTTCAGGGGGTTATAATATGAAACTGGAAATCTCTGCTTATTTATCATCTAGTGAGAGTCTTTGACCTTGCACATGATGCTTTTATTAATAGGAATCATTCCATCTAAGGACACTCTTGATACTCATATGTTCCCTAACATGCTTCCAGGATTTGGATGTAACCCTTTCACTATCCTTGTGCCCATAGACCTTTCTTTCCTGGCCCCAGTCATCCCGAGTCCCCCTGAGGCCCTCCACCCCAGCCATACACTGCATCACCCACAAGGTCCCCTTCCTCTATGGTACTCTGGCATGCTGACCAGGTTACATCCACTCTTAACATTCTGTTGTGATTTTACTGGTTACCCTGGGCTCCCTTCACAGTTTCCTACAGATATTATTTTTTTCAATTATGAGCAAAATTAAGTGGTGGGTTTTATGCTGTTGGAACTGGGTATAGGTAAAATACAACATTAGAGGGCTAGGACTATGTTGCTCATTGAATTTAGGTGCCCTCAGTCATCCAGAGGGCTTCCCAGGTGGCTTGTTGGCTAAAGAACCTACCTGCTATGCAAGAGACATGGGTTCAATATGTAGGTGAGAGAGATCCCCTGGAGGAGGGCATGGCAACACACTCCAATATTCTCACCTGGAGAATCCCATGGACAGAGGAACCTGGCAGGCTATGGTTCATGGGGTCGCAAAGAGTCGACACAACTGATCACACATGTATGCAAGCCATCTGGAAATAAGGTCAAGTAGGTTGAATTCTATAGCTTTATCTTTGTCGTTATGACTCAAACTGCCTGCTAAAATGAATAGTTCAACTTTCTCTCCATGTTGGTGGCTTCAGTTTCAAAAGGATATTCTTTTGAAATCTTTGGCCAACTAGGATTTCACAGAAAGCACAGCCATTTCAGGTTTTACCTGAGGGAAAGGAGCTGTTACTTTTCATACAAAAGCTGCTGTCTGTCAGGAGCCAAACCAGGAGAGGATTTTTCACAACTGGCCTTGATTGTTCTAAAACTCTTCCTGGAGCAGCTGTGAGCTGATGGCTCTGCTTCTAACCTCAGAAGTCAAACGAAAGAAGAGAGTCCTATATTTTATATACTCATCACTATCTTTTTATGGCTTACTGTCTGTTCTGTCTGGACTCTAACATTAGAGGGACGATGGAGTGACTGAGCCCACAAATGATGTAATTTCAGTAACAAATGTAATTTTCAACCCTTTTCAAGATATCGGAAATCTTCCACTTGAAGAGAATCTTTCTCCTGGGACACACCTCAAGGGTTCCATATAAAAGTGCAAATACCAGGGGAAGGTATTGTATTTTAAGCCTTATCCTTCTTTGCACTTAAAAAACCTTAAGGCAATGTCAATCCACACCTGAGGTACATTCATTGACAGCTAGCTGAAAGCAAAATAACAGAAAAAAGAGTGAATCTCACAGTTTGTCAGGAAATGGTGCTAAAGAAGCCAAGGACAAACTCTGTCAAGTTCACACATTTTTGGTTCTCCATATGTGTGTAATAATCACCCTATTGCAGGAGGTTTTGACACATCACATTGGTAGGACATACATATATTTATAGGTTATTATAAATTTTAGCATAAATTTTATTATAAATTTTAGCTTAATGGTAAGCATTAGAATCTGACAGTGGACAGACTAATGTACAATATTAAAATATGGAATATATATTTTCCTGCAATCAGTCAAAATATGATTGAAATATTGGGAGTGTATTCATCTTTCAAATAGATGACTGATATTGTTGCTTTTGCTTGTTGCTCATTCAGATAATGGTGGCCTGTCTCCCTCCCTTGATGCGGTCAGAAGTGTTTCCTGGAAGGATGGGAAGTAGAAACAACCTTTACTGAGTAGAGTATGTGGACTCTAGCTATGCTGCTCAACTGGGTCTAAGAGCACGTTGTTGGCATGTTGCATCAATCAGAAAAAGATATTCTTTTGAAATCTTTGGCCAACTAGGATTTCACAGAAAGCACAGCCATTTCAGGTTTTACCTGAGGGAAAGGAGCTGTTACTTTTCATACAAAAGCTGCTGTCTGTCAGGAGCCAAACCAGGAGAGGATTTTTCACAACTGGCCTTGATTGTTCTAAAACTCTTCCTGGAGCAGCTGTGAGCTGATGGCTCTGCTTCTAACCTCAGAAGTCAAACGAAAGAAGAGAGTCCTATATTTTATATACTCATCACTATCTTTTTATGGCTTACTGTCTGTTCTGTCTGGACTCTAACATTAGAGGGACGATGGAGTGACTGAGCCCACAAATGATGTAATTTCAGTAACAAATGTAATTTTCAACCCTTTTCAAGATATCGGAAATCTTCCACTTGAAGAGAATCTTTCTCCTGGGACACACCTCAAGGGTTCCATATAAAAGTGCAAATACCAGGGGAAGGTATTGTATTTTAAGCCTTATCCTTCTTTGCACTTAAAAAACCTTAAGGCAATGTCAATCCACACCTGAGGTACATTCATTGACAGCTAGCTGAAAGCAAAATAACAGAAAAAAGAGTGAATCTCACAGTTTGTCAGGAAATGGTGCTAAAGAAGCCAAGGACAAACTCTGTCAAGTTCACACATTTTTGGTTCTCCATATGTGTGTAATAATCACCCTATTGCAGGAGGTTTTGACACATCACATTGGTAGGACATACATATATTTATAGGTTATTATAAATTTTAGCATAAATTTTATTATAAATTTTAGCTTAATGGTAAGCATTAGAATCTGACAGTGGACAGACTAATGTACAATATTAAAATATGGAATATATATTTTCCTGCAATCAGTCAAAATATGATTGAAATATTGGGAGTGTATTCATCTTTCAAATAGATGACTGATATTGTTGCTTTTGCTTGTTGCTCATTCAGATAATGGTGGCCTGTCTCCCTCCCTTGATGCGGTCAGAAGTGTTTCCTGGAAGGATGGGAAGTAGAAACAACCTTTACTGAGTAGAGAGTATGTGGACTCTAGCTATGCTGCTCAACTGGGTCTAAGAGCACGTGGGTCAGATTATAGGGACATGTCCTACTGGGTCATCAGCACAGAAGGAACAGAAGTAGAACTCGGGAAAAGAGTTCAGAGATCCAGAGGAGATGAGAGCAGAAAGAGAAGATTGTAACAAATGAACTGCTTGGACAAGTACTGGATGTTGAAGACAGGGCCGAGAGTGGATTTTTATGGATTTGCGCCACCGAGTGCTTGGTCAGGTGTCTGGGATACTTGTTCATAGTCTCTGAAATAGGATAAATCTATTCTGTATTCTATTTTATTTGTGTGTGTGTGTGTGTGTGTGTGTGTGTCTGTGTGTGTGATGTGTTGAGTATTTCCTATGGGCCAATTTCCTGCTAGGCCTTGTGAATATAAACATCACCACCACCAATACCTACTATTACACACTGCAATATGTGATTTATGTTTATTATTCATTCAGTTCTCATAAAAATCCAATTAGGTGAATGTTGTCTTCTTTTATATATGGGGAAGCAAATTCAATGTTATCTTCTTTTATATATGGGGAAGCAAATTCAATTCAAAGGAAATATGTCCAGGGTTACATGGGATACAACTGATAGAGCTGGAAATTGAACTTAGTTTACTCTTTCTCTAAAATTCATGATCTTAGCTACTCTGCTTCAGGACTTCACAGGTGATCCAGTTGGGTAAAGAACCTGCCTTCCAATGAAGGAGATACAAGAGACACAGTTTTGATCCCTGAGTCAGGAAGGTCTCTGGAGGAGGAAATGGCAACTCATTCCAGTGTTCTTGCCTGGAGAATTCCATGGACAGAGAAGCCTGGTGGGCTACAGCCAACAGGGCCACAGAGATTCAGACATGACTGAGCATAGCACAGCACTATGCTTCATAGCATATCGTTAATCTGTTTCTAGTATCAAAATATGGAATATATATTTTCCTGCAATCAGTCAAAATATGATTGAAATATTGGGAGTGTATTCATCTTTCAAATAGATGACTGATATTGTTGCTTTTGCTTGTTGCTCATTCAGATAATGGTGGCCTGTCCCCCTCCCTTGATGCGGTCAGAAGTGTTTCCTGGAAGGATGGGAAGTAGAAACAACCTTTACTGAGTAGAGAGTATGTGGACTCTAGCTATGCTGCTCAACTGGGTCTAAGAGCACGTGGGTCAGATTATAGGGACATGTCCTACTGGGTCATCAGCACAGAAGGAACAGAAGTAGAACTCGGGAAAAGAGTTCAGAGATCCAGAGGAGATGAGAGCAGAAAGAGAAGATTGTAACAAATGAACTGCTTGGACAAGTACTGGATGTTGAAGACAGGGCCGAGAGTGGATTTTTATGGATTTGCGCCACCGAGTGCTTGGTCAGGTGTCTGGGATACTTGTTCATAGTCTCTGAAATAGGATAAATCTATTCTGTATTCTATTTTATTTGTGTGTGTGTGTGTGTGTGTGTGTGTCTGTGTGTGTGATGTGTTGAGTATTTCCTATGGGCCAATTTCCTGCTAGGCCTTGTGAATATAAACATCACCACCACCAATACCTACTATTACACACTGCAATATGTGATTTATGTTTATTATTCATTCAGTTCTCATAAAAATCCAATTAGGTGAATGTTGTCTTCTTTTATATATGGGGAAGCAAATTCAATGTTATCTTCTTTTATATATGGGGAAGCAAATTCAATTCAAAGGAAATATGTCCAGGGTTACATGGGATACAACTGATAGAGCTGGAAATTGAACTTAGTTTACTCTTTCTCTAAAATTCATGATCTTAGCTACTCTGCTTCAGGACTTCACAGGTGATCCAGTTGGGTAAAGAACCTGCCTTCCAATGAAGGAGATACAAGAGACACAGTTTTGATCCCTGAGTCAGGAAGGTCTCTGGAGGAGGAAATGGCAACTCATTCCAGTGTTCTTGCCTGGAGAATTCCATGGACAGAGAAGCCTGGTGGGCTACAGCCAACAGGGCCACAGAGATTCAGACATGACTGAGCATAGCACAGCACTATGCTTCATAGCAGGCCATATACGTTAATCTGTTTCTAAATATTAATGAAAACGAGGAATTCAAGAATTTTCATACCATGGCTAGGTGATTCAAGTTAAGCTTATTGATTTATTGGATCATGAGACTCCACTAGAAGCAAAGAAAAAAATATCCACTCTTCAACTTTGCTACTACTTCTTTCCACTTTTTCCCATTGTCACTCCATCCTTCCATCCCTGTGTCCTGAAGACAAGAGAGTGCAAGTACATGGTCAACAATGGAATTCAGAACTCTCTCACAACACTATTTTCCTAGGAGGAATTACACAGAGTAAAGTTCTGAAGAAGTGAACATGCCTATCTGCTTAAGGCCCTGCTCTGTATGCTGTGTGATATGAATAAATATCTTGCATCTCCACTGCCCACCTCGAGCTTAAAAACTTGTTGATGTTACCCTCAAGCACATGACTCCCTAGAGAACCAGGAAAGAATTAAATACTAAAACCACCAAGAGATGTCACTAAGCAGTTACATTGAGAAATAATTGCTCCTGAATATGTGGTATAAGGAATCCTAGAGACTGGAAAGAAATCTTGTATGAAGTGAAAAAAAAATTTCTTAATAATTGAAAGATACACAGGATCTGACTCGGTGGTGAGGCTGAGGCAAGTAGAAATGGAATGAACGAAATCACGAAGAACAATATAAGAGATGAGGAGGTGTTCAATTTAGTGCAGACTTGGATCCAAGAACTGGTGGCAGATTAGGCCAAGAAAGTGGGCTGGTGTTGAGTGAGTCAGATCAGGTGTGTGGATGTTAAGAATAAATCTAAAACCCTCCTTCCAAAGTCCCAGTATACTCCTCTTTGCAATAATCAGAGCTGACCCTTCCTTCCTGTTTCTTTATCCCACAGTTCAAGACACAGTCCCATTGATGCTTATAAATATTAGTGTTGGCTCTGGGCTTTCAAAACCTTGGGCGTTTGGAATGCATGCAGATTACCAAGGGACTTTGTGAGAAGCGTAGTGGGGCAGATACACTAGGTGGCGCTCTCCAACCAACCCAGGAAGAGCCCATGCTGACGAGGAGCAAAGTCTGACCGGCTCTACCCTCCCCTAAAGCTGAAGGGAGTATCCTTCCTCTCCAGTAAAGGAATTATCGTGCCTCGCTTAGTGAATCCCTAATCACTTTAATTTTTAACTATTTAGTCCTTTCATTATATTTTGAGTGGTAGGGGCTGGGAGATTTATTTCTTAAAGACATTATGAAAGTTCATTTTGGCAGAGCGAATTGAGCGCCACTTTAAGGGCTGTTGATATTCTGCCCAGATGTCAGGTCGATGATGATCTTTTAATCTAAAACAACTCAGATGCCTGTTGAAGGTCTGTTTTCTTTCCTAGTGCTTTGTTTTTGCATATTATTTCTAAGCTTTATGGCAATAAAGACATAAAGAATCAATAAGTACAGCCCTTTTTCAGAAGTGTGAAGGAAAGTCTATTTCTGCTTGAGATAAACCTTGAGAATATTTATAGTGGAAGGCTCAATGTAAGTGGGGCATGAGCTGTTTTCGTTGGTGTGTCGCTGTGGGAATATGCACTCTGTCACCTGGTCCTCGGCCCAGTAGAAAGAGTGGGGGTCAGGGTAGGGACTCAGGAAACAGTGAATTGGGCACCCACTTCTATCCATATATTATGTTCAGGAAGAAGGATATTTTTATCTTTGTCCATTTGTCTTTTACTTCTTTTCCTGAAGGCTAGAGTAAACATGTTGAGAGCTAAGTGAAAATATTAGGGCCACCCAGAGCTGCCTTATGACTTTTTTACTTTTGGAACTAGGTGATTCCCATTCCTTTCCCATTCCTCTTGTGAATACTGTGATGCTCTCTGGCATGATGGCCCTATACTCTTCCATTGCACCTGGATCGATTGCCCTGTCCTCTCTCCCTTGATTAAAATGGCATTATTCTATGCTTGTAATGACTTAATAGCTTAGTCCTTCTAATATTGCTGTGGTTTCAAATAATTTTGAAATTCCTAATTACACTTCTACTTTTGGAACCACTTGATCCAGTTTTAGGTTGTAAAATATGCTTACTGCATTTGAGATCTTTTGCTAGTCAGTCTGAAGCAATGATCTTAGGAATGCCTGAGTAGAAGTGAGGTATGTGAATTACCCCTTTCCCTCAACTACAGGTTAACATCATGCTTACCTTAACAAAGGGAGTGAAGAATTTCAGGTACATGTCTGGTTTACGAAGGAGATGGTTTGTGGGTGGCCAGGTCAGTAAGTTGTGTCAAATCAGGCCTCTATGAGGAAAGTTACATACCACACAAAATCTCTCAGACCCCTTCATCTAAGGCTCTGTGCCCTGCCAGTATGTGGTATGGCATATCCAGATAGGAATACTGCTGGAGCAACATTCTGGAAGGCTTGTTGTTGATATTTGCTCACTCTAATCACCAGAATCTGATTATGATTATCCACTGGGCACATCCAGTCCAGGTAATTATTTATTTTAGTTTCTGTGGAGTTTCACACTGGATCTAATAATGAACACAAAAAGGATTAAATGAGGATAGTTAAACTCATACCCAAGAATGTACTAGGTCCAATTTACTAAGTAGTAAGAAGCAAATATACATATGCATACATGTACACAGCAGACTACCAATCTTATACATTCAAACAACCACAAGATTTCCCCAGCTTAACTTATTAGAGAACTGGCAAAGATTTGGTCAGGAATGCCTAAGGGAAATGTCTATGCCTGGTGCATGGTAGGGCTCCCCCCCCCGCCCCCCCCATCTGCATGCCACTCTAGGATATGATTTTGTTACCTTGTGTATGCCATAGGATTCCTTATTCCTTGCAGGTCTGTGTTGGAATGATTACTTCTTGAATCAGAGCTCTCATACTGCTTTAGAATTGTTAGGCTATCTGTCTGCCACTGCTCAGAATTCACACTGTAAGATGAGTTTCTATCAGCTGTGTTTCTGCGGTTAAAGAATCCACCTGCAAGACAAGAGACTCAGGAGCTGCAGGTTTGATCCCTGGGTCGGTAAGATCCCCTGGAGGAGGTCATGGCAACCCACTCCAGTATTCTTGCTTGGAGAATCCCATGGACAGAGGAACCTGGCAGGCTACAGTCCATTGGGTCACAGAGTTGGACACGATGGAATCGACAGAGCACACCTGTGTTTCTCTAACAATAATGACCCTGATTCCAAAGTACTTGTGCCTAGGTCTGTGAGATGCTGGAGTTCCCGGAGATTTTCCTTTTTCCCATCAGTGTACAATTCTGGAGATGACTGGAAATGACTTAACTCTGCCTTACTTCATTTTTTTTTTTTTTTCCAGCCCTCTCCTTTAGTGGAGGCAGTGTGTATAGCTGTAGAAATAACTGGCTGTTAATTGAAAAGAGAACAACTTCTGAAAGTCTTGACCATTATAAAAGTGGCATTAATTTTAGATTGCTTCTCCATCAGTTTGGTCCATGTGATCTTGGTTTTGCCTATTCAGTTATTAAAACTTAGAAAGGGTCTTTTCTGATCCTTGGGTTCTCATCCTCACCCTTGGGGCCAAGACAGCAGACAGAGCAGTCCATGGCGTTTCTGCTGAATGTCTGCAGCCTTCTTCCACAGGGAAACCAATAAAAAGAAAACAGACAGCGTTACTAAAGCTACAAAACTGTGAGTGGTGGGGAAGGTCATGGGAGGGAGGACAGCTCTGGGCCTTCTGCTCTCCAACAGGAAGAATGCAGGTCCTGGGACTCTCCTAGCCTTATAAATCCTTCACTGTTTCAATGGCTGGTTGCTGGAACCTGATGAGCTTTCAGTAACCAGGCTGCACCCAGTTTGCCTACATTCTCTCTCTCTAGACAGTGGCAGAAACCCAAGTGGTCAGTACTGTGTTAGTCTGGAGGTCAAAATTTGGATTGAATTGAGGATCACAGAGACTTCTTCATATTCTTCTTCATTATAGTTTATCACAGGATATTAAATATAGTTCCCTTATAAACAGTAGAACCTTGTTCTTTATCCATTCTATAGATAACAATTTGCTTCTACGAAACCCCAAACTCTCAATCCATCCCTCCCCTTCCCCTTCCACCTGGGCAACCACACAGGTATTCTCTATGGATAGAGTTTAAGTTTTTGTTGAGCTCTAAAACACATTTATCATTTGAACACTATTGTTTAGAAAATGCCATGATTCAAGCTGATGTGAAAATTGTGTGTGTGATTGGGTATGTGTGCATTCATATGGCTCTTTTCTCAGATCTTAAAGTCTGACAGTGACTCACTGGTCTCTCCTCACCCCCCAATAAATAATCACCGTTATGGATTGAATTAATTGAAAATGACAGAGATCAATGTTTGACTTTATGATTACTATAAATCAATAGTACTAGAGAAATATGGATTCTATGGTATGAATTCCCTGAAAGTAAGAGGTTCTTCAACATCAGTAGGATCTGGAGCCTGTCTTCAAGTTGCTTTTCTGTTAAAGAAATGTATTTTTAAAGTCCTCTTATAAAAAGTGGCATTAATTTTAGATTGCTTCTCCATCAGTTTGGTCCATGTGATCTTGGTTTTGCCTATTCAGTTATTAAAACTTAGAAAGGGTCTTTTCTGATCCTTGGGTTCTCATCCTCACCCTTGGGGCCAAGACAGCAGACAGAGCAGTCCATGGCGTTTCTGCTGAATGTCTGCAGCCTTCTTCCACAGGGAAACCAATAAAAAGAAAACAGACAGCGTTACTAAAGCTACAAAACTGTGAGTGGTGGGGAAGGTCATGGGAGGGAGGACAGCTCTGGGCCTTCTGCTCTCCAACAGGAAGAATGCAGGTCCTGGGACTCTCCTAGCCTTATAAATCCTTCACTGTTTCAATGGCTGGTTGCTGGAACCTGATGAGCTTTCAGTAACCAGGCTGCACCCAGTTTGCCTACATTCTCTCTCTCTAGACAGTGGCAGAAACCCAAGTGGTCAGTACTGTGTTAGTCTGGAGGTCAAAATTTGGATTGAATTGAGGATCACAGAGACTTCTTCATATTCTTCTTCATTATAGTTTATCACAGGATATTAAATATAGTTCCCTTATAAACAGTAGAACCTTGTTCTTTATCCATTCTATAGATAACAATTTGCTTCTACGAAACCCCAAACTCTCAATCCATCCCTCCCCTTCCCCTTCCACCTGGGCAACCACACAGGTATTCTCTATGGATAGAGTTTAAGTTTTTGTTGAGCTCTAAAACACATTTATCATTTGAACACTATTGTTTAGAAAATGCCATGATTCAAGCTGATGTGAAAATTGTGTGTGTGATTGGGTATGTGTGCATTCATATGGCTCTTTTCTCAGATCTTAAAGTCTGACAGTGACTCACTGGTCTCTCCTCACCCCCCAATAAATAATCACCGTTATGGATTGAATTAATTGAAAATGACAGAGATCAATGTTTGACTTTATGATTACTATAAATCAATAGTACTAGAGAAATATGGATTCTATGGTATGAATTCCCTGAAAGTAAGAGGTTCTTCAACATCAGTAGGATCTGGAGCCTGTCTTCAAGTTGCTTTTCTGTTTGGAGAGAATAGACAAAAGAGGGTGTATTTTTTAAAGTCCTCTTATAAAAATGCTTCTCCTGGTTACTGACTGAATTCAGACTCTTTATATGGGGAAGTGTTTCTTTCTTGGAGTGAATGAAGTTAACATGCTTTGAGAATGGAGGCTGCTTTATACAGCTCTTAACACAGTAGTAAGGAGGTACTCAGGATGCATTTATTGATTAAGTGACTGCAAAGTCAACTCCAATCTGCTGCTTGACTCCTCTCTCTACTAATGAAAACAAATGTAATCCTGGCACACACACCATAATCTGGAAATGGCTTTCAGAAATCCACTCGCCTGAATAAATGGTCCATTAGAGCCCATCAATATTAAGGTTAAGAAGGTACATTAGACTAGACAGAGGTAGGAGCCAAAGAGGTTGGGGAGGTATATTTAACTATTTCAAGATATTGATAGAGAAAAAAAATGACATCTAAAATTTTACCTGTTTTCTATTCTCACTGACAGTGTAAAATATTATAATGTCTGGAAATCATTAAGAACTATAAATAGTTAAGGGTTAGTCCTGCCTGTAATTGAATACATTAGCTGGCTACAGTTTCATAGATACTGGCAGAAGACACAAGACTCCTGGGTCAGACAAAAAAGACTTTATTAACAACATGGGAGCAGAGAGAGTGTCAGAATTTTCTTGTGGCCATTCCTTGGATCACAGTTTCCACAGGGTAATGCAAAGATAATGCAAAGAGGCGTGGATGACACCTGGGCATGCAGTGTGTTGCCCATAGAAGAGAAACCCTCAGCCAGGGAAGTCACATCTATTACAACGATCCATGATGAAGCCTGCTCTTTGCTCCAGAGGAACATTCTCTGTCTTCCAAGGCTGCTTTCTATAAAAACATCTTTGAAAAGCTATTTTGAAACAAAGGAAGTCAGTGCCTTTGCTCATAAGATGTGCAGAAAAAATGAGAGTCCAATAGGGAAACTGTCTTGAAAGAACATGATCTCTATGCTCATTGCAGCCTTCCATCCCTTTTGCACTGCTCTCTTTAGGCTACCATTTTAATTGGAATGCAGTAGTTCTCACTGCCCCCATTTTCTTCTCTCAAACTGGGCTTAGAATTATGCTGAGTATGTTCATTTTCACTGACTCTGAAGACTTAAGGATTCTCAGGGATCTCTGCAATCAAGAAAGATGGCTGAAACACATACATTCCCATATATAGAATAGATATCCAGTGGAAATTTGTTGTATGATTCAGGGAACCCAAAGCTGGTGCTCTGCGGCAACCTTGAGGGGTGGATGGGGAGGTAGGTGAGAGGGAGGTTCAAGAGGGAGGAGACCTGTGTATGCCTTATGGCTGATTCATGTTGATTTATGGCAGAAACCATTGCAGCATTATAAAGTAAGTATCCTCTAAAACTAGAATAACATTTAAAAAATTAGTAAAATGGGGCTTCCCTGGTGGTCCAGTGGGTAAGGACACCGCCTTGCAGTGCAAGGGGCACCAGTTCGAACCCTGGCCTGGAAAGATCCCACGTGCCGTGGAGCGACTGGACCGATGTGTCCAACTACTGAGCCAGAGCTCTGGGCGCATGCTGGTACTCTGCGACAAGAGAGGCCACTGCAATTGGAGGCCCACACAAGGCCAAAGAACAAAGATGGATGAAAACGAATAAATGAATGACCAATAGAAGTGGCCAGAAAAAAAAAATTAGTAAAATAAAATTAAAAGAAAGATGACAAATCAACTAGGTTTCTGGCAGGAAAAAGTAATTTTTTCTGGGACCAATGCTGATACTTGCTTGGTCTAGGCATGGGGAAAAAGAAAAAAATGAACAAGAGAGGAGAAAAATACAGTGGAGGAGAAAGGGCAAATGGAGGATAAGAGGAAAAGAAAGAAGAAGACTAAAGACTCCCCCACCCCATTTTAATAAAAGGCTATGCATTCAGGGAATGAGAAATAAAGAGAGTAGAATTATTCCACAGTGTTTGACAGCCCCTGCTTATGACAAGCCAACTGATCAGCAGAAAACACAAGAGGAGAAGGAGAGAAAAGAGAAGGGGGGGAATTCGTTGCATAGTTCAAATCTAACTGAATTTGTTAAGCTTCTTCTTTGAGTATTTTTATCTGCCATTTCCAATAGAATCAGGGACAGTATTTAGCATCTATTTATGAAATGTAAAGCAGTGAGTCATAGAATGATGGTAAGGCTAAGGCCCCAGAGGAAACTGTGGGTAGCAAAGAAATCAAGCTTTCATATATTGAACTTGCTGAAAAAGATAAAGATAACTTTTAAAAAAACTCCCTCTATTTTGTAGAGTGAAAAATTTAAGGGGAATTTCAAGAAAACATGTTATGTAAGTTAGAGGCAAATGCTTGATGGTTATAATCTAACAGAGTAACGTAAATTAATCCAGAGTTCTCCAAAGGTGGGAAGGTGGATTCCATTAGTACCAACAGCCTTGGATTGTGAAGTATGCCTATGCCTGTAAACTACCATTTTGATTGAGCTTCTTAATATTCTCAACACCCATCCATAGCTTTGCTAAATCTCTTTAATAGCAAAAAAACCAACAACAAAAAGGTTAAATGACTTATCCATTAGTGGGCCAAAAACATAAACCAAATCACCTGACTTTAAGTCCATATTTTGACCTACAATGTTAGACTGTCATGGTAACTAATAAAATAAAAATGCAATGGAGAAAGCATAATATCTCTTCTCTCTTTTTGCTTAAAGTTGATCATCCTCTCTAAGATTGATAATATGGAAGGGAGCTCTTTGTTTATAAAAATAAGGGGAAGAAAAAGAGGAGGAGGAGGAGAGGAAGAAGAGGAAAAGAAAAGAAAGAATGCTGCTCTAGATTTGCCCTTTCAAATCTATGGAGAGCATTTCCACTTACACATGCTGTCATGATGTGAAATACACATGCCTTAACCCAAACTGTCTGTCTTCCCTCTAAAAGCAGACCTCTTGATTAGCGTCTCCATTTCAGATTTATTCCCATAGCTTCCTAAACTCAAAGCCCCCGAGTCATTTATTATTGCCTCCTCTCTCATACACTTATATCTAATCAGTAATCAAGTCCTGTTGTTTCTGCCTTCAAAATAATTTCTCTATCTTTCCCTTTCTGTTACCATGGATACCATTGAATCTCCCTTTTTGCTTCATGCCTGGACAACTCCAGTAACTTCCCCAGTCTATTGGCTCCAATATACCTGAATACAGTTGCTATGGAATAATTTTTTTTTGGTCATATCATACCACTGTCCGAAAACTCTCAGTGACTCCTCATTGATCACCCTTCAAGTTTAAGTTCTTTAAAGTAGTTTGCATGGTCTTCAGTAATCTGACCATGTTTAAAGGATTCCTGCTCATTTACATGCTTTTGTGCAAAATTGAGAGACATCCCCTGCAAGCATAGAAAGCCTGGTGATGTAAGCTTACAAAGAGAAGCAAGCCTTTGTGTGAACACCCAATCAGGGGTGGTCACATTCCAGGGAACATGCCATCTGCTGTGGGGTATATAGTGCCCTTGGAGAGTGAAGCACATACTGTTTTTCAACATCTCCAAGGCCCTTACAGACACAACTGCCATTGGTCGAGCAGCCTTGCAGTCTACCTGTTCCACCTGATTTCCCTTTGCTCCTGAGGTCATGCAACTTTGATTTCCTTGGACATGCTGTACTTAGTTTGACCAAAACACCCTGACTCATGGTTTTTTTGCATTTCCTGAAATATACTTCTGTTTCCTCATAGCTGGATAATTCTTGCTTGCCCTTCAAACTTCACCTTAAATGTTATTCTTCTGGGAAGTGTTTGCTAATTCCACAGTCTGAAAAGAAAAAAAAAATTGACCTCCTAGGTTCCCAGGGCATGCTGCATACTCAGTCATAGTACAGAGGGGTCAAAAGTGATGACCCACAACTCCAATGGACCAGAGTATACACTTTTCAATTTTATGCCAGCTGACTTCATCTTACTCTGGACTTATTATTTCTGGAATGTTGGAAATTTTTAAATTTGCTCATTGCAAAGTAATTCTGTCTCTTTTGGATAATCAGACAATGCAAATGTCCTAAAACCCCTCTCAAGGGGGTTGTGGTCTAAGCAGGTGAATGTTTGCATGGACTAATGTGTCCAGGAAGAGGTAGATGATTTGTATGTTGTCCTTTTTGCTTCCTTCTGATTTTCTGTTAAGCTCATCTCACCTAGTATTTCAGAGGCAGCCTCCATGCACATTAAAGCTGCTGCTGAGCATCTGACTGTTTGAACTCAGGGTCTGTTTTTCCGAGGTGAATGATGCATGATTGTTCCCAAAGAGCTCACCCGTTACTTCCTGTTAATCAGGGCCCCAATGGTACTTCAGCTTCTCAGTGACTCCATCTCATATCCTGCTCGACCTACCTTTACTTGTAGCCAGTTCACAGCCATCATGCATGGTTCATAGCCAACACCCCCTGAAGCATCCAGGAGGGTCTGTGTTCCTTCCACATCCTGTAGATGCCAAGGGAGAGTCAAGTGTGTCACACCAGGCTCATCTCTGCAGACACCTCTTCCACTCTTTGTTGCTTTGCTGCTTCGAGACCAGCTTGGACAGCCTGAGAAAACAGAGTACTAGCTTGGATGCTCCTAATTTCTACCCAAGCTCTCTGGGGATTTTCTGGCAAACTCTCTTACCACAAACCTCTCCAGTCTCCCTGTTCTGGGGATATACTTAGGAATCCATGACCATTCTCTCTGTGCTCTGACCTCCTTAATCTTTTTTTTTTTTAAATTGGTAAAATTGTTAATCAAGCACTTTTATCTAAGTCACAGGATGGTAAATTTTATCTTTCTCATTAAGACCATTCAAGAAATATCTTCTCAAAACATGTGCCCTCGTAGCACAATCTCTAATTACAAATAGAAATGAAACTTGAAAAACACCAGCGTCTCTCACATCCAGAAAGTCTTATCTGAAATCTCTCAGATATGATAATAAGGAGTATTTTCTGTAGGCTCAAAACAGGTCAGACCTCCCTATCTGACCACTGTTCCTCAGATCAGGAGTTGTTTCTTCCCCCTTCCTACTCCTTAGGAGGGTGGCAACTTCCCTCGAATTATAACCTTAAATTTATCTCTATCTAGAGCTTTGAATAAAATTATATGTTTAACACTTCACAGTTTTTTGCTCCTGATATGGAAAGGCAAGCTATTTGAACTTTAGAGATACTTTTCTTTTTCAACAAGCTTTGGCTTATATCACTGCAGTCTTGTCATGAGCTTCAAGATCCTCTTTTATCAATCAAAAGCTGAACAGTGGTTCTTTCTTTGCATTCAGTTATGACAAAAAATATGCTTCCAGAAGTACCTATGCTTCTAGTTTTGTGGAGGACAGTCTCAAGCAAAGGAAGAGGGAAAAAGAAAACCATTAATATATTGCAGAAATGCTATCTACTGCTACACAACCAGCTATATTGTACTATAATCACAAGTTCACTAGTCTGTCTTTCCTTCAATACTAAAAATCTACTGTGTAGATATGCCTTATATGTCAATTTTGCATCCTAATATAAATAAAATGGAAACAAGGTTTAGGACACCACCTAGCCATCCCTGGTCCACTGGGTAAAAGAGGGGAGAATCTCAAAGGAAAATAAATGATTACAATTTCATAGCCTCAAGCATGGAGTAGCACTTGTGTGATGGACAAGATGAATAAACATCATTCTGAAAGCTTCTGGGTTCTTAAGCCACTGGCTCCTACATTGATTGGTTGGTGAGATGACCACTTGCAATCTGGTCAATAGATCTTTACAAGGCAAAAACTAGGTACACACTGTGCTGTTTTAGGCTTTCTTGAAAAGAAAAATCAAGTGCCCTTATTTATATGGATCGAGCCAAGACTAACATTGGCTCTTATGGGAAGTGATGGAGCTTTCAAGGATTGAGGTCCTCATGCTCAAGTAATAAGAAGACTATAACAATGATCAATTCTTGAGTTCATAATATATATGAAGCTCTGTAAGAACTTATATACATTGATTCATTTACTCCTAACCATAGCACTAGAAAGTAGCTTCTGTTATTAACTTCATTTTATACAGAAGGAAATAGGTATGTAGGGAAGTTGAACAATTTGTCTAAGGTCATGTAACTAGAAAGCAGCAGAACTAGGATGTGAGACCAGGGAATATAACTCAGAATTACACCTGAGGCTCTTATTTATACAATTCATGTGTGATATTTGTGCTTAGGTTCAAACTACTGTATTACAGTCAAAATGAATAAATATGTTTTATATCTCCCAGATGACTCAGCAGTAAAGAATTTGCCTGCCAATGCAGGATATTCCAGAGACACGGTTTCAATCCCTGGATCAGGAAGATCCCCAGAGGAGGAAATGGCAACCCACTCCAGTATTCTTTTTGGGAAAATCCCATGGGCAGAGAAGACTAGTGGGCTAAAGTGCATGGGGTCACAGAGAGTTGGACATAACTGAGTAACTAAGCACATTTTATATTTCAGATTTATGACTATAAGCCTTCAACAAAGGTAGCAGAGAATATGTTGACCTAAAGGAGGAGGATTTGCTTCAAGTAGAAGATGTGCAAACATCATCCAAAAGGAAATTCCCCCAAAGGAAAATTTTCTGGGGAAATACACTAATACCAAGTCACAGAACATTTACTTTCATAATCTAAATGTTTTTCAAACTTAAAGTAAAACTTTTTTCCAAGCAAAGTCTTACAAGTCTAATAAGTAAGACAGATCAAACTGAAGCTACAAAGTTTGCATTGATATCTCAGAGACTTAAACTCACATCACTTTTTAGCATCTTCCCAAGCTCACTCCTTTCACCTGCATCACATCATTGAGGAACAGATGGAGCTCTGTAGAGTATTTGACAAATTCATCATACCCCTTCTATGTAGCAGGAGCTTTGTTACCTTCTGCTACAAAAATTTAAAAGCCCAAGTGTGTTTAAAAGAAAGGACTGCTTTTCAAAATATGTATAGCTGGTCTTAAGTTTGCTTTATGATGAGCTATTTGAACACACATATGTGTTAGAATAGCTGTTGCTTACTTAGCCAGGTATTCACATAAATTTTTGTTGTGAAAAAAGGAAAGAAGAAAATATTGACTTCATTTTTTATTATGACTTCATTTCCATAGTTTCACCATATACAGATAGAATGAATTTTCTGAACTAAAATTTGGATTTGGTACAATTGTCTGACAATGCAAATGAGTATTTCAAAACCTAGGCCATTTAAACAGCTCATGATGTGGTTGGCAGTTTAGTGTAGTAGGGTCAGAAAGATCTGGGTTTGAATCCTGATTTCATATATTTTGAACAAATTACTTGATTAGCTTATTCCATTTCCTCACCTAAAATGTGGGATAAGTATAATATTTACATCTCTTAAAGATATTCTAAGTGCAAATAAAATCACAATGGTAAAGTGAAATTAGTATTCTGCATGTAGTAAATGTTGACAAAATTAGGGTATTCTGCATGTAAGTTTAAAGAGAAAAATTTTTAGTGGGCTAAAGTGCATGGGGTCACAGAGAGTTGGACATAACTGAGTAACTAAGCACATTTTATATTTCAGATTTATGACTATAAGCCTTCAACAAAGGTAGCAGAGAATATGTTGACCTAAAGGAGGAGGATTTGCTTCAAGTAGAAGATGTGCAAACATCATCCAAAAGGAAATTCCCCCAAAGGAAAATTTTCTGGGGAAATACACTAATACCAAGTCACAGAACATTTACTTTCATAATCTAAATGTTTTTCAAACTTAAAGTAAAACTTTTTTCCAAGCAAAGTCTTACAAGTCTAATAAGTAAGACAGATCAAACTGAAGCTACAAAGTTTGCATTGATATCTCAGAGACTTAAACTCACATCACTTTTTAGCATCTTCCCAAGCTCACTCCTTTCACCTGCATCACATCATTGAGGAACAGATGGAGCTCTGTAGAGTATTTGACAAATTCATCATACCCCTTCTATGTAGCAGGAGCTTTGTTACCTTCTGCTACAAAAATTTAAAAGCCCAAGTGTGTTTAAAAGAAAGGACTGCTTTTCAAAATATGTATAGCTGGTCTTAAGTTTGCTTTATGATGAGCTATTTGAACACACATATGTGTTAGAATAGCTGTTGCTTACTTAGCCAGGTATTCACATAAATTTTTGTTGTGAAAAAAGGAAAGAAGAAAATATTGACTTCATTTTTTATTATGACTTCATTTCCATAGTTTCACCATATACAGATAGAATGAATTTTCTGAACTAAAATTTGGATTTGGTACAATTGTCTGACAATGCAAATGAGTATTTCAAAACCTAGGCCATTTAAACAGCTCATGATGTGGTTGGCAGTTTAGTGTAGTAGGGTCAGAAAGATCTGGGTTTGAATCCTGATTTCATATATTTTGAACAAATTACTTGATTAGCTTATTCCATTTCCTCACCTAAAATGTGGGATAAGTATAATATTTACATCTCTTAAAGATATTCTAAGTGCAAATAAAATCACAATGGTAAAGTGAAATTAGTATTCTGCATGTAGTAAATGTTGACAAAATAGTATTTTTGTGTTGGTATCATTTTTCAAATATGGTCAGCTCTTAATAAGCAATGAGTAGAGGACAATTCATTCCTATATACACGTATATACTAAAATATACTTGTGGTACTGGTGCTAGACACTGTGGTAGATACCAGGAGTGCAAGGTTAATAAGATCCATCCTCCAACCTCAAGGAGTGTGCATTCTCATGGTGGATTCAGAGAAGAATGATGACCACTCTCAGTTGGAGCTGTGGAAAATGTAGTACTACTGATTTATACAGGATGTTATATTAATGAATAAAAGGAACACACCTAAATGCAAGTGTGGCATTAGAACCAGTTTTCACAAGGGTTGTAAATGAGCTAAGTTTTAGAGAATGAGTTGGAGAATTGTGGACAAAAGGAACAACAAGTTCAAAAGGAATAGACATGAGAAACAGCTTGATATAGTACTGAATTTGCAGCAATTTAGCATGATCCAAACAAAAGGTACATAGAATGAGCTGGTGAGTTGAGTGAAGCAGGTGCCAGATCTTGTGGGGCTATTGTGAGCTAAGAAAAAGAATTTGAGCTTTATCGTGAAAAAGTGAAGAGCTGTTAAAGGAGTGTAATCAAGGGAAACAATATCAGCTCTGGACTTTAAGAAGTCACTCTGGGGTGGTGAATGACTTGCACTGGGACAAACTGAAAAAGGGGTGGCCAGTTAGGATAGGAAAGCAAGAAGCTATTGCTGTAATCGAGTATGAAGAGGTTAGAGCAAGAACTAAGGAATGTAAGGAGATGTAGAGAAGGGTATGTTTGTAGAGGGGGTCAGATTCAAGAAGCATTTTGAAGGTAAAATCTACTGTGATTGGATGAGTGTTTGGATTGTGTCAGTGTTAGTGAGGAAGGAAAGGAAGTATAGACAACATCTATTTTATTCTATTTTGGGTGCTATTTATCTAGATGGCAACTGTAAAAAGAGGCACAGATTTCAAAAGAAAAGAATGATTGGATATAATGAATTTGAAGACCTTTGGGTTTTTAAAGGATAGCTGTCCCATAAGCAGTTTAACAAAGAGGGACAAGCCAGAGAAATATGTTTGTTGTCAATGATACATGCGTAAATAAGAGGTGACATTTTCAAGGAAAGTACACAGAGTAGAAAAGCTAGGGAAATAATAGGGCCCCAGGAGACAATAAACAGAAAATTTAATTAGAGACAGTAGATTCTACAAGGGAGATTGGAAAGAAGCAATAAGAAGGAAAACAGGCTAAAACTAGGTTACAGAACCCACAGGAGGAAATAGGTTCATAAAAGAGAAAGCAGGAGAAACAGCTTGATTATAGTTAATAAGAATAAAAGGAACACACCTAAATGCAAGTGTGGCATTAGAACCAGTTTTCACAAGGGTTGTAAATGAGCTAAGTTTTAGAGAATGAGTTGGAGAATTGTGGACAAAAGGAACAACAAGTTCAAAAGGAATAGACATGAGAAACAGCTTGATATAGTACTGAATTTGCAGCAATTTAGCATGATCCAAACAAAAGGTACATAGAATGAGCTGGTGAGTTGAGTGAAGCAGGTGCCAGATCTTGTGGGGCTATTGTGAGCTAAGAAAAAGAATTTGAGCTTTATCGTGAAAAAGTGAAGAGCTGTTAAAGGAGTGTAATCAAGGGAAACAATATCAGCTCTGGACTTTAAGAAGTCACTCTGGGGTGGTGAATGACTTGCACTGGGACAAACTGAAAAAGGGGTGGCCAGTTAGGATAGGAAAGCAAGAAGCTATTGCTGTAATCGAGTATGAAGAGGTTAGAGCAAGAACTAAGGAATGTAAGGAGATGTAGAGAAGGGTATGTTTGTAGAGGGGGTCAGATTCAAGAAGCATTTTGAAGGTAAAATCTACTGTGATTGGATGAGTGTTTGGATTGTGTCAGTGTTAGTGAGGAAGGAAAGGAAGTATAGACAACATCTATTTTATTCTATTTTGGGTGCTATTTATCTAGATGGCAACTGTAAAAAGAGGCACAGATTTCAAAAGAAAAGAATGATTGGATATAATGAATTTGAAGACCTTTGGGTTTTTAAAGGATAGCTGTCCCATAAGCAGTTTAACAAAGAGGGACAAGCCAGAGAAATATGTTTGTTGTCAATGATACATGCGTAAATAAGAGGTGACATTTTCAAGGAAAGTACACAGAGTAGAAAAGCTAGGGAAATAATAGGGCCCCAGGAGACAATAAACAGAAAATTTAATTAGAGACAGTAGATTCTACAAGGGAGATTGGAAAGAAGCAATAAGAAGGAAAACAGGCTAAAACTAGGTTACAGAACCCACAGGAGGAAATAGGTTCATAAAAGAGAAAGCAGGAGCATCAAACCCCACAAAAGTCAAGAAAGAGGAAACTTTTGGAATGACCATTGAAACTTGGAACTAAGGGAAGTCACTTGTATTTGGGGGGAAAGTAGAGTCAATGGAAAAAACTGAAGTAGACATTGAATGTGAAATTGTATGGCTAAAAAAGGAAAAAAGAGACAAGGTAGGAGCTTATGGAAACAAGGGCTTGAGATTAAGAAAGTTATCCTTTGAGTTTAAACCAGTCATTCACTATCTCCTAGGTTTGCATATGAGAAGTCTGGCGTGACTCAACAAGTTCTCTGTTTGGGATCTCCAAACACAGAAATCAAAGTGTCAACAAGGCTGACTCTTATAAAAAGAATCTAGGGAAGAATCCACTTTCAAGTTCTTTCACCTTGTTGGCAGAATTCAATTCCTTATGGTTGTAGGACTTGGGTTTCTATTCTCTGGCTGGGTCCTTCCTTTAGAGGCCACCTGGATTCCTCATCATGAAGTCTCCTCCATCTTCAAAGTGACAGCAAGTTGAATCCTTTTATGCTTTAAATATCTTTTTCTTTTTACTGCTAGCTTATATTTCTTAATTGTAATATATACATAATATAAACTTTGTCACTGTAAATCTTTTAAATGTACAAGTCAGTAATGTTGAGGATTTTCACATGGTACAACCAATCTCCATAACATTTTGCATCTTGCAAAACTGAAACTATACCAATTAAACAGAAACTCTCCATTTCCCCCTCTTCTCAGCCCCTGTAAACCACCATTTTACTTTCTGTTTAATATTATACATAAAACTTTGCTCATGGCACAAAGAACTAAGGATAGCTGTCCCATAAGCAGTTTAACAAAGAGGGACAAGCCAGAGAAATATGTTTGTTGTCAATGATACATGCGTAAATAAGAGGTGACATTTTCAAGGAAAGTACACAGAGTAGAAAAGCTAGGGAAATAATAGGGCCCCAGGAGACAATAAACAGAAAATTTAATTAGAGACAGTAGATTCTACAAGGGAGATTGGAAAGAAGCAATAAGAAGGAAAACAGGCTAAAACTAGGTTACAGAACCCACAGGAGGAAATAGGTTCATAAAAGAGAAAGCAGGAGCATCAAACCCCACAAAAGTCAAGAAAGAGGAAACTTTTGGAATGACCATTGAAACTTGGAACTAAGGGAAGTCACTTGTATTTGGGGGGAAAGTAGAGTCAATGGAAAAAACTGAAGTAGACATTGAATGTGAAATTGTATGGCTAAAAAAGGAAAAAAGAGACAAGGTAGGAGCTTATGGAAACAAGGGCTTGAGATTAAGAAAGTTATCCTTTGAGTTTAAACCAGTCATTCACTATCTCCTAGGTTTGCATATGAGAAGTCTGGCGTGACTCAACAAGTTCTCTGTTTGGGATCTCCAAACACAGAAATCAAAGTGTCAACAAGGCTGACTCTTATAAAAAGAATCTAGGGAAGAATCCACTTTCAAGTTCTTTCACCTTGTTGGCAGAATTCAATTCCTTATGGTTGTAGGACTTGGGTTTCTATTCTCTGGCTGGGTCCTTCCTTTAGAGGCCACCTGGATTCCTCATCATGAAGTCTCCTCCATCTTCAAAGTGACAGCAAGTTGAATCCTTTTTATGCTTTAAATATCTTTTTCTTTTTACTGCTAGCTTATATTTCTTAATTGTAATATATACATAATATAAACTTTGTCACTGTAAATCTTTTAAATGTACAAGTCAGTAATGTTGAGGATTTTCACATGGTACAACCAATCTCCATAACATTTTGCATCTTGCAAAACTGAAACTATACCAATTAAACAGAAACTCTCCATTTCCCCCTCTTCTCAGCCCCTGTAAACCACCATTTTACTTTCTGTTTCTATGAATTTGACTATTCTGGATATCTCATGTAAGTGGAATAATATAGTATTTGTCTTTTTGTGACTGGCTTATTTTACTTAGCATAGTATTCTCAAAGTTTGTCCATGTTATAGCATGTCAGAATTTCATGGAGAAGAAAATTTTTGAGATAGAAAGGAACCAATCCATATTAAGATGGAGAAATCCTGCTTGAATTCCTACCTGTTGAGAATAATTATTTGTTCTTCAAGGTCTTTCATTCTTTCAATATCCCAGGTCAAAAACAAGTATACAAGATGAATAAGCCATTAAACAGTCAACGATTGATTAGTTGGCAATTAGTTGAAATCTAGACACTACAAGAAATGAGAAGAGAGTATCTAAAGATCAGACTGGTGGTCAGAAGTCATGCTTCCCAAGAATCCTACAAAAGTCCTCTAGATTGTCTTGGAATCAAAGCTATGGTCTTATTGAAGAAGATTTGCAATTTCATTTAGTTTCATTTAAGTGGGTTTTATTCTGTTTGCTTATATTTCAAGAAGACATTGTTGACAAAGGAACAGAGCCCAGAAAGTCCTCAGTGAGTGGGAAATCAGACTGAAACTAGATATTTCCATGGAGAATCATTTTTCAGAGCAAATCAGTTGTACATGGAAAATTGGGAACAACTTTACTGCAAAGGATTCAGTCGTTAGGGGCCTTCTGAGACACTTTATATCTCCAACTACAACCTCCTCATCTGACCTCCTGAGTATACACTCAGCTACCTACTTGACGAACGGGTTATATCCCATCACACTCCTCTGCTCATGGAATTTTCCAGGCAAAATTACTGGAGAAGGTTGCCATTTCTTACTCCAGGTGATCTTCTGACCTAGGAATCCAGAAACTGCATTTCCTGCGAATTCTGCATTGGCAGGAGATTCTTTACCACTAGTACCATCTGGGAGGCCTTTAGATGACTAAAAGGAATCTCAAAGTTAACATGTCCAACACTGTACCCTGCATTTCTCATTTCTCCCCCAAATATATGCCTCTTCTACTCTTCCCCAGTTGAGAAAATGCCTTCAGTATCAATTTTGTTTAGGCAAAATTCTGAACTTTCCCCCATTTCTTTCATGCAATCTATCAGAAAATTCTGGCAGTTCTAACCTAAGAGTCATTTACTTCTTCCCATTGTCTCTGATCTACCCAGTTTCAGTATCAGTACTTCTCATCTAAACTATTGCAGTTGACCTAACAGGTTTTTCTGCTCCATCTCTGTCAGCCTAAAATCAATTCTCCAAACAGCAGCCTGCAAAATTCTCATGGAGAAGAAAATCAAAAAACCAAGTAAAACTTCAAGGTCTTTCATTCTTTCAATATCCCAGGTCAAAAACAAGTATACAAGATGAATAAGCCATTAAACAGTCAACGATTGATTAGTTGGCAATTAGTTGAAATCTAGACACTACAAGAAATGAGAAGAGAGTATCTAAAGATCAGACTGGTGGTCAGAAGTCATGCTTCCCAAGAATCCTACAAAAGTCCTCTAGATTGTCTTGGAATCAAAGCTATGGTCTTATTGAAGAAGATTTGCAATTTCATTTAGTTTCATTTAAGTGGGTTTTATTCTGTTTGCTTATATTTCAAGAAGACATTGTTGACAAAGGAACAGAGCCCAGAAAGTCCTCAGTGAGTGGGAAATCAGACTGAAACTAGATATTTCCATGGAGAATCATTTTTCAGAGCAAATCAGTTGTACATGGAAAATTGGGAACAACTTTACTGCAAAGGATTCAGTCGTTAGGGGCCTTCTGAGACACTTTATATCTCCAACTACAACCTCCTCATCTGACCTCCTGAGTATACACTCAGCTACCTACTTGACGAACGGGTTATATCCCATCACACTCCTCTGCTCATGGAATTTTCCAGGCAAAATTACTGGAGAAGGTTGCCATTTCTTACTCCAGGTGATCTTCTGACCTAGGAATCCAGAAACTGCATTTCCTGCGAATTCTGCATTGGCAGGAGATTCTTTACCACTAGTACCATCTGGGAGGCCTTTAGATGACTAAAAGGAATCTCAAAGTTAACATGTCCAACACTGTACCCTGCATTTCTCATTTCTCCCCCAAATATATGCCTCTTCTACTCTTCCCCAGTTGAGAAAATGCCTTCAGTATCAATTTTGTTTAGGCAAAATTCTGAACTTTCCCCCATTTCTTTCATGCAATCTATCAGAAAATTCTGGCAGTTCTAACCTAAGAGTCATTTACTTCTTCCCATTGTCTCTGATCTACCCAGTTTCAGTATCAGTACTTCTCATCTAAACTATTGCAGTTGACCTAACAGGTTTTTCTGCTCCATCTCTGTCAGCCTAAAATCAATTCTCCAAACAGCAGCCTGAAAATCTCTCAATATTTTTCATTGTACTTGGAGTAAAAATCTAAGTTTTCTATCATGGACTCCGGACCCTGTTAACATTTCTGATCTCATCTACGATTTTCTCCTCTCTTACCACTCTCCAGAAGCCCTGCCTGCTTTCTATTCATTCTCAGCAGGCTCTTCTTTCCACCTGGAAACATTCTTTCTCCAAATCATATCATTGCTATCTCCTTATAGTTATTCTGATCTCAGCTCACATGTTGCCTCCTTAGAAAGTCTATCTACATCTAAAGAAATCTTTCCCTTAGTCACTCTGTGGCACAGCACTCTTTTCATAGGCCTTTTCTCTATCTGGAAGGATCATTTTTATCTACATGTTTATCATGAGAGTATAACCACCAAGGAGGATATCTAATCTATCTAACTACTGCATTCCCAGAATGTAGAACAATTTCTGGTACAAAGTTCATGTTCAATAAATGGTGTTGATTGAAAAGGTGAATCCTTTGCAATCTTTTGCAAAAATGCTTTGAAAATGCTGGTGGATTAAACAGATGGCAAGTAAGGCACCCTGTTTTCAGAGTGAATTTCTGCTCTTGTGAAAGATGAAACAAGACCGTATTATTCAATGAATTAACAATAACAGTTCTGGATTCTTCCGGTTACAGGGTAAGTGTATTTGAAGGTGAAAACAATGTGGTGTTGATCTCCCTTCCTGGCTTTGCAGAGAACCAGGAAGATGAAATCAGTGATTTCAAAATGAGTCACTGGAAACAGTGGTTTTCAAAGAACACACCTTGACGTTTAATCCAGGTGGGGGAAACAGTGGTTTAAAGAACGAAATATATGCCTCTTCTACTCTTCCCCAGTTGAGAAAATGCCTTCAGTATCAATTTTGTTTAGGCAAAATTCTGAACTTTCCCCCATTTCTTTCATGCAATCTATCAGAAAATTCTGGCAGTTCTAACCTAAGAGTCATTTACTTCTTCCCATTGTCTCTGATCTACCCAGTTTCAGTATCAGTACTTCTCATCTAAACTATTGCAGTTGACCTAACAGGTTTTTCTGCTCCATCTCTGTCAGCCTAAAATCAATTCTCCAAACAGCAGCCTGAAAATCTCTCAATATTTTTCATTGTACTTGGAGTAAAAATCTAAGTTTTCTATCATGGACTCCGGACCCTGTTAACATTTCTGATCTCATCTACGATTTTCTCCTCTCTTACCACTCTCCAGAAGCCCTGCCTGCTTTCTATTCATTCTCAGCAGGCTCTTCTTTCCACCTGGAAACATTCTTTCTCCAAATCATATCATTGCTATCTCCTTATAGTTATTCTGATCTCAGCTCACATGTTGCCTCCTTAGAAAGTCTATCTACATCTAAAGAAATCTTTCCCTTAGTCACTCTGTGGCACAGCACTCTTTTCATAGGCCTTTTCTCTATCTGGAAGGATCATTTTTATCTACATGTTTATCATGAGAGTATAACCACCAAGGAGGATATCTAATCTATCTAACTACTGCATTCCCAGAATGTAGAACAATTTCTGGTACAAAGTTCATGTTCAATAAATGGTGTTGATTGAAAAGGTGAATCCTTTGCAATCTTTTGCAAAAATGCTTTGAAAATGCTGGTGGATTAAACAGATGGCAAGTAAGGCACCCTGTTTTCAGAGTGAATTTCTGCTCTTGTGAAAGATGAAACAAGACCGTATTATTCAATGAATTAACAATAACAGTTCTGGATTCTTCCGGTTACAGGGTAAGTGTATTTGAAGGTGAAAACAATGTGGTGTTGATCTCCCTTCCTGGCTTTGCAGAGAACCAGGAAGATGAAATCAGTGATTTCAAAATGAGTCACTGGAAACAGTGGTTTTCAAAGAACACACCTTGAAGTTTAAACCAGGTGACACAGAGGGAGGAAGAAAAACATGACAATCTTTGAGACTTTGTAACTTTTAAGCAGTTCAGTATAGGTTCATCAGTTAAAATATGTGCACTAAAGCATGGGCTTTGGCACCTTCAAGCAATGAGTAATCCTGGGTCCTCATGGGTGACTGTTTTCTTGATAGTTGATGGTTAACTTGTAACTACTGTAACTGATTTTTTTAAAAAATGGGAAACATTCTAAAATTTTCCCTTAATTAAGGGAGGCAATGGAAAAAAACATGGGCTTTAGAAAAGCAGGACAGACTTGGTCTCTCTCCAAATTCTGCAACTAAAAAATTCTGTGATGTTGGCACTTAACCCTGAGCTGCAGATTCTTTATCTGGAAGATGAAACTAATGATCTCTCATGGACGTGTTATATAGATGAAATGAAGCAATGATTGTAAAGATGTCCTTATACAAGATAGGAACTTCACAAATGATAAATATTTTGAAGACTATCAGTAAAACATATTCTTTAAAGATATTTAAAAAATTGTATTCTTTTCTAGTGCTTCATTGTCAATATTATGAGCAGAATAGTTGTGATGTAAAAACAGTTATACATGTATGTGATATGAAATATGAATTCAAATATATGTTCATATCTCCTGCAGCATTAAAATTCTCCTTTTCTGAAGACATCCCTGATTTCAGATTACTTTGACTTGTTTGACCCCGTCTTATGAAAGTCAAATGAGTTCCAGGGAAGATGAACATGGTCACTTTCTTGCAAAATGAATTAGCTTAGTAGAGGGTACTCTTCCACAAGTGGACCTTGGACCTTTCAGAAACTCTTCTTTCTTAGGCTGTAAGGCAGTGTTTTCTAAGTTCCTTCCATAAGACTCTCAACCCAGGAAATGTCCCATGAAAAAGGTTTCTATGGTGAAATACATTTGGGAATAAGATTCATAGCCCACGATGATAGTTTTGAGACTCTCAAGGAAGAAAATGTCCTACAGGAAGAAAAAAAAAGTGTTCAAATCTGTTTAAACTAACGCTTGTTAAACTTTTAGACTACACACATATTTTTTTTACATAACACCCATTAACAGGAAATTTGCTTGCTGCAGAACACATGTGAGGTAATACTGCTATGAGAAAGTGCAATGTTTACTAAGAAAATAAAAATACCAAGACCTTCATGGTTGTCCCTGTAGGGAAAAGAGAGACATCATTCCCACCCCAAAGTTTTACCACCTTCCATGGTAGCAGTTCCCTGGGGAACATTTTGAAAATGTGGGGGCACTTTTGTCTTCCAATGTGATCATTCTTGAACACTTAACTGGAAAAAGGAGGTAACTGATTTTAAAAATGGAAACAAAAAAGGGAGGCAATAAAACATGGCTTTAGAACAGCAGGACAGACTTGGTGTCTCTCCAAATCACGCAACTAAAAAATTCTGTGATGTTGGCACTTAACCCTGAGCTGCAGATTCTTTATCTGGAAGATGAAACTAATGATCTCTCATGGACGTGTTATATAGATGAAATGAAGCAATGATTGTAAAGATGTCCTTATACAAGATAGGAACTTCACAAATGATAAATATTTTGAAGACTATCAGTAAAACATATTCTTTAAAGATATTTAAAAAATTGTATTCTTTTCTAGTGCTTCATTGTCAATATTATGAGCAGAATAGTTGTGATGTAAAAACAGTTATACATGTATGTGATATGAAATATGAATTCAAATATATGTTCATATCTCCTGCAGCATTAAAATTCTCCTTTTCTGAAGACATCCCTGATTTCAGATTACTTTGACTTGTTTGACCCCGTCTTATGAAAGTCAAATGAGTTCCAGGGAAGATGAACATGGTCACTTTCTTGCAAAATGAATTAGCTTAGTAGAGGGTACTCTTCCACAAGTGGACCTTGGACCTTTCAGAAACTCTTCTTTCTTAGGCTGTAAGGCAGTGTTTTCTAAGTTCCTTCCATAAGACTCTCAACCCAGGAAATGTCCCATGAAAAAGGTTTCTATGGTGAAATACATTTGGGAATAAGATTCATAGCCCACGATGATAGTTTTGAGACTCTCAAGGAAGAAAATGTCCTACAGGAAGAAAAAAAAAGTGTTCAAATCTGTTTAAACTAACGCTTGTTAAACTTTTAGACTACACACATATTTTTTTTACATAACACCCATTAACAGGAAATTTGCTTGCTGCAGAACACATGTGAGGTAATACTGCTATGAGAAAGTGCAATGTTTACTAAGAAAATAAAAATACCAAGACCTTCATGGTTGTCCCTGTAGGGAAAAGAGAGACATCATTCCCACCCCAAAGTTTTACCACCTTCCATGGTAGCAGTTCCCTGGGGAACATTTTGAAAATGTGGGGGCACTTTTGTCTTCCAATGTGATCATTCTTGAACACTTAACTGAGAAAAGCATTATTACTATTATTATTTTATTTTTCTTTTATATTGCAGGTTGAGGATTATGTTGATTTTTAATTTTTATATGCATATCTTTTGTATTATCTCTGAATTCTATTTTAGGGTAGCAAAGGGAAGGCTACAAAATATCTGTTCTATAAAGATGTCACTGGTAGTTATGAAAAATATTCGCTGAAGGGTTTCTTACTTATTTTTATTGTCATCTCCACTCAGCTGTAGAAGAGTCAGGAGGTCAGTTTTGTCCCACGTGTGGATAAAGATAACTTCCCTTAGCTCCCCTCAAGCCTGACAAAGTCTTGAACAAAAAGAAACAAAACAAAACCTTGATAGCAGGGAAATAAACATGGAAAGATGGGAGGACCCAAAGTAGGAGAAAGCTAAACAATCAGTTGTAAAATAAAATGCTGCAAGGTCTTACAGAATCTGTCCCACACCATTGGTGGGCTAGAGATAAAGAAACGACTGTCCTGAGTCTTTATCTTTTTAATACTCTGCTTAGCTCCATGAGTTTTAAAATGTGTCACTCAATGAGCACTTTCTTAGGAAACTACATGCTACAAAGCCCAGGTTACAAAAGTAAGTAATTTATTTTTCCCTTTGAATTTGCTGGAACTGTGTTCATTGTCTTGTGGCAGAAAACTCAAACATGGGGACTTAACCATGTTTCATTATTTCATGTAGACACTGTAGAGGCTTTTTCTCTAGAGCCTATCCAGGGCTGAAATGAATTTATCAGGAATATGACGTCCTCCAGTTTTCTTCGCTGTTATCTCTTAGAGGCACTGAGTGTTATCCATGATGTCTGCTGAAGCCCCAGTTATTTGCCCACATCAGTCATCAGAAAGGAGTAAAAAAAAGAATGACCATGTTTTCTCCCTTTCAGGATACTTTCCAGAGTTGTGCATACCATTTTCACTTCATATGGTTGCATCTTGCTGCAAAGATGACTGGAAAATAGAATCTTCATTCCAGGAACCCCTGGTCTAGCTAAAATCAGTGGATTCTACAATAGTTATTTTAAAAAACTCAGGATCTCTACCATCCTTGTGTTCCAAAAGTCTTCAGAATTGTTCTGGATTCCATAATTCCAGACTCATCTCTTTCTTATGGGATAAAATCCAGGAATAACATGATACACTTTGGGTGTGACCTTAGGAGTGACATTATACACATTGAGTGTGATTAGTCACTTTTACAGATCCCATAGTCGTGCATCCCTAATTTTAATACAATGATGCTATTCATATAACAGAAAAATTTCACATGTGTTTATGGGCTATGAGGAAACATTTTCTCAGGTGAGTACAATTAATATTTTTCTCTGACTTCTGCATCATTGGCAGTAGAAACATCTTCAAAATACTTTTCTTACACTTGCAGTTTTTCTTATGAGGGGTAATTTAATGATTCTCTTTCTCCAATTATGTTTAGCTTGATACCATAGTTTGGTCTGAAACACTAAAATTAGCCCTTATAAAAATGTACATGATTCAGTCAACTTCAATTATTCTTAAGACATTATGATTTGTCATCAAACCAGAAATAGGATAATTATGATGTAACATGCTTGAAAACTAGAGAAAGTAGTGTAAATTCTTCAACCTACAGAAGGTATATCTTACTGTGTTTCTGCAGGTTTATATGAATCCTGATCATCTGTATCACAGAGAATGGGTAAATAATTTTGTCCTGAATTAGCTTGTACGTTTATCCTTCTTTTCTTTTCTTTTTTAAGTTTAGATTTTTTATTTAATTTTTATTTTATTTTGGAGTATAGTTGATTTACAGTGTTGTGTTTCAGGTGTACCGAAAAGTGATTCAGTTATACATGTATCCATTCATTTTCAGTCCCCTTCTTTTCAATATAAACTTCATGCCATCATGTTTTACAACTTTTTGGACTCCCTTATTCTGAATAATAATAATCAGAGAATGGGGAAAGGGAAAGGAAGGGGCAGAAAGGGGGAAGGGCAGGAAGAGGGAGATGAAAATGTGAGAGTTCCTTCCATGTGCACAGAAAATGCAGTCTTTTATTTTTCTTGTAACTTTAAACTTTTTATTTTGCATTGAGGTATAGCCAATTAACAATGTTGTGATGGTTTCAGGTGAACAGTGAAGGGACTCAGCCCTTCACATATACACATGTATCCATTCTCCCCCAAATCCTCCTCCTATCCAGGGTGGCACATAACATTGAGCAGAGGTCTTTATTGGTTATCCATTGAAAATGCAGTATTTTATTGCAACTCCTTCCCATATATTCCTGAGAATTCCTGATGAATGTTCACATGCCCCACAAATCTATCCTCTTTGTGATTTGTCCCTTCAGCTGGTCATTCTGTCCCAGGTGACTCTCTGAGCATGCCTTGCTAGCTCATAACCAAAATACTTTTCTTACACTTGCAGTTTTTCTTATGAGGGGTAATTTAATGATTCTCTTTCTCCAATTATGTTTAGCTTGATACCATAGTTTGGTCTGAAACACTAAAATTAGCCCTTATAAAAATGTACATGATTCAGTCAACTTCAATTATTCTTAAGACATTATGATTTGTCATCAAACCAGAAATAGGATAATTATGATGTAACATGCTTGAAAACTAGAGAAAGTAGTGTAAATTCTTCAACCTACAGAAGGTATATCTTACTGTGTTTCTGCAGGTTTATATGAATCCTGATCATCTGTATCACAGAGAATGGGTAAATAATTTTGTCCTGAATTAGCTTGTACGTTTATCCTTCTTTTCTTTTCTTTTTTAAGTTTAGATTTTTTATTTAATTTTTATTTTATTTTGGAGTATAGTTGATTTACAGTGTTGTGTTTCAGGTGTACCGAAAAGTGATTCAGTTATACATGTATCCATTCATTTTCAGTCCCCTTCTTTTCAATATAAACTTCATGCCATCATGTTTTACAACTTTTTGGACTCCCTTATTCTGAATAATAATAATCAGAGAATGGGGAAAGGGAAAGGAAGGGGCAGAAAGGGGGAAGGGCAGGAAGAGGGAGATGAAAATGTGAGAGTTCCTTCCATGTGCACAGAAAATGCAGTCTTTTATTTTTCTTGTAACTTTAAACTTTTTATTTTGCATTGAGGTATAGCCAATTAACAATGTTGTGATGGTTTCAGGTGAACAGTGAAGGGACTCAGCCCTTCACATATACACATGTATCCATTCTCCCCCAAATCCTCCTCCTATCCAGGGTGGCACATAACATTGAGCAGAGGTCTTTATTGGTTATCCATTGAAAATGCAGTATTTTATTGCAACTCCTTCCCATATATTCCTGAGAATTCCTGATGAATGTTCACATGCCCCACAAATCTATCCTCTTTGTGATTTGTCCCTTCAGCTGGTCATTCTGTCCCAGGTGACTCTCTGAGCATGCCTTGCTAGCTCATAACCAAAATATCAAGGCTGCTGGTGCTTTCATTGCACGGACTGAAGAAAGAAATGACAATCCACTCCAATACTCTTACCTGGAGAATTCCAAGGACAGAGCAGCCAGGTGGGCTACAGTCCTTGGGGTCACAAGAGTTGGACATGACGAGCAACTGAGCACACACACAGAGAAACAAGCCCATTCCCTAATTCCCAAAAGCATTGGTGAGGCTGGCTATAATGGTTAGCAAAAGTGACTCTTGGCTTGGGAAAGGAAAGAAAAGTGAGAGAGGGTGAGCTTAAGCTTAAGCTAGATGTTGGTACTCCTGGAGCCTCCTGCTCATTGCCAGTCAGGAGGGGAAATCCCATTTTGAGTCGCTTTCTCAACAGGCCTTCAGGAGTTCCATCTTTCCTACAGCAGTGCATTTGCCAATGTTCTACCCACTTTCTCTCCCTCTAACAGCTGGGCAGACTGAACCAGACAAGCAAACTGTGAGGTCCAGTTCTGGTTAAAGCCCCTAGGAACATGGAGTCTATTTATTTTCTCTTTTAAGATAATCAACTATATTTTACATTTGTAGACTTTTGCCTTTCATTAAAAAGTAATGAAATTTCAAGCTTCCCTGGTGGTTTAGTGGGTAAAGAGTCTGCTTTGCAGTGCAAGGAGCATTGGTTCTGTCCCTGGCCTGAGAAGATCCCACATTCCTTGGAGCAGCTGGACCAAGTGAGAGTTCCTTCCATGTGCACAGAAAATGCAGTCTTTTATTTTTCTTGTAACTTTAAACTTTTTATTTTGCATTGAGGTATAGCCAATTAACAATGTTGTGATGGTTTCAGGTGAACAGTGAAGGGACTCAGCCCTTCACATATACACATGTATCCATTCTCCCCCAAATCCTCCTCCTATCCAGGGTGGCACATAACATTGAGCAGAGGTCTTTATTGGTTATCCATTGAAAATGCAGTATTTTATTGCAACTCCTTCCCATATATTCCTGAGAATTCCTGATGAATGTTCACATGCCCCACAAATCTATCCTCTTTGTGATTTGTCCCTTCAGCTGGTCATTCTGTCCCAGGTGACTCTCTGAGCATGCCTTGCTAGCTCATAACCAAAATATCAAGGCTGCTGGTGCTTTCATTGCACGGACTGAAGAAAGAAATGACAATCCACTCCAATACTCTTACCTGGAGAATTCCAAGGACAGAGCAGCCAGGTGGGCTACAGTCCTTGGGGTCACAAGAGTTGGACATGACGAGCAACTGAGCACACACACAGAGAAACAAGCCCTTTCCCCTAATTCCCAAAAGCATTGGTGAGGCTGGCTATAATGGTTAGCAAAAGTGACTCTTGGCTTGGGAAAGGAAAGAAAAGTGAGAGAGGGTGAGCTTAAGCTTAAGCTAGATGTTGGTACTCCTGGAGCCTCCTGCTCATTGCCAGTCAGGAGGGGAAATCCCATTTTGAGTCGCTTTCTCAACAGGCCTTCAGGAGTTCCATCTTTCCTACAGCAGTGCATTTGCCAATGTTCTACCCACTTTCTCTCCCTCTAACAGCTGGGCAGACTGAACCAGACAAGCAAACTGTGAGGTCCAGTTCTGGTTAAAGCCCCTAGGAACATGGAGTCTATTTATTTTCTCTTTTAAGATAATCAACTATATTTTACATTTGTAGACTTTTGCCTTTCATTAAAAAGTAATGAAATTTCAAGCTTCCCTGGTGGTTTAGTGGGTAAAGAGTCTGCTTTGCAGTGCAAGGAGCATTGGTTCTGTCCCTGGCCTGAGAAGATCCCACATTCCTTGGAGCAGCTGGACCAAGTGTGTCCAATTATGAGTAAGCACTCTGGAGCTCATGTGCCCAGAGCCAGTGCTCTGCCACAAGAGAGGCCACTGCAATGGGAGGCCCACATATGAATAAATATGGATGACCAAAGAATAAATATGGATGAAAATGAATAAATAAAAACCAATAAAAGAGGCCAAAATTTTAAAAAAATAATAAAATTTCAATCAAGGAATGGCTTCACTCAGATGCCAAACCTCTGTTTACAATCCAATGCCAGCAAAGTGACTGTGAAAGCTTAGTTTTGCCTTGATACAGTGAAGAGGGAACACCTTCACATCCTGCTAAACTATGTACCAGGTGCCATGACTTTGATGAAGGCCCTGGGTGTTTCAATGAGTACAGGGCACAGTGCAGGATGGGACAAAGAGCTGGTGGCTGTTGGCATCACCCCTTTGCCCACCCACGTGGGTGTTAAGCTCTCCTGTGTCCTGCTCCTGTGTCCTCTCCCACAGTGCCAGGGCATCTGCTCAGGACTGCTGGTCCCGCCCCTAAAATCCAGATCTACCACCTCCATGCTAGTTTATATTTGTCATTCTCTTTTATTCCCACTTTCCATCTTTCTAGTCTCTTACATTTCCTTTCATTTTACTCATGTGTCTTATATAATGAGATATATAGATACTGCCATCTAAAGAGTTTTTTCTTTCCCATCTCATAGTCAGGTGGCACTATTGATAAAGAACCCACTTGCCAATGCAGAAGACATAAGAAACTCAGGTTCGATCCCTGCATTGAGAAGATCCCCTGGAGGAGGAAATGGCAACCTACTCCAGTATTCTTGCCTGAAAAATTCCAGAGACAGAAGATCCTGGCAGGCTACAGTCTACGGGGTCACAAAGACTGGGACATGACTGAGCGACTAAGCACACATGCTTAGCACAGGAAGTCAACATCCTGTATCTCCCTCATTGGATATTGGGTGTTCTCAGAAACTGCTTCTCTGTTGCTAAGAACTGTTTGCTTTGTTCTGTTCAAGTTTCTCAGGCATTTTTGCACGTATTCAACAAGTCTAATGGCTCCACAGGACTTCAATGAGGACAGCCACTGTGTCCTGTACATGAATTCTTGTAATTCTGCTCAGGATTCACCATGTGCTGCATACTGGAATGTACAGGCTTAAATCAGAGGCTGTATTTTCCAGGAAGGCCTATTTCAGCCTCAGTATATCTCTGGGTTCTTGATGCACTTAAGTAAGCTGTGAGTCTCTTCAACCCATTATAGGTTTGAGGGGTATTGTGAGTTGGTTAAAAAATGATTCAGGTTTCAAAATTAGCCATGAAGAAGAAATAAAGTTTGCATGATACAATACAGACATGGGGCTGCCCAGGTGGCTTAGTGGTAAAGAATCTACCTATCAATGTAGAAGAGGTGGGCTCGATCCCTGAGTCAGGAAGATCCTCTGGAGGAGGGAATGGCAACTCACTCCAGTATTCTTGCCTGGGAAATCCCAGAGACAGAAGATCCTGGCAGGCTACAGTCTAGGGGGTCACAAAGACTGGGACATGACTGAGCGACTAAGCACACATGCTTAGCACAGGAAGTCAACATCCTGTATCTCCCTCATTGGATATTGGGTGTTCTCAGAAACTGCTTCTCTGTTGCTAAGAACTGTTTGCTTTGTTCTGTTCAAGTTTCTCAGGCATTTTTGCACGTATTCAACAAGTCTAATGGCTCCACAGGACTTCAATGAGGACAGCCACTGTGTCCTGTACATGAATTCTTGTAATTCTGCTCAGGATTCACCATGTGCTGCATACTGGAATGTACAGGCTTAAATCAGAGGCTGTATTTTCCAGGAAGGCCTATTTCAGCCTCAGTATATCTCTGGGTTCTTGATGCACTTAAGTAAGCTGTGAGTCTCTTCAACCCATTATAGGTTTGAGGGGTATTGTGAGTTGGTTAAAAAATGATTCAGGTTTCAAAATTAGCCATGAAGAAGAAATAAAGTTTGCATGATACAATACAGACATGGGGCTGCCCAGGTGGCTTAGTGGTAAAGAATCTACCTATCAATGTAGAAGAGGTGGGCTCGATCCCTGAGTCAGGAAGATCCTCTGGAGGAGGGAATGGCAACTCACTCCAGTATTCTTGCCTGGGAAATCCCATGGACAGAGGAGCCTGGTGGGTTATAGTTCCTGGAGTCACAAAGAGTCAAACATGGCTGAACAACTGAGCACACATACCATATGGATATCATATGAGAAAACAATAAGGAAGGAGAGGAAAGGATTGTATTAGTTGGGCACTTTCTGATTGTAAGTAACAAAAGCCAGACTAAAATTAAAGAAACAGAGAATTCATTGGCCCACATGACTAGAGAGAACGGGGGTGGAACTTGCCTTTAAGTCCGCTGGGTATCAGGGCTCTCTCTGCTTCTCTGTTCCCTTTTTCCTGGTGGTGCTCTTCTCTCCCACCGCAGAGATATTTTTTCCATCCAACATGACTAAGGTGGCACATGTTCATTGTTCCAGGCTCTCAACTTGAACAAAATCTCCCCAACTCAGTGACCATAGAGGAACAGGTGGCTCTTTCTCCCCCTTGTTTAATGCATATAAACCACAGTGAAAGATTCTGATTGGCTCAGCTCAGGTCCTAAGCCTATCACATTGCTTTAACTGACTATGCCTGCCCTGTTCCTGGTCACTTGTCTAACCCCTAGGCAGGTGGTGTGTATGTGTGTGTGAGAGTATCAGGGTGGAGAGGGCCATAATTGGCAACCCCTCCCCAGTATCACATTAATTTTTGATTTCAATAGAAATAGTTACCCATAAAGAAGCCATTACTTGGAAAAGGAATACTTAGAAGACCAAACAACTGATATTCACTACAGGGAGGAATAAAGTAGCTAAGCTTTTCCAACTTTGGAGAAAAAATAAATCGAAAGTAGAATGTTAACACAAAAAGTACAGAGAAAACAGGATAAATTTGTAGAAAGGGTATGATATAAAAACTATAATGATGATGAAATATTTGAAGGTAAATATTTGAAGTTTTGGGGCATTGTAGAATAGTCAATAGTAGGATGTATCATTAAAAGTAAGATAAATTAAAGTTTGGAAATGATTTGAGGATGAGAGCCATGTCTATTAGTATAAAAATAAGTGGTCTCGGTTACTTGGCTTATGTTTCACGTACGTGTTGGTTTAGAATGATACTGGGTAGATTTCCTAGAAGAATCAAACTTCAAAATGGGTTTTCCATGAGAAAGAAAGAAGTAGCAGAGGTGGGAGTTTTATCTGAAGTGATATGCGAATATGCTTTCAAAACTTTAAAGAGCAGGAAAGGGCAACTGGTGACCTCAACCTGAATTCCCAACTGTGAACCAACACAGCCAAGCAGAGGCAGCCTGAACACCAGAGGAAATTTCCACGGAGGACATGAAACAGTCTCATCTGGATGGAGGCTTGTGCCAATGTCAGGAGTGACATAGACAGGACAATACTGGGAAGTGTGGCCTATGTTTGGCACTGGAAGTTCCCAAAGTTCATGGATTATTCTTTCCTTAGGAAATAAACAGTTAGAAATCAAATGAGGTAAAAGGAAAATTACTCAGTAAGAGCAAAGCATCACCTCTTTGAGGTTTCTGATTAATACAATTACCTTGATATATACATTAATACAATTACATTGATATATACATAATCTAGGGGAAAATACTGTTCCAAATACTTCATCCAACCCCTTTACCAGCTGTATGATGCTGAGCAGAATCTTTGTATAGTAAAACACTCTATTTCTAGGCTGATGAATTAGTGTGCTAATGTGAGAAGAGTAGATTTCTATTCCCAGATTTACCACTTGAGAATGACAGTCACTTAACTCTCTGAGCCTTGATTTGCCCATTTAAAAACAGGGAATCAGAAACTAAGATGACCATTTGTAATCTAGTATACTCTCCCTAAAACAACATTTCCCTCAGTTTAGCCTGATATTCACTACAGGGAGGAATAAAGTAGCTAAGCTTTTCCAACTTTGGAGAAAAATAAATCGAAAGTAGAATGTTAACACAAAAAGTACAGAGAAAACAGGATAAATTTGTAGAAAGGGTATGATATAAAAACTATAATGATGATGAAATATTTGAAGGTAAATATTTGAAGTTTTGGGGCATTGTAGAATAGTCAATAGTAGGATGTATCATTAAAAGTAAGATAAATTAAAGTTTGGAAATGATTTGAGGATGAGAGCCATGTCTATTAGTATAAAAATAAGTGGTCTCGGTTACTTGGCTTATGTTTCACGTACGTGTTGGTTTAGAATGATACTGGGTAGATTTCCTAGAAGAATCAAACTTCAAAATGGGTTTGCCATGAGAAAGAAAGAAGTAGCAGAGGTGGGAGTTTTATCTGAAGTGATATGCGAATATGCTTTCAAAACTTTAAAGAGCAGGAAAGGGCAACTGGTGACCTCAACCTGAATTCCCAACTGTGAACCAACACAGCCAAGCAGAGGCAGCCTGAACACCAGAGGAAATTTCCACGGAGGACATGAAACAGTCTCATCTGGATGGAGGCTTGTGCCAATGTCAGGAGTGACATAGACAGGACAATACTGGGAAGTGTGGCCTATGTTTGGCACTGGAAGTTCCCAAAGTTCATGGATTATTCTTTCCTTAGGAAATAAACAGTTAGAAATCAAATGAGGTAAAAGGAAAATTACTCAGTAAGAGCAAAGCATCACCTCTTTGAGGTTTCTGATTAATACAATTACCTTGATATATACATTAATACAATTACATTGATATATACATAATCTAGGGGAAAATACTGTTCCAAATACTTCATCCAACCCCTTTACCAGCTGTATGATGCTGAGCAGAATCTTTGTATAGTAAAACACTCTATTTCTAGGCTGATGAATTAGTGTGCTAATGTGAGAAGAGTAGATTTCTATTCCCAGATTTACCACTTGAGAATGACAGTCACTTAACTCTCTGAGCCTTGATTTGCCCATTTAAAAACAGGGAATCAGAAACTAAGAGCCTTGACCATTTGTTTGTAATCTAGTATACTCTCCCCTAAAAAACAACATTTCCCCCTCAGTGAGTGTGATTGTGCAAACTGAATGAAAAGAGAATACATAAAAGTACCATACAAAGTGTAGACAGAAAAAAGGGTGAATATTTGTTGAGCACAGTCCATGTTCTGGGAATCTGGGATGCAGAGGTGACTTAGATATGTACCTACCTTTGAAGGGTGAGGTACACAGAATAAAGGCCTTCCCAAAATTTCACATCCTGACCCTCTCACTCTGTGACTATGCTACCTTCCCTGGCAAAAGAGATTTTGCAGATGTGATTAAGTAAAAGATCTTGAAAGAAAAAGGTTATCCAAATTATATGGTGGTTCTACAGTCCATGGGGTTGCAAAGAGTCAGACATAACTTAGTGATTAATCCACTCAACTTATCATGAACTGCAAAACCCTACTGCCACCCTATCAACCTCTTACCCACTACACCTCCCTATAATTAGTGTTTTAGCAACCCCAACCCATTTGTGATTTCCCCAAACACATTCTGTTGTAGAAGGAGAAAGAGTAGAGAGAGAAGTGTCAGAAAGAAACAGAACAAAAGAGAATTTCAGATTGTAACTGCAAAGGTCTTTGTAATGGGATTCCCTTCTAATGGTGGTTCAGACAGTACAGAATCTGCCGGCAGTGCAGGAGACCCTTGAGTTCGATCCTTGGGTTAGAATGACCCCTTGGAGAAGGGAATGGTTGCCTGCTTCAGTTTTCTTGCTTGGAGAATTCCATTGACAGAGGAGCCTGGTGGACTTCAGTCCATGGGATCACAAAGAACTGAACATCACTGAGTGACTAACACTCTTATTTCTTTTTTTATAATGGAAAGATTTCAGCAGTAGAACCAGAGTTGGAGGGAAGGAGATGTGAGAATGGAAGCAGAGGTCCCAGTGGTGTGAAGACTATGTCAAGGCCCTGATTCAAGGAATGCAGGCAGCTTCTAGAAGCTGAAAAGACAATGACAATGACATGAATTCTCCTCTAGGCTCTCCAGGAGGAACCATTTTGCCAACATCTTGATTTTAGCCCATAAGACTCATTTTGGACTTCTGATTTCCAGCACTGTAAGATAATAAACTTTTGTTTTAAGCTACTAATTTTATGATCATTTATAATAGCAGCAACAGTAAGCTCATTTAAGTGCCTTACAGTCTATGCAATTAGGAGATCCATAAACAAGAGACTTTCCCTTTTTAAAAATTGTTTATATTTTTGGCGGGGGGCGGGTTGAGGAGGGAAGGGGGCAGGCGGGCCACTTCTTTTTTTTTTTTTTTTTTTAAGAATGAAAGAATATTTATTGTCTTATGTAAATGAAAATACAAGAGAGGGTTTGAACTTTTTTTTTTTTTTTTTAATGTCTGATTTTTTTTTTTTTATAAGTTCTTTTTTTTTTTTTTTTAAACCTTTATTTTACTTTTAACTTTTACAGAGTTTTGTTGTTCACAGACATGCATGTTCTCAGATTAGTCACATGTATATCCCCCCCTTCCCTCCCCTCCCGACCATCACACAGCACCCCTGAAGGATCCCCTTTTCTCACAGAGAGAGACTAGAGCTATTTTCTTCGCATATGATAGTACAGGCCTTCATGCTACTTCCCTTACGCCTCTCACCCACTGTTCCTTCCCCAAAATGTCCATATGTCCACTGTCCATGTCTGTCTTTCTGTCGCTTCACTGCATGTCGGGCGGGCCACTTCTATTGGTCTTTCATTTACCTATTTTCATCCATCTTTGTTCTTTGGCCCGTGTGGGCCTCCCATCGCGGTGGCCTCTGTTGTCGCAGAGCACTGGCTCTGGGCTCATGCACTCCAGAGCTCCGGCTTGGTAATTGGACACATCGGTCCAGCCGCTCCACGGCATGTGGGATCTTCCCAGGCCAGGGATTGAACCGGTGCCTCTTGCACTGCAAGGCAGTGTCCTTACCCAGTGGACCACCAGGGAAACCCTAAAGAGAGACTTTCAATCCAGAATGATCATTGCTGTGATAGGGGTGTGCACAGTGTCTTATGTGAGATGCAGTGCCCCTCACCTAATCTGAAGGTGTGTGGCAGCGTTGCTCAAAGAGGGCTTTCTCATACAGAGAAACTTGGTCTTAAAAATGCCGTGTGTGTGTGTGTGTGTGTGTGTGTGTGTGTGTGTGTGTGTGTGTTAGTTGCTCAGTTATGTCTGGCTCTCTGCAATCCCCATGGACTATAGCTGTCCAGGTTCCCCTATCCATGGACTTCTCCAGGAAAAAGTGGGTTGCCATGACCTCTTCCAGGGGATCTTCCCAACCCAGGTGTCATCCTCTCATCTCTTGTCTCCTGAATTGAGGAATGGGCTCTTTACCGCTAACGCCACCTGGGAAACCCAAAGACGCCATATCGCTTTCCTGTGCTGTAAGTGTCTATTGTTTTTCTACCAAATTATTAATACTATCCTGAATATATAACTTCCTAAAATATTTCATTGTTTATTTTGGGTTTCTCTTGAGCACTTCTGTACTGCTTTTTTTCCTCTCATGTTTAAGGTAGTTGAGAGTTGTCTGTTGAACTGCCTCTTTTCTCCTCTTCTGCTTCATTTCTCTATGCTACCACAATTCTTTCAGCTTCTACTACCCTAATTGCAGCTTTTCTCTTTGAGGCCACTGGTGTAGTATCCTAACTGTCAAAGCATTAAAAACAAAGGCATTTCTTGACCCTACTGAGTATTTCTTCAAACTGAAATTCTCTCTCATTCTGTTTCTTTCTGATACTTCTCTCTCTACTCTTTCTCCTTCTACAACAGAATGTGTTTGGGGAAATCAAAAATGGATTGGGGTTGCTAAAACACTACTTATAGGGAGATGCAGTGGATAAGAGGCTGAGAGGGTGGTAGTAGGGTTTTGCAGGCTACGATAAACTGGGAGTGGTTTAATCACTAAGTCATGTCCTACTCTTTGCAACCCTATGGACTGTAGCCTGCCAGGCTCCTCTGTCCATGGGATTTCCCAGGGAAGAATACTTGCCATTTTCTTCTCCAAAGGATCTTTCTCATTCAGGGATCAAACCTAGGCCTTCTGCATGGCAGGTGGATTGTTTACTGACTAAACCACCACAGAAGCCCCAGGTCATGATAAGGTACTTGGGCTTTGTTTTGTAAACAATGGGGATTTCTCAGTACATCAGGGCTTCTCAGACTGCTTTTTTGCTCATTCTATGAGACAATGATGGAGTGGAGGGAGATTCCATTTCTTAAAGAATTTGGGGAACATAGAAAAAGAAAATGAAAACATTTGAGAAAATGCAAAATGTATTTTACTTTCTGTGTACTTTGGCATCTTAAAATTTCTAGGAAATCCTGGAGTAAAGAAATTGTTTACCTTTGGTAACTCACTATTTCTCAAATTTATTTGACCTTAGGCAAGCCTTTCTTTATCTTCATATAAGGTCTATCCATGGACTTCTCAGGAAAAGTGGGTTGCCATGACCTCTTCAGGGTTTACCTGTCATCCTCTCATCTCTTGTCTCCTGAATTGAGGAATGGGCTCTTTACCTAACGCCACCTGGGAAACCCAAAGACGCCATATCGCTTTCCTGTGCTGTAAGTGTCTATTGTTTTTCTACCAAATTATTAATACTATCCTGAATATATAACTTCCTAAAATATTTCATTGTTTATTTTGGGTTTCTCTTGAGCACTTCTGTACTGCTTTTTTTCCTCTCATGTTTAAGGTAGTTGAGAGTTGTCTGTTGAACTGCCTCTTTTCTCCTCTTCTGCTTCATTTCTCTATGCTACCACAATTCTTTCAGCTTCTACTACCCTAATTGCAGCTTTTCTCTTTGAGGCCACTGGTGTAGTATCCTAACTGTCAAAGCATTAAAAACAAAGGCATTTCTTGACCCTACTGAGTATTTCTTCAAACTGAAATTCTCTCTCATTCTGTTTCTTTCTGATACTTCTCTCTCTACTCTTTCTCCTTCTACAACAGAATGTGTTTGGGGAAATCAAAAATGGATTGGGGTTGCTAAAACACTACTTATAGGGAGATGCAGTGGATAAGAGGCTGAGAGGGTGGTAGTAGGGTTTTGCAGGCTACGATAAACTGGGAGTGGTTTAATCACTAAGTCATGTCCTACTCTTTGCAACCCTATGGACTGTAGCCTGCCAGGCTCCTCTGTCCATGGGATTTCCCAGGGAAGAATACTTGCCATTTTCTTCTCCAAAGGATCTTTCTCATTCAGGGATCAAACCTAGGCCTTCTGCATGGCAGGTGGATTGTTTACTGACTAAACCACCACAGAAGCCCCAGGTCATGATAAGGTACTTGGGCTTTGTTTTGTAAACAATGGGGATTTCTCAGTACATCAGGGCTTCTCAGACTGCTTTTTTGCTCATTCTATGAGACAATGATGGAGTGGAGGGAGATTCCATTTCTTAAAGAATTTGGGGAACATAGAAAAAGAAAATGAAAACATTTGAGAAAATGCAAAATGTATTTTACTTTCTGTGTACTTTGGCATCTTAAAATTTCTAGGAAATCCTGGAGTAAAGAAATTGTTTACCTTTGGTAACTCACTATTTCTCAAATTTATTTGACCTTAGGCAAGCCTTTCTTTATCTTCATATAAGGTCTATCAGTAGGTTCTAATATAAGTTTTTTTGGAATCCCTTCTTTCCTTTCTTCATGATTTCTTAATCTTCCTTCTTTTTTTCTCTTTCATTCTTTATAACTGTTTATCCACATAATTCCCAACAGGGATTATGGTTCTATAATTTGTTTTTCAAAAAACCTAAGTGAGGAATATAAAGCATCTAGTTATAATGTTTTTAATCTCATTTTATTGATATGAACTTTAGTCCTAAGTTTTTAAAAAATAATTGTTGATTATTTTCACTTTTATTTCTCCATGCACAGTGCAGGATCTGTTACATTGATCAGTTAACCAGAAAAACATTTATGCCACTCAGAAACTGATGCAAATTGGACTACTCTATCACACCATATGCAGAAATACATTCAAAATGGATTAAACACCTAATTGTAAGAATTGAAAACATAAAACTTACAGAAGAAACCACAGGCAGTATTCTCTTTGTCATCAGTCATGAATAGTTTTCCTCAAGCAAGGGAAATAAAAACAGAAGTAAACAAATAAGACAACATCAAACTGAAAAATTTTTACATGCCAAATAAACTGTCAACAAAATTAAAAAGTCATCTACTGAAAACAAAATATCTGAAAACAAAATATCTGATAAAGGGTCAAAATTAAAAATGTACAAAGACCTCATACAACCGAACATCAAAAAAAACAAACAGCTTGATTAAAAATTGGATAGAGGACCTGAATAGACATTCTTCTGAAAAAGACATAGAGATGGGCAACAGGCACATGGAAAATGTTCCACATTACTAAACATCAAGGAGGTGCAAATCAATACCACGAGTTGTCACCTCCCATCTTCAAAATGGCTATTACCAAAAAGACAACAAATAACAAGTACAAGTGAAGATGTGGAGAAAAGGAAACCCTTTGGCACTGTTGGCGGGAATGTAAACTGGTGAAGCCATTATAGGAAACAATATGGAGATTTCACAAAAAGCTAAAAATGGAGCTACCATATGATCCAGAAGTTCTACTCCTGGGTATTTATTGGAAGAAAATAAGAACACTAATTAGAAAAGATATATGCACATGTGTTCACTGCAGCATTTTTTACAATAACCAAGGATATGGAAGTAACTCAAGTGCCTATCAATAAATGCATGAATAAAGAAGATGTGGTACATATATAATATAATGTAAATAATATATATATATACATGTATACACACAGACACATAATACTGTACAACTATGTTTGTTTCACATGCTATGAATCATGGAGAAAGCAAAGGCATCTCAGAAAAATGTTTCTGCTTCAGAAACTTGTGATGGGACTTCCCTGGTGGCTCAATGGTAAAGAATCTGCCTTCCAATGTAGGAGACACAGATCCAGGTTTGATCCCTGGGTAAGGAAGTTACCCCGAACAAGGAAATGACAACCAACTCAGTATTTTTCCCTAGAAAATCTCATGGACAGAGGAGCCTGGTAGGCTGCAGTCCAGAGGGTCATAAAGAGCTATATACGACTGAGTGACTAAACAGCAACAACAAAAGCCTTTGACTGTGTGGATCACAACAAACTGGAAAATTCTTAAAGAGATGGGAATACCAGACCACCTTACCTGTCTCCTGAGAAACCTATCTGTGGGTCAGGAAGCAACAGTTAGAACCGGATATGGAACAACAGACTGGTTCCAAATTGGGAAAGAAAAGGAGTATGACAAGACTGTATATTGTTACCCTGTTTACTTAACTTATATTAAGAGAACATCATGAAAATTCTGAGTTGGATGAATCACAAGCTGGAATCAAGATTGCAGAGAGAAATATCGATAACCTCAGATATACAGACGATAATATCCTAATGGCCAAAAGTAAAGAGGAACTAAAGAGCCTCTTGATGAGGTTAAAAGAGGAAAGTGAAAAGCTGTCTTGAAACGCAACATTAAAAAAAAATTAAGATCATCGCATTTGGTCCCATCATTTCATGGCAAATAGAAGGAGAAAAGGTGCAAGCCATGACAAATTTTATTTTCTTGGGCTCCAAAATCACTACAATACAGCCATGGAATAAAAAGATGCTTGCTCCTTGGAAGGAAGGCTTTGACAAACCTTGACAGCATATTAAAAAGCAGAGACATCACTTTACAGACAAAAGTTTGTATAGTCAAAACTATGGTTTTCTAGTAGTCATGTACAGGTGTAAGAGTTGGACCTTAAACGAGGCTGAGAACTGAAAAATTGATGCTCTTGAACTGTGGTGTTGGAGAAGACTCTTGGGAGTCCCTTGGACAGCAAGGAGATCAAACAAGTCAATCCTAAAGGAAATCGATCCTGAATATTCATTGAAAGGAATGATGCTGAAACTGAAGTTCCAATACTTTTGCCACCTGGTGTGATGAGCTAACTCATTGGAAAAGACCCTGATTCTGAGAAAGATTGAAGGCAAAAGGAAAAGGGGCAACAGAGGATGAGCTGGTTAGATAGCATCATCAACTCAGTGGACATGAATTTGAACAAACTCTGGGAGGACAGAGGAGCCTGGCGTGTTGCAGTTCATGGGGTCACAAAGAATCAGACAAAAGTTAGCAACTGAAGAACAAAAACAATATATATATATATAAAATACAGTACAATATTCCATTGAATATATGTGTATGTACATGGGTGCACATGGATGAACCTAGAGGGTATTATGCTAAGTGAAATGTCAGAGAAAGACAAATAGCATATGATTTCACTTAGGAACCCCCTTGAGAAACCTATGGGAAGCAACAGTTAGAACCGGATATGGAACAACAGACTGGTTCCAAATTGGGAAAGAAAAGGAGTATGACAAGACTGTATATTGTTACCCTGTTTACTTAACTTATATTAAGAGAACATCATGAAAATTCTGAGTTGGATGAATCACAAGCTGGAATCAAGATTGCAGAGAGAAATATCGATAACCTCAGATATACAGACGATAATATCCTAATGGCCAAAAGTAAAGAGGAACTAAAGAGCCTCTTGATGAGGTTAAAAGAGGAAAGTGAAAAGCTGTCTTGAAACGCAACATTAAAAAAAAATTAAGATCATCGCATTTGGTCCCATCATTTCATGGCAAATAGAAGGAGAAAAGGTGCAAGCCATGACAAATTTTATTTTCTTGGGCTCCAAAATCACTACAATACAGCCATGGAATAAAAAGATGCTTGCTCCTTGGAAGGAAGGCTTTGACAAACCTTGACAGCATATTAAAAAGCAGAGACATCACTTTACAGACAAAAGTTTGTATAGTCAAAACTATGGTTTTCTAGTAGTCATGTACAGGTGTAAGAGTTGGACCTTAAACGAGGCTGAGAACTGAAAAATTGATGCTCTTGAACTGTGGTGTTGGAGAAGACTCTTGGGAGTCCCTTGGACAGCAAGGAGATCAAACAAGTCAATCCTAAAGGAAATCGATCCTGAATATTCATTGAAAGGAATGATGCTGAAACTGAAGTTCCAATACTTTTGCCACCTGGTGTGATGAGCTAACTCATTGGAAAAGACCCTGATTCTGAGAAAGATTGAAGGCAAAAGGAAAAGGGGCAACAGAGGATGAGCTGGTTAGATAGCATCATCAACTCAGTGGACATGAATTTGAACAAACTCTGGGAGGACAGAGGAGCCTGGCGTGTTGCAGTTCATGGGGTCACAAAGAATCAGACAAAAGTTAGCAACTGAAGAACAAAAACAATATATATATATATAAAATACAGTACAATATTCCATTGAATATATGTGTATGTACATGGGTGCACATGGATGAACCTAGAGGGTATTATGCTAAGTGAAATGTCAGAGAAAGACAAATAGCATATGATTTCACTTAAGTGTGGAATATAAAGAGCAAAACATATGCACAAGTGTAACAAAATAGAAATAAAGGTTGTAGAAAAAGAGAACAGAAAGAGGGGTTGCCAGAGGGGAGGGGAGCATGGAAGGAGGTAAGAAATAGATAAGGGAGATTAAGAGGGACAAAATTTGAGTTGCAAAATCATTGATCACCAGTATGAACCGTACGTGTGGAAAATATAGTCAGTAATTGTGTAATTTCTTTGTATGATGACATAACTAGACTTACCATAGTGATCATTTTGAAATATGTACCAACTTTCTATGTTGTGTAACAGGAACTAACATACTATTGTACTCCATTTATGCTTCAAAAACAACCCTCCAACTCATAGAAAAAGAGATCAGATTTGTAGAAGTGAGGGATTGACAGGAAGAATTGGGTGAAGAGTCAAAAGGTACAAACTTCCAGTTACAAAATAAATATGTACTAGGGATATAATGTACAACATGATAAATATAACTAACATTGCTTTATGTTATATAAAAAAGCTGTTAGAAGAATAAATCCTAATAGTTCTCATCATGACAAAGTTTTCACTCATACTTCTGCATGAGATGATGGATATTCATTAACCTTATTATGATAATCATTTTATGATATATGTAAGTCAAAAGATTACATTGTACACTTTAACTTGTGCTAAGCTGATTCAATTGTCTCTAACTCTTTGCAACCCTCTGGACTGTAGCCCACCAGGCTCCTCTGTCCGTGGATTCTCCTGGAAAGAATTGCGGAATGAGTTGCCATACCCTCCTCCAGAGGATCTTCCCAACCCAGGATCAAACCACTGTCTCTTATGTCTCCTGCATTAGCAGGTGAGTTCTTTACCACTAGCGCCACCTGGGAAGCCCACAATTAACTGATACAGTGGTGAATGTTAATTATATTTCAATAAAACTGGAAGGAAAAGGAAATATATTCTCTATTCCAATCTAAAAAAGAGAGGATGTTTTTGTGAGTGGAATATTTCCTAATTATATGTGAATACAGATTATTTTTAAATGTAACAAAGTTCACTTATTATTGCTGCTTAATTTATACAGCAGTACCACATTTTTCATGTTCCCTGTACTAATCTCCTAAAATAAGCATAATAGCCACTTTATTCTCATTTTACAAACAGCAGGGGGAGTGGTCTATGCTTTGAGGAGAATCAGATAAGGGAAAAAAAATATGCACAAGTGTAACAAAATAGAAATAAAGGTTGTAGAAAAAGAGAACAGAAAGAGGGGTTGCCAGAGGGGAGGGGAGCATGGAAGGAGGTAAGAAATAGATAAGGGAGATTAAGAGGGACAAAATTTGAGTTGCAAAATCATTGATCACCAGTATGAACCGTACGTGTGGAAAATATAGTCAGTAATTGTGTAATTTCTTTGTATGATGACATAACTAGACTTACCATAGTGATCATTTTGAAATATGTACCAACTTTCTATGTTGTGTAACAGGAACTAACATACTATTGTACTCCATTTATGCTTCAAAAACAACCCTCGAAGTCAGAGAATAAGAGATCAGATTTGTAGAAGTGAGGGATTGACAGGAAGAATTGGGTGAAGAGTCAAAAGGTACAAACTTCCAGTTACAAAATAAATATGTACTAGGGATATAATGTACAACATGATAAATATAACTAACATTGCTTTATGTTATATAAAAAAGCTGTTAGAAGAATAAATCCTAATAGTTCTCATCATGACAAAGTTTTCACTCATACTTCTGCATGAGATGATGGATATTCATTAACCTTATTATGATAATCATTTTATGATATATGTAAGTCAAAAGATTACATTGTACACTTTAACTTGTGCTAAGCTGATTCAATTGTCTCTAACTCTTTGCAACCCTCTGGACTGTAGCCCACCAGGCTCCTCTGTCCGTGGATTCTCCTGGAAAGAATTGCGGAATGAGTTGCCATACCCTCCTCCAGAGGATCTTCCCAACCCAGGATCAAACCACTGTCTCTTATGTCTCCTGCATTAGCAGGTGAGTTCTTTACCACTAGCGCCACCTGGGAAGCCCACAATTAACTGATACAGTGGTGAATGTTAATTATATTTCAATAAAACTGGAAGGAAAAAGGAAATATATTCTCTATTCCAATCTAAAAAAGAGAGGATGTTTTTGTGAGTGGAATATTTCCTAATTATATGTGAATACAGATTATTTTTAAATGTAACAAAGTTCACTTATTATTGCTGCTTAATTTATACAGCAGTACCACATTTTTCATGTTCCCTGTACTAATCTCCTAAAATAAGCATAATAGCCACTTTATTCTCATTTTACAAACAGCAGGGGGAGTGGTCTATGCTTTGAAAGTTTAAACAACTATTGCTAGTAAGCAGGATGTGTCAGATCTGGGAGAAGATGACTGTCTTTACTTCTGAGTCTAAGGTGTTGACTTGAATGCCTATAAAACTGTTCATATGAGGAATTTTCAAATTATGCTTTTTCAAGGGGTATATTTTTCTGTACCTCTTTTATGTGGTTAGCTAGTGTGTCAGTCAGTGTTCTCCAGGGAAACAGAACCAATAGGATGTGTAAGCGACAGGAGGGTGCGATTTTTAAAAAATTAATTAATTTATTTATTAATTGATTTGGCTATTCTGCATTTTCAGACCATCCATTTGGATGTTCAATGAGCAGTATTTTTTTTAATGGTTATTTTATTTATAAAAATCTATTGTAATTTTAATCAGTAGAGGTAATATTTTAAACTTTGTTAATTAGAATACTTGCTTTCTATAAATTCAGTATATTTTTCTTTCACAGTAATAAAATAAGAATGTCCAAATGTACAAAGCATTCATTGCTCTGAATATTGTGTGGAAGAATGTATAGCAGTTCAAGTCACAATTCACTGATATTCAAAAACCAATATATTTTCTTCTATTTGAGTCAAGCATCAGAGCCTGGGACCCAGAAGAGGTCATAATGAAATCTATCCTGACTTGAAATCTATCCTGACTTGATTTCTCCTACAAGGACCACACTGCCTTTGTGTTTAATGTAATGCAATTTCTTCTAATCATATATCTGCAAAATTTCTCATTTTTATAAACTTTGAAATCATGCGAGTAAGCTAGATGTAGAATGTATGTTCGTAGCATTTGGTAACTGTGCTAAGAGGCTACAAAAAATGCATTATTGGTTAAAAAATTTTTTTTTTTTTAGTTCTGATTTGGTTGGATAGATTTCATAATGAGCAGTTTTTGAGTTTAAAAATGACTATAATTACTATACTGTTGATTTTCTCACCTTCTATACCCTAGAAAGGTAGCCCTGGGAAATAGTTATTATTTTGCCTACTTATGGTAGTAGAGTTTGAGGCTAAAATTGAAATGATCATGGTTTGCTTAGAGACGATGACACTGAAAGAGTAAGAAAGAAACTTGGGTGCCCAGAACTGACCCACTGGCAGGGGAAACAGAGTATATGTTATTAGGAACTCAATTATCTCAGTGCCTCAGAAATGACCAGCTCTTGGGGCTTAATGAAGATAATAGAACACACAGAATCTGGGTTTGTAAATTAGAATTTGAATATCCATTTATAAAGTTGCTTTTTTTTCCAGTGTCTGAATTTCATAGAACTAACACCTGTGCCCTCTGCACCTAGTGTCAATGTATGTAAGAAGCTGAGTTACTATTGCATTTCTATGATTTAAAATATTACTGATAATTAATCATCCGAGTTAAGTAAGACAGAAAAATGCAAATACCATACGATATCATTTATATGTGGAACCAAAAAAAAAAAAGAGAGATACAAACAAACTTATTTATAAAACAGAAACAGACTCATTTGACATAGAAAACAAGCTTATGGTTACCAAAGTGGGAGGTGAGGGAAGGGATAAATTAGGAATTTGGGATTAACATACATACACTGCTATATATATAAAATACATAAAAAAGAAGGTCCCACTGCATAGCACAGGGGCTGTATTCAATATTTTATAATAGGCTATAATGGAAAAAAATCTGAAAGAGAACATATGTGTATATCTACATCTATATCTATATCTATGCATGTATACATATGTATGGGCTTCTCAGCTCATATATATGGGTGGCTTAGACAGTAAAGAATCTGCCTACAATGTAGCAGACTCAGCTTTGGTCCCTAGGTCAGGAAGATTTCCTAGATAAGGAAATGGCAACCCATTCCAATATTCTTGCTTGGAGAATTCCATGTACAGAGGAGCCTGGAGGGCTACTGTCCATGGGGTCTCAAAGAGTCAGACATCATTGAGTGACTAACAAATACTTTTCACATACTATACTAAAAATACAACATTATAAATCAATTATACTTCAGTAAAAAATAATTACTATACTGTTGATTTTCTCACCTTCTATACCCTAGAAAGGTAGCCCTGGGAAATAGTTATTATTTTGCCTACTTATGGTAGTAGAGTTTGAGGCTAAAATTGAAATGATCATGGTTTGCTTAGAGACGATGACACTGAAAGAGTAAGAAAGAAACTTGGGTGCCCAGAACTGACCCACTGGCAGGGGAAACAGAGTATATGTTATTAGGAACTCAATTATCTCAGTGCCTCAGAAATGACCAGCTCTTGGGGCTTAATGAAGATAATAGAACACACAGAATCTGGGTTTGTAAATTAGAATTTGAATATCCATTTATAAAGTTGCTTTTTTTTCCAGTGTCTGAATTTCATAGAACTAACACCTGTGCCCTCTGCACCTAGTGTCAATGTATGTAAGAAGCTGAGTTACTATTGCATTTCTATGATTTAAAATATTACTGATAATTAATCATCCGAGTTAAGTAAGACAGAAAAATGCAAATACCATACGATATCATTTATATGTGGAACCAAAAAAAAAAAAGAGAGATACAAACAAACTTATTTATAAAACAGAAACAGACTCATTTGACATAGAAAACAAGCTTATGGTTACCAAAGTGGGAGGTGAGGGAAGGGATAAATTAGGAATTTGGGATTAACATACATACACTGCTATATATATAAAATACATAAAAAAGAAGGTCCCACTGCATAGCACAGGGGCTGTATTCAATATTTTATAATAGGCTATAATGGAAAAAAATCTGAAAGAGAACATATGTGTATATCTACATCTATATCTATATCTATGCATGTATACATATGTATGGGCTTCTCAGCTCATATATATGGGTGGCTTAGACAGTAAAGAATCTGCCTACAATGTAGCAGACTCAGCTTTGGTCCCTAGGTCAGGAAGATTTCCTAGATAAGGAAATGGCAACCCATTCCAATATTCTTGCTTGGAGAATTCCATGTACAGAGGAGCCTGGAGGGCTACTGTCCATGGGGTCTCAAAGAGTCAGACATCATTGAGTGACTAACAAATACTTTTCACATACATATATGCTGTATACCTGAAACCAATACAACATTATAAATCAATTATACTTCAGTAAAAAAAATAAAAAGTTAAAAAAATTACTGATAATTACTGATAGATTATATCATGGATCAATTATCATTGTTTTGGAAACAAAATGGGTGCCACATTAACTGTGCTCATTTGATGTTGCTTCCAAGTGTTATAAGCGTAAAAATGTGGAAAGGTATGCATCATCTCTTGGATGTGACAAAATAGTGTAATGATCTTAAGATTTTTGGATGAGCAGAGTTGCAAAGGAGAACAGGTAGACCATCGGATCTTGGGTTTGACTGTGAAACTAAAGGACCTGGAGTGGCATTAAGATAGGGAAATGAGAGGCCTACCTTCCTGGGAGAGCAAGTAAAACTTCCCAGTAGAAATAGGTAGGATGTAGGATACTGAAAAAGCATAGTCAATTTCTAATTATTCAGATTTGCCTTTAGTCACATGATTTAGTTTTAATTACCATATGGGAGACTGAAGCTTTAATATTTAAACAAGAAATATTTACTGATTCAATAAATATCTGAGTACCTGTCACATGCCAGGCACCGTGATAGATGCCAAGAAGACACTGTGATAAACCAAACAGTCTCTTCCTGCATAGAGCCAACAGCTAGGCAATGACAACTGAGATAATGTAGCCTTGGGGCAGCTCAATGAATAGTGACACTACTACATCAAAGAACATGCTCATAGCCTGTTCAGGTTCGTCCACTCAGGGCAATGCTGGGCTAGTATTAACAAATTCTTGCTCTCTGGCCCTCCTTTTTCTAGGCTCCATCTACACTGTCTTATTTGTGTCTATATTTTGCCCTCTATAAACCAATTGAAACAGTAGCCTTGGTTAGGTGTCAGGTATTTCTCTTTTCTATTTTTTTCCCCCATAAATGAAGACATTTTCTTTCCTGTCCCTGATCTTTTGTTTTCAGAACATAATTAAGTGTTTTCTGGAGATAACAGAATTACATACATTAAGAACTCCTAGATAAGGAAATGGCAACCCATTCCAATATTCTTGCTTGAGAATTCCATGTACAGAGGAGCCTGGAGGGCTACTGTCCATGGGGTCTCAAAGAGTCAGACATCATTGAGTGACTAACAAATACTTTTCACATACATATATGCTGTATACCTGAAACCAATACAACATTATAAATCAATTATACTTCAGTAAAAAAAATAAAAAGTTAAAAAAATTACTGATAATTACTGATAGATTATATCATGGATCAATTATCATTGTTTTGGAAACAAAATGGGTGCCACATTAACTGTGCTCATTTGATGTTGCTTCCAAGTGTTATAAGCGTAAAAATGTGGAAAGGTATGCATCATCTCTTGGATGTGACAAAATAGTGTAATGATCTTAAGATTTTTGGATGAGCAGAGTTGCAAAGGAGAACAGGTAGACCATCGGATCTTGGGTTTGACTGTGAAACTAAAGGACCTGGAGTGGCATTAAGATAGGGAAATGAGAGGCCTACCTTCCTGGGAGAGCAAGTAAAACTTCCCAGTAGAAATAGGTAGGATGTAGGATACTGAAAAAGCATAGTCAATTTCTAATTATTCAGATTTGCCTTTAGTCACATGATTTAGTTTTAATTACCATATGGGAGACTGAAGCTTTAATATTTAAACAAGAAATATTTACTGATTCAATAAATATCTGAGTACCTGTCACATGCCAGGCACCGTGATAGATGCCAAGAAGACACTGTGATAAACCAAACAGTCTCTTCCTGCATAGAGCCAACAGCTAGGCAATGACAACTGAGATAATGTAGCCTTGGGGCAGCTCAATGAATAGTGACACTACTACATCAAAGAACATGCTCATAGCCTGTTCAGGTTCGTCCACTCAGGGCAATGCTGGGCTAGTATTAACAAATTCTTGCTCTCTGGCCCTCCTTTTTCTAGGCTCCATCTACACTGTCTTATTTGTGTCTATATTTTGCCCTCTATAAACCAATTGAAACAGTAGCCTTGGTTAGGTGTCAGGTATTTCTCTTTTCTATTTTTTTCCCCCATAAATGAAGACATTTTCTTTCCTGTCCCTGATCTTTTGTTTTCAGAACATAATTAAGTGTTTTCTGGAGATAACAGAATTACATACATTAAGAACTGATTTACTAGCTTAACCTTCATAGTAAAGCCTTGTTTTCAAGTTCTGGTGGGCATCTCGATGTTACCTCAACTTAAAGGATACAAATGCCAACTACCAGCAACTACCACATTTACTGAGCACTTACAGGGTTGCCAGAACTCTGTTAGATGTGCAAGGTACAAAGATCAAAAGGATATGGTTCTTGATCTCTCACAGCTCATGGCTGATGTGCAAAATGATAACTAGTCCAATGAGACAGCTTGTGCTAAATTAGGGCTGTAGACAGGAAGTGCTAAAGAGTTCTGTGGAGGAAAGGTGTAGGTTGCCAAGATTTCTGCAAAGATAGGCTCCTATTTCTCCTCATTTGATTCCTTCATGTTATCACCAAGACAAGTTAAAAGTTCATCCAATCCTAAGCATTTGGGCCAAGCCTACTTTTATAAATTCATCTCCTTATCTTTACCACTACATGATGGATTTTTTTTTTTGTTTTTTAGTTTGGTTAAACTTAATCTCTACCCAAATTGGCTCTCAGTGAAGTGAAAAAATGAAGTCTTGAATACACTGTACTAGGCACAATGTGAGAATATAGAAATGTCAGGCATCTCTTCCTTTGAGTAGTTTGCAGTCTGATTTAAGGCTAAGTGATGAAAAGCCTAAAGTTAAGATACAGAATAATATGATATAAAACCTAGAGCTAAGTATTAAAACTGTGCAGTGCAATTATGGAAACTCTACAATCTTGTAATTGGAAGGTTTTTGTTCACCTGCTAAAGTAGATTTTTTTCTACCACCAGTAGAATGAAAGACATGGGAAAATAAAACTCAGAATTGAGTGAGCTGGGGCAGAGAAGGGTGGACTTAGTTATTTTAAGTAGCGGGTGATGGCAGCTGAGGAACAGAAAGCAGCTTTCTCAGGACTTAGGCCATGCTGGGAATGAGCTGCTCTCCTGTGGTTCATACAACACAGGTGTCTAGACTGGGAAGGTGCCCTTTGCAGGCCATGCTTTGTGAGCTCTTCGTATTCCATTCTCAGAGTTCAGGTGTGCTCTCCTTTCAATTTGGGCAGGAAACCAGGCAGGGGCTGAAACAAAAGGAAGTGAGAGTGAAAGTACCACTGGTTGAGCATAGCCTGCGTTCTAGCCATAGTGCGTGGGTGCACTTTAAGTTGCTTCCATTATGTCCAGCTCTTTGCAACCTTATGGACTGTAGCCTGGCATGCTCCCCTGTCCACAGGATTCTCCAGGCAAGAATACTGGAGTGGGTAGCCATGCCCTCCTCCAGTCTAGGCATAGTACATGATAAATACTTTACCTACATCTTTACCTTTACATCTTATTTTCAAAAGCTTGATGCACTACTTGTTTGTAGTCCCCTTTTACAACTGAGAAAAGTAAATCTCAGGGAACTTGATGATTTGTCTCAGATCAAATGCCCAGTTACTAGTACAGTGGAGATTCCAACACTTATCAGATTCCTAAGCCTGTGCTCTGCCTAAACCTTACTCATAGGGGTTGCTGAGGAGACATGCATCTCTCTGGCCACAACCACACAGGCCACACCCCCTCAGCAAGATAGTGGTCTTGCCTTTTGCAGTGTAGAAAGAGAGGAGGAAACCATGCTTCTGAATGCTTCCCTATGGTCTAGATTGTAGGTTTCAGCTATAGGTTTCTGCCAACAGAGAGTATCACCCACATGCACCATATTTGTAATTGTTGTTGTTTAGTCGCTAAGTTGTGTCCAGCTAAAGTTAAGATACAGAATAATATGATATAAAACCTAGAGCTAAGTATTAAAACAGTGCAATTATGGAAACTCTACAATCTTGTAATTGGAAGGTTTTTGTTCACCTGCTAAAGTAGATTTTTTTCTACCACCAGTAGAATGAAAGACATGGGAAAATAAAACTCAGAATTGAGTGAGCTGGGGCAGAGAAGGGTGGACTTAGTTATTTTAAGTAGCGGGTGATGGCAGCTGAGGAACAGAAAGCAGCTTTCTCAGGACTTAGGCCATGCTGGGAATGAGCTGCTCTCCTGTGGTTCATACAACACAGGTGTCTAGACTGGGAAGGTGCCCTTTGCAGGCCATGCTTTGTGAGCTCTTCGTATTCCATTCTCAGAGTTCAGGTGTGCTCTCCTTTCAATTTGGGCAGGAAACCAGGCAGGGGCTGAAACAAAAGGAAGTGAGAGTGAAAGTACCACTGGTTGAGCATAGCCTGCGTTCTAGCCATAGTGCGTGGGTGCACTTTAAGTTGCTTCCATTATGTCCAGCTCTTTGCAACCTTATGGACTGTAGCCTGGCATGCTCCCCTGTCCACAGGATTCTCCAGGCAAGAATACTGGAGTGGGTAGCCATGCCCTCCTCCAGTCTAGGCATAGTACATGATAAATACTTTACCTACATCTTTACCTTTACATCTTATTTTCAAAAGCTTGATGCACTACTTGTTTGTAGTCCCCTTTTACAACTGAGAAAAGTAAATCTCAGGGAACTTGATGATTTGTCTCAGATCAAATGCCCAGTTACTAGTACAGTGGAGATTCCAACACTTATCAGATTCCTAAGCCTGTGCTCTGCCTAAACCTTACTCATAGGGGTTGCTGAGGAGACATGCATCTCTCTGGCCACAACCACACAGGCCACACCCCCTCAGCAAGATAGTGGTCTTGCCTTTTGCAGTGTAGAAAAGAGAGGGAGGGAAACCATGCTTCTGAATGCTTCCCTATGGTCTAGATTGTAGGTTTCAGCTATAGGTTTCTGCCAACAGAGAGTATCACCCACATGCACCATATTTGTAATTGTTGTTGTTTAGTCGCTAAGTTGTGTCCAGCTTTTTGCAACCTCATGGAGTGTAGTCTGCCAGGCTCTCTGTCTATGGGATTTCCCAGGCAAAAATACTGGAGTTGGATGCCATTTCCTTCTCCAGGGGATCTTCCCCCGCCCCAGGGATCAGACTCACTGTGTCTCCTGCATTGCAGGCAGATTCTTTACCACCTGGGAAGCCCTGTTTATAATTAGAAAATATTAATTTAACTCCAGGGAAGGCAGTGAGGCAGGAGAATGAAACATCCCTTTGTATGCTGTATGCATGCAATAAACATTGAGCAGAAATTTTTTTTTAACATGTCCAGATGATGAAACAGCTGGTGCTCATCAAGGCATTCCAGTGGAAAACTCGTGAAGCTGCAAAAATTCTGTTTAATGCTCACTGTCACCTCTTGCCCCTTGTCAGTAGCTCTTGAAGGATTATCACATGAAAGGTATTCCCAATTTAGAGTTCTTCTCGCTTTTTACCAGTCTTCCCTAGTGAGGAGTTTTCTTCCCCTTCCATTTCTTCCATACACAGGGTAGGGGCAGAGAAGTGCCGTGGAATAAAACACAGACAGAAATTAGGAGGCCTGAATTCTAGTCCTAGGTTGCTGATAGTAGTTATATAGTTTAGGGCAAGTAATCTTGGATTCTTTGCTGCCATTACTTTAGTGGAGGTAATGGAGAACTACAATACTTCAATGAGAGGATTGTTCTGTTAAAATTAGCACCAATATTCAATGGTGCAGACATTGAAGCTGACTTTAGGTGATGTCATCCAATAGGAAAGATGCCCAGGTGAAAAGGATTTGGGCACAACTGACTGGACTATAGAGAAACACAAAGGAGGAGAATGTAATTTTTTCCTTTTCACAAGAATTATTTTGCTGATCATACCTTTTTCCTTGTGTGGTTTAAACCCAGTGATCAAATTTTTAAAGGATAATGTTAAAGAGATTTGGGATGAGGAGAACATCTACTTTAAGGAAATGACAAGGAATCCTTTATTCTGGATGTTTAACAGAGATTTTAAAAATACAGATAAAAATTGAATTGAACATTAATAAGATGTAAATTAGTCATTGTAACATTGTTTTGGAAAGACTTCTTCTTGATCATGATGATTAGAGAAATGCAAAAGGACTGCAAACATTGGCACTGAATTAAAGAAACCTAACCCATATTTGGTCTACATAATTTTTAGCCACAGAAGAGCTGGCTTTTTTGGTGGTGTGTTTGTTACAGGTGTGAAAATGTTAACTTCAGAATCTGATCTGGTTATTTGTTACTGTAAGAGCTCACTAGCCACTGTTTTTTCACTTTTATAATTCAAGAATCTATGTGTTAATACATATTTTTATTTGCAAGTAACTGTAGCTCAACTTGAATGGTCTCCAGCAGAAAATGAAAATATAACAGCACATATAACCTAATTGTGTTAGGGACATGCCAAGCTTACTTTTAGATGCCTTGAACTAGAACTCTGTTTAAATTGCTCACTGTCACCTCTTGCCCCTTGTCAGTAGCTCTTGAAGGATTATCACATGAAAGGTATTCCCAATTTAGAGTTCTTCTCGCTTTTTACCAGTCTTCCCTAGTGAGGAGTTTTCTTCCCCTTCCATTTCTTCCATACACAGGGTAGGGGCAGAGAAGTGCCGTGGAATAAAACACAGACAGAAATTAGGAGGCCTGAATTCTAGTCCTAGGTTGCTGATAGTAGTTATATAGTTTAGGGCAAGTAATCTTGGATTCTTTGCTGCCATTACTTTAGTGGAGGTAATGGAGAACTACAATACTTCAATGAGAGGATTGTTCTGTTAAAATTAGCACCAATATTCAATGGTGCAGACATTGAAGCTGACTTTAGGTGATGTCATCCAATAGGAAAGATGCCCAGGTGAAAAGGATTTGGGCACAACTGACTGGACTATAGAGAAACACAAAGGAGGAGAATGTAATTTTTTCCTTTTCACAAGAATTATTTTGCTGATCATACCTTTTTCCTTGTGTGGTTTAAACCCAGTGATCAAATTTTTAAAGGATAATGTTAAAGAGATTTGGGATGAGGAGAACATCTACTTTAAGGAAATGACAAGGAATCCTTTATTCTGGATGTTTAACAGAGATTTTAAAAATACAGATAAAAATTGAATTGAACATTAATAAGATGTAAATTAGTCATTGTAACATTGTTTTGGAAAGACTTCTTCTTGATCATGATGATTAGAGAAATGCAAAAGGACTGCAAACATTGGCACTGAATTAAAGAAACCTAACCCATATTTGGTCTACATAATTTTTAGCCACAGAAGAGCTGGCTTTTTTGGTGGTGTGTTTGTTACAGGTGTGAAAATGTTAACTTCAGAATCTGATCTGGTTATTTGTTACTGTAAGAGCTCACTAGCCACTGTTTTTTCACTTTTATAATTCAAGAATCTATGTGTTAATACATATTTTTATTTGCAAGTAACTGTAGCTCAACTTGAATGGTCTCCAGCAGAAAATGAAAATATAACAGCACATATAACCTAATTGTGTTAGGGACATGCCAAGCTTACTTTTAGATGCCTTGAACTAGAACTCAAATGCTCTCAGAACTTCTTGCTTTTTCTTTCTTGTCTTCATTTCTGCTTCTTGGTTGTATTCCCTTATTGCTTAATTTCAGGCTCACATTTGTTGTCTCTTAAGCAGAGAGAAAGGTCCCCAAAGCTTCTCCCTGGAAGAAAAAATGAGCTTCTCTCTCCCAACAACATTTTTTTTGCCTCTAAGTCATCATTTATTTTCATCCATCTTCACTCTTTGGCATGTGTGGGACTCCCATTGCAGTGGCGTCTCTCGTTGAAGAGTACCCCTCAGGGCACATGCGCTCCAGAGCGCAGACTTGTAATTGGACACACTGGTTCAGCAGCTCCGTGGCACATGGGATCTTCCCGGGCCTGGGATAGAACCGGTGCCCCTTGCACTACCAGGTGGACTCTTTACCCACTGGACCACCAGGCAAACCCGCAACAATAATTTTTAAAAATGCTGGCAAAGGGTTCTGATTGATTTGGTTTGGGTCCTACTCTCATAAACAAAACAAATAGATATTGCATGGAAATTTTCCTTTCTATTGGAATTTCAGTTAATGTCTGAGTTTCTTAGATTCCCAGGTGATCCATCACCATAGGATTTTGCTAGATCTCCTTTGAAACTGGTTGTTCTCTCTAAAATGTTTTATATGCATCTCCATTATAATGCATATTTGATTGCAGTATAATTATTTACTTATATGTATTTCTCACTTTTCACATTGTGAACTCTTCCAGATTTTGTTTAGCTATGTTATCCACAGCATCTATGCCTGGAATTTGATAAGACCTTAATAAGTGTTTGCTGATGATAAATTGAAAGGATGACGTATAAAAGTATAGGGTGTTTGGAATAAGCTTTTACATTTAATTAAAAAATGTTACCTCACGAATTGAATGGCAGAGATTGGTAAATGGATTTTTAAAATGATCCAACTTTATATTGTCTACAAGAGATTCATTTTAGGTCCAAAAATAAAGATAGATTGAAAGTGAAAGGATGAAAAAAGTCACCCCATGCAAACAGCACACAAAAGAGAGCTTGGGTTGTTATATTAATTCAAAAAAATAGACTCTAAAAATTATTATAAGAACTAAAAATGTCGTTATATACTGATAAAATAATCAATTTATCAGGATAATATAATTATACATATATATGCACTGAGAAACAGAGCCCTTAGTATGTGCAGCAAACATCAACAGAATTTTTTTTTTAAAGATTTATTTATCTATTTATTTTGGGCAGGGGTCGGGTTGGGGAGGGAGGGGAGCGGGCGGGCCACTTCTATTGGTCTTTCATTTCTCTATTTTCATCCGTCTTTGTTCTTTGCCTCCTGTGGCCTCCCATCTTGGTGGCGTCTGTCGTTGCAGAGCGCCGGCTCTGGGCACATGCACTCGGTGATTGGACACATCAATCCAGCCGCTCTGCAGCACGTGGGATCTTCCCAGGCTAGGGATCGAACCGGTGCCCCTTGCACTGCAAGGCGGTGTCCTTACCCACTGAACCACCAGGGGAAGCCCCATCAAGAGAATTGAACATAGAAATGAACATTTCTACAATAATAGTTGGAAACTCCAATGCCTCATTTTTGACAATGGGTAGAATATCTTGACAGAAGATCAATAAAGAAACAAAGGATTATAAAACTCTTAAGTGAAAATATGTGAACAAGTCTTTATGACCTTGGATTTTACAATGAATTCTTAGATATAACACTACAGGCATTCACATAAAAAAAGATAAATTTGATATTATCAAAATAAAATACTTGCACATTAAAGAGCATTATGAAGAAAATGAAAAAGCAACCTACAAAATGGGAGAAAATATTTTCAATTCACATATCTGATAATGGCCTAGGATGCAGGATATATAAAATCACTTACAAGTCAATGACAAAACAAGCAAACAACAAAAAAAATTAAGTATAGCAAAATATATGAATAGATATTTCCCCAAGAAAGATATACAAATGCCTAGAAAATGCATGCAAATATGTTCAACATCATTATTCATTAGGGACATACAAATCAAAACTATAATATCTTATCAATCCACACCCCACTTGAATGGCTATGAAAAATGGAAAATAGCAAATGTTTGTGAGGAGGTGGATAAAAAGGATAAAGCACCCCATGCAAACAGCACACAAAAGAGAGCTTGGGTTGTTAAAAAAAATTAAATTATAAGAACTAAAAATGTCGTTATATACTGATAAAATAATCAATTTATCAGGATAATATAATTATACATATATATGCACTGAGAAACAGAGCCCTTAGTATGTGCAGCAAACATCAACAGAATTTTTTTTTTAAAGATTTATTTATCTATTTATTTTGGGCAGGGGTCGGGTTGGGGAGGGAGGGGAGCGGGCGGGCCACTTCTATTGGTCTTTCATTTCTCTATTTTCATCCGTCTTTGTTCTTTGCCTCCTGTGGCCTCCCATCTTGGTGGCGTCTGTCGTTGCAGAGCGCCGGCTCTGGGCACATGCACTCGGTGATTGGACACATCAATCCAGCCGCTCTGCAGCACGTGGGATCTTCCCAGGCTAGGGATCGAACCGGTGCCCCTTGCACTGCAAGGCGGTGTCCTTACCCACTGAACCACCAGGGGAAGCCCCATCAAGAGAATTGAACATAGAAATGAACATTTCTACAATAATAGTTGGAAACTCCAATGCCTCATTTTTGACAATGGGTAGAATATCTTGACAGAAGATCAATAAAGAAACAAAGGATTATAAAACTCTTAAGTGAAAATATGTGAACAAGTCTTTATGACCTTGGATTTTACAATGAATTCTTAGATATAACACTACAGGCATTCACATAAAAAAAGATAAATTTGATATTATCAAAATAAAATACTTGCACATTAAAGAGCATTATGAAGAAAATGAAAAAGCAACCTACAAAATGGGAGAAAATATTTTCAATTCACATATCTGATAATGGCCTAGGATGCAGGATATATAAAAATCACTTACAAGTCAATGACAAAACAAGCAAACAACAAAAAAAATTAAGTATAGCAAAATATATGAATAGATATTTCCCCAAGAAAGATATACAAATGCCTAGAAAATGCATGCAAATATGTTCAACATCATTATTCATTAGGGACATACAAATCAAAACTATAATATCTTATCAATCCACACCCCACTTGAATGGCTATGAAAAATGGAAAATAGCAAATGTTTGTGAGGAGGTGGAATATTCATACAAGGCTGATGAGAATTTAAAATGATTCAATCACTGTGAATAATAGTTCGGCAGTTTCTCAGAAAGTGAATCCTATGGGTTTTCAATTCTATCACCCCCACTGGTCTGATCTAAGTTATTTCTTGTTTCTGTATTATTCTTTTTCAAGGTTTCTTTTTTCCCCTCCTATGGAAAGTTGTGGTTTGTAAGACTACAGCAAAAATCAAAGCAAAAAAACCAACCCCCTTCTGAAAACAACAACAAAAAACCCTCTGATGATGAGCCAGGAAATAGTTTGTGTAGAGAAGGCTGAGAGTCAAGGAAAGGAATTGGAGTGGGAAAGCTCATGGAATAGTGTCCAACACTTGACATTGAAGAAAACCATATCTCAGGTGGTTTTGAGTGTATAAGAAGCTCTGCTAAGCAATACCCATTCTAATTTATTTAGTCTAAGAGTTTATTTCTATTTAATCCCACAGGGAATTTATAACATGAAAAAAATCCAATATTGCTACTCTATTAAAAATTGAGACACTCTCATCTTGAGAGCAGTCTGTCCAAAGTGCATACAGTTTGTTTACGTACTTTGTTCATCCCCTTAACCTGACCTCTTGGTGTGTTTAAACTGTAAAGGCACTTTCCTTTGTGAACTTTTCAGTGACCACATCAACTGACCCCCAGCAGCATGCAGTGTTTAGACACGTTTTTCTCTCAAGTTCCTATTTTCTTGTAAAGTGCAATAAACTTGCCCAGAATATGCTTCTATCAAATCTTATCATTGGCTCTCTGAGGTTTCAGTGCAGTACAGTGTGTTGCTTCTGACATCATGGTTTCCATGGCAACTACCCAATGAGACTTTTCATGGTCAAAAAAAATAGATGCAAAAAATTTTCTCTTCAGTCTTAATAGACTTGGTTATTTATTACTGAGAGAAGAGGGAATGAGAAAGATTGAACTGTATTACTTGAGGCTAACCACAGAAATTTCAAGTCCAACTATTAAGAGTCTCAATCAGGAATCTCTGTGATTCCATTTTCTTCTTCATCCTTTCTATAAAAGGTATGGAACTCTTCTGAAGCTTACTTAAGTAGATGTTCTGTGTAATAAGAAGTGAAAGAGGACTTCTTTGAGAATACGGAAGAGACCCTGCTGACAAAGTCTCAAGATTAAGCCCCCTGTCTGGGTAAACAGCTTTCTGACTGGATGACCTTCATCTAGTCAATCATCTTCTCTGGAAGTTTCCTTGGTTGCTGAAAAGAAGGCAGTACTTGTTTTGCTGCCTATAAAGTATGCATTGTAAGGATGAAGTACTTGATTTGTTTATATCTTAGGTTATGCATTTTTTTTTAAGATTTATTTATTTATTTATTTATTTTGGCGGGGGTTGGGTTGGAGAGGGAGAGGAGCAGGCAGGCCACTTCTATTGGTCTTTCATTTCTCTATTTTCATTCGTCTTTGTTCTTTGGCTCCTGCGGGCCTCCCATCGTGGTGGCGTCTGTTACCGCAGAGCACCGGCTTTGGGCGCATGTGCTCCAGAGCTCTGGCTGGGTAATTGGACACATCGGTCCAGCCGCTCCACAGCACGTGGGATCTTCCCAGGCCAGGGATCGAACCGGTGCCCCTTGCACTGAAAGGCAGTGTCCTTATCCACTGGACCACCAGGGGAAGCCCTGGTTATGCATTTTTAATAATCATTTACACACCATATTTCAGCTATAATAGCTGACACATCCATAATTCTTTCTAAGAAAATGTGCCTCCTGATAAAGAAGAGGTTTAGATAGCTATATTTAGTGCTATGCAACTCCACCTCACCTAGAAGATGAGGTGCAATTGCATAGTCTAGAAGCTGGCTTGTAAAAAAAAATCGTTATAGTCTTGTATGAAAAGAGGAGGTGGTCATAGCAAACTCCCTCTTCCAACAACACAAGAAATGACTCTACCCATCAACTTCAACAGATGGTCAATACCAAAATCGAATTGATTATATTCTTTGTGGCTGAAGATGGAAAAATTCTACTCAGTCAGCAAAAACAAGACCAAGAGCAGATTGCAGTTTAGGTCATGAACTCCTTATTGAAAAATTCAGACTAAAATTGAAGACAGTAGGGAAAGCCATTAGGCCATTCAGGTATGACCTAAATCAAATCCCTTATGATTATACAGTGGATGTGACAAATAGATTCAAGGGATTAGATCTGATAGACAGGGTACCTAAAGAACTGTAGATGGATGTTCATAATATTGTACAGGAGGAAGTAATCAAAACCACTCCCAACAAAAAGAAATGCAAAATGGCAAAATGGTTGTCTGAGGAGGCCTTAGAAATAGCTGAGAAAAGAAGAGAAGTGAAAGATAAAGGAGAAAAGGAAAGATATAACCATCTAGATGCAGAATTCCAAAGAATAACCAGGAAAGAAAAAAGTCTTCCCAAGTGAACAATACAAAGAAATAGAGGAAAACAATAGAATAGGAAATACTAGAGATCTCTTCAAGAAAATTAGAGCTACCAAGAGAACATTTCATTCATACATGAGCACAATAAAGGACAGGAATGGTATGGACCTAAAAGAAGCAGAAGATATTAAGAAGTGGCAAAAATACACAGAACTATATAAAAAGATCTTAATAACCCAGATAACCACGATGGTGTGATCACTCACCTAGAGCCAGATATCTTTGAGTGTTAAGTGGACCTTAGGAAGTATTACTGCCAGCAAAGCTAGTGAAGGTGATAGAATTCCAGCTGAAAGGCAGTGTCCTTATCCACTAGACCACCAGGGAAGCCCAGGATATTTTTTTAATAATCATTTACACACCATATTTCAGCTATAATAGCTGACACATCCATAATTCTTTCTAAGAAAATGTGCCTCCTGATAAAGAAGAGGTTTAGATAGCTATATTTAGTGCTATGCAACTCCACCTCACCTAGAAGATGAGGTGCAATTGCATAGTCTAGAAGCTGGCTTGTAAAAAAAAATCGTTATAGTCTTGTATGAAAAGAGGAGGTGGTCATAGCAAACTCCCTCTTCCAACAACACAAGAAATGACTCTACCCATCAACTTCAACAGATGGTCAATACCAAAATCGAATTGATTATATTCTTTGTGGCTGAAGATGGAAAAATTCTACTCAGTCAGCAAAAACAAGACCAAGAGCAGATTGCAGTTTAGGTCATGAACTCCTTATTGAAAAATTCAGACTAAAATTGAAGACAGTAGGGAAAGCCATTAGGCCATTCAGGTATGACCTAAATCAAATCCCTTATGATTATACAGTGGATGTGACAAATAGATTCAAGGGATTAGATCTGATAGACAGGGTACCTAAAGAACTGTAGATGGATGTTCATAATATTGTACAGGAGGAAGTAATCAAAACCACTCCCAACAAAAAGAAATGCAAAATGGCAAAATGGTTGTCTGAGGAGGCCTTAGAAATAGCTGAGAAAAGAAGAGAAGTGAAAGATAAAGGAGAAAAGGAAAGATATAACCATCTAGATGCAGAATTCCAAAGAATAACCAGGAAAGAAAAAAGTCTTCCCAAGTGAACAATACAAAGAAATAGAGGAAAACAATAGAATAGGAAATACTAGAGATCTCTTCAAGAAAATTAGAGCTACCAAGAGAACATTTCATTCATACATGAGCACAATAAAGGACAGGAATGGTATGGACCTAAAAGAAGCAGAAGATATTAAGAAGTGGCAAAAATACACAGAACTATATAAAAAGATCTTAATAACCCAGATAACCACGATGGTGTGATCACTCACCTAGAGCCAGATATCTTTGAGTGTTAAGTGGACCTTAGGAAGTATTACTGCCAGCAAAGCTAGTGAAGGTGATAGAATTCCAGCTGGCATATTTCAAATCCTAGAAAATGATGCTGTTAAAGTGCGACACTCAATATGCCAGCAAATTTGGAGAACTCTGTAGTGGCCACAGGACTGGAAGAGATCAGTTTTCATCCCAATCCCAAAGGACCTACCGCCTAGAGTACTGGAAATAAAAACAAAAATAAATAAGTGGGGCTTAATTAAACTTAAAATTTTTGAGTAACAAAGGAAATTATAAATAAGATGAAAAGATAACCCTCAGAATAGGAGAAAATAATTGCAAATGAAACAACTGACAAAGGATTAATCTCCAAAAATAAATAAACAACTCATGCAGCTCAATACCAGAAAAACAGACAACACAGTCAAAATGGGTGGAGGACCTAAACAGACATTTCTCCAAAGAAGTCGTATAGATGGCCAATGAACACATGAAAAGAGGCTCAATAATGCTCATTATTCAAGAAATGCAAATCAAAACTACAATGAGACATTTCCTCACACTAGTCAGAGTGTCTATCATCAAAAATCTACAAACAATAAATGCTGGTGAGATTATGGAGAGGGGGAAACTCTCTTTCACTCTCAGTGGGAATGTAAATTGATAAGACACTATGGAGAGCAGTATGGAGGCTCCTTAAAAAGTAGGAATAAGAGTACCATATGATCCAACAATCCAGCAATATTTTCAGGCATGTACCCTGAGAAAACCATAATTGAAAAAGAAACAAGTACCCTAGTGTTCATCACAGCACTATTTATAATAGTTATGACATGGTAGCAACCTAAATGTCCATTGACGGGTGAATGGATAAAGAAAGAAATTGTGGTACATATGTACAATGGAATATTTACACAGCCATAAAAGGAACACATTTGATTCAGTTCTAGTGAGGTGGATGAACCTAGAGCGTTCATCAGGGAAGGATTCCTAATGTATGGAGTCCAAGGATGAATCCCTGTGGTATATGGTCCCAGAAACAGCTTGTGAAACAGTTAGAAAGTACTGGGGAGATTGTAGAGAGGGAGCAGCTCAGAAAAGCAAATCCATGTAATGAGGGTCAGGCAGAGCGCTCCCTTTCCTGTTGCAGGTCAGGTAGTCAGTAAAAGGGCCTTCTGTGTCAGTTCCATGGCCAGCTCTGACCACCTGGGGTCCCAGTGGGGGCGTCACTGCAAAAAAAGAACCTGCCAAGCTTCTAGTGTTATTTATCTGGGTGAAGTCCAGAGAGGCAGCTGGGGATGGAGTTTTCCATCTGCCCGTTCCCACAAGATGTTCTCATCTGCCAAATCCATCCCAAACTAGGGTTTCTCTGGGGTACTCTTGGCCTCTAAACAAGTAATGAGGTGGCATGAGTCAGTGCTTCTACATGCATTGGACTTCTCCATCATCCTATGACAAAGAGGTTATTGTCTTTTTACAAATGAGGAAATGGACTCTGAGAGATGAAAGTGATTGGCTCGTGGTTTCCCAGCTAGAGATTCACAGACTTGAGGGCATGTGGCACCTAGATTAGTGTGATCTCTTTGGTTCTAGCACTTCTCAGATTCTGGAGTGGATATGAATCATCTGGTTATCTTGATAAACTACACATTCTGACTTAGCAGTTCCGGGCTGTAGCCTGAGCAAGCCCCTGGGTGACATCTGGTTCTGAGTCACACTTGGAATCACAACATTGTAGACAGGACTCTCTGATCACAATGCTTTGGGTCTCACCATATCCTAGAGACATATTGCAGGGCATGTTAGGGGGGACCTGGTCGTTATTCAGAGCAGAAGCTCTCCTTCCATGGGCCAGTCCCTCTGTTGGGTCACTGCAGGGAATAGGAAAGAGAATCAGAACAAGGGCATGTCTAGGGATGACCTAACACCAGTCATCACACAGCAGGTATTTGGAAGACCCTGGGCCTCCAGGAACCTCAGGTTTTATTCAGCAAATAAATAAATAAATACCATGTGAAATAAGTCAGAAAGAGAAAAACAAATATCATATATTAAAGCATATATATATATATCTGTAATTTAGAAAAATGGTACTGATGAACCTATTTACATAGCAGAAATAGACATTAGACATAGAGAATAGATTTTTGGTTACACCAACGGAAGGAGAGGGTGGGAAGAATTGCGAGAGTAACATTGAAATATATATATATATTACATTACCGTATGTAAAATAACTAATGGAAAGTTACTACATAACACAATGTGGTACTCCATGGCAACCTAGAGGGGTGAGTTGGCGTGGAGGATGGGTAGGAAGTTCAAGAAGGAGGGGATGTATGTATACTTATGCTGATTCACGTTGTTGTAGAGCAGAAGTGACCACAATAATGTAAAGCAATTATCCTCCAATTAAAACTAAACTGAAAATATTATACAGCCACAGTAATTCAAATAATATGTTATTGACATAAAGAGAGGTGTATAGACAAATGAAATAGAATAGAGAGTCAAGAAATAAATCTGTGTATGACTGGCTAATTGGTCTTTGACAAGGATGCTAAAGCACTTTCCTGGTGGCTCAGAAGGAAAAGAATGTGCCTGCAATGGGGAGACCTGGCTTTGATCCCCGGGTCAGGAAGATCCCCTGGAGAAGGAAATGGCACCCCACTCCAGTACTCTTGCCTGGAGAATCCCGGGACAGAGAAGTCTGGCAGACTACAGCCCATGCGATTGCAAGACTCACAAATGACCAAGTTACTACACTACTACATTACTGCTAAGGATGCTGAGAATAGGCAAGGAAGAAAAGAAAATGTCTTCAACACATGATGGTGAGAAAACTATGTATCTATAGGCAAAAGAATCAAATAGGACCTTTATCTTATGGCACACACAAATATCAACTCAAAATGGGTTAAACGTCTAAAGAGAAGACCTGAAGCTATAAAAGTTCTAGATAAAAATATGGGGGTTGGAGAGAATATGAATAAATTGTATGTTTTTTTGGGGGAGGGAATGTAAGGTAGTACACCCACTATGGAAAGCTGTATGGTAGCTCATTGAGAAATAAAAATTAGAATTACCATATGAACCAGCAATTCCACTATTGGGTACTTACTCCAAAAGAACTGACATCAAATTTTTTTTGGTTAAATTTTGACCTCTTTTATTGTTTATTTATTTATTTATTTATTTTCATCCATCTTTGTGTTTTGGCCTGTGTGGGCCCCGCATTGCAGTGGTCTCCCTCACTGCAGGGCACTGGCTCTGGCCAAACGCACTCCAGAGTGCTGACTAGTAATTGGACATGCCTGTCCAGTCACTCCGCGGCACGTGGGATCTTCCCAGCCAGGAATCAGACTGGCGCCCCTCGTACTGCAAGGCAGACTCTCCACCCACTGGACCACCAGGGAAGCCCTGACATCAAGATTTTGAAGAGATATTTCCACTCCCATGTTTACTGCAGTATTACATAATAGCCAACGTGCAAAAACAACCTAAATGTCTATGAAATGATGAATGAAGAAACTATGCTATATACATACAATGGAATATTGTTTCACTTTAAAAAAGGAACTCCTGGCACATGTGACAATATGGATGAACCTAGAGAAAGTCAAGTGGAATGAGCCAGTCTCAGAAGTATAAGTGTTGCACGGTTTCCCTCACATGAGTTATCTGAGTCGAACTCAGGGCAACCAAGAGTAGAATGATGGGTACCTGGGGCTGAAAGGAGAGAAAAATGTGGAGTGGCTCTTTAACTGGTATAACATTTAAGTTATTCAAGATGTATACATTCTAGAGGTCTGCATTATTGAATTAAACATTTAAAATTCTGTTAAGAGAGTAACTTTCATGTTGAGTGCTCTTAATACCATTTTAAAAAAGGAAGATACTTGGCATGTGTCAAAATTTTATTTAAATGATTAGTGGAAGGACCATCAGAATGACAAAGCTGGTTCAGCAAGGTTATGAGAAACTTGGATTTATATATTCAGTGGAAATGGTGAAATGAGATAAAATACTAAGCTAGATAAAATACATCTGGACTCTAATCAATTGTTAGCCAAAGGTACATTTCTCTAGAGACTCAGATGAATCTCAGATGGTCCTAGTGTGACATTAAAAGATCATAGAATCATCCCTTTGCCTTATTTACTAGTTCTGGATACATTTTCCTGAATATGGCTTTTGCTATCACAAGCAAAGGGCTTCCCAGGTGTTGCTAGTGGTAAAGGATCTGCCTGTCAATGCAGGAGATATAAGAGATGCAAATTCCATCTCTGGGTTGGAAAAAACCTTTGGAGGAGGGAGTGGCAACCCACTCCAGTATTCTTGCTGGGAGAATGCTACGGACAGAAGAGCTTGGTGGGCTATAGTCCATGGGGTCATGAAGAAAAGGATGCATCTGAACACATCACAACAAACTGAATATCATTCTAGGTAATGCATGCATTCACAGTCACATAAAAGCTGATCTCATATGTTTTTGTGCTAAGATGATTACTTGAACTTGTTGCTTTAGCTAACTGCCTTCCACAGTTTTTAAAGATTGTTGAGGTTGTACATAAACTTAATATATACCACATATATAGAGCCATGAAAGTGAAAGTGAAAATGTTAGTCACTCAGTCCCGTTTGACTCTTTGTGACCCCGTGGACTGTAGTCCATCTGGCTCTGTTCATGGGATTCTCCCAGCAAGAATACTGGAATGGGGTTCCATGTCCTTCTTCAAGGGGTCTTCCCGACCCAGGGATCAAATCTGGAACTCCTGCATTGCAGACAGATTCTTTACCATCTGAGTCGCCAGACATGACTTATAGTAATGGCACAAGAATTCATATTACTGCAACTATTCAGTGATTGCTAACACATTGCAGCTATTACAGCAACTGTCTTCCTATTGTGCAGATTTTATTCTATTTGGCCTGATTCATTTACATAAATGCAACATGAAGTATTGCATCATAAGCCTTTTTATTGTTTTGTCAGCAAAACTCGAGAAGAACTCACCTAATTAATTTCTGTCTGGAGGTTATGCAAGAAATTTAGGGTTGTATTTTCAATAGCCTTCATTATTCCAGAGATTTTTTTTCTGCTACTTTTAGCTTATCTATCCTGAAGGCTAAGAAATTTGAAACTGAGAAGTTAATCTCCCAGGTTTTACCTGTAGCACCCATAATCACTAATGAATTTCTTCTGCAGTGTTCCTCAATTCAATGAGATCCCTGGCCTAACAAGAAGTGGTCTTTACTACCAGCTGCAAACCATAGACCTAAGAAGTCTTTGTAGCTATTGATTCCACATAAAAAGTATAGATTTTTGAGACAGACTGAGATTTGCTGCTTCATTGTGGGCCCTTCATACATAATGAAATGGAATTTATTTTCTAACGTGACATTGCCAGGATAGCCTTGGTCACGCAATAGATCTATCCAATTATATCCTGGCTTAAAGACGGATTCATACAAGCCATGCAAAAATAATCATAATATCATTAAAGGTGAAGCGTCTCAGTTCAGGTAGTTGTCATATCTGCTCACTGTCCCAAGTATTTTGTAAACAGGGCAGACACTATCTTACATATTTTTTGCATAATCATGCTGATTACTCTGGAGATAACATCTAAATATAATTTGCTCATTTTAATATGAATTATAATTAACAATTGTAAAATGTGAACTTAGTGGTGTTTTGTCTCCTTTTGTCAAAGGTCAATTGTGACTTTCCTAAGTTTAACTAAACATGAGAGCAGCCTTTGCATTCCAGTAACCAGCCTCATCATCATCCTTAGACTCCTTGATGATTCATTAGTTTATAATCTATATTAAGATTTCTCCAAAGATACTTTTACTTAATTCTGTGGCTTCAGCAGGAATCAAATCTGGAACTCCTGCGTTGCAGACAGATTCTTTACCATCTGAGTCGCCAGACATGACTTATAGTAATGGCACAAGAATTCATATTACTGCAACTATTCAGTGATTGCTAACACATTGCAGCTATTACAGCAACTGTCTTCCTATTGTGCAGATTTTATTCTATTTGGCCTGATTCATTTACATAAATGCAACATGAAGTATTGCATCATAAGCCTTTTTATTGTTTTGTCAGCAAAACTCGAGAAGAACTCACCTAATTAATTTCTGTCTGGAGGTTATGCAAGAAATTTAGGGTTGTATTTTCAATAGCCTTCATTATTCCAGAGATTTTTTTTCTGCTACTTTTAGCTTATCTATCCTGAAGGCTAAGAAATTTGAAACTGAGAAGTTAATCTCCCAGGTTTTACCTGTAGCACCCATAATCACTAATGAATTTCTTCTGCAGTGTTCCTCAATTCAATGAGATCCCTGGCCTAACAAGAAGTGGTCTTTACTACCAGCTGCAAACCATAGACCTAAGAAGTCTTTGTAGCTATTGATTCCACATAAAAAGTATAGATTTTTGAGACAGACTGAGATTTGCTCCTTCATTGTGGGCCCTTCATACATAATGAAATGGAATTTATTTTCTAACGTGACATTGCCAGGATAGCCTTGGTCACGCAATAGATCTATCCAATTATATCCTGGCTTAAAGACGGATTCATACAAGCCATGCAAAAATAATCATAATATCATTAAAGGTGAAGCGTCTCAGTTCAGGTAGTTGTCATATCTGCTCACTGTCCCAAGTATTTTGTAAACAGGGCAGACACTATCTTACATATTTTTTGCATAATCATGCTGATTACTCTGGAGATAACATCTAAATATAATTTGCTCATTTTAATATGAATTATAATTAACAATTGTAAAATGTGAACTTAGTGGTGTTTTGTCTCCTTTTGTCAAAGGTCAATTGTGACTTTCCTAAGTTTAACTAAACATGAGAGCAGCCTTTTGCATTCCAGTAACCAGCCTCATCATCATCCTTAGACTCCCTTGATGATTCATTAGTTTATAATCTATATTAAGATTTCTCCAAAGATACTTTTACTTAATTCTGTGGCTTCAGCAGGAATAAAAAGCATTCAGAGTGTGTCCTTTCAGTTTTCACAAGTATAGCCTGGTAAACTGAGTATTAGAATAAGAGGGGAGAAAAAGGAAAATCTTCTATCTTTATCATAAAACAGAACATTACCAACATTACCAACAGTATTTTAAAACAAATGACTACATGTAGGTTTTGTTCATTGATCTTATTCAGTGCTATGGCTTCCCAGGTGCCATGGTGAAAAAGAATCTGCCTATCAGGAAGCATGGAGATGTGGGTCCAATCCCTGGGTTGGGAAGGTCCCCTGGAGAAAGGCATGGCAATCCACTTCAGTATTCTTGCCTGGAAAATTCCATGGACAGAGGAGTCTAGCAGGCAACAGTCCATGGGGTCATACATGACTGAGCAACAGAGCACATATGTAACTTACATTCTGTTGGATCTTGGGTCAACTACAATCTAGTTTCATAAAGTTTTCCCCTGGACTGAAGTAGTACTGGAGATCCTTATTCAGGTCTCTCATAAGGTTTGTAAGTACTACTCATGGTATTGATGTCAGTTCTTTCTGGAGAGACTATGTTTATAAGTCTTTTCCTTGCAGTATTGGTAGTTTAAAGTCCCTTTCCTTTAAAACTCTGTGATGATCCTTCTTTGCTATGTCTTCTGGAATATCTAATTTCTGGCCTATAGCTAAAAGCAGAGGCCTTCATGCAAAGTGAGAGGAGAGGAAACCACCTACTAATTATAAAAATAAAAATTTGGGGTAACTTTTTGTGAATAAGGGAATGAAGGAAATTATGAGAAAACTAGTGAGTAGCCTTGCTAACCAAGAAAGTTCAGGTAGTTGTCATATCTGCTCACTGTCCCAAGTATTTTGTAAACAGGGCAGACACTATCTTACATATTTTTTGCATAATCATGCTGATTACTCTGGAGATAACATCTAAATATAATTTGCTCATTTTAATATGAATTATAATTAACAATTGTAAAATGTGAACTTAGTGGTGTTTTGTCTCCTTTTGTCAAAGGTCAATTGTGACTTTCCTAAGTTTAACTAAACATGAGAGCAGCCTTTTGCATTCCAGTAACCAGCCTCATCATCATCCTTAGACTCCCTTGATGATTCATTAGTTTATAATCTATATTAAGATTTCTCCAAAGATACTTTTACTTAATTCTGTGGCTTCAGCAGGAATAAAAAGCATTCAGAGTGTGTCCTTTCAGTTTTCACAAGTATAGCCTGGTAAACTGAGTATTAGAATAAGAGGGGAGAAAAAGGAAAATCTTCTACCTTTATCATAAAACAGAACATTACCAACATTACCAACAGTATTTTAAAACAAATGACTACATGTAGGTTTTGTTCATTGATCTTATTCAGTGCTATGGCTTCCCAGGTGCCATGGTGAAAAAGAATCTGCCTATCAGGAAGCATGGAGATGTGGGTCCAATCCCTGGGTTGGGAAGGTCCCCTGGAGAAAGGCATGGCAATCCACTTCAGTATTCTTGCCTGGAAAATTCCATGGACAGAGGAGTCTAGCAGGCAACAGTCCATGGGGTCATACATGACTGAGCAACAGAGCACATATGTAACTTACATTCTGTTGGATCTTGGGTCAACTACAATCTAGTTTCATAAAGTTTTCCCCTGGACTGAAGTAGTACTGGAGATCCTTATTCAGGTCTCTCATAAGGTTTGTAAGTACTACTCATGGTATTGATGTCAGTTCTTTCTGGAGAGACTATGTTTATAAGTCTTTTCCTTGCAGTATTGGTAGTTTAAAGTCCCTTTCCTTTAAAACTCTGTGATGATCCTTCTTTGCTATGTCTTCTGGAATATCTAATTTCTGGCCTATAGCTAAAAGCAGAGGCCTTCATGCAAAGTGAGAGGAGAGGAAACCACCTACTAATTATAAAAATAAAAATTTGGGGTAACTTTTTGTGAATAAGGGAATGAAGGAAATTATGAGAAAACTAGTGAGTAGCCTTGCTAACCAAGAAAGGTAATAGCGTCCATCCTAAGGAATATAAAGATAAGGACTCTAAAAATTACCAAAAACATTGAAGCCTCAAGTATGAAAGGGGTAGGAAGAATTATGGCTAAGTAAATGGGAGTTAAAAAAGGAAAGGAAGGAAAGTTGGAAAATTGAATTCATTTTACTTAGCAGGATTGGGGTTATAGTTTGTGATAACAGCTCTGGATTTGTTGGAAAAAGAATTATAAATATATCAGCCAAAGAACACTTTACATGCTTAGAGATATCCTGTGAGCATTAGATGAAATTAAAAAACATTGGAAAGGGGAGCTTCCCTGGTGACCCAGTGGGTAAGGACACCGCCTTGCAGTGCAAGGGGCACCAGTTCTATCCCTGGCTTGGGAAGATCCCACATGCCACCAAGCGACTGGACTGATGTGTCCAACTACCAAGCCGGAGCTCTGGAGCGCATGCGCCCAGAGCCGGTGCTCTGCAGCGACAGAGACCACTGCGATGGGATGCCCACACAGGCCAAAGAACAAAGATGGAAATAAATGAAAAGACCAATAGAAGTGGCCAAAATAAATAAATAAATAATAAAAAAGTATTGGACATGGGACTGACTACCCAAAAGCAGATGTCAGGCAGACAAAAGTATTTCTGTTGATTTCTGTAGTTCTCAAACAATTCTGAAAAACTGTTTATTCACTGTGCTGGTGTCAATTTGGAAATTACTGTGAAAAAAAGGGAAAAAAGAGGGAAAACCATGTCAAGAACTACTATAAATAAAACCACATGGGCTGCTTTTTTTTTTTTTTTTTTTTAATTAGAGAAATCTCATTAGTTCCCAAGGCAGCTTTTTCAGCTATTTAAAAAAATATTTTCTCAGGACTTCCCTGATGATCCAGTGGTTGGAACTTTTGCCTCCCAATGCAGAAGGCCTGGGTTTGATCCCTGGTTTGAGAATGTAGACCCCACATTCTGCAATCAAGACCCAGCTCAACTAAATAAATAGACAGTTGAAAAATATTTTCTCTATACACTGTTCATTTGACTGTTTAGATACAGGTAGGGGTAATATACAATTCTTATTTTTCTAGGTGAAAATCAATGGGTTTGGAGCCAGTTTTAGTTTTTTAAAATGAGATAAAACTTAGAAGAAACCTAAGTATGAAAGACATATTTATCTTTACTTCCCAGATAGTACTCAGAAGTCCCTTCAGTTCTGTGGTGGAGAAAGGAATGAGTCCCATCTCCCTTCTTTTCTTCTTGTAGAAATTCTACCAGGCAGGTGACCTAACATCTGCTCATGCCCATCCTCAGTCTACTTATTCTCACGTTGGTACCTTTACTCTTCTTTCAGAAGTCCGTTTCACTCTATGCTCATTCCAAAGGCCACCAAAATGCCAAGATGTAACTCTACTCTGTGGAGTCAGTTGTACCTCTAGGTATTATTTACCTCCCTTTAAGGGCACCAGTTCTATCCCTGGCTTGGGAAGATCCCACATGCCACCAAGCGACTGGACTGATGTGTCCAACTACCAAGCCGGAGCTCTGGAGCGCATGCGCCCAGAGCCGGTGCTCTGCAGCGACAGAGACCACTGCGATGGGATGCCCACACAGGCCAAAGAACAAAGATGGAAATAAATGAAAAGACCAATAGAAGTGGCCAAAATAAATAAATAAATAATAAAAAAGTATTGGACATGGGACTGACTACCCAAAAGCAGATGTCAGGCAGACAAAAGTATTTCTGTTGATTTCTGTAGTTCTCAAACAATTCTGAAAAACTGTTTATTCACTGTGCTGGTGTCAATTTGGAAATTACTGTGAAAAAAAGGGAAAAAAGAGGGAAAACCATGTCAAGAACTACTATAAATAAAACCACATGGGCTGCTTTTTTTTTTTTTTTTTTTTAATTAGAGAAATCTCATTAGTTCCCAAGGCAGCTTTTTCAGCTATTTAAAAAAATATTTTCTCAGGACTTCCCTGATGATCCAGTGGTTGGAACTTTTGCCTCCCAATGCAGAAGGCCTGGGTTTGATCCCTGGTTTGAGAATGTAGACCCCACATTCTGCAATCAAGACCCAGCTCAACTAAATAAATAGACAGTTGAAAAATATTTTCTCTATACACTGTTCATTTGACTGTATAGATACAGGTAGTGGTAATTTACAATTCTTATTTTTCTAGGTGAAAATCAATGGGTTTGGAGCCAGTTTTAGTTTTTTAAAATGAGATAAAACTTAGAAGAAACCTAAGTATGAAAGACATATTTATCTTTACTTCCCAGATAGTACTCAGAAGTCCCTTCAGTTCTGTGGTGGAGAAAGGAATGAGTCCCATCTCCCTTCTTTTCTTCTTGTAGAAATTCTACCAGGCAGGTGACCTAACATCTGCTCATGCCCATCCTCAGTCTACTTATTCTCACGTTGGTACCTTTACTCTTCTTTCAGAAGTCCCGTTTTCACTCTATGCTCATTCCAAAGGCCACCAAAATGCCAAGATGTAACTCTACTCTGTGGAGTCAGTTGTACCTCTAGGTATTATTTACCTCCCTTTTACAGATGAAGCACAGTGTTCAGAGAGAATTTCATAGTGTCCAGCATTTCTGAGTAAAAGTGTGCATTTTGCTAATGTAAAACATCATAAACTGTCACATGGTAGTGATTATAATTTTATGTAATGGTAAGATTTCACAGAATGAGTATTTGCAGTCTTTTACCTCCTTCTGCCTACTCGACAGATTGTGGCTTTGTTTGGTTCCTTCTTCTCTTCAACCCTCCAAATTTCCAGATGAATTTTTTGGGGGCTTTTCATGGAAAATAAAGATGAAGAGAGGAGAGAGGAAGAAATAGGGGCCTAGATCTTGGAGGAGTGTGTGCCTGGAAGGATGAAAATTGTAGATGCAAGTACCCAAAAATGCTAAAGAATTATGACTGTAGACTATAAATCTTATTTATAGTAGTCAAGAAATTTTAGTAAGGATCTTAAATAATTTTGAAATTATTTCCTTGTTTGACTGCAGTCATTTGACCACAGCAAAATTTGGGGACTAAACTTCATGGTTAGGGGTTCATAACTCCTCATTTCATATCAATTTATTAAAAGCCTGTGTGCTAAGTAAATTCAAGAACACTCTATTGGAGTGGGTAGAAATGATGTCATATAAATTTTTGAGACAGAGCCTTTATCAAATTCTGCAGTTTATAACTTATACAACTTTGGGCCAATTTTCTAAATAATTTAAATCTTGAATATCTCATTTTGTTACCTTTAAAGAGGAAAACAGTAATAGCAATGATGATGATGATGGTAGTATACCATGTGACATAAATACCTGTCACCAAGTAAATGTTTGTTAATATTACCAACTATCATTATTACTACAATCCATATATAATTAGCTCCTTTGGAAAAAATGGGAACGGTATTAATTATCATGGCTAACATGGCTCAAGAATGACTCTTCATGGGGTTATTTCTCATTGTATTAAACTTTCATCCAGATATGCTTTTGAAAATTACATGAAATATGTATATTCACTATGGAATGATCATAAAAATAAAAAGTAATAAGAAGGAAAAACTCATCCAAACATCATTGCTAAAAAAAGTTACTATTAATATTTTGCTATATTTTTGTTTAGATTTTGTGTGTGTATACTTTTTGATTGATATTTGTTTTAAAACAAAAGCAGGATACAATTACATGTTTTGCAAACCACTTCCTACATTTAATATGTTGTAAAAATTCTTCCATGTCAATATCTATATTTTCATTTGAAATTTTTGTATATATTCTCTTTTGTGGATGTTTCATAATTTATTTCACTAATATTGAAGGTACAGTTTTGAGTCCATTCCTAAATGATGAGAAAGAGGCAGGAATGAAACTAATGGCATCAAGAATAGAAATTTTCAAGGTTCTGATGTGCAGATAAACTTTTTCATTGGAAGAGGAACAGAGTGATGCCTGGCTAAGAGGAAGATATCACAGGATTCTGAGAAACCGACTGGTTCAATCTATTTATTTATTACGTTTCAAACAACTCAGTAGCCACATGAAGATTAGAATGAAGGTTGGGGGTTAGTAAGAGTTGAAGCAGGATGACAGATTTTCCAGGAAGAGAATGATGGTAACTGGACTAAGGTAGAAACTGCTGTTGTGACCTTGCAATTCTTAATACTTTATCTTTGAACTTGAGTTTTGTAAGTAAGCATTAGATGGGACAATGGACCATGTACATGATCAAAGGAGGTACATGTCATATGTATGCCTGTCATTCCCTGTGGTCCTATTTGCATACAGAATTTGCAGCACCCAATGAGCACAAGTTCTAGTGGACACATAACACATGAGAAGTTAGCAAGACTTGGACCAAGTATAAGGTGAATATGTTACATCTAAGACTGAGTAAGCAGGGGCGTTAACAAGAACGCTTTCATTTTGAACCAGCACCTGCTTTGAAGTGCAGAAAGAAGGCAGTGGTGTTCTAAGAAACATGAGGTACCAAAAGACTCTATCATATCCTCTCTTAATCATGTTACTTCCTGGTATTAGCCAACCACTTACACAAAAGGACATTTCGAAGCTTTTTTTTTCTAAGTGTAAAGGGCATTGTCAGAATCTGCCTGAAATATGTATATTCACTATGGAATGATCATAAAAATAAAAAGTAATAAGAAGGAAAAACTCATCCAAACATCATTGCTAAAAAAAGTTACTATTAATATTTTGCTATATTTTTGTTTAGATTTTGTGTGTGTATACTTTTTGATTGATATTTGTTTTAAAACAAAAGCAGGATACAATTACATGTTTTGCAAACCACTTCCTACATTTAATATGTTGTAAAAATTCTTCCATGTCAATATCTATATTTTCATTTGAAATTTTTGTATATATTCTCTTTTGTGGATGTTTCATAATTTATTTCACTAATATTGAAGGTACAGTTTTGAGTCCATTCCTAAATGATGAGAAAGAGGCAGGAATGAAACTAATGGCATCAAGAATAGAAATTTTCAAGGTTCTGATGTGCAGATAAACTTTTTCATTGGAAGAGGAACAGAGTGATGCCTGGCTAAGAGGAAGATATCACAGGATTCTGAGAAACCGACTGGTTCAATCTATTTATTTATTACGTTTCAAACAACTCAGTAGCCACATGAAGATTAGAATGAAGGTTGGGGGTTAGTAAGAGTTGAAGCAGGATGACAGATTTTCCAGGAAGAGAATGATGGTAACTGGACTAAGGTAGAAACTGCTGTTGTGACCTTGCAATTCTTAATACTTTATCTTTGAACTTGAGTTTTGTAAGTAAGCATTAGATGGGACAATGGACCATGTACATGATCAAAGGAGGTACATGTCATATGTATGCCTGTCATTCCCTGTGGTCCTATTTGCATACAGAATTTGCAGCACCCAATGAGCACAAGTTCTAGTGGACACATAACACATGAGAAGTTAGCAAGACTTGGACCAAGTATAAGGTGAATATGTTACATCTAAGACTGAGTAAGCAGGGGCGTTAACAAGAACGCTTTCATTTTGAACCAGCACCTGCTTTGAAGTGCAGAAAGAAGGCAGTGGTGTTCTAAGAAACATGAGGTACCAAAAGACTCTATCATATCCTCTCTTAATCATGTTACTTCCTGGTATTAGCCAACCACTTACACAGAAAATGACGACATTGAAGAAATCAGAAAGCTCATAATTCCTTTTGCTCTTCATTCCTCCTCACTTACTGGTAAACTAAGTGTAAAGGGCATTGTCAGAATCTGCCTGTGTCAAGAAGGGAAATAAAAGCAGTTTATTTAGTTTTCTGCAGCTTTCCCACTATTCTAATAAGAATGAAATGCACACCTGTAAACTATGACCATGAAGTGTTTAACTTTGATGATTTTTGCATACAAGTACTCTCGTTTTGTATTTAAAACTAACTTTGCACTATATATGTGAACAATAAAATAGAATACTATAAAATTTTAATCTTTCTTTACTTAGAATGACTTTAATTGCTATGGGGGTGGGGATTAAGCAAGAGAAGAGAGAGTGAGACAAGAATGTGAGCTTCACTGAGACTTTAAAATTTGAGCTAACCTAAAAGAAAAAGGGGGGAATGAAAAGTGTGGATAGGCAGACTTGGTAAGGAGGCCAGTGGTTTTCAAGGAGGAGGAGGAGGGGAAATAAACATTTTCTAGCCCAAAATGTTTGCCATGATACGGATCTACTCTGAAACTAACTTAATTGTCTTATGAATGGAGACTCTTTTGCATTGGAACGTCTCATCTAGTCCTGAAGCCTGGAAACCATCCTCTGGCTAATCTTCTGCTAGTGTTGTGGGAGTGAGTCTAGTGAGACGTTTACAGCCTGAAAATATTCTTTTGATCTATTGTTAATAATCAACTGGAAAGTACAAAATGCCTTGCCTAAACTGGCTTCTGGGGGGTACTCTTCTATCCTCCTTCCAGTTCCTTGGAAGGAGGAAGCTTCCTTGGAAGTTTTCTCAATCCCTTTTTTCTTTAATAAAACTTTTCCTTTACTAAAAAAAAAAAATGAGCTAAGACACACAGGAAGTGAAGGAGAAAATCATGTGCTAAGCTGAGAGGATGGCATTGCAGGAAGATGGAATCAGGGCTCATGGAACAGTAAGCAACACTTAGAGCTCCTGAGAGCTCTAACTGCACAGCATTTAGAGCAGCTCCGGGGAAAATTATGACTGAAGATCCTGAGGAATTTGAATGGCATTCCTAAAAAATATGTGGAGATATGTGATTTGGAGCAGAATGAGCTAAATGGGGTATGGTTAAGAGGAAATGGGAGGTGAGGTAAGGGGGATGGGTAGGAGTGGGAGGGATATGGGTATCTTGCAGGCTCTTGACCTGAGTGTAAGATGTTTGGCTTTTACTGTAAATGAAATTGGCTTTTTTGTATTGCAGGTTTTGGGACAGAGTGGTGAAAAAAATGAATAAAGGCATGAGTTGAGGTGATGACTCTATAATTTCTCAGCCAAGTATGTTACTTAATATTTTTTCTAAGGTTTACTTTCTTTTGCTTTTACTTGGGGTTAATTATTTACATAACTCAGAGGACTGTGAGAGTCAAATATGATGCTCTGCATGAAATGCTTAGCACAGTGTTTGACTTGTGCTTAATGTCCACTAAATAAATGTACAATTAATGCTGTTGTAGTAATAGAAGCTCATGTATATTAGCACTTTTCTTATTGTGCATTTAAAATTTCTTGAGAATCAGGAAGAGTAATCTTATTAAAATTGTCCTTAAATCAGTTTAGTTCAGTCACTCAGTTGTGTCCAACTCTACAACTCCAGGAACTGCAGCAGGCCAGGCTTCCCTGTCCTTCACCATCTCCTGGAGATTTTATTTATTTAAGAATCTTACTTAGATAAGAGCTGCCAATGCACTTTAACCATTTAGAGTTATTTCCCATTTTAAACAAGGTTACTAATTAATCTACTCAGGCTAGCAATAGTTCATTTTCAGTAAAGCAAAAATGTTAAAAATTCTTTGCAATTAGGATGTTATATCCTTTTCCCTCCCAAGATCAGGTGGCAATTTTGATCTTTTATTTCTTTAGGGGTGGGATGGGGGGATATACATATGACTAATCTGGGATCATACATATCTGTAAACAATAAAGCTCTGTAAAAGTAAAATAAAATTTAAAAAAATCTGAAACAATAAAACATGAAGAAATGATTTTAGGAAAAGATTAACGTTATTTCCTTTGCAACACTTAGAGCTCCTGAGAGCTCTAACTGCACAGCATTTAGAGCAGCTCCGGGGAAAATTATGACTGAAGATCCTGAGGAATTTGAATGGCATTCCTAAAAAATATGTGGAGATATGTGATTTGGAGCAGAATGAGCTAAATGGGGTATGGTTAAGAGGAAATGGGAGGTGAGGTAAGGGGGATGGGTAGGAGTGGGAGGGATATGGGTATCTTGCAGGCTCTTGACCTGAGTGTAAGATGTTTGGCTTTTACTGTAAATGAAATTGGCTTTTTTGTATTGCAGGTTTTGGGACAGAGTGGTGAAAAAAATGAATAAAGGCATGAGTTGAGGTGATGACTCTATAATTTCTCAGCCAAGTATGTTACTTAATATTTTTTCTAAGGTTTACTTTCTTTTGCTTTTACTTGGGGTTAATTATTTACATAACTCAGAGGACTGTGAGAGTCAAATATGATGCTCTGCATGAAATGCTTAGCACAGTGTTTGACTTGTGCTTAATGTCCACTAAATAAATGTACAATTAATGCTGTTGTAGTAATAGAAGCTCATGTATATTAGCACTTTTCTTATTGTGCATTTAAAATTTCTTGAGAATCAGGAAGAGTAATCTTATTAAAATTGTCCTTAAATCAGTTTAGTTCAGTCACTCAGTTGTGTCCAACTCTACAACTCCAGGAACTGCAGCAGGCCAGGCTTCCCTGTCCTTCACCATCTCCTGGAGATTTTATTTATTTAAGAATCTTACTTAGATAAGAGCTGCCAATGCACTTTAACCATTTAGAGTTATTTCCCATTTTAAACAAGGTTACTAATTAATCTACTCAGGCTAGCAATAGTTCATTTTCAGTAAAGCAAAAATGTTAAAAATTCTTTGCAATTAGGATGTTATATCCTTTTCCCTCCCAAGATCAGGTGGCAATTTTGATCTTTTATTTCTTTAGGGGTGGGATGGGGGGATATACATATGACTAATCTGGGATCATACATATCTGTAAACAATAAAGCTCTGTAAAAGTAAAATAAAATTTAAAAAAATCTGAAACAATAAAACATGAAGAAATGATTTTTAGGGATAACTTATTAATGCACTCTTAATGTTACAAAAAGAATGTTATTTCCTTTTGATGAATTGACCCTTATTATGAAATGACCTTTTTAAAAGCCACTAGTAATATTCTTTACTCTCAAGTTTTGCATGCCTGCATATTTAGTCATGTCCAACTCTTCTTGATCCCATGGACTCTAGCCCACCAGGCTCGTCTGTCCATGCGATTTCCCAGGCAAGAATACTGAAGTAGGTTGTCATTTGCTCCTTCAGGAATCTTTCTTAGGTCAGAAAGATCCCCTGGGTCTTTGAGCCACCTGGGAATCAATTTCTCCAAGACGTAATTTTGTTCACGGCTTTCCTCCATGTCTGGTGCAGTGTCTGTCACATTCAGTGACAGTAATTGCTCATTGACTTAAGTGTCACATAGCATCTGATATACAACAAGTCCTTGACAAATGCTTGCAAGAAAAAATGAGTAACCAGGTGAAAAAAAAATAGTTACTACTGAGTCCTTATTATAAGAAATGGAAAAACCATCCTCAAATCTTAAAACATTTTATGATGAAGTCATTAAACAATTGTCAGTTGAACTGTGAAATAAAGACCAGTGTCTTTATTGAAACTGGGCTATTAGACCCTGGGAATCCTCTTTCCTGTCATTAGAGTGTTGTCCTTTTATTGACTGAGACTTCCAGACTAATCAAACAAGGGTCTCCTGCATTGTAGGTGGATTTTTTACTGCTTGACCCATTGGTGATATTAATACACCACTCCTGCTATTTTTTTTTCTCCTGTTATCTTTTGATTAGTGTTAGTGTGGTATATCTTTTTCTATTCTTTAACTCTTAAATTATTTACACCTTTGTATGTATAATATACTTTTCATAGGTAGCATATAGTTGCACAAACACACTGCAGGCATGCTCAGTTGTGTCGAACTTTTTGTGACCGCTTGGACTGTAGCCCACTAGGTTCCTTTGTCCATGGAGTTTTCTAGGCAAGAATACTGGAGTGGGTTGCCATTTCCTCCTCCAGGGAATCTTGCTGACACAGGCATTGAACCTGTATCTCTAGTGTCTTCTGCATTGACCTGCAGATTGTTTACCAGTGTACTACCTGGGAAGCCCAGCATATAGTTGGAATCAGGCATTATCTGTATTTATTTGGAGGGGATATTTAGAACATTCACGTTTAATGTGATTATTGATATGGTTAGTGTTAAGTCTATCATCTTACTTTACTTTGTGTTTTCTATTTATTCTGTTCGTTTTTTGTTCTTCCTTTTCTATTTTTCTGCCTTCTTGCAAATTAATCTGTCCTGTGTTATCCCAATTTTTGTTTTTTGTTGATTTATTAACTATTACTTTTTGTTTTGTTATTTTAATGGCTGCTTTGTGTTTTTAGCGTATATCTTTAATTTGTCACAGTCTGATATGATACCCATTTCACATATTTTACAAGAAGCTTCCAATGGTATATTTCTATTAGTTTTTCCTCCTGACTTTTATGTTACTGTTGTTGGGAATTTTCTTATACTGTATGTTAAAAGCTCTACATTACATGATTATTGTTCTTGTTTAAACACTCATCTTTTTAAATGAAAAAATTTAAAGAATTAAATAAGAAAAAGGTATTATATTTTACCCATGTAGTTACTATTTCTGTTGCTCTTCATTTTTTTTTTTAATTTAAGCTTTATTGTTATTTTTTGGGGGGGAGGGGGAAGGGGGCCAAGAATGGGGGAGGGGGGCAGGGGGGCGGGTGGACAGGCCACTTCTATTGGTCTTCATCTGTCTGTTTTCATCCATCCTTGTTCTTTGGCCTGTGCGGGCCTCTCATCGCGGTGGCCTCTGTTGTCACAGAGCACTGGCTCTGGGCGCATGCGCTCCAGAGCTGCGGCTCGGTAATTGGACACATCGGTCCAGCCGCTCCGCGGCACGTGGGATCTTCCCAGGCCGGGGATGGAACCGGCGCCCCTTGCACTGCAAGGCGGTGTCCTTACCCGCTGGACCACCGGGGGAAGCCTGCTCTTCATTCTTTATTTAGATCCAACTTCTACCTGCTATCAAGTTTCCTCTAAATGAAGGACCTTCTTCAACACTAAAAGCAAAAAATAAGTCTGTGAGTGACACATTATTCAGCTTTTAATGTTGAACATATTCTTATTTTACCTTACATTTTGAATAATATTTTTGCTCAGTTTAGAACTCTAGCTTGATGTTGTTTTCCCTTTCAGGACTTTAAAGATAGTTCTCTCTAAATCTTCACTTGCATTATTTCCAATAAGAAGTCTAATACCATTCTAATTTTTCTATTCCTGTATATAATAGGTTATTTGGGGAGTTGCTTTTAATATTTTTTCTTTATTATGAATTTTGAGCAGTTTAATTGTGATATGTCTGTGTGTAGTTTCCTTTATATTTATTGCTAAATGCTTTTTAAGCTTCTGGATTTATGGTTTATACAAGTCTGGAAGTTTTCTGGTCATTATTTCTTGAAATATTTTTTTTCTGTCCCTGCTCTTCTTCTTTACAGACTCACTAGAAGTCATCCTACAGCTCACTGCTGCTCTTTCATCTTTACAGGTTTTTCTCTGTGTATTTCATTTTGTATGGTTTCTTTTGCAATGCCATCGAGTTCACTAATCTTACTTTCTGCAATGCCAAATATGCTGTTAATCCAATCCATTGAAAATTTCATTTCTGACATTATAATTTTCATTTCTAAAAGTCAAGTTGGGTAAAACGACATTGTGGCATTGGTGAAAGAATACACAAATAGATCAATAGAGTAAAATAGAGAGCCCAGAAATAGACCCACAATATATAGTCAACTGATTTTGACAATGGAACAAAGGCAGTACAATGGAGCAAAACCAGCCTTTTCAATAAGTAGTGCTGGAATAGCTGGCTATCACAGGCATATAAGTGAATCTAAATATAGACCTTACACACTTTGTCAGAGTTAACTCAATGTGGAACACACACTTCAATGAAAATGAAAAACTATAAAACTTCTAGAAGATAGCATAGGTAAAAACCTAGATGACCTTGGATATGGTGATGACTTTTTAAATACCAAAAAAAGGCATGAACTATGGATGAAATAATTGATAAGCTGGACCTCATTAAAATTGAAAGCTTCTGCTCTATGAAAGCCAATGTTAAGAGAGTAAGAAGAGAAGCTATAGATTGGGAGAAAATATTTGAAAAGGATACATCTGATAAAGGACTGTTATTTAAAATACACAAATAACTCTTAAAACACAATTAGAAAAGAAATAATCCAATTAAAAACATGGGCCAAAGTTTTTAACACCCACCTCATCAAAGAAGATAAACAGAAGGAAAATAAGTATCTGAAAAAGATGCTCCACATCATATGTCACTAGGGAAATTAAAGCATGTCATTCTAATCTGGGAACATACATATCTGTATACAACAAAACTCTGTCAAAGTTAAAAGTAAAGTAAAAGTTTTTAAAAAAAGAGCATGTCAGGCTTCCCTGGTGGCTCAGATGGTAAAAAAAGAGCATGTCATTGGACAAGTTAAAACAATGAGATACCACTATGCATCTATTAGAATGGTCCAAATCCATAACACTAGTAACATCAAATACTGGTGAGGGTATAGAGCAACAGGAATTTTCATTCATTGCTGTGAAAATGTGAAATGGTACAGAAATTTTGGAGGACTGTTTGATGATTCTTACAAAATTAAACATTACTATTACTATACAATCTGACAGTTACATTCCTTGATATTTACCCAAAGGAGCTGGAAACGTAGGTTAAGACAAAAAATTCTGAATGTGATGCTTACTGCAACTTTATATATAATTGTCAAAAGTTGGAAGCAATTAAGATGGCCTTCAGTGGGTGAATGAATAAATAAACTGTTGCATCCAGATAATAGAATATTATTTAGTATTAAAAAATGACCTATTAATCTATGAAAATACATGTAGATAACAAATATGTATATTACTAAATAAAGAAAACAAATCTGAAATCACTACACACTATAGAATTCCAGCCAGATGATATTCTAGAGAGGAGACAACAAAAAGACCTGGGTTGATGAGGGGAGGATGATTGGAGACAAACACAGAAAATATTTAGGGCAGTGAAAATACTTTGTATGATATTATAATGATAGGTACATGTTATTATACATCTTTCTGAACTAATAGAATATGCAAACACCAGGAGTAAAATGTAATATATGGATTTGGGATGAATAGTATGTGTGAATGTGGATTCATCAATTTTACAAATGTTCTGGTCTGGTAGAGGATACTGATAATGGAGGATGGAGAATAAAATGGCAACCCACTCTGGTATTATTGCCTGGAGAGTTCCATGGATGGATGAGTCTGGTGGACTGCAGTTCATGGGTCACACTGAGTTGGACACGACTGAAGTGACTAAGCAGCAGGAGTAGGCACAGTTAGGGCCAAGGGCGTTGAGGAAGCTCTGTACCTCCCTTTAATTTTTCTGTAAACCTTGTTGTTGCTGTTGTTCAGTTACTCAATTATGTCTGAATCTTTGTGACCCCAGAGACTGCAGCATGCCAGACTTCCCTGTCCTTTTTTGTTTCCTGGAGCTTGCTCAAACTTGTGTCCATTGAGTCGGTGATGCTGTCCAACTCTCATCCTCTCTCATCCCCTTTTCCTCCTGCCCTCAGTCTTTCCTAGCATCAGGGTCTTTTCCAGTGAGTTGGTTCTTCCCATCAGATGGTCAAAGTATTAGCGCTTCAACTTCAGCATTAGTCCTTCATTGAATATTCAGGGTTGATTTTCTTTAGGATTGACTGGTCTGATCTTCTTGCTGTCTGAAAGACTCTCAGGAGTCTTCTACAGCACTATAATTTGAAAGCATCAATTCTTCAGCATTCAGTCTTCTTTATGGTCCAGCTCTCGTATCTGTACACAGCTACTGGAAAAACCACAGTTTTGAGTATATGGACCTTTGTTGGTAAAGTGATGCCTCTGCTTTTAACATGCTGTCTAGGCTTGTCATAGTTTTTCTCCCAAGGAGCAAGTGTCTCTTAACTTCATGGCTGCAGTCACAGTCCTCAGTTATTTTGGAGCCCAAGCTCCTTTTCATTGTATGGCCTTCAGTGGGTGAATGAATAAATAAACTGTTGCATCCAGATAATAGAATATTATTTAGTATTAAAAAATGACCTATTAATCTATGAAAATACATGTAGATAACAAATATGTATATTACTAAATAAAGAAAACAAATCTGAAATCACTACACACTATAGAATTCCAGCCAGATGATATTCTAGAGAGGAGACAACAAAAAGACCTGGGTTGATGAGGGGAGGATGATTGGAGACAAACACAGAAAATATTTAGGGCAGTGAAAATACTTTGTATGATATTATAATGATAGGTACATGTTATTATACATCTTTCTGAACTAATAGAATATGCAAACACCAGGAGTAAAATGTAATATATGGATTTGGGATGAATAGTATGTGTGAATGTGGATTCATCAATTTTACAAATGTTCTGGTCTGGTAGAGGATACTGATAATGGAGGATGGAGAATAAAATGGCAACCCACTCTGGTATTATTGCCTGGAGAGTTCCATGGATGGATGAGTCTGGTGGACTGCAGTTCATGGGTCACACTGAGTTGGACACGACTGAAGTGACTAAGCAGCAGGAGTAGGCACAGTTAGGGCCAAGGGCGTTGAGGAAGCTCTGTACCTCCCTTTAATTTTTCTGTAAACCTTGTTGTTGCTGTTGTTCAGTTACTCAATTATGTCTGAATCTTTGTGACCCCAGAGACTGCAGCATGCCAGACTTCCCTGTCCTTTTTTGTTTCCTGGAGCTTGCTCAAACTTGTGTCCATTGAGTCGGTGATGCTGTCCAACTCTCATCCTCTCTCATCCCCTTTTCCTCCTGCCCTCAGTCTTTCCTAGCATCAGGGTCTTTTCCAGTGAGTTGGTTCTTCCCATCAGATGGTCAAAGTATTAGCGCTTCAACTTCAGCATTAGTCCTTCATTGAATATTCAGGGTTGATTTTCTTTAGGATTGACTGGTCTGATCTTCTTGCTGTCTGAAAGACTCTCAGGAGTCTTCTACAGCACTATAATTTGAAAGCATCAATTCTTCAGCATTCAGTCTTCTTTATGGTCCAGCTCTCGTATCTGTACACAGCTACTGGAAAAACCACAGTTTTGAGTATATGGACCTTTGTTGGTAAAGTGATGCCTCTGCTTTTAACATGCTGTCTAGGCTTGTCATAGTTTTTCTCCCAAGGAGCAAGTGTCTCTTAACTTCATGGCTGCAGTCACAGTCCTCAGTTATTTTGGAGCCCAAGAAAATAAAGTCCATCACTGTTTACATTGTATTTCCATCTATTTGCCATGAAATGATAGGGCTGGGTGCCATGACGGGTGCCATGATCTTATCAAAAGTTAAATTTGAGTCTTTTAAATATCTTTACCTACTTAAAACTTGAACTTATGGAATATAGTTATAATAACTGGTTTAATGTCTTTTTCTGATAATTCTAATATCTAGTATAATTTTAGGCTAGTTTGATTGATTGGATTTTCTCTGAATTATGGGTCATATTTTCCTGCCTCTTTGTAAGGCTTATGATCTTTCATTAGAGTCCAGCTTTGTGAATTTTCACTACTCAGGTTCTGGATATTTTTATATTCCAATAATTATTTTTGAGTGTTACTTTGAATTATGGTTATGTTACTTGTAAAGAATTTGATCTTTTGGATGTTGCTTTTATGACTTGATAGGTAGGTCAGCAGCAAGGATCAGTCTAAAGCTAATTATTCCCTACTATCGAAGAAAGATCTTCCTGAGGACTTAGCCTAATGCCCCATGGATTATGAGTTTTTCCAGTCTTGCTGGTGAGAACAAGCACAGTTCCCAGGCAATTTCTTCTAATCCTTTTTAATAGTTCTTTCCTCTGTCCTAGATAGATTCCTAGCATGCATGTACTGATAAATATACTGCTGAATACTAGGTGAGGGCTCTGCAGATTTCTGGAGTTCCTTTCTGTGAAGTCCTTCTTAAAATTTACTTTAATAGCTGTAACTGGTTTTTCTTCCTCTCAGTTGCATCCCTTTAATTCAGGGAGACCACTGGGCCTTGCCTAGGTTCCTGCTCTGTGCCTCTCAGCTTGGAAATTTTCACAGGAAAGAAGGTTGGACAGCTGTAGGGTTTTTTTCTCATTTGTTTCTTGTGCCTTACCTTTGTTTCCTAATGTCAAATACTTGTGTGCCTTCTTAAAAATATATAGATTTATACTTTGTCATGACTTTTAGTTGTCTCACATGGAAGGATAAGTCCCCTCCCTGCTGCTCAATGTGGACTAGAAATGGAAAACTTCCTTCAGTCTTAATACATAAAACTTCCTTAAATTTCTATGGTTTTTAATGTCCCCATTCCCATCTGTTTTACCCAAACCTTTTACACTGGTCTTTGTGTTTTCTTATACCCTCTCATTGGGTGATCACTCTCACAGAGAATTAGAAATTTGATATGGAATTTGCTTAAACTTACCGCTCTTTTACCTCCAAACCCTTACATATGCATTCCCCATGCCTAAGATGGCAGCTCACGTATTTGTTTAGTTATCTCTTCATACTTCTGGTATGAAGGTGTTAGTTCAAATATCACTTTCTCCACACATGCTCTACTCTATCTGTAGACACAGACTCTTATCCCCTTATTCTCTACTTTATCAGCTCCTTTCTTTTCATACAACTTGTAACTTCTTACTTAGGGTTGTGTTTCCTAGTAGACCAAGAATGCTAGCATGGAGAGGGATATTGACTCTTTAGATTTGTTAAGCAAATTACGTAAGAAGGAAATATTCCTCAGTACTTATTTTAAAGTAGCTAAAAAGCTGAGAACACACTAAAGGGCATGATGAATAGCACATGAGCTTTGACATCAAGACAAATACATGTCTGAGTTGTCACTACTGCTTACTAGCTGAGTGGCATGGAGTAAGTTATTTGGTGGTGTAGGTTTTCGTGTTTGTTTGTTTTTGCATTGAGACAAAAAGGGCATATTTTTAGAGTTGTTACATACCTAAATGAGGCTACCTATCTAAAAGGCTCTAGAATAGTCCTTAAAATATAGTAGATGCTCCATAAATGTTGACTCTCTCTTCATCTTTTTGACAGTCCACTACCCCTTCTATGGCTTTATTTCAGTTAGTCTTCCCTTTCAAGAGACTCCTGAGTTCATTATCGATAGTATCTATAGAAAGGATGACATAACAAAATGTGTTGCCTTCTCTAATTGATAAGCATGAATTCAGGCAAGCATAGTAGTGACACAAATTCACTAAGTGTCAGAATTGGAGGAAACTTGTGGGTCCAGATCCTCGTAGATGGTGGTACTGATGTCCAGAGGGGAAGAGTGACTTGACCACGGTCCTGAAGAAAACTAGAAAGATGCTTTTGGGAATCACATGACTAAGTAGATCAGGGTAAGTAAGTTGATATATTTGTTGGTCCTCTGATTAATTAGTATCAAATGATACTCTTAAAAAAGCCTTATGTTGAGCCTGTTAGATAGTACTTATGGAGCTAAAATGGGCAAACAGAAATGCAAATACTTGGACCAGTTCCATCCTTTTGCTCATTCCTATAAAAACTATGACTCCTTGTATAATATAGTTCAGGCAAGCTTTGATTTTGATAGAATTCTTGCTGCATGTTCTTGGAGTAGTCCATCTGTTTAATCCTTACCATTAGCTGGGCCTAATCCTAGGGTGTAAAACTGGTATGGCAGTTAAATGGGTAGCAGATATACAAAAGTTGTGTCCATATGTTGTACCATGGGGGTGGGCAAGGAGTAGTTAGGAAAGGAATGATGAACTCTAGTGTCAGACCAGCCTTGATAGAAATCAGGCCATTGATATCTTATGACTGCCTTGCTCCTTTGAGTTGATCCCTGGGATCAGTGCCAGAAGAATAAATGAGAATCTGGGACTAAATCAAGTGTTGCCTGATCATTATGTCAAAGACAAAAGCAGGAAGATATACATCGCAAAGCCAAACAGACACAGGACAAAGGGGAAATAATGGCAGCTGCACCCATAGTTTGGAACTAAGAAGTGGAACAAATGAGTCTGAACTTACTTACCATCTGTTCAGAAGCAAGAGGAGCCTCAGAAAGTACCCTGGGCTTGGGGCCTGGTGATGGCCTTTCGCATCTTTGCTCAGTTTCTTTTGGACAGGGTGACTTGGGAAAGGTAACCTGCTTGCTTTCTAAATTTCAGTTTCCACATCTCTTAAATGGAGATTATGATACTCCTGTTTTCCCAAGATCAGCATATATTAGTTCTCCAACAGCTTTGCTGGCTCTCTCATTTTCCTCCCATCTCCAGTTCCAACTTCCTTCTTCAGTGTCTTTCTATGATCTCCTGTCTTTGCTATGATCATGCCCATGACAAACATTGTTACTGTACTTTAGCAGAAAATTGCAATGCAATAGCAAAAACGCAAGATTCTTACTAAATCATTTTAGACTTCCAATCCTTCTTCTGTTCATGGATGATCTTGAAAAATTACTCATCTTTTCTGAGTCTCACTTTCCACAAAGTCACATGGTTGTTGTGAGGTAATATTCACAGACTGCTTAATACAGTGTTCTGGCACACTAGTCATTTTAGCATCTGCCATACCACTAAGCTGTTAATATTTTGCTGACCTAGTTCTTGGAGCTAGGGCAAACTGCAAATATTTGGGCTCATTTCCTTATAAAAACTATGACTCCTTGTATAATATAGTTCAGGCAAGCTTTGATTTTGATAGAATTCTTGCTGCATGTTCTTGGAGTAGTCCATCTGTTTAATCCTTACCATTAGCTGGGCCTAATCCTAGGGTGTAAAACTGGTATGGCAGTTAAATGGGTAGCAGATATACAAAAGTTGTGTCCATATGTTGTACCATGGGGGTGGGCAAGGAGTAGTTAGGAAAGGAATGATGAACTCTAGTGTCAGACCAGCCTTGATAGAAATCAGGCCATTGATATCTTATGACTGCCTTGCTCCTTTGAGTTGATCCCTGGGATCAGTGCCAGAAGAATAAATGAGAATCTGGGACTAAATCAAGTGTTGCCTGATCATTATGTCAAAGACAAAAGCAGGAAGATATACATCGCAAAGCCAAACAGACACAGGACAAAGGGGAAATAATGGCAGCTGCACCCATAGTTTGGAACTAAGAAGTGGAACAAATGAGTCTGAACTTACTTACCATCTGTTCAGAAGCAAGAGGAGCCTCAGAAAGTACCCTGGGCTTGGGGCCTGGTGATGGCCTTTCGCATCTTTGCTCAGTTTCTTTTGGACAGGGTGACTTGGGAAAGGTAACCTGCTTGCTTTCTAAATTTCAGTTTCCACATCTCTTAAATGGAGATTATGATACTCCTGTTTTCCCAAGATCAGCATATATTAGTTCTCCAACAGCTTTGCTGGCTCTCTCATTTTCCTCCCATCTCCAGTTCCAACTTCCTTCTTCAGTGTCTTTCTATGATCTCCTGTCTTTGCTATGATCATGCCCATGACAAACATTGTTACTGTACTTTAGCAGAAAATTGCAATGCAATAGCAAAAACGCAAGATTCTTACTAAATCATTTTAGACTTCCAATCCTTCTTCTGTTCATGGATGATCTTGAAAAATTACTCATCTTTTCTGAGTCTCACTTTCCACAAAGTCACATGGTTGTTGTGAGGTAATATTCACAGACTGCTTAATACAGTGTTCTGGCACACTAGTCATTTTTAGCATCTGCCATACAAACTGCTAAACTGAATTACCACTAAGCTGTTAATATTGTTGAAGTATACACTTTAAACCTCTAAAGGCATATGCAAATATATATGGATCATATGTCAAAGATTAGTTTAAGTCATGAATAAGGAAAGTAACAGGATGGCAAAAGGGACTCAGAAAAAAAGAAGTATATATAGTTGGTGGAGGAAAGCATGATGAAATACAGTTAAGTCACATACACAACTGTTAATGTCTTAAGAGGCCAGTAAAATTGTAAACTCTGAGGCTTTGTTTTTCATGGGAATTTATTAACTTCATCTACACTGGACAAAGATATCTCGCAACTTATCAATCTAAGTTAATACTTAATCTTATGTAGGGTTTGAGCCTTATTAATAATAAATATGAAGTCAAGTTAAAAATGATAGCCATAGAGAGACAGGAGTCTCAATAGCAGGCTTGTTAGAAAATGCTCTAGTATGATCACAAAAGATTTGGCTGTGATTCCCTTACTTCATTTCCAAGTTTTAGGTAATTATTTTCTCTTTGGGCTTGGTCAATGAATCATTGTCCTGTCTAAGACCACAGTCTTCTGGGACCCAGGCTTTGGGGATCAAGCTGAAATATCTCACCTTCTGACCTTTCATAACCAAATTAAATCACCATAAATATCTTTGTGTTTGAAAGTTTGAGGACATTCAGTAATGAGGAAGGAAAAAGAAACAGGAGCCTGGAAGTGAAATGAATTTAATTTTCATTTCACATGGAGTGTGACCTCTTTTGGGGGGTATGTAGAAATGGAGACATTTGCACCCTTGGGCAAATGCCACATCTCTTAAATGGAGATTATGATACTCCTGTTTTCCCAAGATCAGCATATATTAGTTCTCCAACAGCTTTGCTGGCTCTCTCATTTTCCTCCCATCTCCAGTTCCAACTTCCTTCTTCAGTGTCTTTCTATGATCTCCTGTCTTTGCTATGATCATGCCCATGACAAACATTGTTACTGTACTTTAGCAGAAAATTGCAATGCAATAGCAAAAACGCAAGATTCTTACTAAATCATTTTAGACTTCCAATCCTTCTTCTGTTCATGGATGATCTTGAAAAATTACTCATCTTTTCTGAGTCTCACTTTCCACAAAGTCACATGGTTGTTGTGAGGTAATATTCACAGACTGCTTAATACAGTGTTCTGGCACACTAGTCATTTTTAGCATCTGCCATACAAACTGCTAAACTGAATTACCACTAAGCTGTTAATATTGTTGAAGTATACACTTTAAACCTCTAAAGGCATATGCAAATATATATGGATCATATGTCAAAGATTAGTTTAAGTCATGAATAAGGAAAGTAACAGGATGGCAGGGGGACTCAGAAAAAAAGAAGTATATATAGTTGGTGGAGGAAAGCATGATGAAATACAGTTAAGTCACATACACAACTGTTAATGTCTTAAGAGGCCAGTAAAATTGTAAACTCTGAGGCTTTGTTTTTCATGGGAATTTATTAACTTCATCTACACTGGACAAAGATATCTCGCAACTTATCAATCTAAGTTAATACTTAATCTTATGTAGGGTTTGAGCCTTATTAATAATAAATATGAAGTCAAGTTAAAAATGATAGCCATAGAGACAGGAGTCTCAATAGCAGGCTTGTTAGAAAATGCTCTAGTATGATCACAAAAGATTTGGCTGTGATTCCCTTACTTCATTTCCAAGTTTTAGGTAATTATTTTCTCTTTGGGCTTGGTCAATGAATCATTGTCCTGTCTAAGACCACAGTCTTCTGGGACCCAGGCTTTGGGGATCAAGCTGAAATATCTCACCTTCTGACCTTTCATAACCAAATTAAATCACCATAAATATCTTTGTGTTTGAAAGTTTGAGGACATTCAGTAATGAGGAAGGAAAAAGAAACAGGAGCCTGGAAGTGAAATGAATTTAATTTTCATTTCACATGGAGTGTGACCTCTTTTGGGGGGTATGTAGAAATGGGCATGTTTCACATTTGCACTAAACCAACCTCATGGGAGCATAAAACAATTATGCTCATATCTGATCAACATTTCCCTTACCTTCAGCGGTTATTCCTTCCTCTTCAGATAAATGTCCTGTTTGTTTTCTCAAGTCCATTTCATTTTTCTTTATTCTTTATCTCTCTCCCAAGTCTTTCTCTTTTTTTTTCCTGCCCTTTCTGACTTTTTATATTTACTTCGAGCAAGTTTTCCTCCTTCAATTTTTTTTTTTTTTGAGTCTTTCCTCTTGAAGTGGTTGAAAGTGAAAATGATCTGTTTTCTCTTTGATTCCTTTCTTTAGCTTGCTTTTATGAGCCCCTAGCTGTTTCTCTGATTGTTACAACCCAGGTGCTTTGATCCCTATCTGTCCTTTTGACAGTTTCACATATTTTTGAGCTTAGTTACAGGGAGAACAAAAGAAGAAGAGAAATTCTTTAAGATAAATCAACATACATTTTAGAGAAGAATCTTTAATTATTCTTTAATTCAGGATGATTTCTTTGATCACATGGTTAAATTAGGTAAATAAAAATTGCTTTTAAAAACTGTAAAGTAATTGAAAAATAAAAATGTAACTGCCAATACTGCCGTAAACTTTTAAAAGAATTTAAAAAAAATTTTGGCCTCTTTTTTATTGTTTTCATTTATTTATTTATTTATTTTAATCCATCTTTGTTATTTAGCCTGTGTGGGCCTCCCATTGCAGCTGCCTCTCTTGTTGGAGAGCACTGGCTCTGGCTGCATGTGCTCCCGAGCACTGGCTCATAATTGGACACACCTGTCCAGCCACTTTAGCACGTGGGATTTTCCTGGGCCAGGGATCCAACCGGTGCCCCTTGCACTGCAAGGCAGACTCTTTACCCACTGGACCACCAGGGAAGCCCCATAAATTAAAAAAAAAAGATTTTTGGTAAGCCTGCCTCATATACATTTTCATTTCTGCATTTTCTTTCTTTGTCTTCTGATGTACATATGCTTTTTGCATGATTGGATTTTAAAATCTCTTCATTTAAGCTTGAGATATAGATATGTGAGCATATCTTATGGGTGTATTAAGGAGTAGACAAAATTTGGCAGTTTAAAGACTGTGGAGCCCTGTGATCTTTTAGGGTGGGAAGCAAAGACAGACCTTCAGAGAGCTGTGCCCACTACCATGCTATGTGCCATAATGTTTGAACTGCTTTGCTCTAGACTCATGGCCAGGCAGACACAGTTCTGCCTTCCACAAGCAGACAGTTAACCATGAACTTGTTTTCTAAGTCATGTGGAGTGGAAGGAAAAGCTGGTCAATGAAGAACATTCTAACAAATGAAAAAGAACTTCCATTGTGCAAATGAAAAGAGACCCTATTCTATAGAAGGTAAGAGTCCGAGATCTGGTGTGAGATTTTAGTTCAAGTCCTGTTACTTGCTGGCTGCATGACCTTGAGTAAGTACTTAAGTTCTCCAGGCTTTAGTTTCTTCTTCTGTAAAATGGAAATATAATGGAATATTATATATGAATAGTAACGGAGACATTAATCACTCTTCAGAAGGGATATGAATATAATATCAGTGGAGATATTGTATGTTACATAGGAGTTCCCCCACAGTTTCATTATTTTATTTATTTATCTTTTTGGGAAGTGGGGTGGGGAGGGAGGGGGACGGGTGGGCCAATTCTATTGGTCTTCCATTTCTCTATTTTCATCTGTCTTTGTTCTTTGGCTCCTGTAGGCCTCCCACCATGGTGGCCTCTGTTGTCGCAGAGCACCAGCTCTGGGTGCATGTGCCCCAGAGCTCCAGCTCGGTAATTGGACACATCAGTCCAGCCACTCCATGGCACATGGGATTTTCCCAGGCCTGGGATTGAACCGGTGCCCCTTGCACTGCAAGGCGGTGTCCTTACCCACTGGACCACCAGGGGATGCCCACCCCCCGCCCCACCGCCACAGTTTCAGTAACCCATGGTCAAACACAGTTCAAAAATATTAAATAGAAAATTCCAGATACAAGTCATAAATTTTTGAGTAGTATGATGAAACCCTGCATTGCCTAGTTTGTTCCACCTGGGACAATTGAATCATCCCTTTTCTAGTATATCCATGCTCTATACTCTATCCACCTGTTAGTATAGGAAAAGCATAGCATATATAGGATTCAGTTCTATCCTCAATTTCCAGCATCCATTGAGGGTCTTGAAACAGATACTCCATACATAAGAGGGGACTACTGTATATGCTTTGATATAGTATTAAGATACACGCTGAGGAGATGTTATAAATCTCACATTATCATTTGTTTATCTGTTCATCAAGAATGCTTGCATGGAGGAAATGAATTCTCAAGGCTTAATACAGATCTGTATTACTACTATTTTTCACAAACTCTTCCAATTTACAAGTGGATGTATGCTGGGAAAATGGGAGTTATTAAGGCCAAAACTGCTTAAAAATACTGTTCTGAGAGTCTGTTGATAGATCAATGAGACAGGATGAAGTTTAGAAATAAGCCTACATTTCTAAAGAAGCTTAGTGTGTGATAAAGATGACATTTCAGATCAGTGAGCATTTGTGTGAAAGTATACCCATGCCTAAAATATGAAATGTTCACATTTTCTGCCTCAGTTTATTCTTTTCCTTACTGAAGTACTTTTAATTTTGTTTTAAAATTTTACTAAATGATTCAGGATGGTGAAATTAATTTTATTTCCCAATTTTCAATGAAATCTGATAAAAGATAGTTATGAACCTAGAGCCTATTATACAGAGTGAGGTAAGCCAAAAAGAGAAAGATAAATATTGTACAGTAACACATACGTGCACGTGTGCGCACACACATACACACACACACACACACATCTCAAACCTAGAAAGATGGCACTGATGAACTTATTTGCACGGCAGCAATAGAGAAACAGACAAACAAAACAGACTTATGAACATCGGGGGAAGGGAGGAAAGGGTGAGATGCATATAGAGAGAAACATGGAAACTTACATTACCATATGCAAAATAGACAGCCAATGGGAATGTGCTGTAAAACTAAGGGAACTCAAAAAGGGGCTCTGTAAGCAAGCACCTAGAGCGGTGAGATGAGGAGGGAAATGGATGGGAAAATCAAGAGGAGGAACATATGTTATGGTTGATTCATGTTGCTGTTTGGCAGTAAACACCAAAACTCTGTAAAACTATTATCCTTCAATTAAAAAATAAATGAAGAAAATCAGTATGTCCTTAACAACCAGTATGGCCTTATGCTATAAAAGATTGCTATAGGAAATAGTATTAAGATACACGCTGAGGAGATGTTATAAATCTCACATTATCATTTGTTTATCTGTTCATCAAGAATGCTTGCATGGAGGAAATGAATTCTCAAGGCTTAATACAGATCTGTATTACTACTTTTTTTCACAAACTCTTCCAATTTACAAGTGGATGTATGCTGGGAAAATGGGAGTTATTAAGGCCAAAACTGCTTAAAAATACTGTTCTGAGAGTCTGTTGATAGATCAATGAGACAGGATGAAGTTTAGAAATAAGCCTACATTTCTAAAGAAGCTTAGTGTGTGATAAAGATGACATTTCAGATCAGTGAGCATTTGTGTGAAAGTATACCCATGCCTAAAATATGAAATGTTCACATTTTCTGCCTCAGTTTATTCTTTTCCTTACTGAAGTACTTTTAATTTTGTTTTAAAATTTTACTAAATGATTCAGGATGGTGAAATTAATTTTATTTCCCAATTTTCAATGAAATCTGATAAAAGATAGTTATGAACCTAGAGCCTATTATACAGAGTGAGGTAAGCCAAAAAGAGAAAGATAAATATTGTACAGTAACACATACGTGCACGTGTGCGCACACACATACACACACACACATACACACATCTCAAACCTAGAAAGATGGCACTGATGAACTTATTTGCACGGCAGCAATAGAGAAACAGACAAACAAAACAGACTTATGAACATCGGGGGAAGGGAGGAAAGGGTGAGATGCATATAGAGAGAAACATGGAAACTTACATTACCATATGCAAAATAGACAGCCAATGGGAATGTGCTGTAAAACTAAGGGAACTCAAAAAGGGGCTCTGTAAGCAAGCACCTAGAGCGGTGAGATGAGGAGGGAAATGGATGGGAAAATCAAGAGGGAGGGAACATATGTATACCTATGGCTGATTCATGTTGATGTTTGGCATTAAACAGCAAAACTCTGTAAAACTATTATCCTTCAATTAAAAAAAATAAATGAAGAAAATCAGTATGTCCTTAACAACCAGTATGGCCTTATGCTATAAAAAGATTGCTATAGGAAATAGTTATTTTAAAGAAATTTTGGAGGATAGAAAGAAAGTGGGATAAAACTCATGAAGACAACCAAAAATATGTAGATATTTTAGGAAAAGTAGCAACAATAAAGAACCTAATGTGCTTAGTCACTCATTCATGTCTGATCCTCTATAACCCTGTGGACTTTGTCCCTGTAGAGCCTGCCAGTATCCTCTGTTCATGGGATTCTCCAGGCAAGGATTCTGAAGTGGGCTGGCATTTCTTCCTCCAGGGGCTCTTCCCAACCTGGGGATCTAACCTGGGTCTCCTGCGTTGCAGGTGGATTCTTTACCATCTGAGCTACCAGGGAAGTAAAAACCATAACCCTTTACTCAGGAAATCGAAAAGAACTTTAGAACATTCTAATCTATTACTGTTAGAGACATTTAGGAGTATACTTCAGACTCAAAATAAGAACAGGCTGCAGTGAAAGAGAGAAAAATAAGAACTTGTTCTTATAAATAATAATCACACTTGCTAAATTTTTTCAACAGAAGGCTTGAAAACTAAATTATAGATCTAAAGAATGAAGATGAAATATCAAAAAATGTAGAGAAAAAGAAAAAAACGAAGGATAGAAGAAAAATAAGGCAGCAAGGAGATCAGATACCGATGCTCATTATCTGTGTAGAGTATTTGATAAATTTTGATGCTCCTGGGAGTAGTCCAATCAATTAGCATGGCAGCCTGATGTTCAACAATTTCCCTGAATTTCCATGGAAATTTTCCCATGGTAGATGATATTTTAAGTCAGTGGCCTTTGGAGAAAGGGTTCACTGGTTTGTGGGAGCGCTGTTAAAACCCTTGCTTTGCTCCTAAATTATTTTGTTAGATGCAGAACAGATACAGATATGCCAGAAGCTCTCGTAACTAATGTTTCAAATCTGTAAAGTTTGAATGTTTTCTTCCTTCAATTCTAATAGTATATTTTGTCTCCCAAAGGAAGGCAGAAATGGAGTAGAAGGCAAAGGCAGGGGATAATTCTGCTCTAGTAGGTGTGAGCAGAGAAAAAAGAAACAGTTCAGCAAGTTTTTCCAGTTCTGCCCATGTTCTGCTCTGTTAAAATAAGGTTGTTGCTCTTTTAGAAAACTGAAAAAGAATAGGCTCAAACTCAAAAAAATTTGAGTAGCTAACACTCAAAACTTACTCTTTTCCAAGCTTTCATTTTTCTTGAGAAGAAGATGGGTCTGCCTATGTAAATATTCCCTCAGACAACTTACATAACCTTAAAGAGAAGCCAGAAACAAAAATCAAAGAAAAGGACATATGGCTGCCTTAACCATTTTGTGAACTGAGAGTAGAGAGGAAACACTGATTATAAGTCTTAGGTATTTCAGGTACATTGAAAGGAAAGAGTGAAACATGACATGGGACTGAGTCAAGGTACTCAGTCACTTTCTCAAACTAGATTGTGAGAATTTTCTTGACTCTTCATAGTAATTTTTAAAAACTGTGTTTAATTTGAAAGTAACCTAAATACACAACTATCAACTTTTCCAGAGCCATCAAATGACCACATGAGTTCTGCCACATAATTTCTGTATCAGAGTTGGCTTTTGTGTTTGCAACTTTATTGACCTTATGTAGAAAGGAAAAGAATAGAGGAAAAATTAATACATTAGTGAAGGCTAACACCATCAAGATACAGGCTGCAAGCAAATGTGTCATAGGAATCGAATGAAGAACTGTGTCAGGAACACCAAGTTCCCTAAGTGTGGAGGAACATACACTGCCAAACCTAAAAATCCAAGCTCTGGCATCCAGGATCACAGTCACAGAGTAAAGGGAGATTTTATTTCAGCAAAGCAATATCCTCTGTCACCTTAAATTAATAGACTTGATGAATTATCTTGGTTCTAGAAATTTATAGTCAGGTGAGCATAAGGAATTTATACCCAGGTTTATGTTTGCACAGATTTAAATAGTATGCCAATAAAATGTTTTAATGAAAAGTAAAAGTCAGAGCCATGGGTGATAGATTTTTTATTAGCCAGGAAACACACATCACATCTGATTCAAGCTAGCTGACCTTAGCAGATCTTCCAGGCCACAAAGCTTGTTGCACGTGGTTGGACTGGCATAGAATCAAGGGCTCATGTGAGTTGGCCTTCATGTTTCTTCCTGAGACAAGCCCCTCTAGGGTGTTCTCTTCAATTTCTAGCCAGTGTTTTTTTCATGTTTTAATTTTCCTTTCATGATTAAGTTTCTTTTCTTAATCTTTACTTAGTCATGCATACTTCATGACAGCAAGCAATAGGATGAGATGCTTTGGAAGATCAGGACTTGAGCTCCTTCTGAGAAAAAAAAGTCTTCGGGGTGACCAGTTGTAGGTCACACAAAACAAGGTAGCCCTGGTGGGGCATGAACACTATCCCAGACCATCTGAGAGGTCTTTGAAATTATCTCAGCCTTCCTATGGGCAAGGCTAATGCCCTGATGGAAATTATGACCACTCACATCCAACCACAAGCTGCCAAAGGCCTTCTCTTTAAGACAAAGAGTTTAGGGCTCCTGGAGCACTTTGGCACAATTGTTAATTAGATGGAAAGTTGGTTTGTAGTTCAAATTAAACTAGAGAAACATTTGAGTTCATGATGTAAACATAACCATTTTAGGTTGATAAAGTGCTCTTGATGACTGACAAGTATATTCTTTCTCTATAGTCACATTATGAATGCTGTGGTCTGAATATTTGCAACTCCCTCCTCCCACCTCCAACCAAATTCGTACATTGAAACCCTAACCCCTAAAAGATGATGCAAAGAGGTGAGCCTTTGGGAGATGCTTAGGTCACGAGTGTGGTGCTCTCATAAATGGATTAACGTTCTTATAAAAGAGACCCTACAGAGACCTCTTGCCCCTCATACCATGTGAGGACATAATGAGAAGGCACCAGCTATGAAGAAGGAAAGAACCCTTTACAAGAAGATGAGTGAACTGTGGCCAGATCTTAGACTTTCCAGTCTTCGGAATTGTAAGACATAATGTTTGTTGTTTATAAGCTACCTGGTCTGTGATATTTTGTCATAGTGACCCAAATAAGTTAAAACAATGATCTAAAGATTACTTGATGAACATGTAATCAGAACCAAAGGAGCTGGCTGGATTATCTGTCTGGTCTGATCAGAATATGATTAACTTCTGAAGCCCGCTCCATCCCAGGAAGGGAGATCCTGCATACAGACTTCATACATCTCCCTCTTTCTAGTGCACGTGGTTGGACTGGCATAGAATCAAGGGCTCATGTGAGTTGGCCTTCATGTTTCTTCCTGAGACAAGCCCTCTAGGGTGTTCTCTTCAATTTCTAGCCAGTGTTTTTCATGTTTTAATTTTCCTTTCATGATTAAGTTTCTTTTCTTAATCTTTACTTAGTCATGCATACTTCATGACAGCAAGCAATAGGATGAGATGCTTTGGAAGATCAGGACTTGAGCTCCTTCTGAGAAAAAAAAGTCTTCGGGGTGACCAGTTGTAGGTCACACAAAACAAGGTAGCCCTGGTGGGGCATGAACACTATCCCAGACCATCTGAGAGGTCTTTGAAATTATCTCAGCCTTCCTATGGGCAAGGCTAATGCCCTGATGGAAATTATGACCACTCACATCCAACCACAAGCTGCCAAAGGCCTTCTCTTTAAGACAAAGAGTTTAGGGCTCCTGGAGCACTTTGGCACAATTGTTAATTAGATGGAAAGTTGGTTTGTAGTTCAAATTAAACTAGAGAAACATTTGAGTTCATGATGTAAACATAACCATTTTAGGTTGATAAAGTGCTCTTGATGACTGACAAGTATATTCTTTCTCTATAGTCACATTATGAATGCTGTGGTCTGAATATTTGCAACTCCCTCCTCCCACCTCCAACCAAATTCGTACATTGAAACCCTAACCCCTAAAAGATGATGCAAAGAGGTGAGCCTTTGGGAGATGCTTAGGTCACGAGTGTGGTGCTCTCATAAATGGATTAACGTTCTTATAAAAGAGACCCTACAGAGACCTCTTGCCCCTCATACCATGTGAGGACATAATGAGAAGGCACCAGCTATGAAGAAGGAAAGAACCCTTTACAAGAAGATGAGTGAACTGTGGCCAGATCTTAGACTTTCCAGTCTTCGGAATTGTAAGACATAATGTTTGTTGTTTATAAGCTACCTGGTCTGTGATATTTTGTCATAGTGACCCAAATAAGTTAAAACAATGATCTAAAGATTACTTGATGAACATGTAATCAGAACCAAAGGAGCTGGCTGGATTATCTGTCTGGTCTGATCAGAATATGATTAACTTCTGAAGCCCGCTCCATCCCAGGAAGGGAGATCCTGCATACAGACTTCATACATCTCCCTCTTTCACACTAGTGGAGTAAGCCCAACCATATTTCCTTCTGTCATTTTTTGGACATTTTTCTTTCTGTGTGATACATCATTTCTTTAACTGTGTGAATAATTTAAGTCTGTTTGTAATCAGGACTTGCTGGCCTAAGTCTTTGTTTTTGTTTTTAAACTTTTTATTTTGTACTGGGGCATAGCCAATTAACAATGTTGTGATAGTTTCAAGTGAACAGAGAAGGGACTCAGTCACACATATGCATGGATCCATTCTCCCCCAGGCCCTCTCGCACCCAGGCTGCCACAAAACATTGAGCAGAGTTCCATGTGCTATATGGACATGGAAGACAACCTTATATATAGGTCAGTTGTGAGACTAGTTTTGACTTTGTTTTTCTCTCAGAAGCTAATTGTGTTAATTTTGTTTCTAAAACAGCATCTCACTGTTGCTTTACCACTTGTTTGTGTCTTTTACTATCCTTAATGTGTGCTGTGACCTCTCCAGTATTTTCATATGGGGAGGTCATGGGCCTGTGATCTCATGGGAATGGAGGGGAGGGAAGGGACTCCTCCGAAGCTCCTTTTGGATCATGCATATTGCTTTTATGTAGAAATTGTTTATTTGATAGTAGCCGAAACTGTGTTTACATAGTAATCATGATTTTACTTAGGTTAGGTGTTTACATTTGGGTGATGGAGCCGAGGACTGTGGGTATTTTTGCTTTCCTAAGCCGTCTCTTGTCCCTCAGTGCATGGTTTAGCTCTTCTACCTGGATCATAGACTAGCTTCACAATATTCCTGGATGTGGACTTAATGAATTGACTCTTTCCCAGAAACCTCAGATTACTTGTTTCACTTTTATATGTACAGACATCTATATGCACCTGTGTGTCTTATGTCCTAGTTTTGCAGATCTGCAAAGCACTAACTTCGTTAGCAAAAGGACCACTTTCTTTTGTAGACAGCCTCTTTTCCAGAGAGTAAACAAGCTTTTCCCTCTCCATTTGTACGATTCTATTTTGACCCCAGGCAATACGGACAGTGCCTGAGCAGCCGTTCTGGTGTCTGTCCATTGACCCATGATAAGTTCAACCAGCCCCTTGATGTCCAGTTTCCTCCATGAATTCTAATACCAAGGTCACTGTTGAAAGGGAATGTCTAGGGAAGAAATAGAAATGACTAATGGTTGCAAGTGTTTGTGTTGGCAAGGGGAGAGTTGGATGCACGGATCCCTTTAATTTTACTTAAAAGTCAAATATAAATGAATATTTTAGCTGGATGTTAACATTGTTGTGATAGTTTCAAGTGAACAGAGAAGGGACTCAGTCACACATATGCATGGATCCATTCTCCCCCAGGCCCTCTCGCACCCAGGCTGCCACAAAACATTGAGCAGAGTTCCATGTGCTATATGGACATGGAAGACAACCTTATATATAGGTCAGTTGTGAGACTAGTTTTGACTTTGTTTTTCTCTCAGAAGCTAATTGTGTTAATTTTGTTTCTAAAACAGCATCTCACTGTTGCTTTACCACTTGTTTGTGTCTTTTACTATCCTTAATGTGTGCTGTGACCTCTCCAGTATTTTCATATGGGGAGGTCATGGGCCTGTGATCTCATGGGAATGGAGGGGAGGGAAGGGACTCCTCCGAAGCTCCTTTTGGATCATGCATATTGCTTTTATGTAGAAATTGTTTATTTGATAGTAGCCGAAACTGTGTTTACATAGTAATCATGATTTTACTTAGGTTAGGTGTTTACATTTGGGTGATGGAGCCGAGGACTGTGGGTATTTTTGCTTTCCTAAGCCGTCTCTTGTCCCTCAGTGCATGGTTTAGCTCTTCTACCTGGATCATAGACTAGCTTCACAATATTCCTGGATGTGGACTTAATGAATTGACTCTTTCCCAGAAACCTCAGATTACTTGTTTCACTTTTATATGTACAGACATCTATATGCACCTGTGTGTCTTATGTCCTAGTTTTGCAGATCTGCAAAGCACTAACTTCGTTAGCAAAAGGACCACTTTCTTTTGTAGACAGCCTCTTTTCCAGAGAGTAAACAAGCTTTTCCCTCTCCATTTGTACGATTCTATTTTGACCCCAGGCAATACGGACAGTGCCTGAGCAGCCGTTCTGGTGTCTGTCCATTGACCCATGATAAGTTCAACCAGCCCCTTGATGTCCAGTTTCCTCCATGAATTCTAATACCAAGGTCACTGTTGAAAGGGAATGTCTAGGGAAGAAATAGAAATGACTAATGGTTGCAAGTGTTTGTGTTGGCAAGGGGAGAGTTGGATGCACGTACGATCCCTTTAATTTTACTTAAAAGTCAAATATAAATGATATTACTGGTTGTTTGGGAGTTCATGGCTTTTCTTCAACCCATTAACATAGCATATGAATTCCCATTGCTGCTATAACAAATGACAGAAAATTTAGTGTCTTAAAATGAACACAAATTTATTATCTAACAGATCTGGACATCAGATACCCAAAATGATTCTCTTTGAGTTATATCAAGATGTTGGTAAGGCTGCATTTCTTCTGAAAGCTCTAGGGGAGAATCTGTTTCCTTGCCTTTTTCACCTCCTGCCCACATTCTTTGGCTCACAGCTCTCTTCCTCCATCCTCAAAGACAGTGATGTTGGCCTGAATACTTCTAATGCTGTCATCTTCCTGGTTCTTTTCTGTCTTCCTCTTCTTCTTTTAAGGACCCCATGATTACCCTGGACCCAACTGAAAAATGCAGGATTATTTCCCTATTTTAAAATCAGTTGATTAAGAGGTTGGGATTAAAATATATACACTACCATATATAAAATCAACAAGGCTTACTGTATAGCACAAGGAACTCTACTCAATATTCTAACATATCTGGAAAAAGAATCTGAAAAAGAATGGAGCTGTGCAACTGAAACTAACACAACATAGTAAATCAACTATACTCCAAAATAAAACAAAAATTATATTTTGAAAAAGATTACATTCCTTCCTTAAGAGGTCACATGACCCATCACAGTAACATTCAAATCTGGATTGTATAAATTGTCAATAATACATCATCTAATGTATAGCTCTCTGTCTCAAAAAATTATATAAAATAAATACATTAGAAAACTTTAATTCAATCTGCAATGCTGATTTCTTTTAAAATCCTAGATCCCCTTTGTCACATAACCTAATAAATCACATGTTCCAGAAATTAGGACATGGATGCTTGCTTAGGCAGCACATATACTAAAATTGGAATGATACAGAGAAGATTAGCATGGCCCCTGCGCAAGGATGATGTGCAAATTCGTGAAGCATTCCATATTTCTGTCAATGCTCTGTGGAAATAAGGAATCCTACACAGGGACTATGCAACAGCCTGGAGGAGTGGGATGGGGGTACTGAGAAGGGGGGCAGAGGAGGGGAGGGTCAGGGATATACATATGGCTAATCTGGGTTTATACATATCTGTTAACAGCAAAACTCTGTAAAAGCAAAAAGTAAAATAAAAATTATTAAAAAAAAAAGAAATTAGGACATGGACACCTTTCAGGAATGAAAGAGAACTTTGTTCTGTTTACCACACATGGAAAACCAAAGCAATCTGTAAGAATTTTTGCATGAGTACTCCTACTTCCACACTCACTTTATTATGATTTTATATATATATACTTTTGCCTCTAAGTCATTGTTTATTTTTCATCCATCTTTATTCTTCGTCATGTATAGGCCTCTCATTGCAATGGCCTCTCTTGTTGCAGAGCACCAGCTCTGGGAGCATGTGTTCAGAGCGCTGGCTTGCAATTGGACACATTGGCCCAGCCTCTCCTTGACATGTAGGGATCTTTCTAGGCCAGGGATCGAACTGGTGCCTGCTGCACTGCAAGGCGGACTATTTACCCACTGGATCACCAGGGAAGCCCCACACTCTTCACAATAACAAGGCTTACTGTATAGCACAAGGAACTCTACTCAATATTCTAACATATCTGGAAAAAGAATCTGAAAAAGAATGGAGCTGTGCAACTGAAACTAACACAACATAGTAAATCAACTATACTCCAAAATAAAACAAAAATTATATTTTGAAAAAGATTACATTCCTTCCTTAAGAGGTCACATGACCCATCACAGTAACATTCAAATCTGGATTGTATAAATTGTCAATAATACATCATCTAATGTATAGCTCTCTGTCTCAAAAAATTATATAAAATAAATACATTAGAAAACTTTAATTCAATCTGCAATGCTGATTTCTTTTAAAATCCTAGATCCCCTTTGTCACATAACCTAATAAATCACATGTTCCAGAAATTAGGACATGGATGCTTGCTTAGGCAGCACATATACTAAAATTGGAATGATACAGAGAAGATTAGCATGGCCCCTGCGCAAGGATGATGTGCAAATTCGTGAAGCATTCCATATTTCTGTCAATGCTCTGTGGAAATAAGGAATCCTACACAGGGACTATGCAACAGCCTGGAGGAGTGGGATGGGGGTACTGAGAAGGGGGGCAGAGGAGGGGAGGGTCAGGGATATACATATGGCTAATCTGGGTTTATACATATCTGTTAACAGCAAAACTCTGTAAAAGCAAAAAGTAAAATAAAAATTATTAAAAAAAAAAGAAATTAGGACATGGACACCTTTCAGGAATGAAAGAGAACTTTGTTCTGTTTACCACACATGGAAAACCAAAGCAATCTGTAAGAATTTTTGCATGAGTACTCCTACTTCCACACTCACTTTATTATGATTTTATATATATATACTTTTGCCTCTAAGTCATTGTTTATTTTTCATCCATCTTTATTCTTCGTCATGTATAGGCCTCTCATTGCAATGGCCTCTCTTGTTGCAGAGCACCAGCTCTGGGCGCATGTGTTCCAGAGCGCTGGCTTGCAATTGGACACATTGGCCCAGCCTCTCCTTGACATGTAGGGATCTTTCTAGGCCAGGGATCGAACTGGTGCCTGCTGCACTGCAAGGCGGACTATTTACCCACTGGATCACCAGGGAAGCCCCACACTCTTCACTTTAAATATAGATTGATGTCTTTGGATGTATTAAGACTCCATAAATGTGTGATAACATCTCATGTGTTTCTTCCTATCAGAAGTTCCTACCAAAGAGAGCCCTTTCCTGTGTTTGGTTCAAATGTCACTGAAACATCTATTTGCCCTTCTTTATTTTTCTCCCACACAGGCATCACAAATTCATTGACTTGCTAACGTCAGTTACTTCCCTGGGTTAAGAAGTGTCTCTTCAATTCTTTTAAAATTAAATTATAAAACCTGGTAACACATTAGTCTACTGACAGAATTAAAACCTTGGCATGTAAAAATGTATCATTAATTTTCATGGCTACCTGATAGGATGTAGTACAGGTGAAATTGATAAATTTGAGTTGAAACATTTATGTCTTGGAACATTGGAGAGACAAAGGGTAGGAGAATCACTGTATTAGAGGATGACACACATGATTGGGAAGGCCTTAGGGAGACATGTTCATTCGTAAGTTCAGCAAATAGTGCTTATTCTATATAGTAACTATGCGACATATTGGGGTTTCAAATGTGAACCAAGTATATGTGAACCAAATATCCAGTAGCTTCCCTCCCAGATGTTATTACTAGTTTAGGGACACTCAGTCCCTAGGGATACCATGAAGGTAAATGCACTTATTTGTCCATTTTCTTCTGTGTTTCAATCCTTGTTTCTTTACTCGGTATGTGACTTCTTCACAGTTACATAGAGCTTTGAATCTTGGTTATAGACTTGCCACATATTGTAGTGGTCTGATTTATACAGCTCAAGTAGACACAGCATACAGGGATCGTAGCCCTAGAAAGGAGTGGGTTATACTAGTGTCATTTAGACCATGCAAATAATAATGTTTTATTATTTACTGATATTTTTACTTTGAACACTTATTTCCATTGATATATAGATAATTCTTTGTTGTAGGAAGTTGTGCTTTGTATTGGATTGGCCAAAAAGTTTGTTTGAATTTTTCTGTAAGATCTTACTTTTTGGTCAACCCAATATTATAGACTATTTAGCAGCATCCCTGCTCTATACCCACTAGATGCCAGTACACCCTCCCAATTGTGGCAACTAAAAATTTCTCCAGAAATTGACAAGTGTCCACTGGGAGGTAAAGTCACTTCCATTTGAGAACCACTGGTAAACAGCATTTAAACACAGGTGGCACAGTCGTAAAGCCTCTGTCTGCTAATGCAGGAAATACAGGAGATGTAAGTTCAGTCCCTGTGTCAGGAAGACCCCCTGGAGAGGGGAATGGCAACCCACTCCAGTATTCTTGCCTGAAAAATCCCATGGGCAGAGGAGCCTTGTGCGCTACAGACCATAAGGTTACAGAGAGGTGGACAGGACTGAGTGATGCACGTACCATGCATAAACCACAAGTGACAGTGTGACTAATTTTTAAGAAGTGAATACGTTCATGTCACGTCCATCTAGATTCTGGAAGAGAAGATCACCAGCACCCAAGAATCTCTCCTTTTAACTCCTTTCAGTTATTTCTCAGTCAATGCATAATCACAATTCAGACTTCATTTCCTATAGATCAGTTTTGCCTGTTTTTAGACTTCACATAATATGTAATCTTTGGGTCTATGAAACTTATCCCTCATGTTACATGTTTTAATGCTTTGTTTATTTTCATTGCTTTTTACCACTATTGTGGTAACACCATAGTGTTTTTATCCCTTCTAAACTTTTGAAAAACATTTGAATTGTTTCCAGTTTTTGGCTGCTCTGAATAATGCTGCTGTGAATATTCATACATGTACTTTTTGGTAAATTTCATTGGCATATATACCTCTAAATTAAATTGCTAGGATTTGGGTATGTGTATCTTCAGTTTTAGTAGACACTGTCAAAGTTTTTCAAGGTGGTGCTACACATTTTTATTCCAGCCAGCAGCATTTGAGAGTCCATTTCCTATGTCATTGCCAATGAATGAGTAATTTTAGCGACTCTGGTGGATATCCAGTCTCATTGCATTGTGGTTTAACTTTGCATTTCCTAGATGATTGATAAGTTTAAGTGTGTTTTCATAGTTATGAGCCAATTTCATATCTTCTTTTTAAGAAAGAACATATTCAATTCTTTTGCATTTGGCAGAGAATAACCATTTGCTCTTATGATAATCCTTTTCTTTAGAATGTTTGTCTCTCATCTTAAACTAATAAAGAGACAGTCTAGTTTTGTTCATCTCTCTGTTGTGTATTTCACTGGTATGAGTCCATTTACCAGTCAGTGCTCCCCTGGTTAAATTGATCAAATGGAATCTATGAGCTGGTCAACCTAAGGATAAGTCTGGGGACCTGATCATCCTGCCAAGACTGATCTTGACTGAAATCACACTGCAATCCTTCCTTCATTCTTCTGCTTCTTCTTTTTTCTCTTCCTCCTTCTTTTAACTACAGAATCAACAGGCAGATTGCCATAGATAGAATGTTTTCATTTGATACCACAACTTAATACATGTTGGATGTTGCCATAAATGTTTTCCAGTATTTATGAATTAATTTGCTAACCTGGGATGACTGCTTAAGTGAAGTAAGTGTTTGATTTTAGGGAGTCTCACAGACACAAGGACAAAAGCACAGACATATTCTTTTCCTTCATGCCAACAATAAGAGCTGTGTTTTCCTTCCATCAGGGTTTTTGGTTATTTTTTGCTGGTATGACATCACAAACAAAATAAGGCTAAATCACCTTTCTTATTTTGAGGCTTCCTTACCAAAACAAAACCTACCCCTGGGATGCTCTCTTTCCACATTTATGTACCGCCTCTTCCTCTTTTCCTTCTTACATAACCACCCAGAACTCTGTGTACTCCTTCCACCTCAAGTTAAGATGTCATCACCTCTAGCTTTGGATGCACTCTGTGTTTGGACGGGAAGACTCCAAGGAGCATTTCATCAGCCCATGCTGTGCTTAGTGCCGCCAGAGGTAGGGCCCCTGCCAGTGACACATACCTAGGCTAATGGCCTGTGGGCTTCTGGGAAACAAAAGGGCAGGTGATGGAGGACAGCCATCAGAAATTGGCAGGAAACTAAGCTCTTTTTGAGTAAAACCATTAAGAAGAACATGAATCAAATAGAAAGATACTCAGAGGCATTGTAGTTTAACTTTGCATTTCCTAGATGATTGATAAGTTTAAGTGTGTTTTCATAGTTATGAGCCAATTTCATATCTTCTTTTTAAGAAAGAACATATTCAATTCTTTTGCATTTGGCAGAGAATAACCATTTGCTCTTATGATAATCCTTTTCTTTAGAATGTTTGTCTCTCATCTTAAACTAATAAAGAGACAGTCTAGTTTTGTTCATCTCTCTGTTGTGTATTTCACTGGTATGAGTCCATTTACCAGTCAGTGCTCCCCTGGTTAAATTGATCAAATGGAATCTATGAGCTGGTCAACCTAAGGATAAGTCTGGGGACCTGATCATCCTGCCAAGACTGATCTTGACTGAAATCACACTGCAATCCTTCCTTCATTCTTCTGCTTCTTCTTTTTTCTCTTCCTCCTTCTTTTAACTACAGAATCAACAGGCAGATTGCCATAGATAGAATGTTTTCATTTGATACCACAACTTAATACATGTTGGATGTTGCCATAAATGTTTTCCAGTATTTATGAATTAATTTGCTAACCTGGGATGACTGCTTAAGTGAAGTAAGTGTTTGATTTTAGGGAGTCTCACAGACACAAGGACAAAAGCACAGACATATTCTTTTCCTTCATGCCAACAATAAGAGCTGTGTTTTCCTTCCATCAGGGTTTTTGGTTATTTTTTGCTGGTATGACATCACAAACAAAATAAGGCTAAATCACCTTTCTTATTTTGAGGCTTCCTTACCAAAACAAAACCTACCCCTGGGATGCTCTCTTTCCACATTTATGTACCGCCTCTTCCTCTTTTCCTTCTTACATAACCACCCAGAACTCTGTGTACTCCTTCCACCTCAAGTTAAGATGTCATCACCTCTAGCTTTGGATGCACTCTGTGTTTGGACGGGAAGACTCCAAGGAGCATTTCATCAGCCCATGCTGTGCTTAGTGCCGCCAGAGGTAGGGCCCCTGCCAGTGACACATACCTAGGCTAATGGCCTGTGGGCTTCTGGGAAACAAAAGGGCAGGTGATGGAGGACAGCCATCAGAAATTGGCAGGAAACTAAGCTCTTTTTGAGTAAAACCATTAAGAAGAACATGAATCAAATAGAAAGATACTCAGAGGCTCTGGAAACAAGGTTATGTTCTCATCTATACCTCTTGAGTAGTGAGAAATTGAAAGAGATGACTACGGATCTAAAATTCCCAAGTCTTTGACTTCTACAGAGGAACAGGATGAAGAGATGAAGCTGGGACTCAGAACAAATGCACTCTGTTACTCACCCTAAAGCTTTAGTCCAAGGTTTATGTTCTGAAGCAATAAAGAATAAGCCAATTCTTCTCTTGACGTGATAGTACTCTATGAATTTAAAGGTGGCGATCATGACTGCCCTGAGTCTTCTAATGAAAGTGTGGAGGTTGAATTGGGAATAAAATCTGAGCTTCTTTGGTCAATCAATGAGTCAATTAAATGTATGAGGTGTCTCATAATTTCTCAACATACAGGAGACAGAATCACAGCCAACACTTGCATAGTGCTTACTTCATGCCAACTACCATTCTAAAGGCTTAATCCACACACCTTTTTAATGAATGTACCATTACTCATCCCATTTTACAGATGAGGAAACTGAGGCTCAGAAAGGGTAAGTAATGAAATCCAAGGTTACATGTTAAGTCACAGAGGTAAGATTTATACCCAGGCATTCTGACTCTCTACAATATGGTCTTCTCTACTAAACTAATGCTGCCTTCTTATAGAAAAAGTAGGTGAGAATAATTCTCCTTCAGTGATGTTATACATAAGAGACTATTAAATATACATAATGTCTATAGTCATAGCCTTGGAAAGATGGGCTGAAATGGGTAAAGAAGATAAACTGTAAAGGGTTCCCCCCGGAAGACCCCCCACATGGTGTACTCCTTCCACCTCAAGTTAAGATGTCATCACCTCTAGCTTTGGATGCACTCTGTGTTTGGACGGGAAGACTCCAAGGAGCATTTCATCAGCCCATGCTGTGCTTAGTGCCGCCAGAGGTAGGGCCCCTGCCAGTGACACATACCTAGGCTAATGGCCTGTGGGCTTCTGGGAAACAAAAGGGCAGGTGATGGAGGACAGCCATCAGAAATTGGCAGGAAACTAAGCTCTTTTTGAGTAAAACCATTAAGAAGAACATGAATCAAATAGAAAGATACTCAGAGGCTCTGGAAACAAGGTTATGTTCTCATCTATACCTCTTGAGTAGTGAGAAATTGAAAGAGATGACTACGGATCTAAAATTCCCAAGTCTTTGACTTCTACAGAGGAACAGGATGAAGAGATGAAGCTGGGACTCAGAACAAATGCACTCTGTTACTCACCCTAAAGCTTTAGTCCAAGGTTTATGTTCTGAAGCAATAAAGAATAAGCCAATTCTTCTCTTGACGTGATAGTACTCTATGAATTTAAAGGTGGCGATCATGACTGCCCTGAGTCTTCTAATGAAAGTGTGGAGGTTGAATTGGGAATAAAATCTGAGCTTCTTTGGTCAATCAATGAGTCAATTAAATGTATGAGGTGTCTCATAATTTCTCAACATACAGGAGACAGAATCACAGCCAACACTTGCATAGTGCTTACTTCATGCCAACTACCATTCTAAAGGCTTAATCCACACACCTTTTTAATGAATGTACCATTACTCATCCCATTTTACAGATGAGGAAACTGAGGCTCAGAAAGGGTAAGTAATGAAATCCAAGGTTACATGTTAAGTCACAGAGGTAAGATTTATACCCAGGCATTCTGACTCTCTACAATATGGTCTTCTCTACTAAACTAATGCTGCCTTCTTATAGAAAAAGTAGGAGAGAGAATAATTCTCCTTCAGTGATGTTATACATAAGAGACTATTAAATATACATAATGTCTATAGTCATAGCCTTGGAAAGATGGGCTGAAATGGGTAAAGAAGATAAACTGTAAAGGAGCTAATTGTTGGAAATTTGTGTAGTATTTCAACTGGTGCAGAAGAAGGTGAAGGTTTAGGAAGTATTTGGGAACTTTTAGAACTTCTCACTCCACTAATTGACAGTAGGAATTATCAAGCCTTGTGACAATCAAAAGCTTCTCCACAGGTTTGCAAAAGTCTGCATGTTGAGAAGAGCTGAGCGACATGGACAGTGACTCAGGGGAGTGGTCCTCAGGGATATAAGAATCAGTTTGAGGGTTTGTTAAAACAAAGACTGCTGGACTATGCCCTCAGAATTTCTCACTCCAGTATGTCTGAGGTGGAAGCTTCCCCAGTGACTCAGCATTTTAAAAATCTGCCTGCAATGCAAAAGATGCAGGAGACACAATCCCTAAGTTGGGAAGATCCCCTGGAGGAGGAAATGGCAACCCATTCCAGTATGCTTGCCTGGAGAATCTCACAGAAGAGTCAGACATGACTGAAGTGACTGGGCAAGCATGCATATCTGGGGTGAGACCCGAATATTTGAATTTCTAATTCCTAGGGGATGCCGACAATGTGGGGACCTCACTTTGAGAACCATTG